>JAUDYM010000021.1:40000-645933 GCA_030407015.1 Armillaria fumosa | reverse complement strand
AACATCAGGACCACTCGCCCTACTGCAAAATTCTCAGAGAAATTCCTCAGACCGTTCAACATCATCACACAACCCAGATCCCATTCTTTCACTCTCAAACTCCCTGTGGATCTCCACTCCATCCATCCTGTATTCTATGTCTCACAGCTGGAACCCATGGAATCCAATACCATTCTTAATCGTACCCAACCACCTCCACCTCCAGTTGAAGTCGATGGCGAAGAGCAGTATGAGATTGCACAAATTCTCAACTCTAAACTCGACCATCAGTTCCGATGCCCTCTCATCTATCATGTTCAATGGTTGGGCTATGAAGGTACTGATGAAGAGTTTGCTTGGATCCTCACTACTGAATTCTCTGCAGATGAATACATTGAAGATTTCCATTGTCATTACCCTGACAAACCAGGACCCCTATCCAAGGTCACCATTCAAAAAGTCACTATCAAACCATCCTCTACCATTTCTTGATTCACATCTCTGCCAGTTCTGTTGAGACAATGTTCCCCAAATTTCAAATATGATTCTGGAAAACTATTCCAAATTACCTTCCTAATTGGGAATGGACTCCACTGGCTCTTTTCTTGACTTCATTTCTTTCTCTGCACTCCCTTTCAGACATCAAGAAATTCATATACATTTTATGCCCCTCTGGGCACAACACACTACTGTCCATGTACAAACATATGGTATATAAAAAATTGTTTGAAGTGAAGAGACTAGATGTCCATGGGCTCCACATCTTCCTCCATATCTACATCATCCTCCTGTCTTGTGGCCCCCACTTCAACTTCTACTTCCTCATCCCCACTGTCACCTTGTTCCTCCTTCAAGGCATCTGCCTCTTCTTCTCCTTCAACCCTCTTCACCAACACTCTACCATCCTCATCCTTACCCTTAATCATGTCCAACTCTGAAACTCCAGCAGTTCCCACACCTGGCACTATTATAGCCCTTACAGGCTCTTCCTCAAATTCTCCATTGGAATCCTTGACCAAATACTCATCAGTACCATTCAGGAAAATTTTCCAAAGTCCCCACTCCATCTGACTACCTCCAATGCAATAAAACCCTTCTCTTGCCTCATGAAACTTGATACTAGCATTTATGGCATCCATCAGTGTACCATGTCTGCAGCTTCCAAGCCAAAGGTCCATGTTGGCAAGCTCGAAAGGATTAGCCCCATTCAAAGTCTCTGGGTTCGTTATCCTTGAATGCCATACTTGTGTGATGTCTTGGTCAAGTCGCATCATCATGGCCCATCAGAGCACCTCAGGATTCATGCCCTTCAAATCTTGGAGCTCATGAAGGGGACACCACCCATTGCTCCTCAGAGGCCTTCAGAACAAAATTGGAGGGGTATTCAATGTCAGCCCCGGGATGGTAGTCATCCAGAAGGTCTTCAACACGAGACCCAAATGTGTCCAATTTTGCCTCCATCAAGTCCATCATCATGTGCAAACTGTGCAACAAGTCTAAAACCTCCTCCATCACTGCCAGATCTGCATCATCCCCAAATATGCACTTCGCATTTTTTCTCCTGCACCATTTGCAGGAGCATCCTTTCTTTGCAGGGAAGCACAGGGCCCCATCGGCACAACACCGACCACAGTGATCTAGACAGCAATTAGCACACTCCATGGACCTGGATGGCAACTTACCTTTGCTAACAAATTCCACATCCCCCTTTCCTGGGACTGGATCGGTCTTCAGCCTTTTCAGGGCAGGTTCACCCAAATTGTTATGCCCCAAAGGGCCCACAGTGTCATCGCTATCCACCACATATGGAGTGGACTTTGCTTTGTGTTTTTTGATTCCTGTGGCAGCTGCCACCCACACATGTTGTTCCTTACAATGCTGATGAACCTAGAGACTCCTGCAGGCAGAAAACACAACACCTGAATGGCAAGTATAATCTATCACAGAATCTGAAGGCAGGTTCTTAGTGAGTCTAGTTGGGCACCTCCATGCAGTGACTATAGGTCCTAAGATTGTAGCTTATTCAAGGCTACTTGTTGTTATGCTGTGAATTATAGCTTTGCAAAGCAAGGTCTATGTGTGAAGCACTTCAATATGAGAAGGGAATCGTAAACTTGGGTGTATACTGAGTGGGTATGAGGTGTCGGAATCCTGGTCATGGTTCCAGTTGTTAGTTCCTATACAAGAACTATGAGTTATTATATAATTTTGCTTTGCAAAAGTATATTCTGTTGGTGTTAGAAACTAAAGTGCAATAATCCTATCTATGGATTACCCTTTGAAGTCTTCTGGTGAATGGGAAAGAGGTGTGAGAATGCCAATGAAGGTGAACTATTGCCTTCTTTGTTTAAGGATGAAAGCTGAGTGTTAACAAAGCAACAATTCAATACAGCACACAAGTGTTTTATGGTCTGCGAAGACCATTTTTAAACACTAGTGTATTGACATGGACATTGTAAGGGAGTCTTCTAAGCTTGTTAGCTTTGAAGGTTTAGGGACTATTGTGTGAGAGAGTAATTCCCAAGTGTATTCTATTGTTCTGGCTAATACACTCCGGTTTTTATACTAATTTTCTTGTAACAGTTTGTAAGCTACTACTGTCAGCCTTTGTAACCACAGTAATTTATTAGTGAGCTTCACGAACACTTTGTAATAATATTATTCTGCTATCTACAGTCTTACTGAGTGGTGTGGCATATTAACAGTTCCTTTGTTAATGAGTCATAGTGGCAAGTGGCCCTTTACTCAGCATTATTGGTTGTGCAGTCATCAGGAATGTGATTTCATGAAGCTGAAATGTTTATTGGAGCACGCCTGTATGCTTTCAACCATTAACCATTACAAGTCCCTGGCCACACACTGCCTTTGTGCAGGCATACCATATGATCATATGGTTGGTATCACATGATTGGCCTAGACTTGTAATACCATTATGGACCTATGGCTCAGCCACCTGGAAGGATTGGGCCAATATCTGTTGGAACTGGATATGTTTATTTAATTATTGATTTGCAGAGTGCATCATAGGTTCACGTAGCTGTGTGCATTGAGTAGTTTGCTATGATTCAACCTGCACTGGCCTTGCAATGATTGGTTTACTGAAAGGCTGTGCAGGGGAGAACATCAATAAATTATTATGTGTGTCCACGATTTCAGAGCACACAGAGCCTCAAGGCTCATCAATGCTCCACCAAAACCTCCCTTGCTTTCACTTTTCCTTTGGGACCTTGGATACCCTCTATGGTATTCTCCACCTCAGTCTCAAGACCACCCTCCATATCCTCATCTGGCCCATATAACACCAGCTCCAGCAATTCCATGGCCTCCATGGCCTTTCCCTTGCCCTTGCTCTTCTTGGATTCCTTGTCCTCCTCCTGCTTCTTTTCCCTCTCCTTCTCCTTTTCCTGCTCCATGGCCTTTGTTGCTCTCAAATCAGCCAACAACTGATCCCTCAGCCATTTTGCTGCCTCCTCCTTCTCCTTTGCCTCCACAGCCAACCACTCTTGCTCCAACCTTTTAGTCTCCTGTTCCAACCTTTCCTTCTCCACTGCAGCTTCTGCTTCTTTCTTTGCCTTTGTCTTGGCAATTTTCTTCACATGATCTTCAGCTCACTTCTTCACCAACACTGTGGCCTCCACTGCTTCCACACTTTCTTCTCTGCAGCCTTTTCAACCTTCCACTTGTCATGGGAGTCCACGGCCTCCTGATATGCAGTCTCCTCAACATTGTATTCTGCATAGAAGGTTTCAAGTTCATCAGGGCCAACATTGTCCAGCATGGGTAGCATGGTGTATGCTTCAGGCATTTGGGAGCAATGATATGAAGTGGAAGACATATCAGATGATGAGGAGAAGAATAATGGACTTAGAGATGGTGGTGGTTCAAGTCTAAGAGGTATTTATCATGTGACATCCCTGCACAAAATTCCATGTGTCACACTCAGTCATTGGTATCAGCACTCTTGAGGGCAAGAACACTAAGGGGGGGGGATACTGTAACAAGCATGCTGCAGACTCCATGGACTTCAACCTTCAACCCATCCAACTGGCTCCAACTCACTTATCAGAATCTGACAGATTCCATTTCCCAGGTTCTATTCCATATTTCATATCTCTATTTCACATACTAATTTCACATATTCATTTATCACATCTAGAATCCATCAACAGTAGCGAGTAGGTGTTATATCGGAGTCCATGGAATACTTGACTCCTCTAGATACAGAATATTCCAGACTTACATTATTCCAGCCATGTCCATACCTATTCTAGCCTCCGTCCCTCAGACTCTGCTCTAGTATATAAACTGTACAACTAGTAGTACATACCTCAGTTTGAATATCAACTTGGTTTAGCCCAATACTCTTGCACTCACTTCTACTTGGCCTTCAAGCCTAATCTCAATCTCTTCTACAAGTCCATGGATTCCGACTCCATGTGACTTCATCTTAATCTCTACTTGTCTTACTCCACAGACTCCATCTGCATTCATCTTAGGGCTTCAACCCAAGGGTGACATTGCTAATAGCTTCACCAAGCCCACATGCATTCTGCTTCATCTCTTCCTATTGGCATGATCCTAACAATTCCAAAGTACTACAACTTGGATTGATCTGCCACTTCAGTAATTCACACCATATCCCATGCAACATTATCAGTGCCAACATAATCAAGGATTCCATTATCCCTCTCCCTAACAAGTTCAAATATGACTTGTGCAGAAGCCCATAGGTGAAATATCTGGTCCAAAGTTGTGTTAACAGCAGAAGACCAATGATTAGCATCAGCCAGCCATTGATAATGCTCTTCCTTGGAGAGGAAGAACTCTACTCTAGGTGTTGAATTGCCAACTCCTACAAATATTTTAGCTCAGATGATATTCAGCATTAAAAAACATACCTCAAGGATTGAAGCTGATGATGTTGTATTGGTTACCAATAAGAGATGTAAGTAAAGAACCAAGGGAAGCCAAATAGACAATGCTGCTGCCACCAGGCCCTTCAGGATTCATCAGCACCATCCCTTTATACTTGGTTCCAGACTGTGCAGAGAGCTTCATGACTGCAAGAGCAGCCTTGTCACCATCCTTGTTTTAGTAGTCAATGGGTACCTTCAATCACATAAAGAAGTATCATTAAGAAGAACCACCCCAGAAAGAGGAAGCATACCTGGAAACAAGTGCATTTAAAGCCAGAGTAGCAATCAACCCAAGATAAATTTGTTGTTGGTTCAATCTATAATCAAGTCATGACCCATAGCACAGAAAGGTGTAGTAACATGAACAGTGCCTGAATCAAAATCACTTTGGGCCAATATTATTGGGAACAGGAAGACATGATAGAGAAAAATGCCTGATTTCTCTGACATACCATTATAGCTCAATTTTATGTCAATACCATGCTGAATATGAATGTATGTTATCTTATCAAGAACTCTATCTGGGAAAATATATGCCTATCCTTACACACTCATTCATTCTTCTCCTCAGGTCTGAGCTCATTGGAGGTCTTGGGAAACATTAGCTGAGAAGGACAAGCAAAGGCTCAGCAGTTGTGTGCTAAAGATGCAGATAAGGCCCTCAAAAACTGTCTAGACCAGGATAAGGAAGGTGTGAAGGCAGTGATTAGCTTGGCACCATGATCCAGACTGAGGGTACACTCTAATGTTACAGTGCCAGTTGGAAAGAAAGAGTTGCCTTTGACAGTGGAGAAAGGTGTTTTTTAGCTTTTAATTGTTGTCTATACTATATAACTCATGTACTTACTTCAAATTTTACATATTACAAATTATCGAAACTGCCATCCAGGCTCCTTAAAATGTAGCAGGCTGTGCTGCTTGTCAGCATGACCTCGTTATATTTCCTCCCAATTCTCCAAGTCATCTCACTTCAATGCCTCACATTTTGAAGCACAGACTCATTTATGACAACCCCAGTGTCATCAGATTTGCCTTTCTCAAGTAACATTTGGGATAACTAGTTGCAAGGGTATCAGCAAATTGCCTATCTTAGTATGTATTTGAATACCAACAATGGGCAGGAAATCGTCCTGAATTGCCTGAACTTTTGAAATATACTGAAAATGTTTGAGGATATGGCCAGAACAAAGGAAAGCACCTGATGACTTACATGTTTTCGGTACTCCTCATCTATTCTTGTGATCTCCTCGGCCAACTTTTGATCATGTTCAGCCTATAAATCTATATACCTTCAATGGTCACTCAGGCTACAGACTATGGATGAAGGACTAAAGGCTCACCTGTGATTTGTATGTGTCTAGAACCTGTACCAAATGTTGAACCTGTGTTTGCAATCATTGGACATCATCATCGCTAATGTCAATGATGTGATGGCCCTGTTGCACGATAAGACATTTTTAGACATGCAACGAATATTCCATACATTGTGGAGTGATGCCAACTTGTTACTGTCAGCTGGCAGCAAATGTTTCAGACAAGAATGACGAGTACTGGAGGAAAAAAAACAGCCTGACCCTGGATACCATTGTTGAGGGCTGCTCTACCCACAAGGGGAAATGGCATGGATGAGGAACTTGTTGTCTGTGGATGTGGCAGGCCAATATTACAGTCTGCTTGTACAAATGTTTGAGGACAACTCTGAAAGGGCACAGACTGTGAGCAAATTTGAGATGGGTGAACACAAGGGCAAGGCAATTAAACACTTACCCTTGAAGGGTACAAGACATGATTGTCCGTCTCCTTATCTTCCTTTACAGAATGATGAAAGGTTGCAGATCATGAAGAATGGCGCTTTGAATACAGTGGAGTGGGGGGATTCAACTGCAACAAAGGAACATGCATGAAATAGAAAGGAATGCACAAGCCTGGGGAAGAAGATTACCAGAAATACTGGGTCTCGGACTTTGAGTGAGCTCATAATGCCAAGGGAGCATGGGGGGGAAGTGTAAGCCGATCTTCTGAAATAAGCAGGTGATGAGACTAGAGGGAATGTCATCAAGAAGAAAGACAAATCAAGGTGAGATGGAAACCACAATCTTTCTTAACGAGAGTAGTCCAATGAGACTCTGAGGTTGATCATTAAATTTCCAAGGCCCAGTCGATATTGGCAGAGTCCTCCTGGGCCGTCGCTGTCTATGGCTCAAGCTGACACCATTCTTTGAGGAAGACATCAGAAAATGTGGGAGTAGACGAAGGATACTGGTGGGAGGTAGATGAGGGGATGCAAGAAGTGGGATGTTGATGCCACTTCTTACTTCTTTCTCCACTTCTTTGTGATGTTTTTCCTACAGGGGAGGGAAGTGTGATCCAGCAGCAGTACACCTGCAGTTAGAGCTGGGTGCGAACTTTGACTAGTCCACGACCGGGCCAAGCATGCACAGCGGTCGTCCCTGATACGCTTCAAATATCCGATATAGGCACTGCTCATGCTCAGCGTAAGAAGTGCATCGATGTCGCAAACAGGTGTCTATGACAGTCAGACCCACATTACAACAAGTGTTACTGGGGGTGGCATCACGATGTCCGTTTTGCCTCTTCCACTCGTTTCTGGCTCAGCTACCAGTCCCTTGAAATTTTACCAGGCTATGAAGGGAAGAAATTGAGACAGAGCAGGCAATGGGAGACACCATCACATACCCTACTGAAGGGATGTGCAGTCGAAGGAAGCAACGTCCGAGAGAATCGGCCACCACTGAACAACAATCCGACAAGGCAGAAGCAGCCATGGAGAATGATGAGTTTGAACTTGTCCATATACAACCACTGAATATTCACTGCTGCAGTGCATTGGTATTTTAGGGGGGTCAAATACTTTGAAGGATTTGGTGCCGGATTTAGTGGGTAAATCACCGGCCCCAAAACTGGCACTAAATACCAATCAGTTTTGAATCAGTATTTAATGTCAATTTTGGTACTGGATTTGGATCTCAAATAGAAATGCAAAAACACATGGTATTTTGATGAGGATTTGGTTATGCAGATTTGTACTACAAAAGCCTGCAGATTTGACTCAGGAATTTGGGTCCTAAATCCAGAAGGGTAAATCCACTCCCAAAAATGAGTGTATTTCAAATGGTATTTTTAGAACAAATCCAGATGTAAATACCGAGCCAAAAACAGGAGGTCCCAAATCCTGGAACAAATCCCCTTTGTATTTCCCGTTTTTGGTCTGGTATTTACATCCAGATTTGTTCTAAAAATACCATTTGAAATACACTCATTTTTGGGAGTGGATTTACCCTTCTGGATTTAGGACCCAAATTCCTGAGTCAAATCTGCGGGCTTTTGTAGTACAAATCTGCATAACCAAATCCTCATCAAAGTACCATGTGTTTTTGCATTCCTATTTGAGATCCAAATCCAGTACCAAAATTGACATTAAATACCGATTCAAAACCGATTGGTATTTGGTGCCAGTTTTGGTGCTGGTGATTTACCCACTAAATCTGGCACCAAATCCTTCAAAAGTATTTGACCCCCCTAAAATACCAATGCACCGCAGCAGTGATTATGCATCCTCCGGTGAACAAAATATTCGCAGGACTCACGCCACTGGTCGTGCAGATTCTTCAAGGGAAACAATATGGAGGCACGCATGCAGTAAAACAAATTGGGACAGCCATCAACTGTTGTTCGTAATATCGAAGAACGGCAGTGAGTGGGAATAGGAAAATGCACAAGGAAGATGCACCTCATCCGTGACTCCGTCTGAGTTCTCACAAGATTATATGACTTCCGACCATCTTTTCCGGTGCTTCTGCGCAATTTTACTATCCCGTAGGCCGCAAATCAAGACTTTGCAGTGTGGCAAGACTAAAGCACTCACCGAGATCACATTGGGACACACTAGGAACTGCAGAATCAAGCGTACTAAACACTTAAAACGGCTATGCAGGTCAAATCAACCCTTACATATATCTGAAACCAAAATTAACTCTGAGAGACATAGGGAGGGATTTGATGCCACGTAATCTGTAGTAACGTCTAGGAACTGGCACGGATGCTTGAGCAAGGGGGAGAACTTATGGCCCCAGTCAGACAAACCACTATGGAAACTTGAGGAAGATGAACGTACATGGATCGAGAAAAACCAAAGTGTGCACCTAGGTGTCCGTCGAGCTATACATATCGCATAGCCCTTACAATAACCTCTATTGAAAAAAGACGTAGGCGTTACCATAATATCAATGAAAGTATCAGGGTTTGAATAAGCTGTTTCGGGCTGGTAGCGAAGAGACCGACAAATATTCCATTAGTCATGACCCTCATCCAGTGCAATAAAAATAAGCATGCGCTTCTTTATGATGGTACGGCAATTAGACGTGGCTCAGTCAAGAATGAGGAACTCACCACAGCAACGATACTTTCTCTACCATCCTTCCACTCCTTGTTAGTCCCGATCACGAGTCGTTTTTCAAAACAGCCAGCTTGGCCTCGACTAAGCAATAATCACCAGCATAACCTTAGCCCAAAGCCACTTCACTCACTGCGGAAGGTTCATTAACACTGAATATGATTTTTACTCGGGTTCACAGAATCGCGCACCATCTAGTCCTCGATGATGATGATGTACTTGTCTCGAACTCCGGTGGATGCTTGATTTCTGCCCTCAAATGGCTACGGAGACGCACAGGTAGCGACAACCGGGACGTTGATCGATGGCAAATCCATCCTTACGATGAGCCAAAGATATTGCTAGAGCACCGGAGTATCAATAGAAAAATAGAATTATTCGTGCTACGTGAAAGACTGAGATATATAATCATAAATGTGGGTTATGAGCACATATTTCTAGCGGAACATCCATCAGCGATTTCGTTATGGAGCACGAACAAACCAAGGACTGACCAGTGAGCGTCTCTTCAACTTGGCACGGCCCAGCTAGACCAGAAACATCCACTTGCAACCTACATATCAGGCTAGCACCACAACAAAGCCAATCTTAGTCAGGAATTCCAAGATGCGGTACTGAGTTATCCTTGAAGTAAAAATCCCTCGAATCTGCAAAATGGAGAAAGCATCAGCAAATGGTCACACTGAGCTAAAAATGTACGTCAGATCGATGAACACAAGAAAAGGTGGCATTGTTGGGAAGGTACGATGAGTGCACACCGTTGTATAAAAGACTGAATCACAACCGAGTTCTTGACGGAGCAAAATTGCTGTGCACCGACATCATACAATGATATCGTAGAGCGCAACCAGCAGTTCACATAGGACAAGGCTACCAGCTGATATACCAGTGTAATAGAGGGATGACGATGCAGGCAACGGAAAATTTGAGTAATGAGATCAAGGTGAAAGAGGCAACGGTAAGGAAGAGCAAATCCAGAGGAAGAGAAAGACGCAGGCGATGGTAGTGAAGACGAAGCCGACCACGAGTAGAAAAGCCTAATCTCGGCGAAAGCCGATAATGAATTGAATTTTTCCAACAGATCCAGTACTGGAAATGGGACTGGCCTCGGTATTTGCCGGCATCAATTGGTACAACGAATAGAATCTTTCCCACGGTGTTTCAGGATTTGCATAATGACCGATATCCTATATTCATAGGACTCGGACTCCCTCCAAACGGCATCGGACTTAACTGGAATAGGGCGATACCTCAGTGTGTCCGAAGAACATTTTCGGCCTGGCAATATTATGTAATTATGTATATTGGGACCCATCATCATTGTCAAAACTCCAAATTGGCTCAAAAAACCCCACCGCCACGAGCTTGAGCGTACAAAAATCCATCATATGGAGCCATATTAGGGTATTCATGGTGCTCCGTGTCATCCCAGTCAAAGCGAGCACGAAGGTTACGTTGAGATAGAACCTCATAAGCTTCGTTGACAGCGGCCATTCTGCTCTCCGAGCCACCCTTATCGGGATGAGCTTTCAGGGCGGCATTTCTGCTGCATGGAAATTATGTCAGTGTTGCTTAGCATCTTCAGGACGCATGAACTACTAACAAAGCTTTTCTGATAGTAGCGTAATCCGCGTTTTGGTCAATTCCTAAGATTTCATGATAGCTTGTTGCGCCTTGTCCTGGCGCCCACCCGGGCGATTGCGAAGTCGAGTACGGCTACAACGATGTCAATTCCTTTACATCAAAATCGACGCGGGAAGAATATACTTCATAATCGGGGTGTCTTCCACCAACGATCTGGTCCCATTCTTTCTGTTGCCTGGTGTCACGTCCTCTCAAGCCATCCACATCATCGGCACATCCATCCATGGCGAGTAGCGTCACGCACCATTGGTGCGCCATTTTCCAGGAATTCGTGTTCGTGTACGCTCGACATAGCGACCGAACCAGCAACTGTCTCCGAGGAGAGATATTTCGAGGACTTGGAAGGCTAGAAAAGGCAATAGGTGAGTCGTGGTCTAGTGACGACGTTTGGCCACTGTGAATATGGTTGTCGACCGCGTCATCGAATTCCTGCATCAGACCACCATATATCTCGTTTCCTGTGAGGAGTTCAATAACCCCCTTCCAATCTTCGTCGTACAACAGCTTTTCAAGTCTAGTAAACCCGTTGTTGATATCTCTAGCTAATCGAAATAGGGAGAGGCAGCTCTTGGATTCGGGGTCAAAACGAAGACACTGCCTAAGCACATAGATATCCGCAGACGACGGTGACAGAAAGAAGAAGCCGATTTGAAATATTCTGGTATGAAGAGATGAAGAGGGCGGGAGAAACTGCGTTAGGTGACTGGAGTGCAGTGGTGAGTACCCAGTCGCCCATTTCAAGATGACGAGGAGCTTGCTACTCACATTAAATCAGTCACGGCACCCGAAAAATCGCCCGCTGCTATGGAGCATTCAGCTCTAGCTTCACGAAATGCAATGGAATGACTCGAAATTTTCAGTGCGGCTTCAGTGCTCTTGAGACAGGCGTCCCAAAGTTGGTATTCTCGCTGAAGAGCAATGTTCTTTGCGAGGATTTCTCCCTGCGATATATCTGCCAACAGCTGAGAGACCCGAATGTCATGTTTGCTCTCAGCTCTGGGGATATCGATAAAGTGTTGTAGAGACCCCCTGGCTTTCAGAAAATGGCCATCTTTGGTGTGTATCTGGGCCTTCATAATGTAAGCCAGTGTGAAACTTTGTGCTGTCAAAGTCAAAACTCGGTTGAAGTCGTTCAAGGCCATCGCATGTTGACCGAGCGAGAAGTAGGCGGTCGCTCGTTTAGAATAAAAGATATACTGGTTCGGCGAATACTCTGAAAGTACTATTATGCTATACAGTCATCAAAGGAACGTGTATCAAAAGTGCTCACCTATAACAGAAGAATAAACCTTGGCTGCTTGCTGGTATTGGCCAGTTGAAAGGAGATGATCGCCTCTAGCAATCTTGGAACCAATATCGTCCTCACTTGATACGGCACGAGAAAGAAGAACTTGGAAGAGTAATACCACTGAGCGAACGGCTAGGCGCATCTCCGTCGTTATGAAGAGCCAGTCCTTTCAGGAGTCGCCGGCCAATTGATCACGGATCATGTGCCAGTGACAAACAGTGGGTATAATGAGTAAATGCGCCGTTTCGTCCTGCTGTATCCATCTAGATTGTGTAGAGCTGAGTTATGTCCTTTGTTGGTTACGAGCATAATCTCATGGGCACGGAACAGGCAGTAGAGAAGGATTATTCTACTGGTATGGTCCTTTCCCCTTCTCCCTCTCATTAGCGTTGCCTACTCTCATCCTCAGGGGCCCAATCACTGAAAAGCGGTATCTTTTGCTTTGCTTGTATTTTATGTCTTTCAGATGTTACACATATCGTCAATAGCCCTGGATCCCACCGCGCAAGCCCTCAGATAGGCAGCACATCCTTCACACGACGAGAGAAGTCAGAGAATCCTAGACGATCCATCAATAATGCCAAAAAAAAACGCCTAGAGCGAGCCGCACCGCCTCCATGACCGCCCGCCGCACGGAAATCAGCTACAATCGCTACACACTTGGGCATCCACCTACCGTGTCGCAGTCCTGGAGCCTTTCGCGAGGATAAATATTGTATTGTGCTGTCGCTAGAGTACCGACGACGAATTCATGCCTAAATATGCCCTGCGAGACGATAATGTTACGAGGGATAGTAGTAAAGGGATACATAGAGTACTTGCCAAATTCTGGACCGCACTACTTTTCTAAATGTTTACGCCTTCAATATGGATGGAGATGTCTTCGTAGCTTTGTCTGGTTCCAAAAACCATTCCATCGACTGGGCGATGTCGTTTGGCGTCGAGAGCTCTCATGAAAAGTTATCAAGACTTCTGGGTGTGCTTCACTGCTTTAGAGCCAACGATATGGTGAACTTAGTTCAAGCGATAAACCGATCCGGCATGCTGTTAAGTGAGTAGGCAGTCAGACTGGCAAAGTGCGCAAGCTCAGATAGAAGTAGGTAAGAACGCACCAAATGCTTGTTATTTTCTGGCATCTCCGACTTCATTACGTCGAAATATTCAACGTGTGGACCTTCAGTTCACCGATAAGTCTACCCGGCTACGCGACTGTGTCGTTATTCTCGATCTCTGCGTTGTCAGGTGTGACTCGTGAGAATCATCGAGTTTGAAGAGCAGTTACTACCCACCTTTAGGTTGCTTCTCTTTCTTCGAACTGTGCACCAGGCCACCCTTTTGTTTGAGTCCAACAGAATTAGCTGATTTCCGCCTCTTGTTTGATGTGATAAAGGTGTCCGATGGCCACCGCATGCTAAAAGTGGTCGCCTAACCTCGTCAACGCTGTGCGTGACTATCACATAACACAATCAACAAAAACAAATACAAAATTCGTAAATTGCCTAAAACGTTGCACGACGACTGGCTCGATTGGTTCGAAGTTTACTTAAAATTTACCAGTCTATCTGTGCTTACTTGCTGTTTGCAACGACTAAATAGCTGGAGTTGCCAGTATCTTGCCAGTCTAGATCAAGGACAGTCGATATCAGGCTCACTGGCCGGCGAGTGCTAGCATTGTGGCAAGCTCTACAATTAGCCCTCAGTTTTTCCTAACCAATTGATAGCAGGTCCAGCAGATTTTAGATAGCCTTCGAAGTGCTTATATTGCATATAGGGTCGGCCATATCATCTTCGGCGTCTACTAGCCGATGGTTGTTCACTCAGATCCCTCCCCAAAGCTTCCAATGGGCTCTCACGCGGAGGTCGTTGCGCAAAAATTCATTTGAAATTCTTGTGAAGTACCCGTTTGTGGCCCTACTGAAAATATTGAGCCTTCTTGGAGATTAATAGGGGGAAATGGGGAGCTTTGTGTGCCCTTCGATGTGCTCAAGGTTCGCCAGTCTTTCCGGTGGATTGCTTGACCTTCCCCGGCTTGATTGCAGTGATCGCGTACTTAAGGCTGAAGTCACTTGTTGGCACCACTTGGCTTATGTCGTCAGCTCTTGTGGCGATTTCGTTTTGCTGCCTTTCATTTTCTGAAACCGTCTCTGCTCTCCGAACTTGTCTCTCGTGTCGTTCGTCCCTTTATGCAGTGTCTCTCGATAAAAATGTGGTCGCGATTCAAACCCAGAAGTGATTCAGAGGTAGAGGGTGTAGCAGAGTGGAACGGACGTGGCGCGTATGAGTACCTGCATAGATAAGTAGAGTCTGTTATGCGAGGCGCATTGAATTATGCAGGTACCTTATAGACCCATGGACATTGAAACCGTATAGTTTGCATGATTCACATGGTACCGAGCTGCTATACTGATATCTATTTACTGATGAGTTTTCGGAAAGTGGGAAACTAGGTGATCGGCATTCTCCGCGACTCAGCCAGTACGTTTAGACAAAGGCTCTTGCTTCACGCATATATCTGACTTCGCCAGTCCTCGTTATATCTCCCCTTCACACAAGGTCATCCATGGTTGCCTACATCGAGGTTCCATTTGGTACTTGGTAGGTAATCAAGGACTCTCCCTTTCAGCATGGCTCATGTGTCTCTCCCAGGGCGAAAGAAATCGGCCCCGAGGCAAATATCGAGTTGCTGGTGGGCAATGACATTATGGTACTTACGAACGCCGCTTTGGTCAATGCCCAAGAAGGAGGTCGCTCGTCATTGAAACTCACCCCTGTGAAGAAAGAGGGTTCCGCCAATGGCAACGGTGGCACTTTGTGCTCGCTGATACCTCATTTTGTCAGCCTCAGTAACCTCTTTTCGTTTTTTTTCGCTAATTCATAGATGAAGATTGAATCTGTCCCCCTTTCGGTCCGTTTGGGGCGTGACGAGACATATATAATTGAAAATACGGGATTAAGGTAAGCAGATGGGATCTTTTCAAGTTCTGGGCAAATGACACGTACATAGCGATATCACCGTTATCGGACATTACGTTGGTCAGTATTCCTCGTGTTGCAGCTACAGTCATCCCTGGATGATCTCGCGTCTCTTTCAGGCTATATATCTGTTCCTAGTGCAGCAGATGACGCCGGTCGTTCGACGCCCCAAACCAGGCCTGGTATCTCAGAGAAGGTTTTTCATTCAGAATTTCATGCGGTCTTGTCACTGAGGCTGACGGCAGAAGCGAAAACGCGGAACGGAAGGCCAACCGGTACAGCACGAGCGCGTTGCCTTCAAGACAGCGTCGGGAAGTAAAGCGCCGATTGATGGGGCCAAAGGAACACAGTCGAAGAAAGACGTAGTATGTGTTCGCTAGTTGTTCATAATAGCCCGCACGTCTAATGGATTTTTCAGGTTCGAAATGCCACGGCGTCGACATCTAGAAGAACCTTAGAGGACGATGAGATGACAGTAGCTCGTAAGAGAAAGAAGATTACGCGCAATTGACCCTTCATCCACTCCTATATCCTTACTCTTTTGTGTGTCCAATAGGCGTGGTATATGGGGTCGTTTATCCTATGTACTAGTTCAGTAGGTCAACGAATGTCGTGATAGATTGAATCCCCAAACAGGCATTCCCACAGAACTCCAAGTCTGCGTATAATAACCGAACGAAATCCTCTCTTCGTAACTCAGAACGAGGTTCGTAGCAGCGTTGAAGGTCCGTGACACGGTGCAGACGACTGTGGAAGGGAAGGATCTCACGTTTGGACGACCTTATAGTGAGGCTCGAGAGGGAGTAGAGGAATACGAAGATTGATGACTCTCAGCAAAATGTGAAACGGTCGTGTAACTAAATCCTTCAACGAAGTTCCAGCAAGGAGACCAGGGGTTTTTATTTTCTCCAAGACATGCAAAACTGGTGTAGACGGATAGTACTACTGGCATCCCCTGAATTTAGTGACGGCTTGGAACTCGACGGGGCAAACTTTCCTTGACGGAAATATATACTTAGTATTACATTTCTCAGTTACCACTTCGTAGCCAATTTTATTCGTAATCTTTGAATAAACTACAATATATGTTGCTTCCTTTCTACTTCAAAGATTACTGAGCAATCCGTAAAAACTGAGTATTGTAAAGTACTAAAGACTTGTTGGATAATTTTGTCCCATGCCACCTTGCCGCGCCAGCCACTTTAAACAGTTACAGGTCGGCGGCGGGCGTAAATGAGCCGCGTCTGCTCACATGAGACATAACACGTAAGGTGTGATTCTACCATCGCCTTGGGGCCCTCGTACCATGACTCAGATCATATAGCAAGCCCGACAACGCAGTGGAAAAGATCATCAGTCTCATTGTAGCTTGGAACGGTATGCAACGTAGGGCATGAAGATGAAGACAGATGTCACTATTAGAAGACAAGTATATATACTATGCTCGGTAAGAGGGTAAGGACTGCAATTGTAATTAAAAATAAGGAATGACTGTATAGTGAAGACCATGGGCCAATATGGGAAATAAAATCACGGCAACTTGTGGGTCATTAATCCACTGGCACGGTAGAGTACCACCTGTAGCTCTGATGGCTGAGCCTAGAACCGAAAAAACAGTAGTAAGAAATGGCCAGGATGCGCTTAAAATTGAAATTACCTCGTGAGAGGCATCCTCTACTTCTGCAGCTGCACTTACTCCGGTGTCGCCAACTGACGGTACGGTGACGGTGGGCTGAGAGGTAGGCTGTGAGATAACGGTGGGCTGAACGGTGAGCTGAATGGGCTGCGGGACGACAGTGGGCTGAACAACAGCCGGCGGGACGACAGTAGGCTGAACAACAGCCGGCGGGATGACGGTGGGCTGAACAATAGCCGGCGGGATGACGGTAGGCTGAACGGCGGCCTGCGCAGTAACAGTGAGCTGAACGATGGCCTGCACCGATTGATTGTTTTCTGGGCACTGGATAAAGAATTCAAAAAACAGTTTAATGTAAGAAAAAAATGTACTGACAGATGGATTCGCCACCCCATTCGTCGACAAACGCTGGTAGCAGTGCTCTTCGACTGGGTAGCCCTTGTCACCAAATGGTTTGGGCTTTGTCCATGTGAAATCCCATTCGGTGGGGCTGTTCCTCTGGTTGAAATGTCCTCGAACGAGGCGCGTGGAAGGCCTAACCCGAGCCATCGTAGCAGGAAAAGGGAAGGAGAATGGAGAAAGAGCACTTCATCCCTGCTTTTTATATGTCAGCAGCTTGCTCAGTGCAACAGTCAGAAAGGAAATACGACAAAGGGACTGAGGGTCATCATTGTCCCTAAGAAAGGGAGGTTATTCCTGTCTTCATAAAGGGCCTTTGTATAGGTGGCTTCCTAGAAGCGCTACACATTCTTGAGCACATGAACGCATCCGGGACTTCCTTTGTGTATTGCCAAGCACAGATGTGATGTGTTCTGAGATCTGATGTGCATACCGTGTTACCCGGCCACCTTTGAAGACAGGTAGTAATTTCCGAGCCCCCACGCTCATAACAAAGAAAGGAAACGGGCTCTTTCTTCCCCATTATGAGAGAAACTGCGTCAATAGCTTGAATGAAAAGCCTAACTGAAGGAGATTCGTCGTCACCGGAAAGAAACATGCCTTGCATTAGTTGCGAAATTCGGTCCACGGAGACCTCAACACGCGCAGAACCGCAGTCGAGTATCATGAATTCCATTGACATCGACAATGATCATTTTGACCAGAGCATGAGGGACTGGACATTCGCCACCATGACGTCCTAGCTGAGGATCATCAATCATAGCCGAGCTTATGGATGTCTTTCCGTACAAAAAAGCCCCGATTATCCCACACCAGCGCCCAGTGGTTCCAACATTGTCAATGGTTACCCAATGAATGAAGTACACGATATGTCTGAAAACAAAATTAGATACTGGCAGGAAGTGGAAAAAACCTCGCACCTCAGGTATGGGTCTGACTTCGAGCCAACAGATTATCTTCATCGAGGTCGGTGCAGGTCTTGCCGTTACGATAGTCGGAGATTCTACTACCACAGTGATCGAAGACTTCTTTGCAGAATGTATTGTTTGTGCTGGTGGTAGATGGGGCCAGTCGGGTTCATCAAATGGTGGCAGATCCGAAAACGGCTGAGGAATTCGAGAACCGGAAGGCCGAGAATCAGACATAGCTACTGGGGATGATACCCCACAGCACGAAACCTTTCCCAACTTGCTAGATGGTGGGCACGGTGATGAATCTACCGGGAAGAACCAGCCATCGCCATCGAAAATAGGTGCGGCAGCCACACGCTCCTCAGAAGTGGATGAGGAATGGGGTGTTCGTTTGACGGATTTCAGGGAGGAACGACAAGCGAGAATGGTTAAGCTGGGATCACTGGGCATAAAGACTTGAAGTATTGTTCGAGTGAAGTATTCACACGGTGTCGTTGATACTCGACCCCGCGAGGATTGGATCGAGGGGTTTTCTGTTTAGATTGTTTTGGCATCAGAGGTAAGAGTAGGAGGGGGGAAAAGGTTACGCGCCTTCACCAGATCAAGCCCTTCAATATTTTTGCAGCCTTGCCACTAATTACAGGAACGATACTAGGGCACAAAGTCACTGATTGTTTAATGATGAGATATGAGATCGATTAAGCAAAGGCACACACTGTACACAAGTTTGAGCGAAAGGAGTTGGAGCGTTGAAGTTGAGCGGGCGTCGGTCGACAATGTAATCAGATGAGACGAGACGAGACGACAGCATCTGCCTGCGAGTAAGTGATGGTCGCAACGAGAAAGCAAGAGCTTACCTAACTACTGCCGATTCGAACTTGGGCAGAACCGAATCTGGACTCCGAGATAGCCGAATCTGGACGCAGTCAAACCTTCAAGATGCATGGCGAAGGATATCGAAGCTAACTCATATAATAGAGAATTAAGAGTGGATTGAATACATGATAAAATTTACAGTGGCAAAGAAACTCGTCGATGAGTAGTGCGCTGAGGCGGCTCATTTTGGCAGATTCATTTCCTTTATACGAAGAATTATATATTGAAACAGTGAACATTTAATCAGAATAGTGTCACGTAGCGCTTCTTGACTACTTCGGCACAAGGACGACCACGAGGGCCGTATCAATGATTTCTGGAGGGTTCACGCCTAGCAAGTCGCTACCGGTGAAGTGGTCACAGTTGTTGTTGACACGCTAGACGCATTCTCGTAGCCGTCAGAACCATGGGGGGGAGGCGAAATAAGACGACACTGGCTCTAGCATCAAAACAACAACGAAGTCTGTAGGAACAGTCCACGCCATACGTACTGCTGTCGTTGAGGAAAATTCATCCTCGCTCAGCTGCAGGCAGGGGGAAATCGATGTCATCGTCGTGGGATACTGCGATTAACCTGCGGATGCGGGGGCAGCAAGAGAAGGCGAGGATGGGGATAGCAAAGACAATTCCTCGGTGAATGATAGTCTTGCTGTTCACGTAGGAATCATCTTCCGTGACACACGATGTCCTAAGGAGTCGCCATCTTCATGAAAGTGGGTGGCTCTCAACAATGTCGTCGAGTAAATGGTGCACGACGGTAGAGTTTGTCCGCATCGGCGCAGGTACGAGTCTTCGTTGATGAATATGCGGCATAAGTGCCTACGTCCTACAGGGACTCGTGAATTATAGAACAAAATAGAAGATGGGTCGGCGCACCAAAATTCTGCATCACCGCTTATATCGACCTTGCTTTCCCAGGACTCCATCAGCAAGGTAATGGGGACGAACGAGCATCTTCACGTTTAAGAAGACACAGAACAATTGACCTTCAATCGTCTTCCTTCGTTCCCATTTCTTCCCGCCCGTCCGCTTCAACGTCGCCTGTATGACGATAAGGTCAATCCATGCCACGTGTAGTAGCTGTTCTTCATAGTGTTGAAGGGACCCCAGAAAATAGAACAATATGGTGGTGGAGGTAGAAGTCACCTCTGCGATGATTCGAGGTGACATTGGCGGGGTGCGCCATCAGTCATGGAAGGGGTGGTGAGGAAAATAGGGCGACAACTACCACCACGACCGCCGAAAGAGCAGTCTATACAGTATGGAATGTTCGCACGGTGAGAGGTGAAATCGCCGCCAGTGCACTGCATGTCAGAAGAACGCCGAGGTCGTTGTTGTGGGATAGCGGTGAAAAGTCAGAGCTGGATAGCAAGCTGCGGCCAAATGACGAGTACGGGGAGCGCTATAAGCGGGCCCGGCGGAGACTATCCGTTCTCCCATGTATATGTATAATCGCTGGCAAGCTTGATATCCTGATGAAAACGACGGCGTTGATACAATCTTAGCATGCATCAATAGCGTTTCGACTCTGGAGCAGCATAGACCGGCTTCTAAATAATTAAAAAAGGGCAAAGCTCCAATTCCTAAACATAATCGTGAGTGGTAGAAGGAAATAAAACATGACTGTCACGCACCAAAATTTGAAAACGACACTCGCATCGATTGTGCAGTCCTGTGGCTCACAGATAATAGCCGTTTCCTTTGAGAAATCCCTTAACATATGTTCAGTTATGTTTGAACAGCGCCGTGCTCGACTGTATGCGACCTAAGGTAAGGGTTCGATAGAAAAACGGGTGCTGAAGCGTACACTTTCGCTGGCCTTCTGTCGACACGGGACCTTGAGCGCTGTCCTGTGTTCGGTTGCCGTCCCTTGGGGCAGATTTATCGCGACGAGAAAGCCGAAGGCTTGTGTTGCTTTTTCCCCCGAAACAAGCCACTTTATGACCATGTGAGCTTGCTCTCGCCCGTCGCCGTTCGAGACCTGTTAAAACGTGATCACATCTGAATGCGGACGACGACTGGTGAAGTACTTACAATCCACCCAGTGCAAGAGCTCCTTCCCCGTCAACCGTCGCTACCCTCGTTCCCTCGTCGAAATCCTTCAATCGGTGCTCAGAGAAAAATCAGGATCTCTGGGCGTATGGACGTCGTCGGCGACTTGACGTGCTCTTCGAGTGTGCGCGTTTGAAGGCATGCAATCGAGAGGGAGTGTGGACTTTAGGATAGACGTCGGTGTGGTTTCACGTCATGTGCAAAGGGGACTTGCGTGTTTCCATGCCTTCAATGCCTTCCCTCAGCCTTCGAGCATCAAGCCCTATCATCAAACAATACATCAAATCATCGTCTCATCAAAATAAGAAAGAGCTTACCATCGTTGTGATGGCAAGAAAGTAAATCTGCCTACCACAGCTCGAAACAAGGTCCCGAGTTCAGTGTACGCAGGCCTTCGCTCCTTCTAGACAAGGGTTCAATGAGAGATGTCAAATCTTTACCTCAAGTACAATCATCTCCTCCCTAATCCACTCACTCGAGCACAAATACTCTTCAGCCCTTCTTGTCTTGTCACAGCCAAAGCTATCCTCTTCCTCCTCATCGAGAGTGCAACTGCAAGGATAACCTTGCCACGTACTGAGCGTCTGTCGAATATGAGTAAGCCCAATTCTCAAAACGCTGTGAGTACGCACCTTATCAATAATGAAAACTTCGACTCGAGTCGTCCAAGTGAACTTGCACACCGGGAGCAAAGTCCTGTTCAGAATCCACCGTAAGCGAATAGAAAGAACGCGCGGCTGTCGAAGTGCCTACCATGGCTTCGGCGTCGTGGTTCGAGTTCACGTTGCAGTCGTGATATTCAAGGGAGTCACAGTGAGCACGACGGACCGGAGTCGTTCCGACCTTCAGCGCACTGCGCATCTCAGCGAGCCGGGCAGTCGAGAAAGAAGAATAAGAGGGAGGGCAGGGTGAAGGAGAAGACGGGAGGAAAGGAGGGAGCTGGAATTCAAAAGCTGAGGGAAGAACAAGGGACTGGCGAACTCGGAATCCCGTTTCGCAGTTGCCCCAAGGGGCTGCCGGATAGTCGGGCCGGAACACCGGCTGGGTAGGTAGGTTGGGCCGGCAGGCCCAAAAAAAAAAAGTTGACCTCACTTAAATTATGTCGCCATGCATACAAATCATCATGTAAGCTACAGAATATAACACAAATCTCGATCTAGACCAAACCCAGACTCCTTCCTGTTGAGGATAGAGTTTCACAGCCACCAGCCACGATTTTATTTTACATTATTTTGATCATTATTTACATTACCGATCGTTACCGTAAATTTTAGGCTTCGTACCATCACCATCCTGCGTCCTGTACTCTGGAATATACCTGCGTCGAGCCCCATCGTCACGTTCCCTTCAACCGCTGTGCCTAAAATCCCAACAGGTTATGGGCCCCGTGCCCCTCTGACTTCCTAGACCCCACTCTCATCGCAACTCCTATCTTATCCTTCGTGCATCGTCGTTCTCGCCATCAGTAGTGCCATGGCCCCGACTCTAGTATCTCGTGCCTAGTGCTTTTGTGCCTATATCCATGCCTAGTGTTTTTGTGCCTATCTGTGCTTCATTTTACATCATCCTCATCATCATCATCATCTCATCGTTATCACCATCATGTCAACCAATCAATCTAAGCGCCACAACGGCATTGAGCCTCTCGACAATACCAACTACTACGACTGGTCCTATGCCCAGAAGATCGTGCTCATCAGGAAGCGGTTCTGAGGCATTGTCAGCGGAGACGAACCAAAGCCCCTAGGATCCCCAAACCATGTCACAGTGAAGGCTTGGGTTAGGAAGGATGAGGAAGCACTGGCTAGCATTGTCGGAAACATCGACAAGTCCCAGTATCACCTCACATGCCCTGCCAAGACCTCAAAAATGGCTTGGGATGCCATTGAGCGTTACCATACAACTTCAGGGTTAGGGAGCATTGTAGCGACATGGAGGCAGCTGTTCAGGATGAAGAAGGCTGGGGAGGATATGACTATGCGAGAGCACATTGGTATTATCCAGAGCACCGTCGACAAACTCAAGTCGTTGGGGGAAGAATGCTCGGATTGTCAGGTCATCGCTATCATCATGGAAACCCTTCCCACTTCATACGAAAATCTTATCATTGTGCTCGACTCTCACCCCGACCACAATAAACTTGACTACATCATTTCCCACATCTTCAATGAGGAAACTCGCCAGAAGGAGGAGCATGACCGTAGCCTCATCACCTCAAGCCCATCATCAGCGTCTGATCTTGCGCTTCTTGCTGCTGCCTGTCGAGCACCCTTGGACCATTCTACCATCACTTGTCATGGCTGTGGACAGAAGGGCCATTTCAAGAATGAATGCGGGACGTTCCCTTTCAATCAAATCTCTACACCTTCTTCCGCCAATATGGTGCAGGCTTTATCTGTTTCAACTGTCATGCATAACGAGTATGTTCAGCCATTATAGGGAGATATTCATGGGCTACGGGTTCAGTGGGAGTACCCTTTCAGTGGGAGCTCATGACTGTTTCATATCTTCATATGTCCTTTAATTTTCTGCATCCTTTCTACATTACGGTGTCTGCGAAACTGTGGGAGTGTTGAGGATAGAGTTTCACAGCCACCAGCCACGATTTTATTTTACATTATTTTGATCATTATTTACATTACTGATCGTTACCGTAAATTTTAGGCTTCGTACCATCACCATCCTGCATCCTGTACTCTGGAATATACCTGCGTTGAGCCCCATCGTCACGTTCCCTTCAACCACTGTGCCTAAAATCCCAACACTTCCCATTCATGGAATGGAGGGTAACTTATTCCTGATGGAGTACACTCTGTATTATTCATCTTATCTTATCGTATTATGTAATTTTTGATCTTTCTAAACCTTAATTATTTTTTACCCTCCATTCCGGGTGAGACCCTGTTTTTATTAGTTTGATGCCAGAAAACTCACCTGAGCTTTCAAGTTCCACTTAGAATGTCTTGGTCAGTTGGCATTGTGATGCTTGCACAAGGAAGAAAGGGAGACAATAGAGATGAATTCAAGGAGAATTCAAGGAGATTGGGTTTCTGGATGAGTTTCAGATGAGTTGAAAGTAATGGGTGGGCTAAAATATCCTGAAGTGTGTATAATGTGTTGAATGTCATATTGTATTGCATAAGGATATGGTAGTATAGCGAGCACCAAGTGAACATTGATGGACCCAGGTCACATGTCATCTCCAGCAACAAACAGCTTCCCAAAATGGTAATATGACATCATAGTAGTCATGTGGAGGTAGGTAGCTTCAATGCCAAAGCCTAAAATATTTTAATTGACCCACTGTCTTTTTTTTTTTTTTCAAAAAAGTAGCCCCTTGAGTTGCCCAACTGGATCTGGCTAAGATCATGTAATCTTTTCTTTCTCTCATCGTTACCACCACAGGTCAGTAGTATTGACTCACATCTGATCCTTGGAGGTGGTTCAATGAGGAGGGGATATGATTTCTCTCTTTAAAATTTAGTGATTACATATATGTTTCTGAATCTACTTTTTGAAAGATTTCACACCCAACTTCACACATACTGACACTTAAGTTTTGTGCTGTATATGTCTGAAGTAAATCCCACTTATACAGAGTCTAAACTGTGAGCTAACATGTCCATGAACAAATACAGAAGTCCACTCTATTGCAAAACCATGAGAGCACTGGTGAAGAGTACAACAGTGATACAGGTTATTATGAAGATTCCAGTATGTTTTATTACTTGTTTTCTCATCTTTTTAATCACATACCTCATAGATTCTCTATGTAAGAATTATGGCAACAACAATGACCACAATATATCTCAGGAGTGGAATTTCACTGAGAGAGAAGCAGTTCTCATGTTGAACTCACTGACTGGTTTTGTTACACATACACAGCACAAAGTAGTGGAGATCACTATCATGGATGGCCATCTATGGTATGCACAGCATGATATTCTCAAGATATTTCAGTCAGGAGACTATGTCAAGGTGGTAGGTGGAGACTTCCAAGGTCGACATGGTTTGGTCAAGAATATTTGCCATGAGTACTTTATCAATATCATAGAGGGGGAAGGCAGTATAGGGGTACAGGTATGTGGATCTATTCCAAAGATGATAGGTGTCCATACTCAAAGCTTGAAAGAATATCTGGGTACATTGTAACTCTGCAAGAATAATTCCTCAGCTGACAACTTTTAGTGAATCAGTTACTTTTCCTCAAGAGATAGCTCAGCAAATGTATATGGGGGGGATACCATGGCAGGGCTTACATGTCTTGGTCATGCCTGCAACAAAGGAATTGAGGAAGCATGGTCATATCAATACAAAGATGGGATTGCACATTTCAGATGTGCACAAGGAGAAAGTTGGAACAGTATTAGACATTTTGGTGAATCAACAAACAGCTAGTGGACTCAGAGTATGTATATGCCTTGAACAAAGTGTCAATGCAGTCTATGCTTATCCCAATATATGGGTTGACTATGACGAGGTGGTAGAGGAAATGTATGTTCATATTCTGTATCTAACTTGAACCCAGCCTTAATGATGCTACTGCTACTATAGAACAGGACTACCTCTATGTTTATACCAGCCATTACATCAGAGCCAATCTGCCTTCCTACCATTGGAGGCATACATATGTGCATGGAAAGAACAGACCAATATTGCATGTGGGCAATCTCTTGCTAGTGAACTTCAGCAAAGATTACAATGGACTTCTCCTCCCCCCCCCTAGATCCATTACACCAACACATGAAGGTCCATCAGAGGATGTCAGATCAGGAAACTCCTGGGACATGAAAGATCCAGAGCCTCCCACACCAATGAGGAGTCATTGGAGTGGACATCCAGCACTGGCACAACGAGAATTGTGGGTTAATATTCGAAACAAGTCTCAGCCTCAGAATATCAGGCTGGACCTTTCTGGTGACAGGTGCATGATGAAACTAATCTTTTGAATGACTGCAACAGACATCCAGGATCTGACAGATGTAACACCTCTTGAGCCAACTGTGCAGGATTATCATCGCTGGATAGTCATCTATGGACCCCACATTGGCAAATATGTTCATGGTATCCACTATGTACAAGGCTCTAAACCAAATTTGTGGATGGTTCAAGAGATTGTGCTTGCAGACAATGTGCATTACTCACTTCTTGGTGAGGCTTTCAAGGTCCCCAGTTCAGATTTGTGTCAAGTTGCAGATAGTCAAAATACCTTGGACATCAATGTCAAGTGGGCCCAGAGTATTTGTGAGGAGCTGACAAAGGTCAAGAAGAGGATGATTTGATTGGATAAAGATTTCAGCCCTGCTGTCTATGTTAATAAAATTTTGCTTGTAGCCTGTTTCATATATACTGTATAATTTTATATTGTGATTAATCTAAATAGCATGAGTGGCAGTATTAAGATGAAATAGACACACGAAGCTGCTTGCATTCATGTTCTTGACTTTGGTGAGTCACCACCATACTATCTCTTCACTATACTAAAACTTGTCAGCAGATTCCTCTCTTCTAAATCTATATACTAGGCTTGAAGACAATAGTAAAGACATTCCATGGGTGTGGTCCAAATCTGTACAATTGGACTCAAACTGGGAAGCTAAGTCCTACCAGTCCCACCTGGTGCCACCAAAATGGGATGAGTCATACTGGATGCTACTTAGTGCCATTAGCGATACTATTACCATTCTTTTCTCAAAGTCCGACACTTCTGGTTTATCCTATGTGAGCATCAGTTTGACCCTGTAAGGCTTGAAACCCAGTAATCTTCAAGCCATGAAAGTAGTGAGATAAGAACCAAGGAACATAACTAAAAACCTAGCTGAAGTCTACTTGCCAGACACTGTCACCTTGAAATATTTCTGCACCTTACAATGCAAACAGAGGATTACCTCACCTCCTAACA
This sequence comes from Armillaria fumosa, assembly GCA_030407015.1. Classification (NCBI taxonomy): domain Eukaryota; kingdom Fungi; phylum Basidiomycota; class Agaricomycetes; order Agaricales; family Physalacriaceae; genus Armillaria; species Armillaria fumosa. The sequence goes on along the minus strand of JAUDYM010000021.1, from coordinate 618,943 downwards.
TCTGGTATGGTTTCTTGAAACTTGACCATATCGGCAACAACACCTTGACCCATGATTAAGAACATCACCAGGTGCAGATGCAACAACAATATCCGTAACACCAAAGCTGTGGCTCACACTTCCAGCACCTTGAGCAGAGTCTCTGACTTCTGACCTAGTTCCACACAGATCTCAAATATACAGTTAAATTTCAACTGGAACCTTTCATGCAAAGATGAAACAGGATATATACACCCATATGTGGCTATAATATATGTACAATATTTTAGAGTTTCAATGATTGAAATTTAATATCCAATTGGTTATTCTGATTTGTCACAATTGCCTGACTCTATCAACCCCTGTGCCTGGGCATGATCTAATAGTGCATTTGAATGGCATGAGAAAGCTACACATATCATCAGACTAGGTTGTACTGGTAGTATATTAACACAAAAGGACTGACCTCAGGAAGCCACCAGTAAAAGTATCACTAAGTTCAAGGATGCCACCTTCAGAATCCATGGCTTTGGAAATTGACAAGGTGGCCACCATGGATGCAATGGCAATCCATGTGGAGTTCAACATGAGATAATAGCCAGGACAGATACTAACGAAATGTCAGTACAGAGTGATAGAAGCATATCTATATATCAATGCACCATCTCCCAAATCCAAACACAGCTAAGGGGTGAGGTTGGGGTTCTTTCCCATTCCCAGGTATGAACTGTTTGGCCTTGAAGACAATAGGGTTGGGATAGTCTTCTTCATCCTGAAGTATAGCCTTGCTTTGAAGGTCAGTCCAAAACTTGGATGTTTTACAATTGATACTCACCAAGTATTACCAATGATGGTCATGCCTATCCAGAGGAGATGAATGGGAACAGATAAGAAAATCAGATCTAGGACATACTTGCAGGAATGTAGTATCCTCTATAAACACCCGCATTCACACTATGATGGGCAACACTTGAATGAAGAAAAGGTAATGGACTTCTAGACAAATACCCATTGGCATGACAGGATTCCATCTCAGCACTTCTGACAGAATAGCTTCAATATAAGGCAACTGCAGATGGTTGTCAAAATTTGGTGGGCAGGTGGCACTGACCTCGGCATCTAGCTCAGTTTGAGCCTTGGCTTGTACCTAGTGTTTCGATAACTCAGCTTAAAGCCATGCGCTGCACCAGTCACAGCATTTCAAGTCAAGCCACAGATCGTATCCAACTTGATCCAGGTCACTTGAGACTGTCCGCTCCATGTGCCTTGACGTGACTTCAAGTCACCTAAGTCATGACTTCAATCAACATTTTGGGGAATCTGACTTGTCTCTCTTCCCACCACATTTTGTCGCCACTTGACATGTTGACTTGCCTTGCATTCACTATTCATACATATTGGCTAGTTTACCACCTCTTCTAATGCAAAATCTGGGGCCCTGCCCTTTTTACTCACCTTTGCTTCGTTGTGATGAAATCTGTTACTACACTCTCAAACTCGATTCGAAGTTACCTGCTGGCCTCAAAGAACACCCTTCTACAATGCCTATGGACCAATTCAAGCATCTCAAGCATTCTGTTGTGAACATGTGTCCATTGTGGCCCCCGATTTTCTGTCTAAGATGTCCAGAATGTTGTTTGTTGAATTAACATATACAAATGGTGCGAAAACTTAAATACTGGGAGCTTTTTACCTTATTGACCATCACATCTACTCTTCAGAACTGTCTTCTCTTATTCTATGGCACCCTGATGCACTACAGCTGCCAATACAGCAAATCAGCAGCCCGGTGGGGGTATTAATGCTACATTTCATGCGCATTGTCATTTATGTTACCATTCTATGCTGATCTAGGCTAAAGGTATTTTGAACTATGAAAACGATGCTCCTACAAACCCTGAGCTGCCTGCCCTATGCAGAGGACACAGCTGTAGGCAACAGCCTCCACAACTGCTGTCATCTTCAGAGCAGGCTCCAACAACATGTATGTATCCTCAAGTATTGCTCTTGGCACCAGGACTAAATTCTCTCCTACAGCTATGCAAGGACAAGAACAACCTTTATCAGTGCACCAGCAGCAGCAGAGGTCAACTCCCCATGCAGACAATCATCATGCTCCAGCACCTATAAGACATAATAATGGTATGTACATTCACATTTGAAACATAAATGGCTGGTTATATTTTTGCAGTACCAGACCCATCTTCAAATGATCCCATTCAGGCTGTGTGCACACGCATACACTTTGAGGAGGATGAAGATGAATATATCGACATCTCTGGGGTACTGCCTGAAATCCTCCCCTCGACTCCAACTTCACCACCTCGCTCTCGTCCAAGGACCACTGCACCACGTGCTACCACCAGTACACCAAGATCTGCAACCCCTTGCTGACTATCAGGTATCAAGTGCCCAGCATCAACACCCTGCCAAGCATATTTTGGGCGATGTTCTATCAGGCAAACTGTTTCAAAATGAGGGCATTGAGCAGAGGATATTTGGACATTCTTTGAAACTAAGGAGGACCACCGCTGTTGTCGGTTTTGCTTGTAAGTATTTTTCTTACAAGCTACTCATTATCTAAACCTCTGTTAGATGTCAGAAGGAAGTGGGAAAGTCTGTACCATTCCATGAGTATGGTGGAAAGGGTACAGATTCTCTTCACAGCCATCTCATCAGTCATCATGGTGATGAATGGATCACAGCATGTGATGAACTCAAGATCAAGATCTCAGAAAAGAATGCCAGAGAAGCAGTGTGGGCATATCATGAGAAGAATCCTGGCACAGGTGTCTCAGAGGATACGTTGCCCACAGATAATCGTAATTGAGAGTTCTCCAGGGAGACATTCATTGATGCGATAATGATGTTTGTAGTTGGGGATGACCAGGTGAGGTTCTGCTTCTTTGTATGTCCTCAAGTTTCTCTCCTAACATTATATCATCAGTCACTGAATGTTATAGAGAATCGTCATTTTCAGGATCTTATTTTACTCTTAAGGTATTCCAATATTTCAACCCAATGTTATTTAGTATGAAAATATGTTATTGTATGTTATCCAGGCATGATTTCACAGATAAAGATATCCCTCATATAGATAACCTCCACACTCATATTCTTGAGTTGCTGGACAAGCATCTGGAAGCACTTAGTGAGGAAATGAAGGTGTGTAGAATGTTGTATATAACATGCATGATTTTAATACCTTTGAAATTCCAGTCTTCCAAAGGAAAAATCTCATTTACGACAGATCTATGGACCAACCAAAACCAGTGATCATTCATGGCTATAACAGCACATTGGATACAACCGCAGCTCATTAATACACCACATGGCCCACAGAAGCATCTTGTTTATCAAGCTGATCTCATTGGATTTCACCGGTTACCTGGATGACACACTGGTGAACATCTCGCTCAAGCTTTCTTATATGCCTTAGATAGACTTAGTATTGCTAATAAGGTAAACAACTTTTTTCTGATAACCGCTTGGACTTACCAAATTACAGACAGGCTGGTTGACAACAGATAATGCATCGAACAATGACACCCTAGTTGCTGCATTAGTATGAGAGCTCAAACATCGATATCCCAAGCTAACAATCAATGGTGTTAACATGAGAATCAGGTATAAGATTTCTCAATATAATTTGAGACCTTTATAACTCATGTTGCTCAGATGTTTTGTGCATGTTATTAATCTGGCCTGCAAGGCTACTATTGCTGGGTTAGAGGAAATAGCTGATGGTTTGATCTCTCATTTACAACACCTGATCTGTGCAGTACCTATTCAATCTGTTTGTTCCATAGTCTAAATCTGATCAAACTAATATACTACAGATCTGTTCATCATCACTCCGGCGTGAGCATTTTGCCAATACAGTCAAGACTTTGATTAATAAGGAGCTTCAAATAATCCTTGATACTGATACTTGTTGGTCATCAACTCATTTAATGATGGAACAGGCACTGATTCTTTGCCTGGTATGTCCATCTTTGTATTTTATTAGAAGGTATGGTCAGAACTAATTTTCCCATAAGGCTATAAATACTTTCCTCTCATTTGATGATTTCCAAGACCTTGCAAGAAACAACAACATCAGTACACATGATTGGGATCTTCTGGATGACATGAGTATAGTCCTAAATGTATGTACTAGCTTTTCTGCAGGGACATAATTACTTGCCAGCTGAACATTTTCATAGGTACCACACCAATTCCAGGAGCATTTATCGGCTGAGAAGACTCCAACACTCTGTGACATGCTTCCTGCCTTTGAAGCTGTTTCTGCCCTGTGGAAAGCTCAAAGACAGGAATTTCCTGGGCTTTCACATGCTATTGATGCAGGACTGGAGAAGCTCTCAGAGTATACAGAACTTGCTCATGATGTTCCAGCTCATATGCTTGCAATGGGTATTTGTCATCCCATTTTTAAATGAATTTGACCAACTAATTTTGCACAGCTGTCAATCCATACATCAAACTAAACTGGTACAGCCACTTTCAGCCAGAAGAATGTGCTTCGGTGAAGCAATCATTTGTTGATGTGGTAAAATTCTGTCTATTGATATCTGTTCTATTAATTCTCATTCTTATTGCTAGGTCTGCATTTATCGTAGCTCTGATGAGGTATCTGATGGTAATGGTGACAGAGCAAGTGATCCAGATCCTGCTCAATGGGTTTTTAATGCCCTTAGGCTGGATCCTCAGAGGACAGCGGCTCGGTCTCAACTACAACCTATTGAACATGAGGTTGATCTATATCTTATGGACATTTTGCCTATACAGGGCACATCTGTTCCTTGTGAACATGTTTTCTCTTCTAGCAAGGAGACAGATATGGCACATTGAAACCGTCTTTTGCTGGAAATGATGGAAGCACTCCAAATTCTCAAATTTGCAATTTGATCCCATGGTGGTCTCAATTTCACACAGAATTTGAGCCAAGAAGCTGAATTTAGAATCCTAGGAGCTTTAACTGATGATAGTGTAGTTGTTCCCAGTGATTTAACTGCGTTCAGGCAGAGTCTAACAGCAGTAGAGGCTGTTGTCATTGCTACCTAATTAATATCTATATTTGGAACTAAGCCACTGACTTGCCGACTTGAATGACTGCAGCTTGGCTCTAAGCCAAGCTGCAAGAAAATAATGGCCTGGCCAAGTCATCGAAGCCAAAGCTGAATAAAGCCACGCTGGGCCATGCCAAGCTGAGTCGTCAAAACACTACTTGTACCTCACAGTAGAGAAAAAGTGCTGCAGAAAGGAAAACTGATATAGCCTGTGCAACAGTAAGAGGGAGCCTAAAAATGGGAGACAAAGGAAACATACAGCATCCGCCCCTGCTAACCAAGACATAAAATCAAATGTTCAATAGGAAATGCCAGATGCAACTTACCTGTGAAGCATATGGCAGCTGTATTCCAAATAATTTCAAGCTGTCCCATGTTCTCTGACATACTGATCTCTTTTGTCTTTGCCAGATTTCCAGAGACAATGATATGCAGGTTATGTATCCGCCTATAAATTTCATGATTTTGTATCTAAAATGATCACAATTGCTAAGTTATAATTGGACTTGTTGACAGAGAGCTAGAATGGAGACTTCGTGTTGCTAGCTAAATGGCTATAGCAATGCACTGTACAATATAAAGCAATGATTACTTAGTGTGTAGTGACAGTACCATATTGGATTGGTTCTACATGCTGGTATAATGCACTAGGACCACTGAACAAGTAATGCAACACCATCAACCCATGTTGCGACACAGTGGAACACATGTACATGCATATCAAGCCACCAAAACTAGAAGTAAAGTACAGAATAAGCTGTGAACTATCACTGATATGTCAATACACAGGCACTCCCTGCCCAAGACATGTCTACAGTACCGGAAGCAAGTTGAAATGAAGTGACTTGATGCCTAATAGGACATCGTGTCAGCCAGTAGAGTCATTTAGGCTCCAAACAGAGAGGCTGGGTATCCAATGTGGTAACTAGCCCTTGCTATTGGTTTCACATAAGAGAAATAAGGTGACATGTCAGTTCTATCATTTAATAGTGACTGCATACTAGCAGATGCCATGAACATGAAATCTTGCAGAAGAATTCCCCAACCATATGGAAAGGAAGCAAGACAACAGCACAAGACCTTGATATGTCTACAGAAGTGTTATTTCCCTTGTATGTGTGTCGCATTTACTGCAGACATGCAGTATTCCAGAAAGAATAAGTTTGAAAGTGTACTAGACTTGAATGGTCTCCCTTGCAGGGTGAATATTCCCTTGACATAAAGAAATGAGATGATGTGGCAAGGCTGTCACTTATAGCACCTATGGTTGCATTGCTTATCCTGCAGTCACACTGACTCAGAAAGAATATAAGTTAGAAGATTAACATGTCTTGGATCAGTGATATATAGACTGATCACCCCAAAGTGGATTATGATTAAAATGCAGTGCAACTGCTGATTGCACCAGCTCAGAACTCAGTGTCTGATGCCCATACAATGGTGTGACACCTACTGTAAGAATGCATGATGGAATATGAAGCTTCGCAACCAGGTATCCAGCCAACAAGTCCAGCAACATGTCACTTATGGCCCAGTATGAATAGATTAAACAAACTACATCACAATATAGCACTAAATAGGTAGTATTACATGTTGCGTTGGCCTATAAGTCTGTTGTGCCCTCGGCCCAGACCTAGAAACCCTCAACCCAGTAGTAGAACCCTATACCCAGATGCCACTTACTAGTAGTTTATGACCAACACACCAAGATGGACTGGATCATGTATAGTATTTAAAGGCCTCATCATTGTAATATACAGGAGGCAATGCCCTCCCCCAGATTTGACCCAATTAGCAGAGTGCTAGGGCAAGTTGAAGGCCTGAGTGATGCCTCGGAGTATTAGAGTAGTTGGCTAAGTTCGCAAAGACTCGCAATCCCTAAGACAAGTGCCTACAGCCAGTGAGCTGGGTCGTGTCAAAGGCTTTTGTGTAGTCCAGTGTTCATGGTAGCTATTCTTTAAGTCCACCAAAAGTATAGAATAAATAAAAGAGTACTTGAAGTAATACAGGATGAGTCGGGCCAGTGTGCCATTGTTATCATAGCCAGTGCACTAACGTGAGATGCCAGTGTGCGCTAAATCATAGCCAGTGTGCTAACAAGGCCAGTGTGCCTTTGAAATGTCTTTGTGTCAAGCCAGTGTGTTTTCACATCTTGTATATTTTGAGTCCCAAACCAAGACATCACCTTAAGATAATCTATTGTCCATCCCACCTGTTCATCCCTTGCAGAGTTGGATTGAATAGCTTGAATATCCCTTAGAAAGTGCAAGTAAACATCATTGCGACAACTCCCAGACCAGTCACGCTGCACTTTACAACAGAGTATTCACACTTCCTCCCATACTAGCTGGTTTGCAGAGGCCTTCTATTGGTCTTGAAACACCTGAACTTAAATATTGGTGATTGTGAGCACAAGGATTGCTTTGGGTTTAGTATATATATAAGTTACACTCATTGTATATTATATCTAGAGTCTTCCCAAGGCTGTTACCAAGCATATCAACGAATGAAGGTTCTACAAAATCATTAATCTTGGGGTGGGATAAAGACTCTTCTGTTCAATCTTGTTCTCAAGATTATCACTGGCCAACAGCCAAAACCTTTTAGTACTCCATTGCTTGATTGCTACTTGCTTGACTGAAAAGTTGCAGTATAAACTCGCATCTAGAGGAAGTGATTAGGTTGTATGGAGGTGCCCCAAACAACTCACACAACACAGTACCTTTATCTTTGGTCTATGCCATCATTAACCATTACTTTTTGAGTTTTTGGTGTGCTATTGCCATGGAAGTCTAGGTTCATCAGTGTTTTGCAGACATTCATCAATGGATGCAGCTGAAGATCTCAGTGGGGCTGTGCTGAATTGCTATGCTGTTCATTATTTGACTTTGTGTAATGAGCATGCTGTGGACTCCATGGGCATCAACCTTCAACCTATCCAACTGGCACCAACTCACTTATCGGAATCCAATGGATTCTGTTTTCTGGTTTCTATTCCATATTTCACATCTCTATTTCACATACCAATTTCACATATTCATTTATCACATCTAGAATCTGTCAACAGTACTGAGTAGGTGTTATATTGGAGTCTACAGAATACTCGACTCCTCTAGATACAGAATATTCCAGACTTATATTGTTCTAACCTCCATCCATTGGACTCCACTCTAGTATATAAACTGTACAACTAGTAGTACATATCTCAATTTGAATATCAACTTGGTTTAGCCCAATACTCTTGCACTCACTTCTACTTGGCCTTCAAGCCTAATCTCAATCTCTTCTACAAGTCCACGGATTCCAACTCCATGTGACTTCATCTTAATCCTTACTTGTCTTACTCTGTGGACTCTGTCCATATTCATCTTGGGGCTTCGACCCAAGGGTGACATTGCTAATAGCTTTGCCAAGCCCATGTGCATTCCACTTTCTTTCTTCCTATTGGCATGATCCTAACAGTATATTTGAACTCAAACCCTTGAGTCAAAATTTTAGGCATGTCTACCATCCTTCTCAAACCAACTGAGACTACTCAGTCCTCCATGGACCTCAAACCCACTTTCTCTATGAATGACATCCCCCAATCCACCTCCAAAGGAGATCAACACCTTTTAACACTTTGACTCAAATAATGTGCATGCAGTATGCTGTGATCTACCTGCATGACAAAGTCTGTTCTGGCCACATATTTCAGGCAATAGGACCTTTTTGCTGGCATTTGTCAATGGAGGTGGCTGAGGATCTTTGTGGGGCTGTGTTGGGTTGTCATGCTGTCCATTGTTTAACTCCTTCTCCAATAACAGGAATGCAGTCTGTGATAATCCACATACACCCCAAATTCTACTCCAGCCACACCATTCAAGTGGTAGAAGCTTTTTGCTAGCATTTGTCAATAGAGGTGGCTGAGCATCTCAGTGGGGTTGGGCTGGGTTGGCATGCTCTCCATTACTTGACAAACTCTCAAACAAGGTGATTGCAGTGCATGGTGATCTACCTACACCATAAATTCTATTCCTATCACACATTTCAACCACCAAGAGCTTTTTGCTGGCATTTATCATTGGAGGTAGATGAGGCTCTTACTGTGGCTGTGCTTGGTAGCCATGCTGTTCATTATTTGACTCCCCCTCATATAACATGACAGTAGGATGCAATAATCTACATACACCACAAATTCTATTCCAGCTACAGGCTTCAAGAAACAGGAGTGTTTGACAGACATTCATCAATGGAGGTGGCTGAAGCTCTTGGTGGGGCTGTGCTGGGTTGCAATACTGTCCATTGCATGCCACTCTCTCAAATAACATGACTGGAGTGAGTAATAATCCATGTACACCACAAATTCTATTCCTGCTATACCTTTCACTCACCCAGAGCTTTGTGCTGGCATTTGTTAACAGAGGTGACTGGAGATTTCTGTGTGGATGTGGTGGGTAGTCATGCTGTTCATTCTTTGACTGCATCTCAAATAACATAAGTGCAGTGTGTGATAATCCACATACATCCCAAATTCTATTCTGGCAATATGTTTGAAACACTGGGAGCTTTTTACTAGCAGTGGTCAATAGAGGTGGCTGCAGCTCTTGGTGGGGCTGTGCTGGGATGCCATGCTGTCCAGTGTTTGACTCCCTCTCCCATAACATGACTGCAGTCCACACTAATCCATGTACACTGCAAATTCTATTCCAGCAACACCATTCCAGCAGTAGGACCTTTTTGCTTGTATTCATCCATGTAGTTGGCTGAAGCTCTGGGTGAGGTGGTGCTGGGTTGCCATACTTTTCATTGTTTGACTCCCACTTAAATAATGTGCATGCAGTGTGCTGTGATCTTCCTACCTCACAATGTCTGTTCCAGCCACATATTTCAAGCACCAGGAGCATTTTGCTAGCATTTGTCAACAGGTGCAGCCAAGGATCTCACTGGGGGTGTTCTAAGGCACCATGCCATTTATTATTTGACTCCTTCTCAAAAACCATTACTGCAGTGTGTGATACTCTGCATACACTACAAATTCTCTTTTGGCCACATGATTGAAACAGCTAGAGCTTTTTGCTGGCCTTAGTAACTGGATGCAGCCAAGGATCCTTGTGGTGCTGTGCTGGGTTGCCATGCTGTCCATTACCTAACTCCCTCTCAGATAATGTGAATGGAGTGTGGTATTTCATGTACACCACAAATGCTCTTCCCATCAGACATTTCAAGCACCAGGAGTTTTTTGCTGGCATTTGTCAATGGATGCAGGTAAAGATCTTGGTGCATCTGTGCTGCATTTCCATGCAGCTTACTGTTGGACCCCATCTTGAACAATATGACTGCAGTATGTGGTAATTCCCATACACCACACATACTGTTCCTGTCTCACATTGTAAGCACCAAGAGCCATTTGCTGGCATTTGTCAACAGAGGGGGCTGCAGCTTTTGGTGGGGCAGTCCTGTGTTGCCATGTGGTTCATTGTCTGACTCCTTCTCAAATAGCATGACTGCACTGTGTCATACTCCACATACACTGTTTGAAGAACCAGGAGCATTTTGCTCCTATTTGCAAATGGAGGTGCCTGGAGCATTCAGTTGGGCTGTGCTGGGTTGCCATGTAGTTCAGTATTTGAATCCCACTCAAATAACTTGACTGGAGTGTGTGATAACCCATGTGCAGTACAAATGCTGCTCTCATGACATGGTTCCAGCACCTGGACCTTTTTGCTTGCATTTGGCAACAGAGGAGGCTGAATCTCTTTGCAGGGTGGTGCAGGGTTGCCATGCAGTTCATTGTTTGACCCCTTCTCAACCAACATGACAGCACTAAGCAGTAATCCACATACACCTACAATTCTATTCTATTCTGACAAGATAGATGAAGCATCAGGAGCTTTTTGTTGGCACTTGTCAATGGAGGTAGCTGAAGCTCTTGGTAGGGCAGTGCAGGGTTGCCATGCCATCCACTGCTTCACTCCTTCACCAATAATATGACTGCAGTTTGTGGTAATCCATGTAGGCTAAAAATTCTATTACAGCAACACACCTGAATGGATATCTCAGAATCATGCAATTCTAATAAATTACTTACTTATTGTTTGTATTGCTATGCTGAAGAGGCTGGCTATAGGCACTTGTGGAATAGCACTCGGAACAGTGTGCTATACACACTAAACCTCACACACACTCACACAACTACTCAATCTATACAATCACTCTTGTAAGTATATGGGGGGACAAGATTATATCACCTTGCAACTACTAGTACTTTAGAACTGGTAAATCACCTTATTATCTCAATGCTATGCAGCATCTACTCATTTCAAACTGATCCTAAGGCTAAGAACTTTTTACAATAAGGTACACTTCAAGGTGCAACCTTCCAGGCAAAGTATAATATTCAAACTACACTAGGACACTCATCCTGTAACACAATTGGACACACTGCAGGTTGCGATGACACTGAGCTTGCTCTTTTAACCACTCAACAAGTACTGACTTAGTGAGCTCTCTACATGCAGGTGTGTAGGGTTAATAAAACTAACTGCAACAATGAGAACAACCTCTAATCCTTCTATGGATCTTGGATTCAGAACAGAAACGACTCAGAGACAGAACAGAAGCAGGTTTCAGAAACAGACAGACAGAACAGATTTCAGAAATTCCACTTTAATCAATACTCTAGCAGACTCCAGACAGTACTCAGATGGAACAGAACCAGGATACTCATTCTTATTCACTCAGAACTTAAGTACACAAGTCAGATTCTGAAGCTATCTCTATTCTTTGGAGTGAGCTTGCTATTTCTATACAACACTTGAAGCTACAAACTAATCCTTTATCACAGCACTCACTTTTCATGTGCACACCATAACTTGGGGGTTCAAAACTTGTATACTAACCCAGATCACCAACTACTTATACCACAACTGTTGATAATTACAAATACTGCAGCAGTACCCAGGTAACTAGACTCCTACATACATACCCTGCTGCTGCTGCAGTCTTCCTTGGCATCTGGCTTGGTATTTCATCCTATAGTCTTGTTCCCATAGTGAGCTCACTAAGTCCCAGTAGGTGCACATCAATTTACAAGTCTGAGGGTGTATCACCTCCCTGACCACATGTCACTCCACATCAAGCCTTTTGTTCCATGTGAATCATCTTCTAGAATAGTGTCAAGCACACAGTGAGCTCGCTAATTCTACACAGCAATGGATATCCTTGTCAACCAATTACTCAGTTTACCAGCACTCAGCCGAAGCTCCTATTTGGGCCACATGCCAGTGTTATCATTTTATCTTATCTCTTGTGTGAGGTTTGGTCTGGCCTTCTCAGGTACAGTACATCACTTTTAATTTTGTGAGTGCACCAAGCTTTTCAATTATGATCTTCTTTATTCTCTGTTTATAGAAGTGAGCTCACTCAGTAAGCACAACTACCCATGGCTGAACAGTATTTTGTGAACTTTCTGTCAAGCATGCCTGTCAAGTACCTGCTGTAACTAAGTTCTGGTTTAAGTCTGTCGTGTCAGGTGTCACTTGTGCATATAATTATAATGCCCTTTTGTACTTGTTATGTATGCTCACTTATTCTTTAAGTCCACTCACTCCTTATACTGTATTACAAAGTATATTCTGAAGAGATCACAAAATTATATGGCTGGAATGTCTGCAGTCATAACAATGCATAATAATGCCACCAGTTGCCTACATAAGCAACTCCTATACTTAGATGTAGAGTACTATAAAATACCATCACCTAGACACACAATGACAGGAAAGCATTCCCCCATGTTTGTGCTAGTTGTCTATAGCTACATAATCAATTAACAGATTTAAGTGCATGTCCTTGACCAAGTAATTTGTTGCTAAGTCACCCTATAAGAAAGAACAAGTTAGTTGAAGTGAAATAAGCCCTAGAACACTTTGAGTTTGAACAATTGAAGAGTCAGTGTACTCTAGAGTCTGTGTTCTTTTTGCAAGTCTGTGAACTTGATGCAGGATCTGTGTATCCTTTGTAGAAGTCTGTGTACTTCTTTGTTTTGAGAGTTAGTAAACTCTAGAGCCTGTGTCTTCTGTAATTGTTTGAGTTAAGAAGTAATCTGGATCAGCTATTGCTCACCTGGACAATGTTGGTTCCCCAAACTAGATGAGTTCCTACCTACCTACTATGACCCCACATCGTTATAACCTGTTATCTCAACTAGTTTATCTCATGTAAACATCTTCTAGATCAGAATCAGAAGTTTTTTCCAACACATGCCATTGCATTATCAAAGTCTACAATTGTACACAAGTGCTTCTACCATACTCAACCTCAATCTTATAACATTAGTGATAGTGTGAGTGTTTAGAGTGAGTGTTAGTCTCCAGATATCTAATCTAGAGCCAGTTTTCCTTGAAACACTGTCCATTACCAAGTACATCACTGCGTGTACCACAGATTCTATACTGGCAACACATTTCAAGCACAAGGAGTTTTTTGCTGGCATTTGTCAATGGATGCATCAGAGGATCATGCTAGAGCTGTCTTAGGTTGTCATGCTGTTTATTGTTTCACTCCCTCTGAAATAATGTGACTGCAGTGTGTGGTAATCCCATACAATAACAATTCTATACCAGCCATATGATTTAAGCAGTAGGAGCTTTTTGCTGGCATTTGTCAATAGACATGACTGAGGATCTTGCTGGGGCTTTGCTGGATTGCCTTCCTGTCCATTATTTGACTCCCTCACAAATCACATGACTGCAGTGTGTGGTAATTCATGTACACCAGACATGCTGTTCCTGTCTCACATTTCAAGCAGCAGGAGCTTTTTGGTGGCATTGGTCAACCGAAGGAGCTGAAGCTCTTGGTGGGGCAGTCCTGGGTTGCCATGTGGTTCATTGTGTAACTCCAGCTTCAGTAATATGGCTGCTGTGTGCAGTAATCCAAATACATATAATGAGCATGCCATGGACTCCATGGACTTCAACCTTCAACTCATCTAACCAGCTCCAACTCATTATTGGAATCTGATGGATTCCATTTCCAGGTTTCTATTCCATATTTCATGTCTCTATTTCACATACCAATTTCACATATTCATTTATCACATCTAGAATCCATCATGGTAGTGAGTAGATGTTATATCAGAGTCCACAGAATACTTGACTTCTCTAGATACAGAATATTCCAGACTTACATTATTCTAGCCTCTGTCTATCAGACTCCACTCAAGTATATAAACTGTACAACTAGTAGTACATACCTCAGTTTGAATATCAATTTGGTTTAGCCCAATACCCTTGCACTCACTTCTACTTGGCCTTCATGCCTAATCCTCAATCTCTTCTACAAGTCCATGGATTTCAACTCCATGTGACTTCATCTTAATCCTTACTTGTCTTACTCCATGGACTCGATCCATATTTATCTTAGGGCTTTGACCAAAGAGTGACATTGCTAATAGCTTCACCAAGTCCACATGCATTGCACTTCACCTCTTCCTATTGGCACAATCCTAACAATACACCACAAATTCTATTCCAACCACACCATTCAAGCAGCAGGAGCCTTTTGCTGGCACTCATCCATGGAGGTGGCTGAAGCTCATGGTGGAGCAGTGATAGGTTGCCATTCTGTTCATTGTTCAACTCCTTCTCAAATAGTGTGACTGCAGTGTATAGTAATTCACATACACCACAAATTCTATTTCAGCCACATGATTCAAGCAGCCTGAGCTTTTTGCTGCATTTGTCAATAGACATAGCATTGGATCTTGGTGAGGTGGTGCAGGGTAGCCATGCTGTTCACTGTTTGACTCCCACTCAAACAACTTGCCTGCAGTGTGCTATGATCTACCTGCATGACAAAATCTGTTCTGGCCACACATTTCAGGCAACAGGAGCTTTTTGCTGGCATTTGTCAACAGATGCAGGTGAGGATCTCAGTGGGGCTGTGCTACATTTCTATGATGCTCATAGTTGGTCTCCATCTCAAATAATGTAACTGGTATGTGGTAATCCACATACATCACAAATTGTATTTTGGCCACACATTTTAAGCACTGGTAGCTATTTGTTTGCATTTGTCAACAGATGAAGCTGAGGATCTCTGTGAGGCTTTGCTAGGTAGCTATGCTCCTGATTGTGTGACTGTATCTCCAATAACATGACTGCAGTAGATGGTAATCCACATACACCATAAATTCTACTCCAGCCATAGCATTCAAGCAGCAGGAGCTTTTTGCTGGCATTTGCCAACAGAGGGTGCTGAAACTCTTGGCAGGGTGGTCCTGGGTTATCATATGGTTCATCTTTGTCTCCTTGTCAAATAATTTAACTACACTGTGCAGTAGTCCACATACACCCAAAATTCTACTCCAGTGACACATTTAAAGAACCAGGGGCTTTTTGCTGGTATACATCAATGGATGTGGCTGAGGATATTGCTAAGGCTGTAATGGGTAGCCATTCTGTTCATTGTTTGACTACTTCTCAAATAGCATGGCTGCAGTGTGCAGTTATCCATGTGCACCACAAATTCTATTCTTGCTACACAATTCAAGCAGCCAGAGCTTTTTGCTGGCATTTGGCAATAGAGGTGGTTGAACATCTCAGTGGGGATGTGCTCAGTAGCCATGCTGTTGATTGTTTGACTGCCTCTGAAATAATGTGACTGCAGTGGGCAGTAATCTACATACACCACAAATTCTATTTGTTGGGATTTTAGGCACAGCGGTTGAAGGGAACGTGACGATGGGGCTCGACGCAGGTATATTCCAGAGTACAGGACGCAGGATGGTGATGGTACGAAGCCTAAAATTTATGGTAATGATCGGTAATGTAAATAATGATCAAAATAATGTAAAATAAAATCGTGGCTGGTGGCTGTGAAACTCTATCCTCAACACTATTGCAGTCATATGCTTGAAGAAGCAGTAGCATTTTGCAGATATTCATCAATTGAGGTGGCTGAAGCTCTCAGTGGGGTTGTGCTGGGTTGCAATGCTGTCCATTATGCACTACCTTCTCAAATAATGTGACTGCAGTGGGCAATAATCCATGTACACCACAAATTCTATTCCTGCCACACCTTTCACTTACCCAGAGCTTTTGCTGGCATTTGTCAACAGGCACAGCTGAGGATCTTGCTGGTTGTGTGGTGATGTGCCATGCTGTTTATTGTGTGAATCCTTCTCAAATAACATTACTGCAGTACATGGTAATCCATGTACACTACAAATTCTTTTCTAGCCACAGGTTTCAAGCAACCTGAGATTTTTGCTGGTATTGATCAATGGAGGTGGGGAGGTGTGGAGTTGCCATGCTGTCCATTACTTATTGTACTCTCAAATAATGTGACTGCAGTGTGTGGTGATCCACCTACACAACATAGTCTGTTCCAGCCCCATATTCCAAGCACCAGGAACTTTTTGCTGCCATTTGTCAATAGTTACAGCTGAGGATCTCAGTTATGATGGACTGGGTGGCCATGCTGTCTTCTATTTAACTCCCTCTCAAATAATGTGACAGCAGTGTGGTATTCTATGTACACCACAAATGCTGTTCCCATCAGACATTTCAAGCACCAGGAGTGTTTTGCTGGCATTTGTCAACAGAGGGGGCTAAAGCTCTCAGCAGGGCCATGCTGGGTTTCCATGCTATTCACTGTTTGACTCCCTGTCCTCTAACATGACTGCAGTGTGTGATAATCCATGTACATGCCAAATTCTATTCCAGCAACACTTTTCAAGAACAAGGAGCTTTTTACTGGTGTTTGTCAACAAAGGGGGCTGAAGCTCTTGTTGGGGCAGTCTTGGGTTGCCATGCAGTTTATTGTTTCACTCCTTCTCCAATGACATGGCTGCTGTGTACAGTAATCCACATACACCACAAATTCTATTCTGGCCACACAATTCAAGTGGTGGGAGCTTGTTGCCAGCATTTTTCAACAGATGAAGCTGAGGATCTCAGTAGCCCTGTGCTCAGTTGCCATGCTGTTCATTGTTTGACACCCTCCTACATAGTGTGACTGCAGTATGCAGTATTCTATATAGTGTTGCCACAAATCAGCTAAAAGTCACTTAGCTGCATAGCTGAGCTGCATTAAGCTGAGTCTGAGCTTCTGATTTAAAGCAATAAGAACAATAGTTAGAACTTAGTTGATGTAGTACAGGTGAAACAACTGTATTGATTGGCAGTACACTATACCTAAAGTAATAAGAATAATAGTTAGAACTAAGGAATGTGTGAGTAAGTATATAAGGTATATGAGTTAATTTGTAAAAAGATCCACAGCATTGACCTTCCCATGCAAAAATTTGACCTTGATATCACTGGCACATTGAAGAGCTTCCTGCATGCACAAGCTATAAATGCAACAGAGTCGAAGACACTGATCACACCCATGCCTAACACTACACACACAAACACACTCAAGTTCATTGGGGGATTCTGATGTGATAGAAGTAGTGACACAAGGAACTGTACTCTCAATATCTTTAAGATACACATATAGTGATAGTGCTTGTATCGTATCTTGACTTCTCTAAGTCTAAAAGCTTTTCTCAAACAAGAGAAGCAATGTTTGTTGCTTGGCCTCAAGGCAAAGGGGTTTAACAATAACTCTATATGTCAATAGATGTAACCACAACACTCCCAAAGTCATGCACAACTCAAAACAATCACAACAAACAACAGAACTAACCACTAGACATGACTCAAAACACAGCGCTCCAAGCAGAAACCAATACACTGACACAATCCACACAAGCCACAGGGTCTACACTTATGTGCTTGAGCTTCCTAATCAATTGTAGATCCACAGGGTTCCAACCTATGTGATCCAGAGAACACAAATAATCACAGAAAACCCTATCCAACAAGCCAAAGGGTTTGAACCTCTGCTGCCTGTAGTGCCTTGCATCACACAAGAACCTCAAAGAAGTGAGAAAGTGCCCACACTGACACTAAACTCAAATTCTCTTACAGAGCACAAGTCAAACAATGACTGAAACAAATGCACAAAGTACCACATTAACTTTTTTTGTCTCACACATCACTCAATATCACACAATAAGTCTCAGCTATAGTTTATATTCTCTCACTTGAAGCTACAAATAACTCCAAGTGCTAGAGCACATGGCAGAAAAGCTTTGCACTGTTGCACCAGGGGTCCAAAACTTGTACACTACTGCTATACTACTGTATTTATACTTTCTATGATCTACAAATTAATACAACCAATTATAGTATTATTTCTTCTACAGCCTTCCATCCCTTGTGTCCCACACATGCCACATGAGCATGCCATTGCTTGGCACTTAGTTAAATGTCTGACTCGGACCCAGACTTTGTAGCATGCATGGTTGTGACATTGGTTAACACTGCACACAGTGATATGTCATGTCTCCTGTTATGTCCTCAGAGATATCTTCTGTCAAACAAGTCACAATTTGACTTATTCATATTTCTCTAAGTGTCTCTGTCATTTGTGATTACTTAGTATTTGCCTAGGCCTTGCACTCTTCAGCCAAAGTGATTATTCTCAGTTTTATTTGTATGTAGCCATTATATCACTATGTGTGCAAGTTGCCAGTCAATCCATGCCTTGTGCATCATAGATCAATGTCTCTCTTAGTTTGTCTAGTATCACATGTGTCTTTAATTATTGTATTCTGATATGCGCACAATGTTATCTTGGTGCAGCTAGTATCAAGCACTGAGCTCTCATACTTAGATTGACCTTATCCAGTATCGCTCTAAGCTAGAGCATGCACTCTACCAATAGTCACTTCCAATATTCATTATACTTGCTTAATATCATTGTGCTCTTTGTATAATCTCTCTGATTGTATTTGCAGACTTCTATTTTAGGTATGCAACACCTAATAACATGAAATTACACACATAAACACCCTGGGGGTGTGTCAATGTATGAGCTCCCAGATATAATGTTCCTGAATATCAATATGCTTGATCTTGTGATGGTTGCAAGTCATGTTTGTCAATGATACCACCCCATGATTGTCACATTTGAGTACACCAGGCTTATCCTGCTCCAGTCTGACTTCCTACAACCAGCAGAACATCCACTTCAACTGCTGAGTGGCACAGATGAGCAAGATGAATTCAGCTTCAATGGTAGACAGTGCAACTGTGGCTTAACATTTTGAGCTCCAAGTGATGGGACCTCCTGACATGATGAAGATGTACCCTGAGGTAGATCTCAGTGTGTCTTTGCATCCTCCATAGTCAGCATCCACAAATCCCATCAGTTTGAGAGGTGCACTAATGAGCCTCAAGGCTTTGTATGCTCAGAATTTGCAATTTTTACCATTTCTAAGTGACAACAACTTTGCACCAGATATAATGATAACTCCAGTGTGCATGTACTATTATAGGACCTTTTGGATACTTCAACAACCAAATATAACAAAGAATATCCATCCCAGCTTGTTTCATGACTCAACTCATATGCCATCATGAATAGGCACAATATTGATTGATCAGGCAACCACTGGTGATAAGTGAACTATGCATCAATAATGCATCACCAGTGCATCACAGCATAACAGACCGGTGTTGATCCTTTCATTATATGAGGTCATACCAGCCAATAATTGCTCTACTGCAATAATGATTAAGTTTTGGTCATCCAAGCAACTGGTGTTGATAATATCTCCATGCCCAGCACACTAGAAGGCATTATTCCTTTTGTTCACCTCAGTCATTCCAGCATACTTTCCCAGTCTGCAGTTCAAACAGCACCCCAATGACCATGCTGTGACAACTCATAATATAGTGAATTTATCTGTCTTCAGTAACATAAAGGACTAGCTGTTACAAGTGACTACAGAGATGCATATGGGAGCTTGAACATTACCAAGCCACAGCCTTACAGCTTTACTAAGTCTCTCTATTAATAAATATCTCTGGTAGTATAAAAATCAATAGAAAATCATAGTTCAATACAGAAGTTAGTAAATCAACTATCTACCCACTACTCTGCTACTAGCACCTGCTATATGCTCACAACCAGATATATTCTCATCTCTATACTCTTGCTATGCTCATTAGCACTGGTTTAACAACCATATTTCATGCATAGCACAGTACATGAACAATAACATTTGTTTGCACCCTATACACTCACTATAGTCAAAGGACTGGTTTTACACTGTCTTAAGCTTCATACCATCTTGTTCTCTTTGAGACACATGGTCTTCACTGTGATCAATCAGTGTTAGCATTATCTTTGGTCACACATTGCACCTTTGATTGCACCTGATCATTATTGGTTTAATACATACATCTAGTGTGTAACATTGTATGCTCACATCATACATCACCTCTTTTGATTTATAGGATTGGATCATCTTCATCTTTGTACCATAGGAGTTTTATTTGGCTTTATTTTTAACATCATTCATCACAGCCCACTTGGGTAGTCTCTGGCAGACTTATAGGAATCAACATCATTACATAGGACCATATTAGACTCAACACCAGTTAAGACCATCATAGGATAGGATTGGATTGGATAGGATAGGTTTGCATGCATAGGATTGTCTCTTAGTAGACTCAGCTTTCAATGTTGACTTCAGTATATTTCTCCTCATATAGGACCAGCACTCGTCATCTCCATGCCCCACTGGACATAGACTCATTTTCACACTCTTGCCACCATTAGCTGGCATTATTAGTATTGCCCCTTCAGTATTTTGACACTCACTGGTGATGTGCTCAGTAACGGGCAGTGCTCAAAGAAAAACTAAACTCTAGATGGGATATCTAGAGACTAACCCTCACTCTAAATACTCACACTATCACCAATGTTTGTAAGTTCGAGGTTGAGTGTGGTAGAAGCACTTGTGTACAATCTTAGACTTTGATAATTCAATAGAATGCATTTGAAAAACAACTTCTGATTCTGATCTAGAAAATGTTTACATGAGATACAGTAGTCAAGATAACAAGTTATAATGACATGGTATTTTAGTAGGTAGGTAGGAACTGGTCTAGTTCAGAGAACAAACATTGTCTAGGTGAACAATATCTGATCTAGATTACTTCTTAACTCAAACAATCAAAGAACACACAGGTTCTATAAAGAGCTCACAGGCTCTAGAGTTCACTAACTCTCAACACAAGGACACAGACTTCTACAAAGGATACACAGATCCTACATCAAGTACACAGACTTGCAAAGAGCACACAGACTCTTCAATTGTTCAAACTTAACATGTTCTAGGACTTATTTCACTTCAACTAACTTGTTTCTTCTTATTGGGTGACTTAGCAATAAATTACTCAGTCAAGGACAGGCACTTAAATCCATTATTTGATTAGGTAGCTATAGGCCACTAGCACAAATGTGGGGGAATGCTTTCCTGCTGTTGTGTGTCTAGATAACAGTATTTTATAGTATTCTATGTCTAGGTATAGGAGTTGCTTATCTAGATGACTGGTAGCATGATTATGCATAGTAATACAAATGATGGGTAATTATTCTATAAGAATTGTGTGATTCCAAGATATTCATTCAGTTGTACAGGGAGGCAACAGGTTTTTCTATTGCCTAGGAGTGCAATACTGGTCTGCAGGCACTCCTGCCTCCATTTTCCTATAGTTCTGTGTGGCTATTCATTCAGTACTGTTTAATTGCATAGTATTTTAGTGGATGTAACCACCAATCATTGATCAATTGAGGTACCAAGATTATATTGGTCATGATCACTTGTGTGATCTAGACTAGGCTATTCTTTCTTTCAGGGTTCAGGGTTGTTCATTCATTTCCTTTTAGACTAAGTCCATGTAGGAATTTGGTTCCATAGGGACTTAGTAAATATTCAAAGTGGTTTTCAGATTCATTGAGTTTGACAAGCTAATCTAGTTCAGGTTTTCTAACTTCAGGGTTTTTGGGTTCATCTAGATACAGTGAGGTCCCATTCTTGTTTTGACTATGTGTAGTCTGTTTTTAACAGGGAATAACAAGTAATCTCAAAAGGCTGATAGAGTTGACTTGTCTAGATGTCTTCTCTACTTCCTCTTCTGTTACAGTTTTAGGTGCTCCAATACTGATCTAGATGACTTGACTTAGCAGTGCAAAGTCTCCACTCTAGTCCTTAGTACAGCTTGTAGTTTGTATTAATTTGTATAAAATTTGCAAAATCTATGGGTAGCCTGATACCAGGCATATCACCGGTGAAGAGGCTGGCTGTGGGCACCTGTAGAATAGTGCTTGGAACAATGTGCTATACACACTAAACCTCACACACACTCACACAACTACTCAATCTATACAATCACCCTTGTAAGTACATGGGGGGACAAGATTATATCACCTTGCTGTTAGGCCCAAGTGCACGAGGTCTAAACAGGTATAAACTCAGGGCTGTCTCATGTTCGGACAATCACCCTGGGAGTTACCATGGTGTTTGGATGTGGAGCAGGATCCTGGTTGTTAACCTTCGGCAAGCAAGTCAACGAGGATAGTTTTGTGTGAATAAACTTTAGCTTGAAGCTGAAGTATACTACAGCAAGAGCTACTACTTATATATGAAATGATAGAACTAAAACAGTGATTCCAAATGACAATAGAAGTCCATTAGTAAGCAGAGTTCAGGACAAATGAGTAAGCAGGATCGCATAACATGTGGAGGAAGGTGAAAAGGTGAAAAAGTGAATAAATCGTAACATTACCCTCCCGTTAAGGCAGTCGTCCCGACTGCCATTATGTTAAGTCAGGATTGGGTGGTTCTTCCAATAGTGATAGCCGGTATTTTTCCCAATACGGTTCCAGCAGATAGCTCCATTTCTTTTTGTCAGGATTCTTGACCCAAAATTTCTTCCCATCGGTGCATTGGACTTGGTATAATACTGTCCCATCCTTCTGGTAGTGGTCATCCAGAATGGCTTCAACAGCTTTTTGCTCTTTAGTGGTCATGGCATGGACTACTGTTGTTCGTTTAGCTCGTTCAACTTCCTTTTCATAGTTCTTGATTGCATCTTGGGTGTGTTCCATGTCCTCAGTGGTCACCCATGAGTTGTGTTCCCTCATCCACCCCTTCCATTTAATGAAGTAATTGGTTGTTAGGCATGATTTTTGTCTCTTCTTAGCACATACACATCTCGTTTGAGCATCTAACACCTCCTCAACTTTGTATTCTTCTTCATCCTAGATGAGGTCCGGCGGCGGTGGAGGTGGTGACTCTTGGTTTGGGAACGCCGGTGGTGTATAGGGCATGAGGAGCTTCTCATTGAACCAAGGGTGGATCTTCCAATGGGGTGGCAGTTTGAGTTTGTAGGCGGAGATGCCAGATTTTTCGAGGATTAAGAAGGGCCCGACTCTCTTGTCGTCTAACGACTTTCGAGGTTGTGGGAGTCAGAGATTGGTTGTGTCTAGCCAAACTCAATCTCCTATCTGGTAGTCCCTTGATGCCTGTCTGCACTTGTCGTATTGTGTCTTCATCTTGCCTACCGCCTCTTCGAGGGCTGATTTAGCCTTTTTATGTATTTCGAGCAGGGTGGTCAAAAAGTCTTTGGCTGCAGGGTTTGAGAATGCCATGGTTCATACTGAGTCTGGGAGCGTCCGGGGATGTAATCCATAATTGGTGAAGAATGGGCTTTGACCCGTAGTGGAGTGGACCCGATTGTTATGTGCAAATGCTGCCAGTGCTAGCCATTTGCTCCAGTCCTTTTGCCAGTAATCAATGAAGATCTTTAGATACTTCTTTATCTCCTGGTTTGCTCATTCGTTTTGTCCATCAGTTTGAGGGTGATAGGCAGTGGAGGCGTTGGGTGTGATTGATAGGAGACAATATAATTCCATCATAAATTTGGAGACAAATTGTGGGCCATGGTCAGAGATTATGACTTGTGGCATCCCGTGTCTGGCGTAGACTTGGTTGCGGAGGATTTTGGCCCATCCTTCCAATGACAGTGTGACATTGCATGTGATTGGGATGATCTCTTTCGAGAATCGATCTACAATCACGAGTATCACATTGTATCCGTTTGACTCTTCAAGTCCAGTGATCATGTCCACTGAGATGTGTGTCCATGGTGTGGGGGGAACTTCATTGGGGTGTAGAGGGTTTGCCTTTGTCTGCATATTACTTTTTACTCTTTGACAGACTTTGCAACCCTTTATGTATTTCTTGACGGTTTGTCAATCCTTGGGCCACCAAAAGTCTCGTTCAATTAGTTCCCATGTCTTGGCGATGCTGGGGTGTCCCGCTGTGAGGTGGTTGTGGTACTGGGCAATGATCTCCCCCTGGAGTTTATCGTCTCGGGGTATGTAGATTTGTCTGTCATAGTAGAGGAGTCTGTCCTCTTGGGTGATGCCCCGTTCATGGTTCAGGGAGTCGGCGATTCCTTGGTCCCACTTGGTTGGACTGCGGGTGACCTCCCAAATTCGTTGATGAGTCTCCATCATTGTGGGCATGATCATGGCTCGGAAGTGTTTGGGTTGTAGTATGACTATATCGTCGTTGTCCTTTTTACCCTGATCGTGGTCATTCCTGCAGCTTAGGAGATCGGCTTTTTGGTTCGCCATTCCAGGTTTATAATGTAAGGTGAAGTGGTATTCCACCAATTCTGTTACCCATCGAGCTTGTCGTTGGTTGAGCTTCTGTGGTTTTCAGAAATATTGGAGGTTTTGGTGGTCTGTCCAAATCTCGAAGTCCTCACTAGCCCCCATGAGGTAATGTCTCCATTCCGACAAGGCAAGCATGATTGCTAGGAGTTCCTTGTATATCTCATAGTTGTGTTCAGTGGTAGTGAGGGACTTCGAAAGAAAAGCCACTGGCCTCCATTTCCTGTCCTGTTCTTGGCTCAGGACAGCCCCTATCGCTCCCTGGCTCGAGTCGGCCTCTACCCAGAATCTGCCCCGCTCATGTGGGAGTATGAGTATGACGTCTTTTGCCATCTGATCCTTGAGTTGCTGGAAGACTTGGTTCTGTGCTGCTCCCCAGGTCCAAGAAGCCTTGCTGGTTAATTGAGTGAGGGGGCAGACTATTTTAGAGTAGTCTTTAATGAACTTGTGATAGAAGTTGGTGAACCCCAGGAACAATTGAAGTTCTTTCTTCTTCGTTGGTGTAGGCCACTCTGTTATCCCCTTCACCTTCACCAGGTCCATGTGTACTGACCCCTCACTGATGATCACCCCCAGGTACTCCATTTTCAACACCTCAAACTCACATTTCTCTGCTTTGAGGAATAACTTGTTTTCCCGTAGGCATTGCAACACTTGTTGGACCAAGCAGTGATGTTCCTCAAGGTCCTTGGAGAAGATTAGGATGTCGTTGAGATATATGGTGACCTTTCTCTCGCTTATCAGATCATGGAAGATGTCATTCATCATCCACTAGAAGGTCATGGGTGAGTTAGTTAGACCGAAGAACATGACCATGGGCTCAAAGAGTCCTCAGTTGGTTCTGAATGCTGCTTTAGCCTTGTCCCCTTCCTTGATACGAACATTATTATATCCCCATCGCACATCAAGTTTGGTGAAGTACCTGGCCCCTTGTAGCTTGTCCATGAGCTCCGAGATGAGTGGGAGTGGGTAGCAATTCTTTATGGTCATTTTGTTGAGTTTGTGGTAGTCCTGGACAGGGCATAGAGAACCGTCTTTCTTCTTGACGAAGAAAAAGGAGGACGTGAACAGGGATTTAGATGGTCGGATCCTCCCACTAGTAAGGTTTTCATCCAGGAACTTATCCAATTCCTCCTGTTCATTATGGTTAAGGGGGTACACCTTGCAGTCCAGGGTGTTTTGAGCATTGGGGATTAGTTCGATCATGTGATCCCAGGGCTTGTCCTTGGAGAATAGATCGTGGAACTCATGGTACCAACTGGGGACTAGCTCTTCGAATGATTGTTTGGGCTTTCCCTCAGTGGCTTTTGTGGCTAAGTCATTGGCATGGTGTGGCGCCTGGATCTCCATGGCTTCCCAAATGTCAATGGCTAGAATGGTCTCCCCATCCTCCAGTTCTTTGTCCCATCGGTCCTCTGGGTTGGTATCAGGCAGGGGAAATGGGTTTTTCTTGCATTGGCAGTGTCCGAAAAGGATTCGCCCAGTCACCCAATTGATAATGGGGTTATGTCATTTAAGCCAGTCATGCCTGAGGAATAGGTCTCCCTTGCCAAGCTCTGTTACCGCAAGGTCAATGCATTCAGCATGGTCTCCGAGGGACATGTGTAATTCTACAAACTCTGTGATCTCTCCCACTTGATTTCGAGTGCCATCGGCATTGTACACTGGGATCAGAGAGGGTGCCAGATATGTTTGGAGGCCGTTTTGCTCTACATACTTTCGACTGATGGAGCTCCTGGTGCAGCCACTGTCGATGAGAGCATGGGCTTTGAGGGTTTGGCGATCTGCTAGGGTTTCTAGTTGGGCATCTACTAGTAACTCCCTGGTCCCATTAGTCTGCACTTGTTGTAGGTAGCATATGAGTTCTCATAGTTCATATAGTTGTTCCCTGGCTGGGTCGCCTCCCACTTGTAGGTGCTGTATTGCTTCTTCGTCCACTTCTCCCTCCTGACCCTTATGTACCCAGAGATAGAGGGCTGCCAATGCCTCGGAGTCGGTGCACGCTTCCTGAATAGCCCAAAGGGTCCAGTCGGGACCAAAGGGCTTGAACCAGGTAGCCTTCAGGGAGGAAGCACATTCCAGGTGATTCTCTGGCAGAGGCGGTCGTTGATGTGCTCGGTAACCATATGACGATAGCTAGAACCTCAATATATACGAAGTGTAACTCGTATATACTAAATCTCAAGCAATCCTTGCGCTTCATAATCACCAATATATGTAAGTTTGGGTGTTTCGAGACTGATAGAAGGCCTCTGCAAACTGAATAGTCTAAGTTTCCTTGATATTTGATCCTCTAGACGAAACAAAAGGGATATCGTAGCCAAATCCAACTTCAACAAAGCGGGAATATAGAATGGGGTCTTGTAATAGGGTAATTGAATCAAATATATTCGTTCTTAAGTTGACTTCATTCTTAGAATGCTGAATATACTCCAAAATCTCGAAGCTAGCTGGCTCTTTGCCTTATTTTCCAGTTCACTGACTGATATATGGGTGCACTGGCCACTTATCCTTAGCTCACTGGCTTATATTGGCTTCTGTGCCCTTTTCGCTTCAAGTTTCCATTTGAATATACTGCGGTCTCTGCGACTCGTGAAGTTACTTTAAATCAATATATATGTATGTTTCTATTTGCTGGTGGACTTAGCTATATGCTATTTGTCCAAGACTTGACTTAATATCTCTGGCTCCAACCTTAGCTACTGTGCTATATGGTCAAAACTGCGGGGTGGCAAAGCCTCTTGTATATTCATATGTACAGTACTTATATACTACTACAAGTCTGTCCGATCCCGGATATTTAGTCATACAGTATAAAGTAAACTACTACCGGTGAATATTGTTGCGGATTAGTCTATCGCCATGCTATGCAACCTGTTCTAGATACTTCGTTCCAAGAATCCAGGCCAATATATTAATTTGTCATCTCGCAGTCGGGATTCCGAATGCTGTGTCATAGGAACAACGTGGTTACCCATACGTTGCCTGGTTTCATGCTGATTCACGATTAGGTGACCACTATAAGCTCTCTGCAACGGAACTATTCTGATGCAACACGATCCAGTAGAATATTCTGAGAAGATCAATCGTCAGATAGTGTATTCACATCAGTGATGCGACCCTAGTGGACTTGTCAGGGCTCGATTGTCTTCTCCACGCCCATACCAATGAAGTCAGCTATTCTATACCGGATACCAGCTCTGTCTGCTATTGCAACTATTCACAGTTTCACTTGTTTATACCCACTCCTTGTTTATTGGCTAGCTGGCAACAGGAACTGTTATGATGTATATTCGCCAGTTTTTGTGGTTCATATTAGGCTGGTAGGTCGGACTCGTCGCGATATCATTCCTAAGTCCTAATCCCACTTAATATATTCTCTGATGCTATGCTGTAGCTCTAGCTAGCGGTCCAGAGGCTCAACCCTAACTCTGAAATAGTCAAGTACAGTATAGATTCAGATAAGTATATATTTACAAATCACGAAATCTATGGGTGGATATGCTCCAGTCGTATCATCATGTCTCCTCCTTCTTCTGGGAAAGATGGTAAGAGGTGTCATCATTGTCATCGGAGATCTCTTCGAGGGTGACTCGTGGCAGTTGGGGCATCTCTCACCTGGTTCAGCCTGCTTGATCCTTGTAGGCGATTGAAGGTTCGGTGACTGGGGGTCTTCGCCACTTTTCACCCTCGAATGGGCCCTTCATGGGGTCTCCCTTGGGTTTCTCTTGGGTGAGGCCACCCTCTACTTCGACCTTTGCTCAGGCCTCATTGGTAGGAATGGTGGCTCCGGCATCCTCTGTTGTTGGGGTTCCTGCCTGGGGCGCAGCCTGCTTGGTGGCAACAGGGGTGTCATGTGTCTTGTGCCATAAGAACAGTCTAACACCTCCAGAGGGCACCTTCTCTGTGGTCAAGTTAGGTGTGTCCCCAGGTCTTATGGTTTCATAGCTAGAAAGTGGGGCCCAAGGGTTCGAGGGGAGGTGAATGAGGTATTTATGTGAGGGTTGAAACTCCGATGTTGGAGTTCATTGCGATTCTTTTGGGGATTGTGTGCTTGGAGAAGTAGAAGTGGGTATATTCGAATGCATGTGATGTGACATACATAAAATATTAATACAAAAGGACCAGCTAGCCAAGTCTGAGTCCACAACAGATGGAATGATTGTTCTGGCTGAACAAGTGGAATCGCTCACTTGTCAGCCTCCCCTTTACCTCCTCGAGTCCTGATGTCAGGGGCGTCTTCTCCTCGACTGACTCCTTCGCTTCTTCCTTGATTTGCTCATTGAGCATCCCACGTAGTTGCTCCAACGTATATGTATACCTTCCTGTCTTCACATCTCATGGTTGTTTTGGGGCCCAGCAGTCTTTGGCCAAGTGACCCTTCTTTCCACAGTTATAACATCTCTTCTCCCAACACATCTGATCAATATCCATCGGCTCTCCTGCTCCTCCATAGGTAGTCCAACTGCTTTCATTTTTAGTGGTCGTCTTATCCCCTGGTGAACTTGTCGTGCCACCAGCTTTCTGACTAGTGCTGATGGCAGGGGGTTTTGACTTTTGGGGGTGGGAGTCCCAATAATGGATTCAGTCGAAGGTAGCCTTTTTGGCACGTTCGTCGTACATGGTGCAAACATGCTGCTTCCACTGCCAGTAATAAATGGATACAAACATACCCATGTCGGAGATGAACTGGGTGTAGTTGTCGGGGAGTCCTTGGCAGATTGCATGGATGAGTGTGGATCTGGGTCCTTCCTCATGTCAGAGCCCAGCTAGCATGGCCAGGTGTTCCAACCGTTGGAAGTAGGCAGTGGCCATCCCGTTGCCCATCTGTAATTCCATCATTTTTTGCTCATGTTTTTCTTGTATGGCAGGGTCCGAGAATTGCTTCTGGAAGGCCTCGTCCCATTCGTCCCACTGCTGGTACCGGTGTCGGTTCTTGCTCTTTGAGAAGAACTCGACTCGATGGTAGACCCACCAGGTTTTGGGACCTTTCTCCATATGGGACATTATGTAGTTGATCATGACAGGGCTACTGATCATGAAACGGGAGAAGGTCTCGAAGTATTGGAGGCAATCCCCAATAAATCGATCAATGTCCTCATACCTCCCATTAAAGTACTTGGTCAGGGCTATGAGAGTCGGTTTGATGCTATAGTAAGGGTGATCATCTCATAAGATGCCAGTAGGCCAATCGGGGGGATCGGGGGGCAGGTCCTTGTGCAGGGGTTGCGGTAATGACCATCAGTCAGTTCGGTCCCCTGGGGACCCTCGATGGTTTGGCAGAGGGGGCAGTGGTTTTCCCTGGGGCATCGTGGAGAAGCCCCAGCACCTGTCCAACCATTCGAGAACCTGCTTGGCTTCGGCCATATTGTCATGGATATCCTGTACGGTTTGTTCAGTGTCCTCTCATCGTTCTGTTGTGGTTTTTACCTTGTGGGTCCTCTTTGGTGGAGGCCCTAGGTCTGGGGGTGCATTGGAGTCGATGTCGGGAATGGAGTCTTCTTCCATCTCATCCCCATCATCTTTCTGTTTTCCTTGGGCCTTTTCCGATGGTCCTGCTTCTCTGCTCCCAGCGAAGAGTCAACTACTTCCCTGCCACTGAGTTCCTGGTCGTCAATAATTAATCCAGGGTGGCGTGTTGGGTAATGGCCTAGTCAGATCCTCCATCCTCTCCAGGCTCCATTCATTTCTGGGAATTCTCCCAGTCCTCCCGTAGCTGCTGTAGGTCCCACTCCAGGGCCCTATGTTCTCGTTCGGTTCTACATTGTAAATGCGTGATCCTTCTTCCAGGGAGAGGTCCCTCAATTCTTCAGGCCAATGACTGGGTGGCATTGAGGTCCTTGTCTCAGAGTCCCTCCCTGTCCCAATATTCTCCCATGGAGAGTTGGTCTCCACTCCTTGCTTGTATGTCCCTGACTCTTCAGTCCCAGGCTCTTGCACGGTATCTGCCCAATACGGTGTTGCATCTAGACTTCCGTGGCAATGGCAACACCCAAAACTCTGAGAGAGCTGAGGAAAGATGCTTGCAGTCACAGTAGTCAAGGCTATGTGTTTGTGCAAGTGGTTTGGTGCACCTCTGTGCGGTCAATTCCTCTAGACACAGGTATGCACTTCGACTATACAGTCTGGAAGTAGTACCCTTCAGCAGTCAAGTACTAAGAGGCTCAGGCTGTAAGCCGAGGGGGATCTCAACAAATGAGATAGAACAGGATCTAGTGTGACCTGGACACCAGGAAACCGTCCAAAAAGACATGGAATATGTCTGGCAAACGTGCACTGGCTATAGGCAACTGGCTATGGTCCTAAAACCGGGGCAACGTCCAAGAAAATAATGTAAAATCGATAAAATGCAGTAAATGGTCCTAAAACCGGTCCAGAGAGTGTGGAATGGATATAAATGATGGCAATAGGTCTAAAGCTAGTGCGATGTCCAAGAAAAACAGTGCAAAATCTTACAAAATGTGACAAGAGTATAGACTAGATGTCTAGAAGTGTACATAATAAAGTGAGCAGAAATGGTGGTAATAAACATACAAAAATGAATTAAAACTGGTGGGAATCTCGGGTTCTTGGTCTATAAAACTGGAGCTATGGCAACAAGTGTGTGGAGCTTTGGAAAAGCAATAACGGTGATAAGGGGAATCCTATGGAGAGTGGGGTGGAGATGGGCCTTCAAAGAGGCAATACGATCCTAAACCGGGCTGGAAGATGACAATGCCAGCAATATAAAACCGAAATCGAAACCAAAACCGAAGCAATAAAGCCGGTGATGATGGGGAAGTGATTTAAAGACAAAAGCAAGTAGTTGGAGCAAGAATGCGTCTATTGGGCAGTAATAATGCGATCCAATAATGATTAAGAGTAAAGCAAGCAATAGGGCATAAATATGGGTGACTGGGATCGACTGGTAGTGTATAAACTCGTCAATAGAGCATATATCTGGTAATTCGAAGCAATCCCCCTCTAACTAAGTTTCTACAGAGTATATATACTAAAAGTCCGAAATTATAAATAGAAAACATATCTAAGCATTGGTAAGGCTGTAACTCCGTAGCTGAGTAAAACTAATAGCAGGCATGTGGAAACTAGTCATCTGAAGCCATGGCATTGCATTTAATGCCGGGGTTTTGAGGGGAAACCATATGGGTGCTGTGACTGCTGTGAGGACCATGAGGTGCTGTTTAACTGCGGGTTTTTAATGCGCAGCTCTTCTGCTGAGGTGTGTGCAGCTACTGGCAATTATTTTGAGGTCTAGGCATGGTAACAGCCTTAGTAAAACCAGTCTGAAGTGCCCATGCACTTTAAATAACTTGGAAGGAGGAGGATCAATCAATCACATCAATTTAATTGAAGGATCAATGAAAGCGCAGCAAATGACGATCCCTGGTGATGTAGGAATGCTATATTCAGTTGATTGTCAATCAAGCATGCCAGGGTATGATGGGGCACGAAGATATTGTGCAAAACCGGTCGAAAAAGGATATAAAAGAGTAGTGGGAGTCATAACCAGTGCACTTCGGTTTCTGGAAGGATATTCGAGTTGTAGCCTTCGAAAACTGGTCTGAATAGACGAAGAGTAATCGCTGTATAACCGGTGGAGCACGGAGATATTGCTGAATGGGCTAGAGATTAAATTCGGAGTTTTCTCTGGAGGTGGTAGGAGTATAATAGCATAATATGCAAATTCTGAGGGCTGTAGATATCTGTGAATTCTGAGCGTACAGAGCCTGGAGGCTCATCAATGGCCCTGTCCTGGTCTCATAGTATTGGCCACTCTCTGTCTGGTCCATTCCCATTAAAAGGGTCGGTGGTAATGGTCCAAAGGAGGCAGGTCTGCTCTGTGACCAGTAGGTCTGGGGTGGAGTCGGGATCCTCTTGGTCCTGTCATTGAAGGTAGTGGTCCGCAGGTTCCCCCTCCACTGGGCTTCTGAACCTGAAGACATTCCTTCCAACCAGGCGGATTCAAAGTCTAGACTGTCGGTAATAGTTTACGGTGTCATGTTCCTGGTCTGACTGTTCTCTGTTGTTGGGGGGAGTGGTATACATGTCACCTGCTCGAATGGGGAGTCCCTCAGATATAAGGAGGTGGCCAGGCCATGAATTTGGTATGAGAGGTTCTGAGTAGGGGATGGGCTGTCTCGTGCCTGTGTCTCCATCAAGGGGGGCATCTATCTGGTGGGCCTGCCAAATTGGCCCGGTGGTGATTCAATTCAGGGTGATGGTGCGGTTACTGGTGTTGGTCAGGCTATCAGCCCTAGGTAGGTGTCTTCCTGCCTCGCTCGACCAACGTGTTGGTGGGTTGTGTACCCTGGTGGTAAGTTCTGTGATGTCGAGCTCGAGGCTCTTGTTATAGGAATCAGTGTTGGAAGATGGAGGGGTGTGCCTAGTTCCAGAAGGTCCAGTGACGGGGGCAGGGATGGTTGTCTCGGGGGTGATTGGTCTTGCAGCAAGACTTCCAAGGCTTGGTTGCTGCTCTCTAGGCAGGCTAACTGGCAGGGTATGGAACAGATCCTGTCCGACATGCTGGGAGTAGTTGGTCAGGATGTAGTGTCTTGGAACAGGTTGTTGCTTCTCCACCTGCCTCATCCTCTGCCTTCCATGGCTGTGGCTTTCAATCCACCGGCCTATGCTATTCTGCTGCCAATAGCAGATTATTAGGAGGACTATGAGTCCTACAACGATGAAGGCAACTATTCCTGCTGTGATAGTTTCTACAGCAGCTCCTTCTAATGATTTGGAAATGATCATAGGTGTCTCCATCGGCAGTGCGTTTTAAGGAGAACTAGAAAGCTTTGAGCTAACTGTTAGGCCTGAGCACCACGAGGTCCAAACAGGTATAAACTCAGGGATGTCTCACATTCGGACAATCACCCTGGGAGTTACCATGGTGTTTGGATGTGGAGCGGGATCCTGGTTGTTAACCTTCAGCAAGCAAGTCAACAAGGATAGTTTTGTGTGAATAAACTTTAGCTTGAAGCTGGAGTATACTACAGCAAGAGCTACTACTTATATATGAAATGATAGAACTAAAACGGTGATTCCAAACAACAATAGAAGTCCATTAGTAAGCAGAGTTCAGGACAAATGAGTAAGCAGGATCACATAACATATGGAGGAAGGTGAAAAGGTGAAAAAGTGAATAAATCGTAACACTTGCAACTACTAGTACATTAGAACTAGTAAAGCACCTTATTATCTCAATGCTATGCAGCATCTACTCATTTCAAACTGATCCTAAGGCTAAGAACTTTTTACAATAAGGTACACTTCAAGGTGCAACCTTCCAGGCAAAGTATAATATTCAAACTACACTAGGACACTCATCCTGTAACACAATTGGACACACTGCAGGTTGCGATGACACTGAGCTTGCTCTTTTAACCACTCAACAAGTACTGACTTAGTGAGCTCTCTACATGCAGGTGTGTAGGGTTAATAAAACTAACTGCAACAATGAGAACAACCTCTAATCCTTCTATGGATCTTGGATTCAGAACAGAAACGACTCAGAGACAGAACAGAAGCAGGTTTCAGAAACAGACAGACAGAACAGATTTCAGAAATTCCACTTTAATCAATACTCTAGCAGACTCCAGACAGTACTCAGATGGAACAGAACCAGGATACTCATTCTTATTCACTCAGAACTTAAGTACACAAGTCAGATTCTGAAGCTATCTCTATTCTTTGGAGTGAGCTTGCTATTTCTATACAACACTTGAAGCTACAAACTAATCCTTTATCACAGCACTCACTTTTCATGTGCACACCATAACTTGGGGGTTCAAAACTTGTATACTAACCCAGATCACCAACTACTTATACCACAACTGTTGATAATTACAAATACTGCAGCAGTACCCAGGTAACTAGACTCCTACATACATAGCCCACCACTACCACAGCCTTACTTGGCACCCAACTCAGTATTTCCTCCTATAGCCTCATTTCCATAGTGAGCTCACTAAGGCCCAATAGGCGCACACTGATTTACAAGTCTGAGGGTGTATCACCTCCCAGCCACATGTCACTCTATGTCTAGCCCTTCGTGCTATGTGTATAATCTTCTAGAATAGTGTCAAGCACACAGTGAGCTCACTAATTCTGTACAGCAATGGATATCCTTGTCAACCAATTACTTAGTTTACCAGCACCTGGTTGAAGCTCCTATTTGGGCCATGCGCTAGTCATATCATTTTATCTTATCTCTTGCATGAGGTTTGGTCTGGCCTCCTCAGGTACAGTACATCACTTTTAATTTAGTGAGCATGCCAATCTTTTCAATTACAATCTTCTTTATTCTCTGGTTATAGAAGTGAGCTCACTCAGTAAGCACAACTACCCATGGCTGAACAGTATTTTGTGAACTTTCTGTCAAGCATGCCTATCAAGTACCTGCTGTAACTAAGTTCTGGTTTAAGTCTGTCATGTCAGGTGTCACTTGTGCATATAATTATGATGCCCTTTCATACTTGTTATGTATGCTCACTTACTCTTTAAGTACGCTTGCTCCTTATACTGTATTACAAGGTATATTCAGAATAGATCACAAAATTACACAGCTGGGACATTTGTAGTCATAACACCGGTTATAAACTGTCTGCCACATGCATAGCTTCTTTGTCACCATTATTTTCATAGGACCTCCATCTAGAGACCTCATCTAGTTGTTTCTCCTACTTTTACACCAGATGTGTGGTATTCACATCATACCCTCTTTCATTCTATCTTGTTATTGAGATTATCACTGGGCAACAGCCAAAACCTTTTAGTACTTGATTGCTTGAGTGCTACCTGCTTGACTGAAAAGTTGCAGTATAAACTCGCATCTAGAGGAAGTGATTAGGTTGCATGGAGGTGCCCCAAACAACTTGCACAACACAGTACCTTTACCTCCAGTCTATGCCATCATTAACCATTACTCTTTGAGTTTTTGGTGTGCCATTGCGATAGAAGTATAGGTTCATCAGTGCTCTGTGAATAAGTGATCCCATAGTTAATAGTTGACTTGATATATCCAATAACATGCATGAGTGAGTTTCAATGCACCAGTCTAGGGATATTCTGGAAGTGGGAAAGTACACTGACAACATATGCTAGGTCTGGTCATGCTGCAAGCTGCCCCCACATTATGGAGCCAAGTACTGGGTAATATGGTTTGTCAGCCATCTCTTCCTCTTTGTTGCTCAAGGATGGACCCATGGTCAAGTCCAGTATAGTACTGACAGGCATTGGTGTTGAACAAGGTGGTACATTTTGTAGCCCAAACCTCTCGATGACATGCTTCCAGTATGGTCACTGAGAGAGTCATACTGTCCCAGCTTCAAGGTCCTGGTCTACTTACATGCCTAGAAAATAACTCTTTTCCCCCATATCTTTGATTTCCTAGTGTTTGGCAAGCTCACCCTTCCTCTGGTTGGCTTCTTCAGTATTTGTTGATGCTCCCCAGACATCATCTGTGTATGTGTCAGTGATAGTGAACAGTCTGTCATCCTCCCACTTGGTTTGGATGCAGGGGTCAGCTTGGGAGGTATAGTAGCCAAGTTCATCATATGTCTGCACCAAGGTCTTGAACCAGTTGTGTGCCTCCCACATTGTCCCATAAATGGTATTGACCAACTAATCCTCCAGGACACAAGGTTCTTTCTATTGAATTGGGAGGCTTTGGGGAGTTGGGTGATGGATGGGCTAGTCATTGACATTGTCAGGGGTTACAGTTTTTTGTGTGGGTAATTGTGGGTATTGAGTCACTATTGTAGGTAGTGTACTACATGTTCTCCTTTGACTGGTTCAGAGGCAGGGCTGGAGCCACATAAGCTAAAGTAATAAGAACAATAGTTAGAACTAAGGAAGGTGTGAGTAAGTATGTAAGGTATATGAGTTAAGTAATGCACACCTCAGTTAGCATAGTATGGGTGAAACAACTGAGGTTGTGGAAGCAACTATAAGATATATATACTGTCAGGATGAAGTATAGGAGTAGGAAAATAGTAAAGAGCAGCATACAATAAAGGTAAGAATTGAGTATCATGTGTCTCATTCAACATGATTGGCTTAGACTAATTCTGAACTTAAGCCCCATTTGGAGTTGGCTTGAGTTTGGCTTGAGCTGACTTAGCCAGTTATCAATGTCCAATCTGACCTAATATATTGCCCTAGATGCTAATTTTCTATATGGCACTTTAGTATAATGGTTATATTGTTTGTCTGTTATCTATTTTATATTTTTTGGGTCAAGTCCAGATGCTTTATAGGTACCAATGATGTCCTGTCCAGTTAGAAAACTCAAGTTGCAACTGCAATGAGGTCATTGCACCTTAGACTTCTGTATTATTAATTAATATATCAGCCATCAATGATTTTTTATTCCCACATTGAAATTTCCTGATGCAATGTACCTGGCAATTTGTCAACTAAACTGACACTTGCCTGTACCTGTGATAAATATAGGTATCTGTGTGATTGGTCAAGTCATCTGAGGCTGTTACATTGGATAGCAGTTATAGCATTCTTAGTGCCAGTACTTCTGACTGTGGATGCAGATATTTCTGGGTATGCAATCATGACAGTCTCTAATAAATGCCTTTTGTTCTTGAATCCCTCTCTCACTTATGGGTGTTCTCTTAATATCCCTCCAACATAGAAACAAATTATGACAGCCTTTTGACCTTGGAGTATACTTTTGCAACCATCACCATATTTTCCTCATCTCTGCTATAGGAAATTTTAGCCAAAGACCTCAAGTAACTTCAAGGCAGTTTCAGGATGAAAGATGGTAAAATGACTGGCTTTTACAAAGATGGTGCATTATTAAACTCCTTGTTTGGTCTGAATCTGCTCATTGAAGCTCCCATAGGTAGTGATAGTTACTTGATGTTGTTGTAATTTACCAATATGCTGTATACTGGTTTGCAGAATATAATCTGCTATTTTGCCACCCAACACTGTGTGAATTCCTTAAATACCTCTTGTTACAAGTATATTGTGTCCCATTGACCTATCCATTCATTTCTCTCCTTCTATCTGCTAGTTTATTCAATGCCACCAGCTGGATGGCCTCATGGACAACCCAGCAGGAAAGAATGTGACACAGATGCAGAACTCACAATGGTGGTCCCCAACAATGTAGATGCTGGTCCTCAAGCTGGTCCTGGGCCAACTGAGACTATTGCTATACATCCAGGAGGTGCATTAAACACAGTGTCTTATACTGGGCTTAGATATGTACTTCTATCTTCAGTAGCTGCCATGACTGAATGTTTATGTGGTAATTAGATCACTGTAGTCCAGCTCCAGCTAATCATCCTTCAACATGACAAATTCTATTCCAGCAATACATTTCAAGCACCAGAAGCTTTTTGCTGGCATTTGTCAACAGACACAGCTGAGAATCTTAGTGGGGCTGTGTTTGGTTGCCATGCTGTCCATTGTTAGATGCATTGTCCAGTAACATGACTGCAGTGTGCAGTAATCCACATAGAACACAAATTGTATTCTGGCCACACATTTCAAGCACTAAGAGTATTTTTCTGACATTTGTCAATGGAGGGGGCTGAGCATCTTGGTGGGCCTGTGCTGGGTGGGCATGCTCTCCATTACTTGATGAACTCTCAAATAATGTCACTGCAGTGTGTGGTGATCTACCTACACCACAAATTCCATTCCCACCACACATTTCAAGCACCAAGAGCTTTTTGCTAGCATTTGTCATTGCAGGTGGCTGAAGCTCTCTGTGGGGATGTGCTAGGTAGCCAGGCTGTTCATTGTCTGACTCCTTCCCAAATAACATAACTGCAATCTGCAGTGATCTATGCACACCACAAATTTGATTCCAGGCACATGATTCAGGCACCTGAAGCTATTTGTTAATGGAGGTGGCTGAAGCTCATGGTGGGGAAATCCTAGGTTGCCTTGCTGTTCATTGTTTGAATCCTTCCCACATAACATGATTGCACTACATGGTAATCCATGTACAGTATGAATTTTATTCTGGCAACACTTCAGACAGTAGAAGCTTTTTGCTGGCATTTGTCAACAGATGTGGCTGAAGCTCTCAATGGGGCTGTCTTTGGTTGCCATGCTGATCATTGTTTGACACCCTCCCATATAACATGACTATAGGGTGGGATAATCCATGTACACCACAAATTCTCTTCCCACCACATGTTTCAAGCACTGGAGGCTTTTTGCTGGCATTTGTCAATAGAGGTGAGTGAAGGTTTCAGTATGGCTGTGCTGGGTAGTCATGCTGTTCATTGGTTGACTCCTACTCAAATAACATGACTGCACTCTGCAGTAATCCACACACACCACAATTTGATTCCAGCCACATGATTCCAGCACTAGGAGCTGTTTGGTGCATTTATTAATGGAGATGGCTGAAGCTCTCAGTGGAGAAATCCTGGGTTGCCATATTGTTCATTCTTTGTATCCTCCCCAGATAACATGACTGCACTGTGCAGTAATCTACAGGCACTACAAATGCATTTTTTTTTTTCTTGGTAGAGTGTTGTACTTTCATATGCAGTGCACCACAGCCAACAAGGTTAACCTGGGGCACCCACTTGTTTTAGGGAGCATGCCCCTTGAGTCTAAGTAAGAACAAAATACAGACCATCAAAAAAAAACTAAAACCAGGGATCTACATGGGGAAATGTGTTTATGCACAACTCTAATCAGTTTAGTGTGGGACTCTGTGTCGGCCCCTAGGCTATTTATTCTGCATCACAATACCCACTAAAACCCTGTCCTGGTCTATCTAGTCCTCTGGTAAGCTCCTTTCATTATAGAGGGTCCCTCTCCACATTGACAATACCAGTACTTTTGTTAATGCTTTCAAGCCAAACCTGCACTTGTTCACTAGTAGTTGATCTATAGTGAGTCTATGGTTCATTGCATCTAGCCACATTCTTTTTATCTCTTCACAGGAGTGCCATTTCTCAACATCCTCATCACTTTGCTGGATCCGTTGATGTGAATGAGGACCTTCCTGAGTGCTGGAGAGAGGCCTCATTCTGCAAGTTCTTTGGAGAGAGGTGGTGGTATGAGTCAAGGGTGGATTGCTGGTGTAATATACTGCTAAACTCAGACTAAAGCTGAGTATGACTACTAAATCTGACTACTAACTACTACTATGAACTACTACTATGGAAAGGAACACAATCCGAGCTCAGAACAGAGTACACCTCATCACCATCTCTGGCATTATACCTTCCAGATCATATGGACAGTTTCAGTTATCAAAATTCGGTACATCCTGGTTGCAGCTCTGTCCACTTTTCCATTAGCCAACTTGATTTGTATTAACATGGAACCTAGGGCTACCCCTGAGGTTTGGGTGATCCATTTTTGCCCTTGCATCTCCCACAATTCCTGTGCAAGTTTCCATAGTAAGGTTTGTCCCTCAATATTACATTCAATAAGGATGTGCTCCATGGTTTTTGTAACCTTGCAGTAGGGGCATTCCCCTCTCTTCACATACTGTGGTCCAATATGCTCCCAAAAAGCACCAGTCTTAAAGGTATTTTGGAGAGCTTTCCACAAAAAGCCTCTTATCAGTCATGAGACTTCCTTATTATGGATTGACTTCCATAGCTTCAAGTTCAGTGGCTTGACCCCATTAATACTTTGGGCAGTTGCTATCATCTGTCCCACAACTCATGTCACTGACAGATGTTCCAGTACTGTCTTCAACAACATCAGAAGGCAATAGGCCTGGCTCTGTGTGAGTGTCGATAGTTTTACCTCATCAACATTGAATTCCCAGTCAATTTCTATGTCCACTGGTATTGCCTCCTCTACATTCAATTTAGCACCTCACTCAGCCAACTTATCAGCACCCTTGTTGCCAGCATTTCCACTGTGTCCCTTCACCCACTTGAAGTATATTGGGTTTCTCTGCTGTCATAGGGTGGCAACAGTGGTCTTTCAGAGGTCACTATTCACAATACCCACCCATCCAGAGTTCTCCCACCTTTTCAGGTGAAAACACAGTTCATCAATGACATATTTAGAGTCAGTTATTGTCATTATACTCTCATTTTGTAGGGCTTTGAAAACCCATTCTAACACTGCTCATATTTCCACAGCATTATTTGTCTTGTCTGATCCTGGGAGCTGTACATAGACATTGTGCTCATCCTCCTCACTGAACTAGACACTGGCACTGGCACACACATTAGCCATCCTGTTTTTGTATGCACTATCATCTATGTAAGCTATCAAAATCTCTATGTCTCCATCATCCTTATTAGGTTGCCTAGCCACCTGTTTCCCACTTAGATCTCATCCTGAAGTGAAAATTTTTACCCCATCAGAAAGTGTGTCACTGTTGTCCATACTGGAGTCAAATCGGATCACACCATTTTCCTTCCTAGCTTCAAGGTTCTGTTCTTGTTCCTCAGCTGACAGCCCCATATCCTCGGTCCTATCAGGGCGCCTCGGGTCCCACTTTTCAGCTAGGAAGTCTAAGACTGACTTTGCAGTCAATGCGCTGATGAACCTAGAGACTCCTGCAGGCAGAAAACACAATACCTGAATGGCAAGTATAATCTATCACAGAATCTGAAGGCAGGTTCTTAGCAAGTCTAGTTGGGCACCTCCGTGCAGTGACTATAGGTCCTAAGATCGTAGCTTATTCAAGGCTACTGGGTGTTATGCTGCGAATTATAGTGTTGCAAAGCAAGGTCTATGCACGAAGCACTTCAAGAA
Source organism: Armillaria fumosa (assembly GCA_030407015.1). Taxonomy (NCBI): domain Eukaryota; kingdom Fungi; phylum Basidiomycota; class Agaricomycetes; order Agaricales; family Physalacriaceae; genus Armillaria; species Armillaria fumosa. Next base: position 577,622 of record JAUDYM010000021.1, on the reverse strand, counting down.
GGGAAGAGAATCACAGATCTGGATGTATACTGAGTGGGGCAGGCTATATGCTGCACACACCTGGTGTGTGTGAAAATCCTGGTTAGGAATTCAGTGGGAAGACTCTATATGAATCTATGAAGCTCTTGCTCTAAGTGCAAGCAAGGCTTTGTCCAAGATGATGTATGTGCAAGCAAGATCAAGTTTTCAAACTTATAAAGCTCAAGAAGACTCTAATATCAAGCAAGTCAGTACAAATCTTGAGTTGAACTTAACTGGACAAGCTTTGCGAACTTCTCCTGTTATAGGAAAGGTAGCTAAGGTCCTAAGGTGTCTAACTCAATGAGAGTTAAGTGGTGTCATTTCCTAGACTAGGAAACAGTAGTAGTAGGTGTTAGTGGCTAAAGACTTCAATCCTAGCTGTGGATTGCTCTTTGAAGCACACAGGTATGTTCTCTAACTTAAATTGAAGAGAATGCCATGCAAGAGTAACCAGTAAAGGTTTCCTGATGAGATTTTTGGAGCAGAGGAAGGCTTTGCGAAGTTATAAGTGACTTTTAGTGAATATTGGTTCACTAAGTGTTATTTCTCCGAAGGGCAGCAGAGAATTACAACTTTGAGAAGATATATCGGATGTAGGAGGTATAGAAGGCAAGAAACAAGTTCGAGAACTTTCTCTAAAGCTTGTGTCCTAGTGTCTCCTCTCTAGTCTCTCTGTTGTTCTTTTATGTGTCTATTTCAACTTTCTACTTATACTACTGAAGAAATACTTGTATGTAAGCTACATTGGTCCTTGCCTGGTTGATTCACAACACAAGCAAACTATTAATCATCCAATGAAGTATTATTAGCCATTCCTTACTGCCGCTGTGTTGAATACAGTCAGCAATCAGTCAGCAGCTGTGAACTTCTAACTGTGCATTGCTGTGCATAGCATGTGTAAGTAACTGTGCATTACTGAGCAAAGTGGATGCTGTGTGAACTTTATGAGTAATTCTGGGTGTTTTAAGCCCCCTTGCTTCGCGAAGCAAACAGCCTTGGTAATATCTTGATTGCTGCTGACTGTAGCAATGAATAAGTTTGCTAACTTTGTCATTTAAATTGTGTAATGGTTGTGCGGCCATTTCAATTGATCTGGCATAGCCATAGGCTATTTCTGAGGTGTGTTTTAAATATGATTGATGATCAAAGCACCTGTGGATCATGGCTGCACCTTGATATGAAGTTAAAAGGGGTGGAGTATCCTTAGATCTTTACAGATCTACAAATTTATGAGCACACAGAGCTGTGAGGCTCATCAGCGCACTTGTGTGGGTTTGCACAGCCCTTTGTTATCTGATCTTCCTTGCACTCCTGGCATTTGCAGTCCTTTCAGGTCTTGTGGGATCACAGTGTTACTCTTGCTGCCATCACCTCCACTTTGCCTGCCATCTCAATCCCGTGGTTGTCCATTTGGCATTGGAAAGTCTTGGAGCTGCACCAGAACTTGACTGGTCCCTTGAAAGCAAAGTGGTGCCAGATTGGGACTTGCCTCCAGACCTGTTGTGCAGGCATTTGCATATTGACCCTTATGTTGAGTTCTTTTGCCACCTGTAGCATGTCAGCTATGTATCTTGGGAGCTGGGAATTGCTGCATGTATTTACCATCCAGGTTTGGAGTATGGTGTTTGCCATAGCTTTCTCATGAGGTACTCTCTTTTTTATATGCTTATTTATAATGGCATCTTTGACAAAAGCTGCCATCGGCCATTGTTCATCAAACTGGAGGTAAGATTTTAGCTTCATAACTTTGATAGCTTTGTTTCTGACTCATATATCTAGTATCTGCATCCTGCCTTTTTCCTTGGGGGCAGCCATAAGCAGTTTATTGACAGGATTTTTACCTTGATTGTCCTATGAGAATTCTTCAATCATCCTTTCAATCTGTGTGACTATAGCCACAGGCATCCCCTGGACTCATGTTAGAAATTGCATGAGGCCTCCTGCATACATCTGGATCAAGAGCCTCCTGCTTGTGATAGATGGGTGCGTTATTTCCTATGCATCAAATTTGTCTTGCAATCAATCTATGATCAGTGACCATGGGGCACCTGCATCAACTTCATTTCCCACAAAAGCACCAAGAATTCATATGGCTTTACCATCCTTGGTGATGTGGACATCTGCTGGAATTTGGGGTTGGATGCTGCCTAACCTCCATGTCTTGAGTACTCCCTTCCTGTATTCTGGTCATCCTATCAGGATGACCTGCATCTTACCAATGCTGAACTTCATGCCAGAAGCTTGGCACTATTTTTCCAGTATATTTTTGAAATCAGACCATCTGTCATGGTGCGAGAGGTATACTGTCATGTCATCTGTGAAGAGCATCACAATCAGTCAATTACTTACATTTGGGATATTGTACCCTTCCAGATTCGAGGCCCTCAGCATTTGCACTAAGGGTTCTATTACTACATTGAACAGTAGGCAAGAGAGAGGGTCACCTTGCCTCACCCCCCATTGGACTCAGAAGGAATTGCTCTTTTCTCCATTGATTATCACTATTGATTCAGCTTTACTATATAGGTGCTTCACTGTTGATATGAAGGACTCTGGTATCCCTGCTTTACACATTGCCATCCACAGGTAGTCATGTTTTATCTTGTCATAGGCTTTTTCTTGATCGAGCACCACAATAGCACCATCAACTTCTTCAGCTTCTGCAAAATGTATCATGTCTTTAGCCAGGTCGATCTGGTCAAAAATACTCCTGCCTCATACAAAGCCTGTCTGATCTTGGTGGATTATGTGACTCGCTGCTTAGGCCAACTTATTAGCAAGGGCCTTGGTCAGAAGTTTATAGTCTGTGTTTAGTAAGGTAATCAGTCTGTAGTTTGTTATCTCATGCTTATCTTTCTTCTTGTAGAGTGGGCATATCCAACCATCACAGAAGCCTGTGTCCCATGCCACACCCCAGCATTTGATGTCATTAAACACCCATTGGAAAAATTCCACTATATCTGCCTGTGTGACACCATTGTCATCTTTTGTCCATCTGTTCCACAGGAGGAGCCAGAGTTTGTAGGGTAGTCCATCAATCCCTGCTACTTTGCCTTTTGTGGCTGTCTTAAGGGCTTTCAGTATGCTTTCATATTCAAGGATTTCTGCTAGCAGGTCAACATCATCTGGTGATGGCTCAGCTGTGAAGTTCTCAAGGACTTTGTTTATCATCTATGATTATTCTTCCTCTGTCATCTCCAGGAACATCTCATCATCCTGAAGTCTGTCATAGAAATTGCCTGCTTCCTCTGCCATCTTGTCTGACCTTGTGAAATATTCTGGCAGGTTGCTGTCTACTTTTCACAATTCTTTTATAGTATCCCATGGCTTTTTCACATTCCCTGTCCATAACCAGTATTTACTTATTGTCTCCATTTCCAGTCTTGCTTTTACCATATTGGTTGTTCATCGACCCTTGCTTATTTCTCATCTGATCTGCTGTATCTTCTGTTGTAACAGTGCAGTAGACAGTAGCCTACTGTCCTTGTCCATTGTGTCATCCTGCAGCATGGCATCCAATTAAGCTTGTAATTGTGCCATCCTGGCTTTCTTTACTGGAATACTCCTTTTTGCATATTTCTGAAGGACACAGTTTATCTTCTTCTTTCCCTCAGAGTATATCATCTGGGGGTTTGTTGCTTCTGTATGATGAGCTGTAGCACCATATATTCTATCCGCCATATCCTTTACCACAATTTCAACTTCTCTTATTGCCTTGCCATTTCTCAACAAGTGCAACAGCATCATCTAACATCCTTTGCCCATATACGGTTCTGTTAGGTGCATCATCCTAATGTACACAGCTCTACAGTCTGTGTTGATTGGTGCATCTTTGATATACCATTCCTCACAATCCTTCATTTGTGCCACAGCCACATATATCTGGTCAATTCAGGATCATGAAAAAGTTCCTGCCATCTGTGTGAATGTGAAGTCCTTTGTATTGGGATTGGAGGTTTGCCATCCATTGTGTAGGTGCATTTCATTCTTAAATTCTGCAAAGGCTTCTACCATTGTCCTCAGATCATCATGAGTGGGTAGCCTGTCCATGGCATCTTCTACTAGGTTAAAATCACCACTCATCCCATCTATGCAGGGTATATGTTGTTCTTTGTATTTGGTGGTCAGCATATTCCACATCCTCTTGCTTTCCTGCTCATCATTCAGCACATACATAGCAAGCCAGTTGAAGAATCCACTTCCATGCCAGGGGATCCTGGCTAACATTGCCTGTCCTGGTATTAAATTTGTTACTTCTACTCCATCCATTTGGATGAGGTCCTTATTTAGGACAATTGTGATGCCCACTTTTCCAGTGGGGTTACATTCATCAGCAGAGAACAGGATTTCTAGTCTCATTCCATAAAATTTCCATACCTCATCTACATAGTTGCTTGACAGATGTGTCTCTTGCAGCGTCAAGATACCTATTTTCTGGTCCTTCATCATCTTACTTATATCAGCCCACTTACTCCACAATGGGTTCTGGGATCCATGATCTTTCATGTTTAAAGATGTGAATATCCACCTTGCCTTGGTGTGTTTTGTATAGTTGGTGGTTTGTTTCACCATCTGTTCTCTTTGTCATCATTCAGTTGAATCTTGTTCCTCATTACTTAGGTCAACATTCACAGGTTCTCTGGGTGCAGGGCTCTGCCGTTCCCTCTGTGTTGATCCTAGTGGAACATTCCGCTCTGTGGAGGGTTCATTATCTTCCCAGGTCTGGGTATAATGGGTATATGTTCCAGACATGTCAGATTCATCTCCTACTCCAATGCCATCCCTTCTGGGACCTGCTCTCTTCAGGATGTCTGGATAGGATCTTCCATCACACCTAGAGAGAGAACTTCTTGATCCATTGTTTCTGCCAGGTTTGTGTTGCTCTCATCTCCCTTGCTATGAGAGGAATTCTCAGTAACAAGGGAGTTTTGTTGGCCATGGTCAGCTTGGGTGGTTGCGGACACCAATGTAGGTATTCATTTGGTGTCATTTGTTGTATTCATCATGTTTATAGGGTGGTTTGGGATGTATGAGGCCCTATATGAGGGTCTTCTTGGGGTTTGACCATGTACTAGAGTGCCCACTCCTACCCCAAAGGTATGGGTTCATCATTCTGTTTCTGTAGATTTTGGAAATCAAGTATATTTATTACTTACAATTCAAGATATCTGTACAGTTATATCCTAACGAGAATATCATTTATATGTTGGTGAAGTGTCCATTAGCATTCCCTGAGTGACCTCCCTGATTACTCCTGGTTCTCAGTTTTCCTCGCTGCATGCCCTCATCTCTAGGCCTCCAAAGTACTGATCCTAGTTGTTCTTTCAATGGGCATTGCACTGTAGGGTGACTCTCCCCTTTGCACCCTTTGCAGAAAAAGGAGACTCAGATGATTCATGCAGATCCCCTGAAACCTGTTCTGTTCTGAATGAGAAAGACCAAGTGAAGGGCTGCCAACCAATCAAGGTGGTAGCCAGGCACTTTTGTTGGATGTGCAATCCAGATGTTCCAAGCTTGTTGTCCTGGCTCGCCTTGTCAGCCCTCGACCCAAATTCCCCTCACTTCCAGTGACAGAATAACCAGTGATGGTACTTCATCTGCAGGAATGGTGGGGTCAATAGCATTGTGATGTTTCATGAGGAATGACCAGACCTTCTGCAACACATAAAACTTATCCTTTATCAGTTTCTCCACCATACTTTGTCCTATGGTGTTAGGGGCAGTGTTTATGTCATTGATGGTGAACACAAAATTGGTTACAAAGTCCTTAGCATCCAGGACAATGTACAAGTCATGGTTTGTTGGGATAAAGACCTCCTTCAGGATTAGGGCCTTCTCTTCCTCCTCTAGGCCCCTCACATAAAATGTGAAAGGTGTTCCTGTGTGGTCCTGTATAAAGGGTTGATAGTCAAAGGGCACTTGTCCTTTCATGTGGTATGTGAGGGGTGGGATGGGTGGGGCAATCTGGATATCCAAGGTGTCATTTGCAAAGAACTCTTTCAATCCTCACTTCTGTTGAGTACACAAGGTTCTTGCATTCCATCCCCCAAACAATGATGAGAATATCCCTGCTTTTCTGGGAGGAGAATATGTTGTTGATTTGTTCCCACTTGTAATTGTGGAAGATGTGTTGTGAAGGGATCAAGTGGGGACTGTACATCCCTGCTTGCTTATGGTATATAGAGATCGAGTATCCACCCCTCGTTGGCATTACTGTGTGGTTTGTGAAAACAGAGGGTGCAATCATCAACGCTAGTTCAGATAGTTGGTGGCCTCATGTTGTTGGAGAAGGTGGTGTTCCAGCACTAGATTGTGTAGCATGGGCATATGTGGATAGTGGGGCATGTGGTTGGAGAGTATATGTGATCCCTGACACTGTGCTGGCAGTTTGACCATGGTTCTCATGTCCTGGGAGGTGTCAAGCAAAAGGATCAGCTGGCAGTGTGTGTATGTGGGTTGGGACATGCATTATAATAGCCTTGGGAGTGTTCACCTTAAGTGTCCTTACTGTGGTGACAATGTGGATGTCTTCATCTTCATCTATATCCTGGTGTCCTTCATTGTTCTCTTCCTGTGAGGGGGCCAAGGAGGCCTGTAATGGGTTAGTTTCCTCATGGTATTTTTCAATCTTTTATGGCATACCTGCCATCTGCTCAGACCATCGACTCCATCACTTATTTCACTGTCATCAGTCTGCCCTTCTGCTGATCTGTTCCTTGCCTTTTTGATGACTGGTTCCTCATCCTGCATAAGTGGAAAAAATGTGTTCATCCCTGGTACATATGCTTCTGTGTCTTCATCCACTTCAGACTTCCTCTTCTTGAGCTGTGGAAGGGCCTGTGGAGTGGCCAGAGGTTCACTTTCATTACTGGTGACTGATGGGTTCACATCCATGAGTGGATTCCCTGTCAACATTTCTTTGACAGTGATAGGGGGTTCTGCAGTGTCTGTATTAGTTTGTAGCATGGGTGGCTGACTATTTCACAATGTACATTGTTGCTGAATCTTTTGTTCTCTCTTTGCTTGGCCTCATTATCCTGGGACACAATGTCCTTGACATACATGGCTGAGGCTCCTTGCTTCCAAGGGGTTGGTGTTCCCTCAAGGAGCATGGGTGACTGCTTTGGTTTTGCCATCTGTTTCTTGGATCCTACATTCCCCTTCTTCTTCTGTGTGGTAGGCACAGAGGATCCTCCTTGGCAGTGTGGAGCTACTGTGCGAAGCTTGATGGCATCTAGGATGGGGGTAGACAAGGGTGATTTGCCTTCAATGTTGGGCTAGCTCTTTGTGCAAGCAAGAGCACAGTTAGCACAATCAGCAGCAGTGGTTCAGTTGGACATTGTTGTCTGGGTGGAGGGTTTGTAGCAGATACATTTGTGTTTAAGATGAGGGTTTTGTTTTCTAGTATGCATCCAAGAAGGTTGGAAGTATTTATATAGAAAGATAGGGCAGACCAGGGTAGAGAAAACAAGGAAGCCTTTCTTCCTGATTGAGTTTTCACATTGCTTTGTTCCTGGCATAGTTGTGTATGCATTGGTGTTTGTTCCTTTTTATGGTTGGAGGCATCATTTGTCTTATAGGAAGCTCCTTCCTTTGCTTTGCTGCAATTGGCATTGGTGACCATTGTCTTGTATCAAGATGTACAGTTCGTGTTTTTTCTCATGCACTATTCCTTTGTCCTGGGGTGAATGGTGATGGTGGCACCATCATTAGATTGTCACCTAGGTGTGACTGTTACTTGTCACAAGTTACTTTATACTTCAGATTTGTTAATATTAATGTACATTGTTCTCCCTTCCTGGTGATCGCATCCTTTGTCCATTTGTCTTCTTTTCTTCATTTGTGTAGCCATGATTGTTTGTCATGTAGCACATGACATTTTCATATTCAGTTTTCAGTTTTCTATGCTACATGTAGTTTGCATTGCCCTGTTCTCTGTGGGTGGTTTAACTGGTCGTGGATATATTTGGTTTACTGTTTGATGTCCAGTTGTTCTGTTGCATTGTCTGCCTGTTTTGTTAGGCCTATGGTCTGCTCAGTATCATCGATGGGGCTACTTCTGTTGTTCATTTCCGTTCATGCAGTTTGTCATGTAAGTGATGCTATGTACCTTTGTCTTATGTGCTTGCCACTCCGAGCATGTCCGATTCAGTTGCCACTCTGCTCAGAGCATTCCGTGCAATGCTTGAGGTTGCTTGGCCTGTTCTGTGGGCATCTTCACTGTTTACTGTAGTCCTTAGTATGCTCACAGGCAAGAGACATATCATAATGATCTGTAAGGTTATCTGTTCATTCGAGGTCCCATCTGTACATGTAGTTATGGTTTTGCTGGTATCTGCTATTGCCACTCATTCAGTGCTACTGATCATGTCACATTCATGTGTCTGGATCACTTCCTGGGGGCTGAACTGTCTCTAGCTCACCTGAGCCATCCCAGGCATGTTGAACCTCACCTGCCACATTGCAGGACCATCCAAACCACTTTTTCCAAAAAGGAAGGTGGTGGTAGCAGATCAAGGAACCCTGACACTATAAATTATATTCTGGCCACATAGTTGAAACAGTGAGCATCTGTCAATAGAGGTGGCTCAAGCTCTTAGGGCAGTAGTGCAGCATTGCTATGCAGGTTATTGTGTGACTCTATCTCAAATAACATGACTGCAGGGTGCAATAATGCATGTATACCCCAAATTCTATTCTGGTGACACACTCAAAACACTGGGAGCTTTTTGTGGCACTATGCTGGGTTGCCTTGCTGTCCATTACTTAAATCCCTCTCAAATAATGTGACTGCAGTGGGCAGTAATCCATGTACACCACAGATTCTATTGCAGCAGCACTTTTCAAGCACAAGGAGCTTTTTGTGAGGTGCACCTATACTAAATGAGCCTCAAGTTTAATTAATAACTGGCAAAGCCTTGTCAAGTTCTATATGAAGTAATGTGTATGGTATGGTGTAAGTAAAAGCTTGTCCTTGTAGTTATTAGGAAGCACTGAGAGATCAATGATTTCAATACTATAATTGTACTTAAATAGTAGAATGAAATAAGTCCCCTTATCAATTTCAAGCTCGTCATGTTTTTTGTAGGCTGACACAGAGTCATATTAAGTCCATGGTCAGTTCTATTTATTCTTTCTATCCTCCAGAGTCACCTTGACTAGAACTGTCCAAAATTAGCTGTCACACTTTTCACTGGCATTTGTCAGTGGATGTATCTGAGAATCATGCTGGGGCTGTCCTAGGTTGCCATGCTGTTCATTGTTTGACTCCCTCTGAAATAATGTGACTGCACTGTGTGGTAATCCTATACACCAACAATTCTATACTGGCCACACAATTTGAGCAGTGGGAGCTTTTTTTGCTGGCATTTGTCAATGGAGGTGACTGAGGATCTTGCTGGGACTTTGCTGAGTTGCATTCCTGTTCTTTAGTTGACTCCCTCAAAAATCACATGACTGCAGTGTGTGGTAATTCATGTACACCACACATGCTGTTCCTGTCTCACATTTCAAGCAGCAGGAGCTTTTTGCTGGCATTTGTCAACAGAGGAGGCTGAGGCTCTCGGTGGAGCAGTCCTGGGTTGCCATGCAGTTTATTGTTTGACTCTTTCTTAAATAACATGACTGTACTGTGTGGTAATCCACATACATCCCAAAGTCTATTCTGGCAATGTGTTTGCAGAACTAAGAGCTTTTTGCTCATATTTGCAAATGGAGGTGGCTGGAGCACTCAGTGGGGCTGTGCTGGGTAGTCATTCTGTCCATTGTTTGACTCCATCTCTAATAGTGTGACTGCTGTGAGCAGTAATCCATGTGCTGGGTTGTCATGCTGTTCATTCCTTGAAGACTTCTCAAATAATGTGACTACAGAGTGTGGGAATTCATATTTATGTACACCAAAAACTCTATTCTGGCAACACATTTCAAGCAGTGGGAGCTTGTTGCTGGCATTGATCAATGGCAGTGTGGAGGTGCAGGGTTGCCATGCTGTCCATTACTTGACAAACATTCAAATAACACAACAGCAGTGTGGGGTGGTCTAACTATGCCACAGTCTGTTCTGGCCACACATTTCAAGCACTAGGAGCTTTTTACTGGCATTTGTGGCTGCATGCAGATGAGGATCTTCTGGGGCTGTGCTGGGTTGCAATGCTGTTTATTGTTTGACTGCCTCTGAAATAATGTGACTGCAGTATGTTGTAATCTACATACAACACAAATTCCATTCTAGCAACATGATTCAAGTGGCCCAAGCATTGTGCTGGCATTTGTCAACAGATGCAGGTGAGGATCTTGGTGAGGCTGTGCTGCATTTCCATGCCGCTCATTGTTGTACTCCCTCTCCAATAATGTAACTGCATCTATATAATAATACAGATCGGCACAGCTACACAATTTGCTTATGTAAAATTAGCGGACTTTAAATTTTTGGTCTTTTCCAATGCGCACTGCCACAACCGGCTATTGCATGGACCGGTCCTGTTAGCACTGCCACAATCTGGCACCTGCTCTTTCAGGCTCTATCTTTCCTTCCCCCCATCATCTGCCCCTTTGACTGCTACTCTCCCCTGCCTTTCCTATCACAGGTAAGCATTGTCTTTTTTTCTCATTATGTACCTCTTTCTGATAGCCTTCCCACAGCCCTGTTTGGTGGATTATTACAGTACTGCTTATTGATCTTTGCTGAATCTCTTATCTGATGCCTTTTTTTTTAGATGTATCTGTCTATTATTTGTGTTTTCTCTCAAAGTAGTGGCTTCTTTTGACTGTAAGGAGTTTGTTCTTGACTGCTTTCAGTCTGAATCATATCATACCAAGTAGATCAAGGTGTTATTGGATTATTACAGTCTGAAGAGTAGTCTTTCTGTGATTGAGCTCTGTCCTGTTCTTTCTTTCTACACTATCATGTATGTTTATCCATTTACCATGGCTTCTGTGTGCTCATAGTCTTCTTTCATTATCAGGGAACCTTCAACTCCTACCAGGGAGAATGATACCTTTCAGTTTTCTCCTGTTACACCTGAGCATGATCGTCAGTCAGAGAGAGAACGTGATCATCTTCAGCGTCTGCAGATGACCTCACCCTCTCATTGTCGTGGGCGATCACTGCATCCAGGTCCTGATCCTAATGTTCCACTTTCACAGTTGTATATACCACCAGAGACACATATTCCTTCTCAGTTAGATCGCCCTGTAGAGCATCCAATGCCTACTATTCCCTCTCTACCTGTATCCTCTACAAGACATGGACAACGTGGATGGCCACGTGGTAGTACCCGAGGTGGTGCTCCTATTCAGTTAAATAGCCATAACTCTGTTTCTGTTTCATTGGATTATCATGGTCAGAGGGAACAAGACCAGAGCACAAATGTAGATACTGATTCCCATTCTGTACTATCACTGCCACCTTCACCACCACCACCACCATCACTACAATCAAGGTCTCCATCACCACCACCACAGTTACCAGATAATTCTGTTTCTGCACCTCTTCTTAGAGCCAGATGTCCATATGCTGAACCATGTTCTCAGCATAGTCTTGGAGAGATAAAATCAATCTGTACACAATGTAAAGCACCACATTGGATTGATGAGTGTCTACAACATTCTTCTATGACTAAGCCCCATTTTGGCATGTGCTGTCTACAAGGGAAGATTAAATTGCCTCCTCTTCATTCAGCTCCTACCATTCTTCAAAATCTTCTCTGTGGCAATGATCTAAGGTCTGGAATCATGTCTCAACTACAGGATTTACTGCAAGATGTGAATCCATATGTTGCTTTATACCGCCATGCATATCAGATAATGAAAGACAAGCCTCATGAAGAGTATCCAAATATTGAAGTACGATTGCATGTAGGCGATGGTACTGATGGACGACGGTATAATCTTCCAACAGTAGATGAATTGGCTGCTATCATTCCTGGAGATGGGTCTGAAATTGTTAAACAAGATCAAGATATCATTTTACATATGCATGATAATTCTCTTGAATGCATTAGCAATCTTTATCCAAGTTATCAACCTCTGCATTATGTTCTTCTTTTTCCCTATGGAGAATTAGGTTGGAATCCAAATATGATCCTGCAAGAGAGTGAAAACAGCACCCGTACACGTAAAAGACTTACTCAGCATATGTATTATGCTTACCGCTGTTAGGGCCGACGTTCACATGACTCGTAGTCGGGCAATTGATAAGCTGTCTCATGTTCGGACAATCACTTATTTAATGCCACAGTTGACCCGAGGTGGTGAAAGAGGCGCGAACTATTAGATGCTCTCAGCGAGTGAGTAACAAGTAAGATTTGGGGTGTTGGTAAACCTTAGCTCGAAGCTGAGGTTATACAGTGAATCGTAACTACTTAAATACTAAAGTGTTGGTCCTAATAATAGCTACGAAAGATTTGTAGAAGTCAAAAGGCATGCTGGTTGGGCGACGAGCACGCAATATCATGCGTTGTCCATCATGAAAGTTTTGTCGAAGTCAAGATCGGTGATGAGGTGGAGATAGTGCGTAAGCACGATGACGCCGATAAGATGCGATAAGACTGAGAAAAAGGAAAAAAGTTAATAAATTGTAACATTACCCTCTCGTTAAGGCAGTTGTCCCGACTGCCCTATGTCTTCCTCCCATGGTCCTTCGTAGGGTTCGTCTTGCTCGTTATGATATATGGGGTCCCTAAACTCCTTTTCACTTTCCCTGTGCCAGTAATCGTCGATGAATGGTTTCCAAACCTCTCTATCGGGCTCCTCAATCCAGAATTTCTTGCCGTCAACTCGTTCTATTTGATAGAACATGCTCCATCCTCCCATTGCTGGGTTTTCTCGATAGGATCTGTCGACTATGCGTCTTACAGTTTTTTCCGATCTGTCAATGACCTTGCGTGCGGTCACGACGGCTTGTGTCTCGGAGATACTGTTTTCATAGTCGCTGATGGCTTCTTGGGCGTTAGCCATGTCATCTTCCCGGACCCATGAGTTATGTTCTCGGGTCCACCCTTTCCATTTGACGAAGTAGTCGGTTACGAGTCGTGATTTTTGTCCTTTCTTGCCTCGGACTCGGCGTGTACGGGAGTCTAGAACTTCTTCGACTTCGTATTCTTCCTCATCTTTGATGAGGTCTGGTGGTGGGGGCGGTGGTTGTTCTTGATTAGGGAATGCTGGTGGGACGTAGGGTGTCAGGAGCTTCTCGTTGAACCGTGGGTGGATCTTCCAGTGGGGTGGAAGCTTGAGTTTATAGGCGGAGGCGCCGGTCTTTTCTATGATCAGGAAGGGGCCGACACATTTGTCATCAAGCTTTTTCTTTGGGCGAGGTAGGTGAAGATTGGTGGAGTCAAGCCATACTCGGTCTCCGATGGTATAATCCACTGCGTCTCTTTTCTTCTTGTCGTATTGTGCCTTCATTCTTTCGGCTGCTTCCTCTAGTGCCTCCTTGGCTTGGCGATGTACCTTCTGCATGTTTTCTGTGAACGACTTGGCCGACGGGTTGGTAAAGGCGGTTGTCTTGATAGAATCTGGCAAGACACGGGGGTTTGTTCCATAGTTGGTGAAGAACGGTGTTTGACCCGTGGCCGTGTGGACTCAGTTGTTATGGGCGAATGCTGCCATTGCGAGCCACTCGCTCCAATCTGTTTGTCAGTGGTTGATGAAGAGTCGGAGATACTTATTAATCTCCTGATTGGCCCGTTCGGTTTGGCCGTCGGTCTGGGGATGGAAAGCCGTGGAGGCATTTGGGGTGATATCGAGGAGTTTCAAGAGTTCCATCATGAACTTGGAGACGAATTGGGGGCCTCGGTCTGAAATGACGGTTTTGGGCATGCCATGATGTGCGTATACGTGGTTGCGTAAGAGCTTTGCCCATCCTTCGGAGGTGAGCTCGACGTTACAGGCAATGGGAATTACTTCTTTGGAGAATCGGTCGACAACTACTAGGATGGTGTCATAGCCATTCGATTCGGGTAACCCGGTTATCATGTCGACGGAGATATGAGTCCAGGGCTCGGAGGGGATTTCATTAGGATGGAGGGGTGCGGCTTTCGGGTGAGTGTCCGTTTTCGTTCGTTGGCATGCTTCGCATGCTTTGATGTATTTCTCTACCATTTGTTTAAGTTTTGGCCACCAGAACTCTCTTTGGACGAGTTCTTTGGTTTTTTCTATCCCTGGGTGTCCTGCCGTTATATGGTCATGATGAGCAGCTATTATTTCCCCTCATAGTTTGTCGTCGCGGGGAACGTATATCCGTCCATCATAGTACAACAGCCCCTCCTTCTCGGAAATGCCTCGTTCATGGTCGAGGGAGTTTTGAATTCCCTGGTCCCACTTGTCGTGGTTACGAATGGCATCCTTCACGTGCTGGTGAGTTTCACTGGTGGTGGGCATGATCATTGCCCGGAAGTGTTCTGGTTGGAGGACGATAACGTTGTCATTGTCCTTCTTCCCTTGGTCGTGATCGTCTCTCCGGCTTAACAAGTCGGCCTTACGATTGGAGGCGCCAGGCTTGTGATGCAGCGTGAAGTGATATTCGGCTAGTTCGGTGACCCACCGGGCTTGGCGACGATTTAACTTCTGAGGTTGTCGGAAGTACTGTAGGTTCTGATGGTCGGTCCAGATTTCTACATCCTCGAATGCGCCCATGAGGTAGTGTCTCCATTCTTCCAGTGCGAGCATTATTGCGAGAAGCTCTTTGTCGTATATCTCATAATTTCGCTCTGTCACAGTCAGTGCTTTAGAGAGGAAGGCGACTGGCCTCCACTTCCCGTCCTGTTCTTGGCTAAGAACGGCGCCTATCGCTCCCTCGCTTGAGTCGGCCTCTACCCTGAACTTTCCTTTGTCCATGGGGAATGCCAATACTACGTCCTCCGCCATTTGCCTTTTAAGTTGCTGGAATGCCTCATTCTGGGCTGCTCCCCAGGTCCAGGGAGCATTGCCGGTCAACTGAGTCATGGGACGGACGATCTTAGAGTAGTCTTTTATGAACTTTCGGTAGAAGTTCGTAAAACCTAAGAAGGATTGTAACTCCTTCTTTTTTGTGGGGGTAGGCCACTCCGTAATGCCCTTGACTTTGATGGGGTCCATTCATACCGACCCTTCGCTGATGATGACACCGAGATACTCGGTCTCCAGAACTTCGAATTCGCACTTCTCCGCTTTTAGGAATAGCTTGTGTTCCCTTAAGCGTTGTAGGACTCATTTGATGATTCGCCGATGTTCCTGTAGGTCCTTGGAAAATATCAGGATGTCGTCGAGATAGATGGTGACCTTTCCTTCCATAATGAGGTCATGGAAGATGTCGTTCATCATCCATTGGAAGGTGGCTGGCGAATTTGTGAGCCCGAAGAACATAACTGTGGGTTCGAATAATCCTCCATTGGTGCGGAAGGCGGCTTTGGCCTCGTCTCCTTGCTTAATCCTGACGTTGTTATATCCCCAATGGATGTCCAGTTTGGTGAAGTACTTGGCGCCATGAAGCTTATCCATAAGCTCAGAGATAAGTGGTAGGGGATATCGATTCTTGATCGTCATCTCGTTCAGTTTTCGATAGTCCTGAACGGGCAGAAGGGAGCCGTCCTTTTTCTTGACGAAGAAGAAGGGGGAGGTGAAAGGGGATTTGGAAGGGCGGATTCGGCCTGATTCCAAGTTCTCGTTGAGGAATTTATCCAACTCTTCTTGTTCATGTCGGTTGAGTGGATAAACCTTGCAGTCAAGGGTGGACTTGGCATTGGGGATTAATTCGATCGCATGATCCCAGGGTTTGCGGTCGGGCAACTCGTCGAAGTTCTCCTTGGAGAAGAGGTCCTTGAACTCACGATACTGGGGCGGGACCATTTCTTCGAAGGTCTTCTTTGTCTTCCCTTCGGCAGCTTTAGCAGCTAGGTCATTGGCATGATGCATCGCACGAATTTCTAGCTCTTCGCGAAGGTCGACCATGAGTATTGTCTCGCCCTCTTCCAGCTCTTCGTCCCAGGGGTCATCGGGGTCCGCGTCTGGTAGGGGGAATGGATTTTTTAGACATTGACACCGAGCGAAGATGATTTTGCCGGTGGCCCAATTGATGACCGGGTTATGACGGAGGAGCCAGTCATGGCCGAGGAAGATGTCTCCTTTGCCTATGTTGGTTACGGCAAAGTCAATCCTCTCACTGTGCCCTCCTACGGTCATCCGTACTTCCACAAACTCTGTGATTTCCCCTGCTTTGTTGCGCGTACCGTCGGCATTGTATACCGAAATGGGAGCAGGTGCGGGTCTGGTGATGAGGCCGTGTTTCTTGACGTAGGCTTCATTTATCGTGCTTCCCGTGCATCCGCTATCTACTAGTGCCTGGGCCTTGAGGGTCTGTCGATTTTCCAATGTTTCGAGTTGGACGTCGAGGAATAACTCTCGGACGCCCTTTGTGCTCACTCGACGTTGATATCGAATTGGTTGCCCTAGCTCGTAGAGCTCCTCTCGTGCTCGTTCTCCACCTTTCTGTAATGAGGCTAGAAGTCCTTCGTCGATCTCATTGATCTTTTCCTTATGTGCCCAAAGATGGAGCGAAGCGAAAGCTTCCGAATCCGTGCGTGCTTCCCTGACGGCCCGAAGGGTCCAGTCCGTGCCAAACGGCTTGAACCAGGTGGACTTCGGGGAGGAAACACTCACTGGGGATGATTTGGATCGCCTTGCCCTCAACGTTTCTTCTTCCTTCTCCTCTTGCTCCTTGACGAACGAGGGGAGAAGCCCCTCGGCCCTTTTCTTTTCCCGCTTGACTCGTTCTCGGTCTTGCGCCATCTTGAAGGCGGTGTCATCCTCCTCGTCGGGGATTTCAACAAGGGTGGTATTCCGGACCCATGAGCATCGCGCATCCGATGCTGGAATCCTGCTTGATCCGTCAGTGGTCGTGGGCTTAAGAGGGTCTCCCCTGGTTGGGGCATGCTCCTTCCCCAGAGGTCGCCCGCTGTCAGCTGTTTCACCAGGATTCGGGGGTTTGGAGAGCGGGTCGCTCCTGGAGTGACCGGAAGGTCCACCCTGATGGGCGAGGGGAGGCGTGAGCGTCGTGTTCTTGTTGCATAAACCGTGCTCCCACGTGTCTCCCGGGTCCTTCGGCGCCTGTCCCGGATCCCTATCCTTTCTTGCAGCATTTTCTTCCATTCGGATCGTGGACGAAGGGGACGCCGTCTCGACTGGTGTGACGTCTTCAGGAGACAGACGGGGGGCGCTACCCTTCGTTTCTTCTTCCAGGCAGGGAGAGAGGGGGCCGTGTATCTGTGACAGTCCTCGAACATGCAGCGTATCGTTGCGGACGGTGTCAGCAGGCATCGGTCTCGTGTCTCTGCCTTCGTCTTGAGGTTCCCGTTCAGCGACAATGGGCTCGGCCAGTTCAGGGAGCACCTCCTTCGTCCCTAAGGACTGGGAGATCCCTGACATAGTTCGGATGAACTCTGGTCCCCATCGAGTCTGAAGGTCCTGGAGAGTGAGGAATTCTGGGATGGAGAGTGTGAGCGAAGGAGGGGAATGGGTTTCGTTTCGCTTCTGGGGGATTATATACGCCTTTTTAGGCGGAGTCTGGATTTTCTGTGATTCTTTTGGGGTGGGTTCGGTCTTCTGTGAAATCGAAGCGGGTATATTCGAATGCGCGGATACAGATGTAGACGTACGTAAAAAATTATTACAATCGAGTAAGGTCCGCTCAGCAGAACTCGATGACCGGCCACCCAGGAAGGACTGGGCTGAGAGAGTGGAATCACTCACTTCTCAGCCTTGCCTTTTACCTCCTCAATCTTTGTTGTCGAGGGCGTCTTCTCCTCGACCTTCTTGGCGTGACTATGTCCGTGCATCTCCTTCTCATGTTCTTTTTCCAGATCCTCGGCCTCGGTCAACATGGAGCGAAGCTGTGCCGACGAGTATCTCCCGGTTTTCGGGTCTCGTGGTCGCTTCAGCTTTTTACAATCTTTTCCCATGTGCCCTTTTCCTC
The DNA here is from genome assembly GCA_030407015.1 of Armillaria fumosa. Classification (NCBI taxonomy): domain Eukaryota; kingdom Fungi; phylum Basidiomycota; class Agaricomycetes; order Agaricales; family Physalacriaceae; genus Armillaria; species Armillaria fumosa. The sequence goes on along the minus strand of JAUDYM010000021.1, from coordinate 559,654 downwards.
CGCAGTTGAAACACCTGCCCTCCTTTCGGAGGCGATCTATGTCCATCGGCTCTCCGGCTCCTCCATAAGTAGTCCATGATCCTCCCGACGTCCCTTTGCTGGCAGGTTTGTCAGCCCCGGAACTTGTCGCGCTGGAAGTTCCTTTATTGGAACCTCCGGCGGATTGGTTCTTTGGGCGGTCGACGTATCCAATTTTATCGAAGGCTGTCTTGCGGGCCCTTTCGTCGAATATGCTGCAAATGCGTTGTTTCCATTGTGGATAAGTCGAGGGGATCATGACACCAAGATTGGCGATTGAGTCGGTGTATGATTTGGGTACTCCTCGGCGGACTGCCCTGACGATTGCACTTCGTGGCCCCAGGTCGGTAAGCTGGTCAGCTTGTCGGGCTAGTTCTTCAAGGCCCCTGAAGTATTCGGACGCGGTTCCCGTCATCTTGAGCTCGTTCATATGACGCTCCATGACTTCCTGCAGTGCGGGGTCTCCATACTCGACCTTGAGGGCGGACTTGAACTCGCCCCAGGAGAAGTATCGGTAGCGTTCCTCATCGTTGCTCCAGAACTGGTATCGGTACTGCGACCACCAGTTTTGCGGTTTTTCACCGAAAAGAGATACGGCGAATAAGATTTTATTGGCGTGGGTGGGGTAGTAGGCCTTGAAGACGGCGAAGTAGTCTTCGCAGGCCCCGGTGAAGCGATTGATGTTGCTACTCTTCCCTTGGAAGTCGGCAGGTAATCGTATTAGCGTTGGTTTTACCTGGAGCCAGGGGTCTTGTTCTTCAGCGTGGCCGGAGGGCCAGTATGGCGGTTCGGGGGGATCATATCTAGGGGGCGGGCAAGAGACCGACCATCTGTCGGTTCGATGTGTGGGGCTCCCATATCGCCTGGGTGCTGGTGCAGCGGGACGGCCTCGGGGTTGTGGTTGATCGGGCACGTCCTGGAGTTCTTTTGGGATTGGCAGGTTATGGGCGAGGGCAAATGCTCTGGCTCTTTCTAATTGGGCTACCAGCCCTGCTGTGAGGTCGGGGAAGGCATCTTTGTCGGCCTGGAACTGTTGTCTCCTGGCCTCTGCTTCGTGCGCCTCCCGTACTCGTCGTTCGTCCTCCGTTTCCATGGGTTCGCTGGGTCCTGCTGGGTCGGACCCGGCGAATAACTTACTCTTGCCTTTCCATGGATTGCCGTTCCTCCGCCATTCTCTGGGTGGTTCGTCTGGCATTGGCCTGGGCCATTCGTACGAAGGCCAGGTGTTCTCGTTCATGCTCATCGGCTCTCCAGGTGCAGAGTATATCCTCCAATCTTCCCTGGAGGGTTCGTTCCTCCTCATCTGTTCTTGGTCGTAGGCCTCGTATATAGACCCCAGGGGTGGGGCCGTAGTCCTGCTCGTGGCGGTGGAGCTCCTCTGTTGGAAAGAGGTGTAGTCGCCGCTGATGTTCATCAAGGGACTCGTCAATTCCTCCTCTGTTGACGTAGTCTTCTCGTCGGAGGGCCCAGGCCTGGGCGCAATAAGGTCCCAGGGTGATCCGCTGCTGTACGGTAAGGGAGGTCCAAGCTCGGGCTGCAGCTCCCAAGTAGAACGGATTGCTCTCGAGCTCTCTTCTGGCCAACCTCCTCTCATCTCCGAGGTCTCTGGGCTGCTGTTCTGGGTCCTCCTCCATTCATCGAAGGCGAAAGGCGAGGTCGGTTTCCCAGGCTCTTCTTCGTCGGAAGTAGGAAGGTCTCCCGATCTCGCGGATCTGAAGTCTTCCTCTCCTGAGGTCGTCTGCATTGACGCGTACCGACGACCTGTTCGAGACGTCGTCGCGGGGCTCATTATCTGAGCTGCTTCTTCGCTCCCTTGGTTGCTCGGGGCGGGGGAGTCTGGTAAAAGGGTCTGGGGAATGGGAGGGAGAGGACGGGGTCCGAACAATTGACGTCGTTGGAGTACCGGGGGGGGTCCACCCGAGGTCACAGATGGGGTCGCGGTGTAGCTGTGGGACGTCCCTCTGGTGGTAGAAGGCCTCGATTCGTGCCGCGATGACGGAGCTGCTCGCTGAAGGCGGAGAAGGGTTTGTAACTCTGAGGGTCGGACAGGGAGAGGATGGGCTAGTGGGAGTGGGCTCAGTGCCCTCGGCTGGAAGTACGTTTGTACTGCTTCGACACGACTCTGTCTCGTCATACTCGATAGTTCCGGGCCTGACGTAGGCTCGGATAAGTTCAGTGATGTCTCCCTCGATAGAGGGAGAGCGAGATGGTGTCCTAAGGGACTGCCAAGTTCCGGAAGGTCCAGCGACAGGGCTGGGACTTCTTCCTCTTCTTCCATGATAGACCCCGGCATCTGACTCGGGGCTCAGGGCTCCTGATCTGTCCTGCCTACGCGGCGAGACTGGGGGCGTGTAGAACTGGTCCCTTCTGTAGGGCTCGTATGTCAGGAAAATGGGCTGAATTTGACCATCGTTTTGGTAGGGTGGGATGTAAAATCGGGGGAGAGTCGGGGGGGGGTATGTTAATGGTCTTCTAGGTCCTAGTCCGTGTCGTTCGAACCAGCTTCTGTTTCTGAAATATATAACCGCAGTGAAGATGACTAGTCCTACAAATGCTGCTGCTCCTACGAAGGCTCCTATGGCCGAGTTTCTGGTGGTTTCGTCGATATCGGGGGTTTGTTGTAATGTCATGGATTCCTTCCTGCGTCTAGCATCATGGAAGGGTGAAGAGAAGCTTCGAGCTAATTGTTAGGGCCAACATTCACGTGACTTGTAGTCGGGCAATTGATAAGCTGTCTCGCGTTCGGACAATCACTTATTTAATGCCGCGGTTGACCCGAGGTGGTGAAAGAGGCGCAAACTATTAGATGCTCTCAGCGAGTGAGTAACAAGTAAGATTTGGGGTGTTGGTAAACCTTAGCTCGAAGCTGAGGTTATACAGTGAATCGTAACTACTTAAATACTAAAGTGTTGGTCCTAATAATAGCTATGAAAGATTTGTAGAAGTCAAAAGGCGTGCTGGTTGGGCGACGAGCACGCAATATCATGCGTTGTCCATCATGAAAGTTTTGTCGAAGTCAAGATCGGTGATGAGGTGGAGATAGTGCATAAGCGCGATGACGCCGATAAGATGCGATAAGACTGAGAAAAAGGAAAAAAGTTAATAAATCGTAACAACCACCTGCACCATCGTCCAAACACTGAACCAAATGTACCACTATTCAGAGGAGGAAGACTGACACAACAGTATTTTGTGGATGCATGGGCCTCAATTGAACAAAATGATCTCAGCTGGGTTCGGAGGAACCAGACAACTATTCATGCAGACCTGTATAAGGGAGTGGTTGATGCAGCTACCAATCAAGATGGAGTTGAAAATAGTGGCAAGCATTTTGTCTTACCATCATCACATACTGGAAGCCTCCATGCAATGTATCAGCTGTATCAAGACTCCATGGCAATTTGCAGAGCCTTACAAAAGCCAGATATTTTTCTTACAATGACAGCCAACCCAAAGTGGCCAGAAATTGTAGAGGCTTTAAAGTGCACAGATGGACCAGATCAAAAGGCAGAGGATCGACCAGACATTGTGGCAAGAGTATTCCAGTTGAAAAAAGAGGTCTTACTGAAAGAAATCAAAAAAGGTGGAATATTTGGTAAAGTCAAGGCTATGGTGCATACAATTGAATTTCAGAAGCGTGGACTCCCTCATATGCATCTTCTGATATTTTTGGATCCTGAATATAAGATTTGTACACCTGCTGATGCCGATTCAGTCTCATGTGCTCAAATTCCAGATCCTGAAAAATTTCCAATCCTTTATGAGATTGTCACCAGATGTATGGTGCATGGTCTCTGTGATGAACACTGCATGAAAGATGGTCGTTGTACAAAGAACTTTCCAAAAGAGTTCAATGAACACACTGAATTCACCACTGATGGATATCCCAATCTGGCACGTCCTAACAATGGTCGTCAGTATGTTAAGATAAATGGTCAAACCTACACTGTCTACACCAACCATGATGTTATTCCATATAATCCTTATCTCAGTGCATGTTATAACTGTCACATCAATGTGGAGGTTTGTGTTACTATCAAGGCTGTTAAATACATCCACAAATACATCTACAAGGGCCATGACAGGACTACATTAGAGGTTCAGGATCATGATGAGATCAAACAGTTTTTGGACGCATGCTATATCTCTGCCATTGAATCATGTTAGAGGATTTTTTCATTTCAGCTACATCAAGAGGAGCCAAATATTGTTCGTCTTCATGTCCATCTTCCTGATGAACAGCTTATTACATATGATGAGAATGCCAGTCCAGAGGAGGTGTTAGCAGCTGCAAAGGAAAAGACAACAACTCTTTTACAATGGTTTGAGCTCAATAAAAAGGATCCAAATGCACACCAATATCTATATCAAGATACTCCAGCTCATTATACCTGAAATAGAAAGAGTTGGAAAGTACGCCAAAGATTTAATACTATTGGTGTTACTATTGGTTGAATGTATCAAGCTGCTCCTTCATCAGGTGAACGATTCTATCTGCAGCTTCTTTTGACAGCTGTTGCCAGTGCTCAATCTTTCCAACATCTACGGACAGTGAACAATGTAGAGTGTGCTACTTTCAAGGAGGCATGCATTGCCATGGGTTTGCTGGAAAACAATAATGAATGGAGGCAATGCTTAGAGGAAGCAGCTGTCATGAAGTCAGGAGCACAGCTGCGATCATTGTTTGCAACTCTTCTTCTCTTCTGTCATCCAGCAAAACCAGATGAGCTATGGGAGGAGTTTAAGAAAAATATTTGTGATGACTTGGCATATAAGCTCTGCCAACGTGATGTTCCAAATCCAACAGATGCCCAACTCTATGATTTTGGTCTCCATCTTATTGATAAGCTTCTTCAATCACATGGACATCGTCTTTCAGAATGGACTCAGATGCCTGCCTCTACTATGAACTGGGCTGCTTATGAGAGCAATCCTCTTTTAGCTGCACAATTGACCTATAATATCCCATCTCTTGAGCAATTTGTTGCCAAGAACCTTCAAACATTCAATACAGAGCAAAAGATTGCTTTTGACATGATCATTGAGTCTGTTGCTCATAATCAAGGGAAATTAGTATTTCTTCATAGTGCTGGAGGTGGTGGAAAGACTTTTGTGTGTAACATTATTGCAGCTGCTATCCGTGCCCAAGGATTGATTGTATTAGCCTGTTCTTCCTCTGGTATATCAGCAATTCTCTTAGTAGGAGGACGTACAAGCCACACTACTTTTAAAATTCCAATTCCTTCACATGATGATACTACATGCAACATTCGCAGAGGGACTCACTTAGCTGAGCTTCTTTGTAAAACTTCTCTTATCATTTGGGATGAGGTTCCTATGCAAAATTGGTATGATATTGAAACTGTTGATCGCACTCTTCGTGATATATAGAGAAATGATGCTCCTTTTGGTGGAGTAACTGTTCTTTTTGGTGGTATGTGTATTGATTGTGCAATTATAAATTGACCTTTCTGATTATTTATTTCAGGAGACTTTTGTCAAACATTGCCTGTTGTTTCATGGGGATCACGAGAGCAAATTGTGGCAGCTTCATTTTGCCGTTCACCATTATGGCCTCACATCAAGGTTATCCAGTTGAAGAAAAACATGCGTCTGGATCAGACTCCTGAGAATGTGGAGTTTGCTCAATGGCTGCTTACTGTTGGTGCAGGGGAAGGACTCACTGAGGACAGAACCATCTCTCTTCCCAATTCTATGTGCCTTTCCAACCTCTCACTGTCTGGACTTATCAGTTACATTTATCCCAACATTCAAGCTGGCCATTTTCAGGACCGCTTTTTTTTAGAACGCACAATTCTCTCTGGACGTAATGATGACGTTGATGAAATCAATCAACAAGTTCTGGATATGTTTCCAGGACAAGAGAAAGTCTATTGGAGTACAGACAAGACAATAGAAGAAGAGTTGGATGAAAATGCTTCTCTTTATCCAACAGAGTTTCTTCAGAATTTTAATGCTTCTGGATTGCCACGTGCAAAGCTGGCTCTTAAAGTTGGATGTCCTCTCATGCTTCTCCACAATTTGGATCCAGCAAATGGCCTATGCAATGGGACACGAATGATCCTCACACGTTATCATCCTCATGTATTAGAATGTCATCTTCTTAGTGGCACCAATGCTGGCAAAGTTGTCTTTATTCCACGTATCACAATCAATGCAGATACTGCTGAACTTTCTATTGCATTTTCATGCCGCCAATTTCCAGTCAGGCTGGCATTTGCAATGACAATCAACAAGTCTCAAGGACAGTCAGTTAGCTATATTGGATTAGATTTACATACTCCTGTTTTCTCACATGGACAACTGTATGTAGCACTTAGCTGCTGCATCTCTGGACAGTAGATTCGAGTTCTCTTTCCAAGTACAGAAAAAGGTACAAATACTTTAAATATTGTATATCCTGAAGCTCTATTACAGTCATAATATATATTTTCTTTGAAACTAACATCTCAAAATTGAAGTAATAAGCCAGGTTTAGGGCAGGCCCCAACAAGCTGAAGTCCTGTGTCATAGTCAGGTTGCTGGGTCCCGAGGTACAAGGGCCCAGCAATCGTGACGAAGACATGGGATGGAAGCTTGTTGTGCTATAATCCACATACACCATAATTTCTAATCTAGCAAAAGATTTCAAACACTAAGAGCTTTTTACTGGTATTTGTCCAGATGCAGGTAGGGATCATGGTGAGGCTGTGCTGATTTGCTATACTGTTCATTGTTTGACTCCCTTTCATATAATGTGACTGCAGTGGGTGGTGTTCCATGTACATCACAAATTCTATTCCAGCAACAGGTTTTAAGCACCAGGCACTTTTTGCTGGTATTGATCAATAGAGGTGGGGAGGTGTGGGATTGCTATGGTATCCAATACTTGATGAACTCTGAAATAATGTGACTGTAATGTGTGGTGATGTACTTTCACCACACAGTCTGTTCCAGCCACATTTTCCAAGCACTATGAATGTTTTGCTGCTGTTACGATTTATTGACTTTTTACTTTTTTCTAGTCTTATCTCATCTTATCGGCGTAATCACACTTATGCGCAATCACCACCGTATCACCACTTTGACTTCGATAAATCTTTCATGATGGACAACGCATGATATTGCGTGCTCGTCGCCCGACCAGCACGCCTTTTGACTTCAATAAATCTTTCGTACTTATTAATAGCATTCGCGACTTAGTATTTAAGTAGCTACATTTCATTGTACAACCTCAGCTTCGAGCTAAGGTTTACTACTACCAAATCTTACTTGTTACTCACTCGCTGAGAGCATCTAATTAGTTCGCGCCTCTTTCATCACCTCGGGTCATCCGCGGCATTGAATAAGTGATTGTCCGAACACGAGACAGCTTATCAATTGCCCGACACCGAGTCACATGAACGTCGGCCCTAACAATTAGCTCGAAGCTTCCCTTCACCCTTCCCTGACGCCAGACGCAGGAAGGAATCCATGCCATTACAACAAACTCCCGACATTGATGAAACCACCAGAAACTCGGCCATAGGAGCCTTTGTAGGAGCAGCAGCATTTGTAGGACTAGTCATCTTCGCTGTGGTTATATATTTCAGAAACAGAAGCTGGTTCGAACGACACAGACTAGGACCTAGAAGACCATTAACATACCCCCCCCGACTCTCCCCCGATTTTACATCCCACCCTACCAAAACGATGGTCAAATTCAGCCCATTTTCCTGACATACGAGCCCTACAGAAGGGACCAGTTCTACACGCCCCCAGTCTCGCTGCGTAGGCAGGACAGATCAGGAGCCCCGAGCCCCGAGTCGGATGCCGGGGTCTATCATGGAAGAAGAGGAAGAAGTCCCAGCCCTGTCGCTGGACCTTCCGGAACTTGGCAGTCCCTTAGGACACCATCTCGCTCTCCCTCTATCGAGGGAGACATCACAGAACTTATCCGAGCCTACGTCGGGCCCGGCACTATCGAGTATGACGAGACAGAGTCGCGTCGAAGCAGTACAAACGTACTTCCAACCGAGGGCATTGAGCCCGCTCTCCCTAGCACACCCCCTCCCCGTCCGACCCTCCGAGTTACAAACCCTTCTCCGCCTTCAGCAAGCAGCTCCATCATCGCGGCACATATCGAGGCCTTCTACCACCAGAGGGACGCCCCACAGCTACACCGCGACCCCATCTGTGACCTCGGCTGGACCCCCCCCGGCACACCTACGGCGTCAGCTGTACGGTCCACGTCCTCTCCTGCCGATTCCTCAGACTCTAACATCAGACTCCCCCACCCCGAGCAGCCACGGGAGCAACGAAGCAGCTCAGATAATGAGCCCCGGGATGACAGCGAGTCCCCAGTACGCGCCAACGCTGACGACCTCAGGAGAGGAAGACTTCAGATCTGCGAGATTGGGAGACCTTCCTACTTCCGACAAAGAAGGGCTTGGGAGACAGACCTCGCCTTTCGACTTCGAAGACTGGAGAAGGACCCAGAACAGCAGCCAAGAGAACTCGCAGACGAGAGAAGGCTGGCAAGAAGAGAACTCGAGAGCAACCCATTCTACCTGGGAGCTCCAGCCCGAGCTTGGACCTCCCTTACCGTACAGCAGCGAATCACCCTGGGACCCTATCGTGCCCAGGCATGGGCCCTCAGACGAGAGGACTATGTCAACCGAGGAGGAATTGACGAGTCCCTTGATGAACATAGGCGGCGACTACACCTCTTTCCAACAGAGGAGCTCCACTGCCACGAGCAGGACTACGGCCCCACCCCTGGGTTCTACATACGAGGTCTACGACCAAGAACTGACGAGGAGGAACGAACCCTCCAGGGGAGACTGGAGGATATACTCCGCACCTGGAGAGCCGACAAACATGAGCGAGAGCACTTGGCCTTCGTACGAATGGCCCAGGCCAATGCCCGACGAACCGCCCAGAGAATGGCAGAGGAACGGCAATCCATGGAAAGGCAAGAGTAGGCTATTCGCCGGGTCCGATCCAGCAGGGCCCAGCGAACCAATGGAAACGGAAGATGAACGTCGAGTGCGAGAAGCCCAGGAAGCAGAAGCAAGGAGGCAACAATTCCAAGCCGACAAAGACGCCTTCCCCGACCTGACGGTGGGACTGGTGGCCCAGCTAGAGAGGGCCAGGGCATTCGCACTAGCCCACAATTTACCAATTCCCAAGGAACTCCAAGACGTCCCTGATCAACCCCAACCCAGAGGACGACCCGCCATGCCGCCTCCCAGAAGATATGGAAGCCCCACCCATCGAACTGACAGATGGTCAGTCCCTCGACCACCCCCCAGATATGACCCCCCGGACCCCCCATACTGGCCCTCTGGCGCAGCTCAAGAACAAGAACCATGGCTTCAAGTCAAGCCAACGCTAATCCGGATGCCCAGCGACTTCCAAGGAAAAAGTAGCGACATCAACCGTTTCACCGGGGCCTGCGAAGACTACTTCGCCGTCTTCAAGGCCTACTACCCCACCCATGCCAATAAAATTCTATTCGCGGTCTCCCTCTTCGGAGAGAAACCCCAGGGATGGTGGTCCCAGTATCGATACCAGTTCTGGAGCGATACTGAGCAACGCTACCGTTACTTCTCCTGGGACAACTTCAAGGCCGCCTTGAAAGTCGAATATGGGGACCCCGCTCTTCAGGAAGTAATGGAGAAGCGGATGAATGAACTCAAGATGACAGGAACAGCATCCGAGTACTTCCGACGACTCGAAGAGTTGGCCCGACAAGCTGACCAGCTCAACGACCTTGGACCCAGATCTGCAATCGTCAGGGCAGTCCATCGGGGAGTACCCAAATCTTACACCGAATCCATCACAAACTTAGGCATTATGATCCCCACCGACTACCCCGAGTGGAAACGACGTATTTGCAATATATACGATGAAAGGGCCCGCAAGTCGGCCTTTGACAAAATCGGATACACCAACCGCCCCAAAAACCAATCTGCCGGAGGTTCCAACAAAGGAACTTCCGGCACGACAAGTTCCGGGACCGACAAATCCACCAGCAAAGGATCGTCGGGAGGATCATGGACCACTTATGGAGGAGCCAGGGAACTGATGGATATAGACCGCCTTCGGAAGGAAGGAAGATGCTTTAACTGTGGAGGCAAGGGTCACATGGGAAAGGATTGTAAAAAGCCGAAGCGGCCACGAGACCCGAAAACCGGGAGATACTCGTCGGCGCAGCTTCGCTCCATGTTGACCGAAGCAGAAGACCTGGAGAAGGAGCACGAGAAGGAAGTGCATGGACACAGTCACGCTGAGAAGGTCGAGGAGAAGACGCCCTCGACAACAAAGATTGAGGAGGTAAAAGGCAAGGCCGAGAAGTGAGTGATTCCACTTCCTCGGCCCAATCCTCCTCAATGGGTGGTCGGTCATTGGGTCCCGCTGCGCGGACTTTACCTGATTGTATACATATCTTACATATGTCATCTGTCTCAAAGCATTCGAATATACCATTTGCCGCGTTTACAAGTTTACCCGAGACCACCCCGAAAGAATCACAAATCCAAACTCCGCCTGAAAAGGCATATATCATCCCTCAGAAGCGAAACGAGACCCATCCCCCTCCTTCGCTTACACTCTCTGTTCCAGAATTCCTCACCCTCCAGGACCTTCAGACTCGATGGGGACCGGAGTTCATCCGAACTATGTCAGGGATCTCCCAGTCCTTAGGGACGAAGGAGGTGCTCCCTGAACCAGCCAAGCCCATCGTCGCTGAAGCAAAACCTCAAGACGGAGGCGGGAGTATGAGGTCGATGCCTGATGATCATATCCCCAATGATTCGCCTCGTGCTCAGGGATCGTCACAGATACACGACCCCCTCTCCTCTCGTCTGGCAGAAGAAACGAAGGGTTGCAGCCCTCATTGATCTCTCAGAGACGTCACACCGATCGAGACAGCGCCCTCTTCGTCCACGACCCAAACGGAAGAAGATGCCGCAAGAAGGGGGAGGGATCCGGGACAGGTGCCGAAGGACCCGGGAGGCCACCGGGAGCACGGTTTATGCGACAAGAACGCGATGCTCACGCCTCCCCTCGTCCCTCGGGATGAACCTTCCGGTCACTCCAGGAGCAACCCGCTCCCCAAACCCCCGAACCCTGGTGAAATAGCCGACAGCGGGCGACCTCTGGGGAAGGAGCATGCCCCAACCAGGGGAGACCCTCTTAGGCCCTCGACCAATGAAGGATCAAGCGGGGTACCAGCGTCGGATGCGCGACGCCCACGGGCCCGGAAGACCACCCTCATCGAAATCCCTGATGAGGAGGACGACACGGCCTTCAAGATGGCGAGGGACCAAGAACGAGCCAAGCGGGAAAAGGAAGCAACCAAGGGGCTTCTCCCCTCGTCCCCGGAGCAAGTGAAGCAGGAAGAAGAAACGTTGAGGGCAAGGCGATCCAAATCCAGCCCAGTAAGTGTTTCCCCCCCGAAGTCCACCTGGTTCAAGCCGTTTGGCGTGGACTGGACCCTTCGGGCCATCAGGGAAGCACGTACAGATTCGGAAGCCTTCACCTCGCTCTATCTCTGGGCCCACAAAGAGAAGGCCAACGAGATCGACGACGAACTTCTCGCCATGATAAGGAAAGAAGGAGAACGGGCATGAGAAACGCTCTACGAGTTAGGCCAGCCAATCCAATACCAATGACGAGTAAGCACTAAGGGCGCCTGGGAATTGTTCCTCAACGTTCAACTCGAAACGTTGGAGAATCGCCAGACCCTCAAAGCACAAGCCTTAGTTGATAGTGGATGCACGGGGAGCACCATAAGTGAAAACTACGTCAAGAAGTATGGGCTCACCACTCGACCCACACCAGCACCTATCTCCATGTACAACGCCGACGGGACGCATAACAAGGCAGGGGTAATCACCGAATTCGTAGAAGTCCGAATGACGATAGGGGGCCATAGCGAGAGGATCGACTTTGCCGTAACCAATATAGGCAAAGGCGACATCTTCCTCGGACACGACTGGCTCCTCCGTCATAACCCCATCATCAACTGGGCTACCGGAAAGATTATCTTCGTCCGATGCCAGTGTCAGAGGAACCCATTCCCCCTACCCGATGCCGATCCCGACGACCCCTGGGATGAAGAACTGGAGGAGGGTGAAACCATCCTCATGGTCGACCTACGAGAGGAGATAGAAATTCGTGCCGTACACCACGCAAACGACTTAGCAGCCAAGGCCAATGAGGGAAAAGCGAAGAAGACCTTTGAGGAGATGGTCCCACCCCAATATCGTGAATTTGAGGACCTATTTTTGAAAGAAAACTTCGATGAACTACCGGATCGCAAACCTTGGGACCATGCAATTGAGCTGATCCCAAACGCCAAGTCCACGCTTGACTGCAAGGTCTACCCCCTGAACCGACACGAGCAGGAGGAACTTGATAAGTTCCTTGACGAAAACTTAGAGTCAGGTCGAATTCATCCCTCCAAATCCCCTTTCACTTCCCCTTTCTTTTTCATCAAGAAGAAGGACGGCTCTCTCCGACCCGTTCAGGACTATCGAAAGCTGAACGAAATGACGATCAAGAACCGCTATCCCCTCCCATTGATCTCCGAACTAATGGACAAGCTCCATGGCGCCAAGTACTTCACGAAACTAGATGTCTGCTGGGGGTACAATAACGTCAGAATCAAGCAAGGAGACGAAGCCAAGGCCGCCTTCCGCACCAACCGAGGGTTGTTTGAACCAACCGTCATGTTCTTCGGACTCACTAATTCGCCGGCCACCTTCCAATGGATGATGAACGACATCTTCCATGACCTCATAATGGAAGGGAAAGTCACCATTTACCTCGACGACATCCTGATCTTCTCAAAGGACCTCCAGGAACACCAGAAAATAGTCAAACGAGTACTTCAACACCTTAGGGAGCACAAGCTATTCCTTAAGGCCGAGAAATGTGAATTCGAGGTACTGGAAACTGAGTATCTCGGAGTAATCATTAGCGAGGGATCGGTACGAATGGACCCCATCAAGGTCAGAGGCATTACGGAATGGCCTACACCCACCAAGAAGAAGGAATTACAATCCTTCCTGGGCTTCATGAACTTTTACCGAAAGTTCATTAAAGACTATTCCAAAATTGTATGCCCTATGACCCAATTGACTGGGAACGACCCTTGGACCTGGGGAGCGGCACAAAATGAGGCCTTCCAATGACTCAAGAAACAGATGGCTGAAGACGTAGTACTTGCACTTCCCAAGGAGAACGGGAAATTCCGGGTAGAAGCAGACTCCAGTGAAGGAGCCATCGGTGCCATTCTTAGCCAGGAACAAGATGGCAAATGGAGACCAGTCGCATTTCTCTCAAAAGCGCTCACCGTCACCGAGCGAAACTACGAGATATACGACAAGGAACTCCTAGCAATCATGCTCGCACTAGAAGAGTGGAGACACTACCTGATGGGCATGGCCGAGGACTTTGAGATCTGGACAGATCATCAAAACCTTCAGTACTTCCGACAACCTCAGAAGTTGAATCGCCGTCAAGCCCAATGGGTCACTGAACTTGCCGAGTATCATTTCACGCTGCATCACAAACCTGGTGTGTCCAATCGCAAGGCCGACCTACTGAGCAGGAGGGATGATCATGACCAAGGAAAAAAGGACAACGACGACGTTATCATCCTTCAACCGGAACATTTCCGAGCCATGATTATGCCTTCCACGAGCGAAACTCACCAAAGAGTCAAAGATGCAACTCGTAATCATGACAAGTGGGACCAAGGAATCGCCAACTCCCTTGATCACGAGCGAGGAATCTCAGAAAAGGAAGGGCTGCTATACTACGATGGACGAATCTACATACCCCATGACAACAAATTACGAGGAGAAATCATCGCCGCCCACCACGACCACATAACAGCTGGACACCCGGGAATCGAGAAGACCAAGAAACTCGTACAAAGAGAGTTCTGGTGGCCAAAGCTCAAGCAAACAGTAGAGAAGTACGTCAAGGCATGTGAAGCATGCCAACGGACAAAGACGGACACTCACCCAAAGGCCGCTCCCCTTCACCCCAACGAAATTCCCTCCGAGCCTTGGACTCACATCTCAGTCGACATGATCACCGGACTTCCCGAATCCAATGGCTATGATGCCATTCTGGTAGTGGTCGACAGATTCTCAAAAGAGATAATCCCAATTGCCTGCAATGTCGAACTAACCTCCGAAGGATGGGCCAAACTACTCCGTGACCACGTATATGCCCGACATGGAATGCCTAAGACAGTAATCTCTGACCGGGGGCCCCAATTTGTCTCCAAATTCATGCTAGAACTTCTCAGGCTCCTTGACATCACACCTAACGCGTCAACAGCCTTCCACCCTCAGACCGATGGCCAGACCGAGCAGGCCAACCAGGAGATCAATAAGTATCTCCGCCTCTTCATAAATCACCGACAGACAGACTGGAGTGAATGGCTCGCTCTAGCAGCATTCGCGCATAACAATCGCATCCATTCATCCATGGGACAAACTCCCTTCTTTACCAACTACGGATTAAATCCCCGAGTATTGCCAGACTCCATCAAGACGACTGCCTTCACCAATCCATCGGCAAAATCGTTCACAGAAAACATGCAAGAGGTACACCGCCAAGCCAAGGAGGCACTAGAAGAGGCGGCCGGAAAGATGAAGGCCCAGTACGACAAGAAGAAAAGGAATGCCGTCGAATATGCCATCGGGGACCGCGTATGGCTCGACGCCACCAACCTTCACCTACCACGCCCCAAAAATAAGCTCGACGACAAGCGTGTTGGACCCTTCCTCATCCTTGAAAAAACCGGCGCCTCCGCATACAAACTTAAACTCCCCCCACATTGGAAGATTCACCCACGCTTCAACGAAAAGCTTTTAACACCATACGTGCCACCGGCGTTTCCCAATCAAGAACAACCCCCCACACCACCACCGGATCTCATCAAAGATGAAGAGGAATACGAAGTAGAGGAAGTCCTCAACTCATGCACAAGATGAGTCCGAGGTAAAAAAGGACAGAAATCACGACTCGTAACTGATTACTTCGTCAAGTGGAAGGGGTGGACCCGAGAACACAACTCCTGGGTCAGGGAAGATGACATGGCTAATGCCCAGGAAGCAATCAAGGACTATGAAGACAGCATCTCGGAGACACAAACTGTCATAACCGCCTGCAAGGTCATCGACAGATCAGAGAAGGCCATCAGACAAATAGTCGACCGCAAGTACAGGGAAAACCAAGCCACGGGTGGATGGAGTATGTTCTATCAAGTAGAACGAATTGATGGAAAGAAGTTTTGGATCGAGGAGCCTGATCGCGAGGTCTGGAAGACCCTAATTGACGACTACTGGCATAGAGAGAGCGAAAAAGAGTTCATCAGCAGCAACAACGAGCAAGACGAACCCTATGACGGACCATGGGAGGAAGACATAGGGCAGTCGGGACGACTGCCTTAACGAGAGGGTAATGTTACGATTTATTGACTTTTTACTTTTTTCTAGTCTTATCTCATCTTATCGGCGTAATCACGCTTACGCGCAATCACCACCGTATCACCACTTTGACTTCGATAAATCTTTCATGATGGACAACGCATGATATTGCGTGCTCGTCGCCCGACCAGCACGCCTTTTGACTTCGATAAATCTTTCGTACTTATTAATAGCATTCGCGACTTAGTATTTAAGTAGCTACATTTCATTGTACAACCTCAGCTTCGAGCTAAGGTTTACTACTACCAAATCTTACTTGTTACTCACTCACTGAGAGCATCTAATTAGTTCGCGCCTCTTTCATCACCTCGGGTCATCCACGGCATTGAATAAGTGATTGTCCGAACGCGAGACAGCTTATCAATTGCCCGACACCGAGTCACATGAACGTCGGCCCTAACAGCTGCCATCTTTCAATGGATGCAGCTGAGGATCTCCATGGTGATGGACTGGGTTGCCATGCTGTCCATTATGTGACTCCTTCCTCAGTAATATTACTGCAGTGTGTGGTAATCCACATACACCACAAATTCAATTCCAGTCACACAATTCAAGCGGTGAGAGCTATTTGCTGGCATTCATCCATGTAAGAGGCTGAAGTGCTGGGTTGCCATGCATTTTATTGTTTGACTCAAACTCAAATAATGTGCATGCAGTGTGCCATGATCTTCCTACACCACAAAGTCTGTTTCTGCCACACATCTCAAGCATTAGGAGCATTTTGTTGGAATTTGTCAACAGATGCAGCTGAAGATCTCACTGGAGGTGTGCTGAGGTGCCATGTTATTTATTGCTTGACTCCTTCTCAAATAATGTTACTGCAGTGGGTAATACACCATGTACACAACAAATTCTAATCTGGCCACATGATTCAAATTGCCAGAGGTTTTTGCTGGCCTTGGTGACTGGACACAGCTGAGGATCCTGGTCAGGCCATGCTGGGTAGTCATTCTGTTCAATGCTTGACTTCTTCTGGAATAATGGGACTGCAGTGTGTGGTAATCCATATGTACTACAATTTCTATTCTGGCAACATGTTTCAAGCACTAGAAGCTTTGTGCTGGCATTTGTCAATGTACACCTCTCAGAATCTCAGTGGGCCTGTGCTGGAGAGCCATGCTATCCATTATTGGACTCCCACTCAAATAATGTAACTGCAGTGTACAGGAATCCACATTTTTGTGAATTTAATACAAATTTATGCAAACTATGAACCATACTGATGACTAGAGTGGAGACTTTGCACTGCTAGTTAAGTCATCTAGATCAGTGTGTGAGCACCTAAAACAGCAGCAGAACAGGAAGTAGAGAAGACATCTGGATGAGTCAACTCTGTCTTCCCTGTTAAACAGACTACATATAGTCAAAATACAAGAGGGAATCTCACTGTATCTAGACAAAGCCAAAACCCAGAAGTAAAAAGAGTGAGCTAGATTAGCTTGTTGAACTCAACAATCTGAAGACCACCTCAAACATTTATTAAGTCTTGACAGAATCAGATTCCTCCATGGACTCAGTCTAGAGAATGAATAAAAACCCTGAACCCTGGAAAGAAAGAATAGGCTAGTGTAATGAACATGCCATGGACTCCATGGCTTTCAACCTTCAACCCATTCCACAAGCTCTAAGTCACTTATTGGAATCTGATGGATTCTGTTTCCCATATCTCTATCTCACATACTAATTTCACATATTCATTTATTGCACCTAGAACCCATTATGGTAGCAAGTAGTTGTTATATCGGAGTCCATAGAATACTCAACACCTCTACATACAGAATATTCTAGACTTACATTATTCCAGCTACATCCATACTTCTTCTAGCCTCTGTCCATCAGACTCCACTCTAGTATATAAACTGTAGAACTAGTGGTATATATCTCAGTTCAAATATCAACTTGTTTTAGCCTAATACTCTCACACTCACTTCCTACTTGGCCTTCAAGCCTAATCCTCAATCTCTTCTACAAATCCACAGATTCTGACTGTGCAACTTCATCTTAATCCTTACTTGTCTTACTCTGCAGACTCCATCTATATTCATCTTAGGGCTTCAACCAAGGAGCAACGTTACTGATAGCTTTGCCAAGCCCATATGCATTCTGTGGACTCCATGGTGTACATTCCACTTCATTCTTTTATATTGGCACAATCCTAACACCTAGTCAGGATCAAAGATGCCAGTCTAGATCATGGAAGTGATGGTGACAAATACAGTCTCAGTACCTTGATCAATCAATGATCAGTGGTTACATCCACTAAAATACTACACAATTAAACAGTACTGAATGAATAGCCATATGGCCCCATAGGAAAACAAAGGCAGGAGTGCCTATGGACCAGTATAGCACTCCTAGGCAATAGAAAAACCAGTAGCCTCTCTGTACATTTCAGATACTAGGAGCTTTTTGCTAGCATTCATCAATTGAAGTGGCTAATGATCTTGGTGGGGCTGTGCAGGGTAGCCATGCTGTTCATTGTTTAACTCCTTCTCAAATAATGTGACTGTGATGTACAGGAATCCATGTACACCAAAAACTCTATTCTAGCAACACAATTCACATGGTGCGAGCTTGTTGCTGGTGTTGATCAATGGAAGTGTGGAGGTGCAGGGTTGCTATGGTGTCCATTACTTGACAAACACTCAAATAACATGACTACAGTCTGTGGTGATCTACCTACACCATACAGTCTGTTCTGGCCACACATTTCAAGCACCAGGAACTTTTTGCTGGCATTTGAAGCTCATGGTGGAGCAGTGCTAGGTTGCCATTCTGTTCATTGAATGACTCCTTCTCAAATGCTATGACTGCAGTGTGCAGTAATCCACCTGCACCACAAATTCTATTCCAGCCACATGGTTCAAGCAGCCAGAGCTTTTTGCTGGCATTTGTCAATGGACACAGCTGTGGATCTCAGTGGGGTGGGGCAGGGTAGCCATGCTGTTCATTGTTTGACTCCCTCTCAAATAACATAACTGCAATTTGCAGGAGTCCATGTACACTGAAAATGTCTATTCTGGTCACCCAATTTAAGGGGCAGGAGCTTTTTGCTAGCATTTGTCAACAGATGCAGTTGAGGATCTCAGTGGGTTTATGCTGTGTTTCCATACAGCTCATTGCTGGACTCCATCTCAAATAATATGATGGCAGTGGTGTGGTAATCCACATACACCACAAATTCTCTTCCTGCTACACATGTCAAGCACTGGGAGCTGTCTGCCAGCATTTGTCAATGGAAGTGGCTGAAGCTCATAGTGGGGTGGTGCTGGGTTGCCCTGGGGTTCATTTTTTTAAAATTCACATACACCACACATGCTGTTCCCATCTCACATTTCAAGCACCAAGAGCTTTTTGCTGGCATTTGTCAATGGATGTAAGTGTTAGACCCAAACCTTGCATGATCCAAACAGGAGTAAACTCAGGCTATCTCATGTTTGGACAGTCATCCACAAGTCTTGTGGAGTCTGGATGTTGGTGATGAATCAGACTAAGGTCTTAGCATTTGGAGCAGAGAGCATAGAGAGAAGTTCAGTATAGATAAACTTTAGCTCAAAGCTGGGGTTATACAGTGAGAGCTACCTACTTATATATGAAAACTATAATGCTAATAATAGTTTGGAAGTATGAGGACAATACAGTGGTTGTGCGGTATGTGCGATGATGAGCCTCTAGGCTCTGTGCAGTCAGAATTTCACAATTTCAGCTATAATAACCAAAGGCATCACATAAACGACCTATCAAGACAAGCTTACTATACTACTCAAGGGCATATACTTTATGCAACAGCAATGGCACCCTAAGGCTCTCGATATCCTTCCCACCTGGTGAAGCACTTTAATTTGTGCATACCATCACTTCAAGGCATGATAATTGATTGTACAACTCCATTTGGCAGTAGGCACTGAGAAACCGAAGAGTTGCCACACCATTATCACATCAATTACGCATCATGGCTTGACCTGCCAGATTGATCGTTTAATTATGTAATGTCATATGCATCAACATATACATCCCCTTGACAATTGTGGATTATGTCCGATAATTCCTTCATTTTCAAATACCATAACCGAATGCCAAAGATTATAAACCCTGACCCATCGGTATACCTCAGCTCGCCCACCATACCCTCTCAGTCCACAGTCAAAACAGCACCTTATAATGCTCACAGTAATAACTGGTGACCCTCAAATATTATCTTGTTTCAGCAACACAGAAGACTAGCTGTTATCAAAAGCTTTGTTATTACTCATAAACCATTGGATAGTTACCAAGCTGCAGTCTTACAGCCTTAATAAGTAGAGCTAATAATATCCAGGCCTTGTAGTATAAAAACTCGATAGAATATTGTAGAAAAAAGAGAACAAGTACCCTAGAGACACTGCACATTCTAGAGACTAATAGCCGGTACACCAATGGTTACAACTTGTATTATCTTGCTTCACAACCATATACACACCACAAATCAATTGTTTTGCACCCTATATGTGCTACTATAAGCCTAGGACTGGTTTACACTGTCTAACAGCTTCGTTCACCTCTCTATTGTTCACCACTTGACCACATACCACCACCAACTTTGAATACTCAACTGCCAGTCGGTTTTATACTGGTTACTCGCCATTAGCTCATCGTAGCTTTGGTACCAGTCCTTTTGAGCTCTCTTATGCATCTTGCATTCCCCATCGTGTCTTGTTTTCTTTTATAGGCTGCATCATCTTCACTTTCACCACATAGGAGTTTAATTTGGTTTTGTTTTTGACAATTATATCACCACCCATTTGGGAAGTCTCTGAGCAGACTTGTAGGATCAGAATCATCAACATAGGATCGTTTCGACCAGTTCTCATTTAGTTTTGCCATAGGATAGGATAGGATAGTCCCCGTGTGGACTTATAGGTTTGACATTGACATAGGATAGGATAGTCTCTGTGTAGACTCAGTTTTTGGCTTCAACTTTCAGTAACAGTGTTTCACATAGGATCAGTAACCCACCCTCAACATAGGACTTCGTTTTCCCTCTCGTATTCTTGACCATGAAAACCACCTTCAGTTTCTACTCTTGAATATTCGACACCTTTTGTTTATAGATTTCCCCCAGAGGATCATCATCTAGAGACATTGTCTAGCATTATTCTCTTCATTTCTGCAGATACTTGGTATTCATGCCATACCAGTTTCTGTTGTCTCTCGTTTATTTAAGACAATACCAGCATATAGCCTACATCACAGTACTCGACTAGGGTACTACTTGCTAGACTTTCACGTCGCAGTGTACACCTGTGTCTAGAGGAATTGATTGGAGTGCATGGAGGTGCCCCGAACATACTCGCACACACATTGCCTTAATTACTGAAGGCTTCATTTATTACCAATACTTGTTGAGTTTGGTGTTACCATTGCCATGGAAGTCTAGGCTTATCAGCGAGCCATAATTACCAGGCCTAAGGCATCCCATTGAGGTTTGGATGGTCATGTGGGGTTTGGAGATGGCTTGGGCTTGGGATAATAGTGAAAGAAAATGAATATCTACAGGAAATTGTAACATTACCCTCTCATTAAGGCAGTTGTCTTGACTGCCATTATGATTTGGGTGGTTCCTCTAGCTTGTCTTCTAGTCTCCTCCAATAGTCTTGAATATATTCTCCCTATAAATCTCTGTCTGGGTTTCATACTTGAATTATTTTCCCATCTCATCTTTCAACAAGATAGGTGTACTCCTAGGTTCCATCTCCTTGGTCTTTGTATTCATGTCCCACTATTTCCTTGATCTCTTTGGGGTTGGTTACTATTTAGGCAATGAGGGCTCTGCCTTCTTGGGCAAGACTCTTTTGGTAATCCACGATTGCTTCTTGTGTGTTTTCCATGTCTCCTTCAGCAACCCAAGGGCTGTGTTCCCTTGTCCAGCTGGTCCAGTTGACTAGGTAGTTAGTTACTAGTTGAGAAGGTTGACCCCTCTTCCCTCTTACCCTTCAGGTTCAAGTGTTGAGAACTTCTTCAACTTTGTATTCTTCTTTGTCTTCAATGAGTTCTAGTGGTGGTGGCAGTGGTAGTTCCTGGTTTTGGAATGCAGGTGGCATGTAGGGGGTGAGGAGTTTCTCATTGAAATGGGAGTGAATTTTCCAATGGTGTGAAAGTTTGAGTTTATAGGTGGAAGCCCTGGTTTTTTTCTAGGACTCAGAACAGGCCAACTCATTTGTTGTCAAGCTTTTTCTTTGGTCATGGGAGATGATGGTTGGTGGTGTCAAGCCAAACTAAGTCATCCTTTTTATACAGTATTGCTTTTCCCTTTTTCTTGTTGTATTGGGCCTTCATCTTGGCAGTGGCTTCTGCTAATGACTTTTAGCATAGTTTGTGGAATTTTTGCATTTGGGAAGTGAAGTTTCTGGCAGCTGGGTTGGTGAAGGGTCCAGTTCTTTCAGTTTCAGAGGTGACTCAGGAGTTGAGTCCGTACATGGTATTAAAGGGGGACTGCCTGGTGGCAGAATGTCTTTGGTTGTTATGGGTAAATGCTGCTAGGGCAAGCCATTTATCCCAGTTGTGTTGCTGGTACCTAGTGAAGATTTTGAGATATTTTTCTATTTCCTGGTTGACTCTTTCTGTTTGGCTGTCAGTTTGGGGGTGAAATGTGGTGGATGTGTTGGGCATAATCTGGAGAAGTTGGTAGAGGTTGGTCATAAATTTCGAGACAAACTGGGGTCCTTGGTCTGAGATGACAGTTCTGGGCATGCCATGTACTGCAAAGACTTTGTCCCCAAAGATCTTGGCCATTCCTTCTGATGTTAGTTCTCTGTTGCATGCTACTGGGATGATTTCTTTGGAGAATCTGTTGATGACTACAAGGATAGTGTTGCAACCATTGGAGTTTGATAGACTGGTGATAAGGTTTACAGAGATGTGAGTCCATGGTTCAGAGGGAATTGTGTTGAGATGGAGCAGTGCCTTTCAGGCTTGAGTGTTTGATTTGATCCATTGACAGGTTTCACATCCTTTGATGTACTTTTTGACTGTTTGATGAATCTTGGGCCACCAGTACTCCCTTTGGATGAGTTCCTTTGTTTTTTCTATGCCTGAGTGTCTGGCTGTGATATGGTCATTGAATATGGAAATTACCTCCCCCTTGAGTTTCTCGTCTCAAGGAATATAGACTCTGCCATATAGGTTTAGGAGTCCCTTTTCTCACACTATTCCTTGTTCATGGTTTAGGGGGTCAGTGAATCCTTGATCCCATTTGTCATGGTGCTTAGTAGCACACTTGTTTTTTGAATAAATTATGGGGGAAGAGGGCATGATCATTGCACAAAAGTGTTCTGATTTTAGGACTACAATTTCATTGTTATCCTTCCTTCCTTGATTGTGGACATCATGTCGGCTGAGGTCTGCCTTTTTATTTGCAGTGCCAGGCTTATGATGGAGGAAGAAGTGATATTTGGCAAGTTCAGTGACCCAACAGTGACATGCTCCCAGAGTGTTTATGCATGTAATTTTGCATTATTAGGCATTGCATACCTAAAATAGAAGTCTGTGAATGCAATAAGAGAGATTATACAAAGAGTGCAATGATATTAAGGAAGTACAATGAATATTGGAAGTGACTATTGGTAGAGTGCATGCTCTAGCTTAGAGCAATACTAGATAAGGTCAATCAAAGTATGAGAGCTCAGTGCTTGATACTAACTGCACCAAGATAACATTGCATGGGTATCAGAATACAATAATTAAAGACATGTGTGATACTAGACGAACTACGAGAGACATTGATCTATGATGCACAAGGTACAGATTGACCAGCAACTTGCATGCATAGTGATATAATGGCTACATACAAATAAAACTGAGAATACTCACTTCAGCCAAAGAGCACAAGGCCTAGGCAAAGACTAAGTAATCACAAATGACAGAGACACTTAGAGAAATATGAATAAGTCAAATTGGAACTTGTTTGATACAAGACATCTCCGAGGACATAACAGAAGACGTGATATATCACTGGGTGCAGTGTTAACCAATGTCACAGCCATGCATGCTACAAGGTCTGGGTCTGAGTCGGATGTTTGACTAAGTGCCAAGTGATGGTGTGCTCATGTGGCATGCATGGGACACAAGGGATGGAAGGCCGCAGAAGAAATAATACTATAATTGGTTGTATTAATTTGTAGATCATTGTTAGGATTGTGCCAATAGAAGGAAGTGAAGCAGAATGCATGTGGGCTTGGCAAAGCTATTAGCAATGTCACCCCTCGGTCAAAGCCCTAAGATGAATATGGACGGAGTCCATGGGGTAAGACAAGTAAGGATTAAGATGAAGTCGCATGGAGTCGGAATCCATGGACTTGTGGAAGAGACAGATTAGGCTTGAAGGCCAAGTAGAGTGAGTGCAAGAGTATTGGGCTAAACCAAGTTGATATTCAAACTGAGGTATGTACTGTTAGTTCTACAGTTTATATACTAGAGCAGAGTCTGATGGGTGGAGACTAGAATAAGTATAGACATGGCTGGAATAATGTAGGTCTGGAATATTCTGTATCTAGAGGAGTCAAGTATTCCGTGGACTCTGATATAACACCTACTCAGTACCATTGACGGATTCTATGTGTGATAAATGAATATGTGAAATTAGTATGTGAAATAGAGATATGAAATGTGGAATAGAAACCAGGAAACAGAATCCGTCAGATTCCAATAAGTGGGGTGGAGCCAGTTTGATGAGTTGAAGGTTGAAGTCTGTGGAGTCTGCAGCATGATCATTACAGTATCCCCTTCTTAGCATTCTTGCTCTCAAGAGTGCTGATCCTGATGACTGAGTGTGTTGTGTGGAATTTCATGCAGGAATGTCACATGATAAACACCTCTTGAACCCCAACCACCACCATCTCAAGTTGAAAAACACTCTCCTCGCTATCTGTAATGTCTTCCACTTCATACCATCACTCTCAAATGCCTGAGGCATGTGTCACACCGCCCACACCGGAGGATGCCAATCCCGATGCACTTGAAGTTCTGTATGCTGAGCAGGATGAGAGGGATGCAGTGTATCGTGCAGCCATGGAGGCCCACGATGAGTGGAGAATTGCGAAGGAGGCAGCAATGGCAAAGGTGAAGAAAGAGGCGGTGGCCATGGAGGAAACCCATAAGAAAGAAGAGTGGGCAAGGAAGATTGCAGGGGCCAAGGCGAAGAAGGAAGCCGTGGAGAAGCAACAATTGGCCAATGAAGCAAAGAAGTTGGAGGTCGAGCAACTGGCCATGGAGAAGAAGGAAAAGCAGGAGAAGGCAAGGGTCCTGAGGGAGAAAGTATTGGCAGAATTGAGGGCAACAAAAGCCATGGAGCTGGAGAAGAAAAAGAAATAGAAGGAGAACAAGGCCAAAAAGGGCAAGGGAAAAGAAAAGGCCATAGAGGCCATGGACTTTCCAGGGTTGGTTGTGTATGGTTCGGATGAGGAGCACGAGTCGGACGTGGAGGGTGCAGTTGAAAAGTGTTTGGATCCGAAAGGAAAGGTGAGGGAGGATCTGACAGAGGATCAAAAGATGCGCAAGGTGCAAGTGGCAGTGGCTGTGGGGGTTAAGAAATGTAAGGCAAAATCTGCACCTTATGTTGTGGAGAGTGATGATGCCACGGGCCCCTCAGGGCAAAATGATTCAGGTGAGCCTGCCATGAAAAGGCTAAAGACAGATCCAGTGCCAGGAAAGGGGGATGTGGAGTTTACTGGTAAAGGTAAGTGACTGTCTGGGGCTGCAGTTAGTACTGATTGTTGTTTAGATTGTTGTTCTTGATGTCATGCCGACAGAGGCGTCTGTTTCCCTGCCACAACAGGGCGTTCTTGTGAACGGTGTAGGCACAAGAAAACAAAGTGCATTTTTGGAGACGACTCAGATCCCGCGGCATTCGATGAGGTTGTGGACTTGCTCCACAGCCTTCACGCAAGAATGGATGTGATGGAGCATCGATTGGATGTACTTGGATCAAGGATTGAAGATCTTGTAGATGACTACCGTCTCAGAGCCGATGTGGACTACCCCTATGACTTTATTCCAAAGGCGTCTGAGGAGGAATGGGCAGTGTCCCTCCATGAACTTCAAGATTTGAAAGGCACAAACCCTGAGGCTCTCCACCAGGCTATGACCATGCATCTGGATCAGGATGTTGCCCAAGTCTGGCATGCAAGGATAACGGATCCGGATACGTTGAATGGCACCGACCCTTTTGAGCTCACCAACATGGATCTTTGGCTTGGAAGCCATGGACGCAGGGCATTGACAGATGCAATAAAGGCCAGTGTGAAGTTCAGGGCAGCAAGGGAGAGCTTCTACCATGTCGAAGGTAGTCGGTTGGAGTGGGAACTTTGGAAAAAGTTCTTGAACAGTATCGACAAATACTTGGTCGAGGATTACGATGGAGAATTTGAGGAGGAGCTTGTGAGGGATGCAATGGTACCAGGTGCAGGAACTGTCGGAATTGTGGAATTGGATGCAATTGAGGGGAAAGATGGGAGGAAGTTGGTGAAGAGGATTGAGGGTGAAGAAGACGTGGAGGCCTCGGAGGTGGAGATGGAAAGTGGAAGTGAAGGTGAAAAGGAAGTTGAAGGAGAAGAGGAAGTTGAAGGGGAAGTTGAAATGGAGGCCATGGACAGAGGTGAGGATGTAGATATGGAGGAAGGTGGGGATTCCATGGCAGCCTGAGTCCTGTCGCTTATACAATTTTTTATATATGTATGTTTGTAGATGGACTGTAGAGTACTATGCCCTGAAGGGCATAAAATGTAGATATTTTCTTGATGTCTGAAATGGAGTGAAGAAAGATAGATGAAGTCAAGAAAGGAGCCGGCGGAATCTGTTCCCAATTAGGAAGGTAATTTGCAATAGTTTTCCAGAATCATATTTGAAATTGGGGAAACATTTTCCAAACAGAACCGGCAGAGACGTGAATCAAGAGATGGGAGGTGATGGTTTGATAGTGACTTTTCAAATGGTAACCTTGGATAGGGGTCCTGGGATGTCAGGGTAATGATGATGGAAATCTTCAATGTATTCATCCACAGAGAATTCAGTAGCAGGGATCCATGCAAACTCTTCATCAGTGCCTTCATAACCCAACCATTGAACATGATAGATGAGGGGGCATCGGAACTGACGGTCAAGGTTGGAGTTGAGAATTTGTGCAATCTCATACTGCTCTTCACTGTCAACTTCAACTGGAGGTGGAGGTGGTTGGGTACGGTTAGGAATGGTATTGGATTCCATGGGTTCCAGCTGTGAGACATGGAATACAGGGTGAATGGAATGGAGATCTGCAGGGAGTTTGAGAGTAAATGAATGGGATCCAGGCTGTGCAATGATGTTGAATGGTCTGAGGAATTTCTCTGAGAATTTTGCAGTAGGGCAAGTAGTTCTGATGTGTTTGGAATTAAGGAAAACCTTGTCGCCTACTTTGAAATCAGGAGCTGGAGACCAATGCTTATCCGCTTGGAATTTGTAGTGGGACTGAGCATGGGAGATCTCATTGTGAAGGAATTGGTGAAGATCATTGAGGTTAACTATGAAGTTGCAGGCCCAAGCAGAAGTGATATCACGTTCAGGGTATACTGTGATGTTAGGATGGTACCCTTTGTTAGCGAAGAATGGAGAGATTCCAGTGGAAGCATTAGGAGCATTGTTGTATGTGAATTTGGCAATGGGTAATAGGGTATCCCAATTGTCTTGTTGGTAAGAACAATAGATATGAATGTATTGTTTGAGGGTTTGGTTGGCACATTTGGTTTGTCCATCAGCTTCTGGGTGATAACCAGATGTGAAGTGAAGTTCCATATCAAGAGCTTTAGCAAGGGCACACGTGAATTGGGAGACAAATTCAGAGCCATGGTCAGAAGTGATGTGATTGGGGACACCATGTTTGGAGAAGACATGGGTAACAAAAAGTTGCATGAGATCCGTGGAATTAATGGTATCATGAGTGGGTATGAATATAGCCTGTTTGCTTGCACAGTCGACAATGACAAGAATGGCAGTGAATCCATTGGAATCCAGAAGTTGTTCGATGAAATCTATGGAAATAGAGTCCCACAGATGCGTCGGTACAGGCAAAGGTTTGAGTAGACCAAAAGGACAGTGTCTAGGTGTTTTGTTATGACCACAACTAGTGCAAGACTTGACATAGTGGCGAACAAATTCATGCATCTGTGGCCAGGTATAATCTCGTCAGACTAATTTAAGCGTCCAGTTTTGACCGAAATGATCTGCCAAGATATGATCATGATTGTTCTGTAGGACACAAAGATGGAGGTCCACGGTGTCCAGGATGTAGATGTGATTGTCGAGACACAGTATTCCTGACTCGTCCACAGACCAGCAAGAAGGATTGGAAGGGGAAGAAGCAAGATGAAAACCTTCAGTTGCTGTGGCATCCATGGGTTGTGCTTGTTTGATATCAGAGTGGAGTTTATCCATGTCCATGATAGCACTAGCATGGAGTATGGGACCTTCAAGAAATGTAGCGCGGAGAGAAGTAGAGAGTTGTTCTTGAGTAAATACAGGGCAGAAATTATGAGGATTGACTTGAGCATATTGACTATCCCCCTCTTTAGGGTAGATGTCCCATCGTCTAGTGAGTGCGTCTGGTTTCCCACCAAGTTTACCCAGCTGGAACCGAATAACAAGGTTGAACTGGGAAAGGAAT
This sequence comes from Armillaria fumosa, assembly GCA_030407015.1. Lineage (NCBI taxonomy): Eukaryota > Fungi > Basidiomycota > Agaricomycetes > Agaricales > Physalacriaceae > Armillaria > Armillaria fumosa. The sequence continues at coordinate 531,472 of JAUDYM010000021.1, read as the reverse complement.
TCAGACCAGTGCACCTGTTGTCGAGTAAGAACCTTGGTAGTAGAGAAATACTCGAGGTTCTTATGATTTGTGACAATGTTGATGGATTCTGCGGAGCCTTCGAGGTAATGATGCCAGTATTTAAAGGCTTCAAAAATGGCTAGAAGCTCTTTATCATGGGTATCATAGTTGAGCTTGGCTCCATGGAGACTTCAGGACAAGAAGGAAATAGGGTGAATCTCACCATCCTCAAGGTAAGTAGAAAGGATGGTGGCAATAGTGTAGTCGGAGGCTTCAGTTTCCATGACTAATTGACGGTTGGGAATCCAGTGGGTAAGGATAGGAGCGTGAGTGAAAGCCTATTTCAGCTTGTTGGATGCAGCTAGGCATTCATCGTTGAATTTCCACGGAATACCCTTGCGAGTGAGATGTGTTAGAAGCAACACAATCTCACTGTATTCATGGATAAAACGGCAATAGAAATTAGCGAAACCAAGAAATGATTGGATATCTTTGACCTTCCGCAGGACCGGCCAGTTGACAATAGCTTTGACTTTGTCTTCAGCCATTCATAAGCCTTCAGGAGAGAGGACGTAGCCGAGGTATTCCATGGAATCCCGATGAAATTTGCATTTGGATCCCTTGCAGTAGAGATTGTTCTCTCTGAGTCTGCGTAGGACCTCTCGTATGTGTTTTCGGTGTTCTGCAGGATTCTCAGAATAGATGAGGATATTGTCGAGGTAGACGATGATGGAAATGTCAAGCATATCTGCAAAGATGTCATTGACAAAGTGTTGGAAAGCCGCAGGAGCATTGGTGAGACCAAATGGCATGACATGCCATTCAAAAGACCCATAGTGGGTGCAGAATGTGGTTTTCCATTCGTCTCCTTTGGAAATACAGACAAGATGGTAGGTGTGGCAGAGGTCAATTTTTGTATATAGACATGTGGAAGATGCGTGGAATGTGTGGAGTCAAGAAGATCAGAAATGAGGGGGAGTGGATAACAGTCTTTTTTTGTGATTTTGTTCAAGCTGCAGAAATCAACACAGAGCCTGAGTTCACTGGTTTTCTTCTTGACGAAGAGCACTGGGGCTCTGTGGGGAGAACATGAGGGAGAGATGAAACCATTACAGATATTATTGTCAATAAACTCATGTAAGGCTTTCAGTTCGGATTCAGAGAGGGAATAGATGGGTCCGAGCAGAGGAGAAGTGCCTTCCTCAAGATTGATTTTGAGGTCGTAAGGGCGATGCTCAGGGAGTTTCTCTGAGAGGGAATCACTGAACACATCAGTGAAGTCATGGTACTCTGGTGGGACATCAGTTAAATCCATGGGGGCCACGGATGCAGCTTGACCACTAACACTAGGCATAGAAGGCTGTAGGGTGAATTGCTGGGCACCTTCTTCTGCACAAGCTCATATGAAAGCGGCTGCAGAAATAATCGATATCTTGGGTGCAACCAAAGCAGCGAATGATGGAATAGAAGGATATGAGTAGATAGGCTCATACGGTGGCAGAGTCTGTCAGGATCTCGATGGAGGTTTGGATGGAGTTGGACCTGAAGGGTCCGAGTGGTGTGGCACTGTTGTGTCAGAGGCTGTGGAAATGCTAGAAGGAATAGAAACACCAAATAGCTTTGAACAGAAAGTGATACTATGCTTTGCCCAATCAATCAATGGATTGTAGTGGGAAAGCCAGTTGTATCCCAGAACAATGTTACAGGATGAATCAAGACGAGTGATGTAGAAGTCAATGGGGATAGTGTCACCTGACAGGAACTATACAGGGAGCGAAATGGATTGGGAAATGTGAGATCCAGCAGAGCCATTAAGAAGTCGAAGTTAAACAGGAGGAATGGAAGTGGTAGGGAGATGATGGTCCTCAATGTATTTGGAATTGATGAAGCAATGACTTGAACCAGAATCAACAAGAGCAAGAAAACAAAGGATAATGGAAATAGGAGAGCCATCAGGTTCCGATCCAGAACCGACTTCAGATGATAGTGATACAGTTAATGAATGATTGGAAAGAGTGGCAGCGTTGAGGGTTACGATTTCTGAGGTGCAATGACAGTCAATGCAACCCTGTCCTTGCACAGAGGAAACAGGGCTGCTCTCTATTTTTCTGACTCTGAAGGAGCTGAATCAATAGAGGTGGGAGGCTCTGAAACCTCAGCAGCATGACCACAAGTGGAACCCACAGCCTTGCGCTTGTTGCAGTCCTCAGTTTTGTGTTTGTTGCCACAGAACATGCAGAGATTGTTCTTCCAGTGGCATTCCTTCTCCTCGGGAGTGAGCTTACCATCTTTGCCTAGCTTGTCAGTGTAGGGCTTCTTGGCAGATGAGGACGAGGAAGAGGATGAAGAGGACTGATAGGTGGAGGTGGAGCCCGTGGAATTGGAACTGTAGGATTTGGGTGCCACAGAGTAGGAAGAGCTCGAGTTTGAACCTGAACCCTTAGGTTTGGAGGAAGAGGATGAGGAGGAAGGTTTATCACTGTTTTCACGCGAAATCTCAGCCTTCTGAGTCCAATAACAAGTGTCGAGTTCCTGTGCTAGGGTATGCATGTCATGGAGGTTATTGGGCTTACCATGGTGGGCCATCTCATCTTTAATCCACGAGCAAAGTCTGCGGTAAAAAGCATGGCACAAGGAATTGTCACCATAGCCAATAATAGAGGCATGTTGGTTGAAACAGACTATATACTTCATAATCCGATCTCCATCATGCATCCGAAGGTTTTCCAACTCGTCTTCAGCATCTCCAATGGCATTGAACAGACCAAAGTTAGTCCAGAGTTCCACAAGGAAGGCAGCATAGGAGTATGCCCAGGCAAGAGGGTGAGCGTGCTTAGGATGGAGGATATCCGGTTCATACCAATCAAGGGTGACACTGGAAAGGAAGGATACAGTGTAGGTGACCTTCGAGGCATCAGCGTGGAAAGTGTCAGGCCTGTCATTGAAGTTCAACTGGAGAGAGACAATGAACACCTTCAGTTTCTGCAGGTCTGAGCTGTTGAAAGTGTCAGGCTCCTTGACCTTGGTGCATATGGGGCATTGTGGAGGGTTATTGACTTGATTGGCAAGGCCATGGAGAAGGTTAAAGAAGTCCCTGATCATGGCCTTGTCATTGTTAGGAGGGTTAGGAGGGTTAGGAGGATTCGGAGGATTCGGAGGATTAGGAGGGTTACCGCCAGGTCTGCCAGGACCACTGGGGCCGCTGGGACCTCCAGGGCCACCAGGATTAGGTGGGCCACTGCCAGATCAGCGATTGTCATTGCCCTGCAGAAGGCAAGTGCTGCAGTTACTAGGGGAGTCAATGTCATCCTTGGAATCGCCGCCAGGTTCCTCTTCGTTTTTAATGGGGAATGTGCAATGCGGGTTAGGAATTGGAGTCTGTGGAGGGTTGTTTCGGTAGCTGCTATAGCCACTTGAAATGGATTCCAAGGATCCAGGAGTGAGGTTGAGGTTGAAGAGATCAGGATTGATTCCTAAAGCAGTTTGTCATTGGGTGAAGCCATTATGGGTGTAGGTTTCCCTATGGGACCAGCTGGTGGATGCGGAGTCTTCACCAAAAAGGTGTTGATCTCCTTTGGAAGTGGATTGGGGGATGTCATTCATAGAGAATGTAGGCTTGGGGTCTGTGGTGGACTGAGTAGTCTCAGTTTGTTCGAGAAGTACAGTAGACATGCCTAAAATTTTGACTCAAGGGTTTGAGTTTGAATATACTGTTAGGATCGTGCCAATAGGAGGAAGTGAAGCAGAATGCATGTGGGCTTGGCAAAGCTATTAGCAACGTCACCCCTCGGTCAAAGCCCTAAGATGAATATGGATAGAGTCCGTGGAGTAAGACAAGTAAAGGATTAAGATGAAGTCGCATGGAGTTGGAATCTGTGGACTTGTAGAAGAGATTGAGATTAGGCTTGAAGGCCAAGTAGAGTGAGTGCAAGAGTATTGGGCTAAACCAAGTTGATATTCAAACTGAGGTATGTACTGTTAGTTCTACAGTTTATATACTAGAGCAGAGTCTGATGGGTGGAGACTAGAATAAGTATAGACATGGCTGGAATAATGTAGGTCTGGAATATTCTGTATCTAGAGGAGTCGAGTATTCCATGGACTCCAATATAACACCTACTTGGTACCATTGATGGATTCTAGATGTGATAAATGAATATGTGAAATTAGTATGTGAAATAAAGATATGAAATATAGAATAGAAACCAGGAAACAGAATTCAATGGATTCCAATAAGTGAGTTGGAGCCAGTTGGATGGGTTGAAGGTTGAAGTCCATGGAGTCCACGGCATGCTTGTTACATAGGCTCTGTATGCTCAGAATTTGCAATTTTTACCATTTCTAAGTGACAATGACCTTGCACCAGATATAACAATAACTCCAGTGTGCACACACCATTATAGGACCTCTTTGACACTTCAACAACCAGATATAACAAAGAATATCCATTCCAGCTTGTTTTGTGACTCAACTCATATGCCATCATGAATAGGCACAATATTGATCAATCAGGCAACTACTGGTGATAAGTGAACTATGCATCAGGACCACATCACCAGTGCAGACCGGTGTTGATCCTTTCATTATATGAGGTCATACCCACCAACAATTGCTCTCCTGTGATAATTATCAAGTTCTTGTCATCCAAATGACCAGTGTTGATAATATCTCCATGCCAAGCACACTAGAAGGTGTTATTCCTTTTGTTCATCTTAGTAATTCCACTATACCCTCACAGTCCACAGTTAAAACAGTACCCTAATGACCATGCTGTGACAACCCATGATATAGTGAATTTATCTGTCTTCAGTAATGCAAAGGATTAGCTGTTACAAGTGACTACATAGATGCATATGGACACTTGAATCATTACCAAGCCACAGCCTTACAGCTTTACTAAGTCTCTCTATTAATAAATATCTCTGGTAGTATAAAAATTGTAGTTAAAAAAGAGAAGTGAGAAACAAATCTATCTACCCACTACTCTACTATTAGCACTCACTATAATGCTCATAACTGGATATATTCTCATCTCTATACTCTTGCTATGCTCATTAGCACTGTTTAACGACCATATTTCATGCATAGTGCAGTACACAAACAATAACATTTGTTTGCACCCCATACACTTGCTATAGGCAAAGGACTGGTTTCACACCATCTTAAAGCTTCATATCCTCTTGTTCTCTTTGAGAAACACGCTCTACACTGTGATCGTCTGGTGTTAGCATTATCTTCAGTTGCTCATCACACCTTTGATTGCACCCTATTGATGAGCCTCTAGGCTCTGTATGCTCAGAATTTGCAGATTATGCCATTATACTCCTATCACCTCCAGAGAAAACTCCGGATTTAATCACTTGTGGATTGGCTGCATGTGGGCGAAAAACCAAGGTTTTTGTGTATACAAAATGTACCTAGGCAGTAGATTAATATAACAGGCTAAGAAACCACTTACTGGGCTCTATCTTGAAGGCTTGTAGGCTGGCTCAATGGCTCAATGCTCATGGTAAATGGAGAAGTCAAGATAAATCAAATTCTTCGGACACAGGTACTGATAAGAGAAGAGGGGTAGCCACACACATTCTCTCATGTCACCAGAGCCTGTAGATGATAGTACATTTGTGTATATGTCTATATCTAAAAAAAAATGTATCAGATAAAGCAGAATACCTTAGCTCAGTTACCTCTGCCACCAGCAAGACTAAACCAACCAGGATGCATGCAAATACAACATAGGGAGAGCTTCTGCCCCATTCAGCATATGTTGGAATATGCGAGAGCTTTCTGGCAATCCAGCATTCCAGCATGCTGAGTAAGAAATTGATTCTATAGAAATTACTAGAATAGGTGTAGATTAGTATAAATACAAGAAGTCAATGGGCAAACTCTTTAGGAGTTTATAACCCATAGACTATAGGTCTACAAGCATTGTACTAGGGTAAAGCCCAAAATCCAACAGCATATGAATGGTGGCCCAAGCCATCGTATCTCAATCCCTAGTGCACTCTGAGCTGGTGTCATCTACCTTTGACATTGGTCTTCACCTCAGATGGGGTAGGGAGGGGAGTGATAGTTAAATGAAAAGAATACAGTAAGAAACAGAATTTAGATAATAGTAATGAACTTATATATCCTTCATGCATTCATATGACCCATGTCCCATATTATCCTACCACCAGACATTGAAATGGCTTGATTAGAAGTGAGGTATACTACATTAACATTGCTATCTTGATATTGAGCTGTGTTACTTGAAGGGAGAAGTTGTCCAGTGTGCTCTTGTTGGTCTTAGCACTAGGTGAGTTCATGTTGAAGGAGGATATAGGTCTATAACAATGAAATGAAGTAAAAGGACAAAAGATGATGGTAGAGAGAAAGAGAGACACATAGCAAACCAAAAAAGGAAGTACAAGTCCACCAGCCCAAGATGTTGAGTCTACGAGTACAGCAACTCATACTACCACACTGGTGCATGTTTGCTAGATGTATTTCATGTCTTTTGGGATGGTTTCTTGGTGTACAGGTCACACCAGGTTCCATTCTATCCCATTTATTGAGATCCCCCTGGGCTTACAGTCTGAGCCTCTTAGTACTTGACTGCTGAAGAGTACTACTTCCAGACTGTATAGTCAATGTGTATACCTGCATCTAGAGGAATTGACTGCATGGAGGTGCACTGAACTACTTGCACAAACACATAGCCTTGACTACTGTGACTGCAAGCATCTTTCCTTAGCTCTCTCGGAGTTTTGCATGTTGCTGTTGCCATGGAAGTCTTGGTTCAACACCATCATTATTGGTTTGATACATGCATCTAGCACATAACACCATATGCCCACATTGTACATTGCCTCTTTTGTTTTATAAGATTAGATCATCTTCATCTTCATACTATAGGAGTTTTATTTGGCTTTATTTTCAACATTGTTTATCACAGCTCACTTGGGTAGTCTCTGGCAGACTTATAGGAATCAACATTGTCATATAGGATTGTATTGGACTCAACACTGGTTAGGACCGTTATAGGATAGGATAGGATAGGTTTGCACACATTGAATTGACATTGACATAGGATAGGATTGTCTCCAAGTAGACTCAGCTTTCAACATTGACTTTAGTATATTTTGCCTCATAGGACCAGCACTCATCTTCTCCATGCCCCACCAGACATAGACTCATTTTCACACTCTTGCCACCATTAACTGGCATTATTAGGATTGTCCCCTTCAGTATTTCAACACCCCACCAGTTATAAACCATCTACCACACACATAGTTTCATTATCACCATTATTTTCATAGGACCTTTGTCTAGAGACCTTGTCTAGTTGTTTCTCCTGCTTTTACATCAGATTTGTAGTATTCACATCATACCCTCTTCTGTTCTATCTTGTTATCAAGATTATCACCAGCCTGCAGCCAAAACATTTTAGTACTCAATTGCTTGAGTACTACTTGCTTGACTGAAAAGTTGCAGTATAAACTCATGTCTAGAGGAAGTGATTAGGTCACATGGAGGTGCCCTGAACAACTCACACAACACAGTACCTTTATCTCCAGCCTACACCATTATTAACCATTACTCTTTGAGTTTTTGGTGTACCATTGCCACAGAAGTTTAGGTTCATCAGTGTATGACTACATGAAGCCAAAATGTTTATTGGAGCATGCCCATATGCCTCCAACCATTAACCATTATGAGCCCCTAGCCATGCACCACCTTTGTGCAGGCATACCATATTATCAGTGTGCATTGAATGCTTAGCTATGATTCAACATGCACTGGCCCTGCAATGATTGGTTTACTGAAAGGCCATGCATGGGAGAATATTGATAAATTAATAGGTGTGCCCATGATTTCAGAGGGCACAGAGCCTCAAGGCTTATCACAGGCAAAATATTTCAAAGCCTAAGAGCTGGCTGCTGGCATTTGTCAATGGATGCAGCTGAGGATCTCAGCAGGACTGTGCTGATTTGCCTTGCTATTCATTGTTTGACTCTGACTCAAATAATGTGCCTGCAGTATGCCATGATCTACCTGCATGACAAAGTCTGTTCTGGCCACATATTTCAGGCAACAAGACCTTTTTGCTGGCATTTGTCAATGGAGGTGGCTGAGGATCTTTGTGGAGCTGTGTTGGGTTGCCATGCTGTCCATTGTTCAACTCCTTCTCCAATAACAGAAATGCAGCCTGCAATAATCCACATACACCCCAAATTCTATTCCAGCCACACCATTCAAGTGGCAGGAGCTTTTTGCTAGCATTTGTCAATGAAGGTGGCTGAAGCCCATGGTGGGGCTGTGCTGGGTTGCCTTGCTGTCCATTACTTGACTCCATGTCAAATAACATGACTGCTGTGTGTAGTAATCCACATACAACACAAATGCTGTTCCTGTCACATGTTTCAAGCATTAGGAGTCTTTTGCTGGCATTTTTCAATGGAGGTGGCTGAGCATCTCAGTAGGGTTGGGCTGGATTAGCATGCTCTCCATTCCTTGATGGACTCTCAAACAATATGATTGCAGTGCATGGTAATCTACCTACACTATAAATTCTATTCCCATTGCACATTTCAACCACTGAGAACCTTTTGCTGGCATTTATCAAGGGAGGTACATGAGGCTCTCACAATGACTGTGCTGGGTAGCCATGCTGTTCATCCTTTGACTGCATCTCAAATAATGTGAGTGCAGTGTGTGATAATCCAGATACATCCCAAATTCTATTATGGCAACATGTTTCAAGCACTGGGAGCTTTTTGCTGGCATTTGTCAACAGAGGGGGCTGCAGCTCTCAGTGGAGAAGTCCTGTGTTGCCAGGTGGTTCATTGTTTGACTCCTTCTGAAATAATGTGACTACATAGTGTCATAATCCACATACACCTCAAATTCTATGCTGGTAACCTATTTAAAGAACCAGGAGCTTTTTGCTCCCATTTGCCCATGGAGGTGGCTGGAGCATTCAGTTGGGCTGTGTCAGGTTGCCATGCAGTTCAGTGTTTGATTCCCACTCAAATAACTTGACTGTAGTGTGTGGTAACCCATGGGCAGCACAAATGCTGTTCTCATGACATAGTTCAAGCACCTAGACCTTTTTGCTGGCATTTGGAAACAGAGAGGGCTGAAGTGCTTGGCAGAGCAGTTGTGGGTTGCCATGCAGTTCATTATTTGACCCCTTCTCATCCAACATGACTGCACTGAGCAGTAATCCACATACATCTAAAATTCTATTCCAACAAGATGGTTGAAGCATCAGGAGCTTTTTGCTGGCATTTGTCAATGGAGGTGGCTAAAGCTCTCCATGGGGTGGTGCAGGGTTGCCATGCTATCTATTGTTTCACTCTTTCTCCAATAACCTAACTGCAGTTTGTGGTAATCCATGTACACCAAAAGTTCTATTGTAGCAACATGTTTCAGGCACTAGGAGCTTTTTGCTGGCATTTGTCAATAAAGGGGGCTGAAGCTCATGGTGGGGCCATCCTAGGTTGCCTTGCTGTTCATTGTTTGAATCCTTTCCACATAACATGATTGCACTACATCGTAATCCACATACAGTATGAATTTTATTCTGGCAACACTTCAGACAGTAGAAGCTTTTTGCTGGCATTTGTTGACAGATGTGGCTGAAGCTCTCAATGGGGCTGTCTTTGGTTGCCATGCTGATCATTGTTTGACACCCTCCCATATAACATGACTATAGGGTGGGATAATCCATGTACACCACAAATTCTCTTCCCACCACATGTTTCAAGCACTGGAGGCTTTTTGCTGGCATTTGTCAATAGAGGTGGGTGAAGGTTTCAGTGTGGCTATGCTGGGTAGTCATGCTGTTCATTGGTTGACTCCTACTCAAATAACATAACTGCACTCTGCAGTAATCCACACACACCACAATTTGATTCCAGCCACATGATTCCAGCACTGGGAGCTGTTTGGTGCATTTATTAATGGAGGTGGCTGAAGCTTTCAGTGGAGCAATCCTGGGTTGCCATATTGTTCATTCTTTGTATCCTCCCCAGATAACATGACTGCACTGTGCAGTAATCTACAGGCACTACAAATTCTATTCTGGCCACATGGTTGAAAGAGTGAGCATCTGTCAATGGACACAGCTGACCTTCTTGGTGGGGCTGTGCTGATTTGCTATGATTTTCACTGTTTGACTTGCCCTCAAATGATATGCCTGCAATGTGCTGTTGTTGAACCTAGACTTCCATGGCAATAGCAACACCCAAAACCCCAAGAGAGCTAAGGAAAAATGCTTGCAGTCACAGTAGTCAAGGCTATGTGTTTGTCTGAGTGGCTTAGTGCACCTCTGTGCAGTCAGTTCCTCTAGACACAGGTATACACTTCAACTATACAGTCTGGAAGTAGTACCCTTCAGCAGTTAAGTACTAAGAGGCTTAGGCTGTAAACTGAAGGGGATCTTGATAAACAAGATAGAACTGAATCTTGTATGACCTGGACACCAAGAAACCATCCCAAAAGATGTGGAATACATCTATAAGATGTGCTCCAGATATCGGCAACTAGATATAGTGATAAAACCAAAGCAATGTCCAAGAAAATAATGTAAAACCAATAAAATATGGTCATAGGTCCTGAAACTGGTCTGAATGACAGACAAGGGACATAGCAAAAGGTGAAGGTCCTAAACCCAATCCAGAGAGTGTGGAATTGATATAGACAATGGCAATAGATCTGAAACCAGTGTGACATCCAAGAAAAATAGTGCAAAATCCTATAAAATGCAACAAGAGTATAGATAAGATGTCTAGGTGTATACCTAATAAAGTGAGTGGAAATGGTGGTGATAAATGTACAATACAAAGTAAAACCAGTGGGAATCTCAGGTTCTTGGTCTATAAAACTGGAACTATGGCAACAAGTGTGCAGTGCTTTGGAAAAGCAATAATGGTGATGAGGGGGATCCTATGGAGAGTGGTTGAAAGGGCTGGCGACAGTGCAGGTGTACAAGTGAAACACTAACACAAACCACTACACTAAAACACTAACCCAGCAAGTTCATGGGGGCAGAGGAATATCTGTTATGTAAGCTTTTGTATTTAGATAGTTTTCCAGGAACACAATATAAAGATTTTAAAGGTCTTGATCTGACCAGGTAAGATTTACTATGAGTCCTGGACTCTAAACTTCAAACAAACAACACAAGTATCCACTGAGATACCAGATTCTGCACTGAGTTGCAAGAATCTCTGAACTGGGCTGACTGACTGACTGATTTTGGGACACTGACACAATGCTAATACTGGTTCTTGCTTATGGGTTCTTGCAAAATGCGAACTTAATCATCAAAATACTTTCAATTCTGGGTAAGTCTATGACCTGAAGCCCTAACCTAATTCCTGCAGGTAATACTACTGTAGCTGGGGGCCAGAAAACCTGCCCAGCTATCATTTTCTACCTACCTTTATACTACTGGGTTATTCTATTTACAGCAAAATCTAATTATACTTGTATTACTTGATCTCACCTAAGCTCCCCTAAGGAGGCTGACTAATGCTTAGTCATAGCTCATGATCACGTCTCCGATCAGAGTATGATTCCTTTTCTGGGCAAGATATCCCTGTGCTGGAGGGGTTATCCTTTTACTAGGAACACGAGGTGGGTCCAGGCACCAATACCTGCACTATTGCATATTACTGGTGGCACTCCATAGTTAACCTGGTAAGACTGCTTACAGACTTAGCCCAGCTACCGGTAAATGCCATGGTCTTACTGTTTTTGGGAGTTGGTAGCACATGGACACATGGCTGAGCCTGGCAATTTAGATACATGCGGCTTGGTTCCTGGTACTGCCATTCTGGCATTTCATGGCTAATTTTCCCAGGCACAAGGGTGCTTCTATAGATTCTTGCTAAGTTCTTTCATGTTATTCACCAGGTAAGCACTAATGACTCTTGCCTGCCTATTATGCTTAACCGGGAACTGGTGTTGCTTACTATAGGGTTCTTACTTAGTATACTACTACTGTAGTAGTTACAGAAGGCAAATTTTATATGGTTTACAAGGGTGTATATTTTCCATGCACATCATGGTGTGGAGATAGGCCTTCAAAGAGGCAATACAATCCTAAACTGGGGTAGGAGATGATGATTTTGGCAATATAAAACCAAAATAGAAACCAAAAGTGAAGCAATAAATCTGGTGATAATGTGGATATATTTTAAGGACAAAAGCAAGTAGTTGGAGCAAGAATGCATCTTTTGGGCAGTAATAATGTGATCCAATAATGATTAAAAGTAAAGCAAAGGATTTATGTATCTAAACAAAGAATAAGGGACTGCAAACAATGGGACATTCATGACCCACCATTACAGACTGACCATCAAGTGGTATATGTTTGAATGACCCACCCAAGTGAACCTTTTGTAGGGAAAGGCAGATGGACCATGTGGCTGCACCTGCTAAAAAATGAAAAGGCTATCAAGGATGTTGATATTATAGTGAAAGAAATGGCAGATGAGATCCAGACAATAATAAGGGAACACACAGAAAACATGAACCCTCAAACAGTGTATGCAGAAGGGAAGAGAAAGATCATCCAAATACTTCAATGATATGCAAAGTGAAGTATTCCTATAAAAAAAGCAAGAATGGAACAACTACAGGCAGAATTAGATGCAATGCCACAAAATGATATGATCAATGAGGAAAACAGGCTGATGTCTGCTGCAATACTACAACAAAGGATGTAACAGATCAGAAAAGAGATCAACAGTGGCAGACAGACAATAAATATGGTTAAGGCAAGGCTGGAGATGGAAACAATTAGCAAATACTGGCTGCAAATGGGCAATGTAAAAAAACCCCATGACACCATACAAGTCCTACACAGATTGGATAGCAACTTCCCAGTGTACTTAAACAGATCCAATGAGATGGCTGCTGAGGTGCAAAAGTTCTATGATGACCTACAAGACCTAGAGACTTTTCTGGAGGTAGGGCCAGAGGAGAAATTAAAGGCAACAGAGCATGTTTTAGAAAGTATTAACAGAAAGCTGCAGCAACTGGAACAGAACATCCTGGAGGAAACTCTTGATTGTGAAGGCATTTTAAAGGCCCTCAAGACTGCTGCGAGGATAGATGGTCTCCCATACAAGCTTTGCCTTCTCCTATGGAATGGGTTGGTAAAGGAGGACAATGGAATAGAGAGAGCTGATATCATTGAGGTTTTTTGCCAAGTCTTCAATGATATCGAAAAATTTGGGATTGCACAGAACACAGGCTTCTGCAATGGCTAGATTTGTCCATTGTACAAGAAAAATGATAAGAGGAAAATCATGGACTACAAACTGATTACATTACTAAATACCAACTACAAGATAATGACCAAGGCCATGGCCAATAATCTGACAGTAGTTGCAGGTAAGATTATCCATCAGAACCAAGCTGGATTCATAAATGGAAGGAGTATCTTCAATCAAATTGATCTAACAAAAGATATGATACATTTTGCTAAGGCTGAAGAAATAGATGGAGCAATTATAGCTCTTGATCAAGAGAGAGCTTATGATAAAATCCAACATGCTTACCTCTGGGATGTGATGGAAAAATCAGGCATACTGAGCATGTTCACATCAACAGTGCAGCACCTGTACAAAGGGGCAGAGTCAATTGTTATCATAAACTGAGAGAACAGTGCACCCTTTCATGTATGATGAGGCATACAGTGATGAAGCCTCTGGGCTCTGTATGCTCAGAATTTGTGGATATATACAGCCCTCAGAATTCACAGATTATGCCATTATACTTCTACCACCTCCAGAGAAAACTCTGGATTTAATCTCTAGCCCATTCAGCAATATCTCCATGCAGCCACCGGATATACAGCGCTTACTCTTTGTTTATTCAGACCAGTTTTTGAAGGATACAGCTCCAATATCCTTCCAGAAACTGGATTATTCTATTATCCTCCTACTACCTCCTACACTAACTCTGGATTTGATTTCCAGTTCATGCAGCAATATCTCTGTGCTCCCACCAGTTATACAGCAGTTACTTTTTGTTTATTCAGATGAGCTTTTGAAGGATACAGCTCAAATATCCTTCCAGAAATTGGATTACTCTGTTATCTTTCTACATCCTCCTACCAGAACAAAACTCCAGATTTAATTGCTAGTCCACTCAGTATTATCTCTGGAAACTGGCTGGTTATTCAGCAGTTACTCTTCATTTATTCTGATCAATATTCAAAGGCTACAACTCAAATATTCTCCCAGAAACCAAAGTACACTGGTTATTACTCCCACTACTCTTTTATATCCTTTTTTGACCAGATTTGCACTATATCTCTGTTCCCTATCACATCTTGGCATGCCTGATTGACAATCAACCAGATATAAGATAGAGCTCATGCACAACATGCTAGCATCAGGTGATGTGACCAATGTGTGACAACTAATTAAGAGGGCTTGAAACTTCACCTGCATGAACTTGCACCACTCCTCTGCTGTCTCCCTACCACTCTTCCCTCCTTGACACTCACTCCTGCCTACAGAATGTTGCCTGGGGGCATAAATAGAATGGAAAGGGGTGAATTTCTCTCTCTAGGCTTGTCTCAGGATAGCTGAAGATGTGTGATCATGACTATGTGATTGTATCTGATTCACTCACCTTGTGTTTAGCACCAATATTCCAAAAGAGCTGTCAACACCTGTACAGGTTTCTTTCTTGTGTGAGAGGTATCCAGGCTTCCATGTGTTTCCTGAGGTAGTTGTTGAAGTACTTATTGGTCAGAAGCAGTATAGCGAGTAATATATTTGAATTTATTCTATATTCTTCTCTTCTAAGTCCTTCAGTATACTCTCTGGAAGAACACAATGGCCTGACGCAATAGCGACATGTTGAGAGTGGTGCTGAGACACGTCAAGGTGATGATTAGCCTAAATTGGCACTCATGGCACCTTCAGGCTCTTAATTGGGACAAAACTAAAAATCAGTAACCTAGGGATTGTAGATAATTACATTTACAACAAATCTGTGGTTTTAATTTTCCTAAAAAAGCTTGGTGGAAAGCTTGAAGCTCATTTTTATGCAAAAGTAATGTTTTGTCACAAAAAATCATGTGATGCTGTTGTGTTGTGCATGAGCCCTATCTTAGCATTCCTACATCACTAGGAATTGTCATTTTCTGTGCTTTCATTGATTGTTCAATTAAATTGATATGATTCATTGATCCTCCTCCTTCCAAGTTATTTAAAGTGCATGGGCACTTCAGACTGCATTTACTAAGGCTGTTACCATGCTTAGACCTCAAAGTAAGTGATGGTAGCTGCACATTAAAAATCCACAGTTAAACAGCACCCCATGGTCCTCACAGCAGTTACAGCACCCATATGGTTTCCCCTCAAAAACCTGGCATTAAACACAATGCCATGGCTTCAAATGACTAGTTTCCACATGCCTGCTGTTGGTTTTACTTGGCTACAGAGTTACAGCCTTACCAATGCTTAGATATGTTTTCTATTTATAATTTCGGACTTTTAGTATATAAGACTCTGTAGAAACTTAGTTACAGGGGGATTGCTTTGAATTACCAGATATACACTCTATTGATGAGTTTATACACTACCAGTCAATCCCAGTCACCCACAGTTATGCCTCATTGCCTACTTTACTCTTAATTGTTATTGGATCACATTATTACTGCCCAATAGACATATTCTTGCTCCAACTACTTGCTTTTTTCTTTAAATCACTTCCACATCATCATCTCCTATCCCAGTTTAGGATTGTATTGCCCCTTTGAAGGCTCATCTCTGCACCACTCTCCATAGGATTCTCCTCATTACCCTTATTGCTTTTCCAAAGCTCTGCACACTTGTTGCCATAGCTCTGGTTTTATAGACCAAGAACCTGAGATTCCCACTGGTTTAATTCTTTTTTGTATGTTTAGACCTATTTCCATCATTTATATCTGTTCCACACTCTCTGGACCTGTTTTAGGACCTTTTACCACATTCTATCGGTTTTACATTATTTTCTTGGACATTGCTCTGGTTTTAGGACCATATCCGGTTGCCTATATCTGGTGCACATTTGCTAGACATATTCCATGTCTTTTGGGGCGGTTTCTTGGTGTCCAGGTCACACCAGATTCTATTCTATCTCATTTATTGAGATCCCCCTTGGCTTACAGCCTGAGCCTCTTAGCACTCAACTGCTGAAGTGTACTACTTCCAGACTATATAGTCAAAGTGTATACCTGCATCTAGAGAAATTGACTGCATGGAGGTGCACTGAACCACTTGCACAAACACATAGCCTTGACTATTGTAACTGCAAGCATTTTTCTTTAGCTCTCTCGGAGTTTTGGGTATTGCCATTGCCACAGAAGTCTAGGTTCAACAATGGCAAGGAGACCCCCTTTTATGCTTGCTCTTTAATATTGCTATTGAGCCCTTGGCCCAGATGCTGCATGCCTCCAACCTGGAAGGATATAAGGTGCCAAATGTAAGAGACAGACTGATTTCCATGCTGTTTGCAGATGATACAACTGTATACTTATCAAGAAATGATGAATGGTTAGAGCTCAAAGACATACTGAACACATGGTACAAAGCCTTGGGAGCAAAATTCAACATTGAAAAGACATAAGTGATCCCCATTGGAAGACCAAACTATTATAGGAGAGTGCTTGAAACACAAAAACTGTGTGAAGACCATAAAGAGATCCCAGCCGACATCCTCATAGCAAAAGAAGGCAAAGCAGTAAGAATATTGGGTGCCTTTGTTGGCAACAAGGTAAATGAATGTGCCCTATCATTGATTGTCTGCATGATAAGTTTGATGATTGCAAAGTGATGCACCTGATGATCAAAGAACAACATCTGCTCATTCAAATGTATGTGGGAGGGTTAATCCAGTTCTTAACATGGGTGCAGGGCATGCCTGCCACTGTGCTAGCACAGATACAAAAAATGATTAATGAATTTGCATGGGATAACCAGAGCAAGGTGCCAATAAACAAAATGATCTTAACAGCACCCAAGGAAGAAGGAGACATGCAAGTCCTGGATATAGGCATGAGAAACAAAACTATAGAGGTTATAAGGTTGAAATTGTACTTATGTTTTGACAGTAACTGGCCCACTGCCAGTTTTGTAAAGGACACTATAATAAATAGGCATGTGAAGAAGAGGATGCCAAGACCAAAGGCTATGGCAAATACCATGCTCCAGACATGGACCATGAATGTAAGGAGTAACTTCCAGCTGCTGAACCACATTGTAGAAATGCTATGAGTTGCTAAAGAACTGAATGTAAGAGTTGACATGCAAGTCCCTTCACAGGACATATGAAGGAAGATCCAAATCTGGCATCACTTTGGTTTTAAAGGCTCAGTGAAATTCAGATATGGTTCTAAGACTTTCAAATGTCTGATGGAAAATCACAAAGTAGAAATGGCAGGAGAAGCTGAAGATGTGGCTGAGAGGATAACCTCAATGTCCCACAAGGAATGTTGTAACTGCAAATGCAATGCCTGCCAAGCTGACCAATCCTAACAACAATGTGAGAACCCATGTAGGTGTGCACTAACAGCAAATAAAGTATTAGATCACCTAACAACCAAATGGGTCCCATGCAGGCTGGACAGTGTTGAAGACATGGGCTTAACAGAGGAAGAATGTGTGCAGAACCTTAAAGCTAAGGAAGAAAATGATGTCATAAGGTTTGACCCTGGTATGGATAATAATGAGACTTTTACCAATAGGATCAGTCTTCATAGCAGGGTGGGAGACAAGCATGAATCCAGCCATGAGGCAGAAACCAGATGACAATGACAAACTATTGATAGCTATCTTGGTAGCCTACACTGACAGCAGTGCCTACAAAAATAGTATAGCAGAAGCATGCAGGGGAGCCGGAGTGTGGTTTAGAGACAATGATGAGAGAAATGTCTTCCTACACCTGCCTACCAGGGCTGCACCAGACAAATAACACTGTGGAGATATGTGCAGTGCTCAAACGAGTACTGAGAGCAATGCAGGACAAGCACATCATGACTATAACAGACTCAAAGTACATTAATGATGGCCTATGCTTCAACCTAAAATGATGGGAAAACTCTAGATGAGTTGGAGTCTCAAATAGTGACATATAGAAGGTGACTGTGGCAGTTTTGTGATAATGAAGGAACCCCATATATTTTTAGTGAGTTAAAGGCTATAGCAGAGATGTAGGTAACAACAGAGCAGATGAACTCACTGCACAAGAAGCAAACCTTGTTGTAGAGGAAGCTACTCTCACAAATATAGATGTTGATCATGAATTCAATGTAGATGGGGCAAAACTATCAACACTCACCCAAAGCCAAGTGTACCACCTGCTACAAGCTTTCACCATTGTGATGGACTGTCCATCAGCTGAGCATATCATAGGACAGGTCATGGTGACAGTAAAGGAGGTTAATGGCATAGAACTGCTACCCTCAAGGCTATGGCCATCTATCTGTGGAAAGGACATCTTGCACCCCATAAAAGGCATCCTCTGGAAAGCACTACAGAATGCCTTCAAAATAGGTAGCTTTTGTGAGAATCTTGGTCCTCAATATAAGAAAAGGGGAGAATGTCCTTATTGTAAGGTAATGGAATTTATGGAACACATACTGGTAGACTACAACATTGACTGGCAGAATGTTCTCTGGCAGCTAGCAAGGGAACTATGGGAAAATCGTGGTCAGAAGTGGATTCCACAGACCCTGGGGTTAGCCCTTGAATCTACACTTGTACAGGTAAAAACAAAAGAAGGGAAGACCAAGCTGTGATCAGACTGTACCATATACTGATCACTGAGACTGCACATGATATGGAAGGTAAGATGCCAGCAACAAATCCAATGTGGGGATGACAACAGGGAACATTGGCACTCCAAAGATGAGATTAAGCAGATGTGGATTAACACTATGAACTGGTGACTGACTATAGATCACTTGCTTGTAAATAAATGAAGGTACAGTTTGAGAGCGCTGACAAAGGCATTAGTGCTGTCAACATGGAGAAAAACACTTTTAAATGAATAAAACTTACCAGAGGACTGGATAGGCCAGAGTGTGGTTTTAGTGGGTATTATGACCAATTGTACAAGGCCAAGGGGCCAACATAGAGTCCCACACTAAACTACATAGAGTTGTGCATAAATGCATTCCCTCATGTAGATCCCTGGTTAAGTTTCTGTCATATGTTCTCATATATATCTCTTCTTGAAATCTAAAGGCACACCCCCCAACCCAAGCAGATATTGCAGGTTAACCTTGTTAATTGTGACATACCATGTATGAAATATAACACTTTACAAAGAAAAAAAAATTAAGTAAAGCAAGCAAGGGGGTATAACTGTGGGCAGCTGGGATTGACTGGTAGTATATAAACTCATCAATAGAGCATACTTGTGATTGGCGAAAGTGATGGCCACTACCAAACATGGACACATCCAATCATTATTTTTTTGTTTGTGTAGCTACTGTGCTAATGTTATTCTACTTCTTTTTCTAATGCCCAAAGAACACAATGCAACACGAACATGACGAGGCAGCAAAAAACCAGTTCATTGGTGCTATGCTCACTACACACAAATTAAATGAAAGTGCTCTCCTCATTGGCATTCCATATGAGACAGCATGAAAAATCTGGCAGAAGTACAGGGAGCATGGTTCCGTTGAAAACCTACCCTATAGCAGACGGCCGAAGAAGATTGATGAACATACATCTCGTCGTTTTGCCCATGCAGCTGTAAAAAACCGCCGAATGCCACTCAGGGACCTCAGTAATGAAGTCAGCATTGATGCGAGTGAGAAGGTTATTGCCAAGGCCTTGGAGGACCATTGACTCCATCGACGTGTTGCACAGAAATGTCCCTTTCTCTCTGCAGGACAAAAGAAGGTGCGAAAAGGATGGGCAAAGGATTACAAGAAGCAGGATTGGCAGAAGGTGGTTTGGTCAGATGAATGTTACATCCATCTTGATGATAAGACAGGTTGGATTTTCGTGACGCAGCGTGTTGATGAAGAGTTGGATGAGACCTGTGTGGTACCAACATTTAAGCAGTCTTCCATGCGTGTAATGGTGTGGGGATGTGTCGCATTGGGGTGGAAGGGGCCATTAGTTGTTCTTGAGTATCCTGGTGGAAAAGGCGGAGGAATGACAGCAGCTCGCTATCAGGAGCAAGTGCTAGAGGGTCAGTTGAAAGTGTTTTGGAAGGATTTGGAGGAAGCCTGGCCAGGGCTTGCCTTCCAGCAAGACGGCACACCAAGTCATACAGCCAAGACCACCAAACACTGGCTTGCATGAAATAACATCCTTCTCCTCCCCCATCCACCAAATTCTCCTGATCTTAACCCCATTGAACCAGTCTGGCATGAGCTCAAGAAGCATCTCCATGCACTCCCAAGGCATCCAACGAGTATCAAGGCACTGCAAGAGGCGGTTTTGCAGGAGTGGGCCTCAATGCCCTTGATGGACATTGATAAGCATATTGTGTCCATGTCAGATCGGATCAAGGCTGTTCTCAAGGCAAAAGGAGGTTACACACGGTTTTAGAGGATGGATAGTTGGTATATTTGGAATGATGGCAACAGTAGATGACACAATTAGAATTTTTTGTGATCACAGACCTGAGACTATGCTGTGCCAAATAAGGTATTGGCCATCACTTTTGCCGATCACGAGTATATCAGGTAATTTGAAGCAGTCCCCTGTAACTAATTTTCTAGAGTCTTATATACTAGAGGTCCAAAATTATAAATAGAAAACATATCTAAGCATTGGTAAGGCTGTAACTCTATAGCTGAGTAAAAACAACAGCAATCATGCAGAAACTAGTTATCTGAAGCCACAGCATTGCATTTAATACTGGGTTTTTTAGGGGAAACCATATGGGTGCTGTAACTGTTGTGAAGATCATGGGTTGCTATTTAACTGCAGATTTTCAATGCACAGCTCTTCTGTGGAGGTGTGCACAGCTACTATTGATTACTTTGAGGTCCAGCCATGGCAACCACCCCTATAAATGTGGTCTGCAGTGCCTATATACTTTAAATAACATGGATGGAGGAGGATCAATGAAAGCACACAATTCCTGATGATTTAGCTATGCTATATCTGATTGATTGTCAATCAGGCATGCCAGGGTGTCATGGGGCACCAAGATATAGTGCAGTAACTACACTATATTATTACAAGTTTGCTATCACCTGTTTAACCATCTGACAGCTTCATGAAAAATATATTGCATGTTTCCATATTAACAATTATATCACAAATATTGTGAAAAAGAAATACTTTTGATATTGAAATTATCAGAATAAATATATTTCAAATAGCTCTTTCAATTGTAACAATCTATTTCACAAAAAATTTAAAAAAGATTCTGATATCAAGATATCTTTGCTATATATTGACTTAATTTATTAAGAAGATACTTCAAATATCATTTTTAATATTTTGACATCACATATTGTTATGCCACTCTTATTTATTGATAATATATGTAACTTCACAGATATATATATATATTTAGAATATTATTTCAATTTATAATTGATATTCATGTCTAATATCACCAATAAAAGTCTTAGAATCTATATTTAGTAGATATATAATATTACTTTAATAATTTTAGAGTAAAATATGTATAAGATATCATCAATATTTAGCATATCTATATTCTATGACTGTTTTCAATATGTGTAGCTTTAATATTCCAATGAATATTTTGAGTTTTATTTTAATAATTAATCTCAAAAGCTCTTTAAACATTCTCATAGTTCAATATCATAGTTCCAATCTCAAATATTGAAAGTATCATTTGTATATAGTAGTCAAAAGAGTTGAAAAGTTTTTGTCAATATGTCAACAGATTACATTTCACTATTTGTTTCTATATACTAGCATAATATATTTATAAAATTATTTAAAATATTTTTCCCAGATTTGTCATTCAAAACCCTCTAAAAATAAATAAATATCAATTTCAATATTCATACCTCAATTATCAAAGCCATCATGCAGTGATTGTGTTCTGAAAGTTTAGATAATGTAGATACCTAAATGATCCTGAGCACCACTGATAAAGTATTCTCTCTGCATGCATGATGTGTTTTGACCCAAACACATAGTCCTTATGACATGTGATGTGTGACATAACTGCAGTGAAATGAGTTTTCTTATCAACTGCTCTCCCCAATTGTACTCAAAAGGAGGTTTGAAATTTATCATTATAGAGAGTCTAATCACATGTACTTGAACAGTTAGTATGTACATATATCTATACACCCCTGTCACATATGGAAAAAATATTCTTTGTCACATTTTCACTGTGACACATCACATTATGTATCAACAATCTAACATTTAGCATGAGTGCAATCACACCAAGTACTCTATACACAGAAAATATGTCACTGACATATCTGCTGTTATTTACAATTCTATGTGATTGTCTCATTGTCCAGCTTCATCGTTACTAAAACTCTTAGGAATAGAGACAAATTCACCTTGTCTCCATATCTGAGAAATGGCAGGTAACTCCTCATCTGATGAATCACATTGGACATCTCCTAACACATCCTCAACATCCTCAACATCAACATCAGGGCCTAGATCTGACTTTCATCTTTGAGAACATATCAAGCATGGTGATTTTTGTGACAATGGTCGAGAAGATCAAAGTGTACACCTATATGCAGTATGGGCAACTGCAGGCTTTGACACAAGTTGTTAGTGCTGCACTTGTGCTGTTCTGTGAATTGCCACAGTCCATCACTGCCATGATTGCAGATTGCAGGTTCATTGTTGCCATCTGGATCATCACCCACACTGTGTGTGTCATAGCATCAAAGAGTATTTCTTTGATACTCTCATCAGATTCCTGATGAGGTGAAGCTGTAAAATGTCAGAACAAAGCTGGCCTAGAACTGAATAAAATATACATTGAAGGTCTGCAAAGACCATTTTCTGGTCTGATGTGAAATAAGTCTAATGAGCAAAGGCATCCATGATCATCTGCTTGTGACCCAGATTAGGAATATTGAACATTAGCTGTGTGCTCCACTTCTGATCCTGAGTGACATACAGAGGTTCAACAAGCCAAATCACCTCAATATTGGGGTCATCCTGCTTGTAATGCTGATAGTCAGATGATGTCACACTGAAAGTAGGTGAAGGCGATACAAGGCCTCCTGTGGAATGAATAACCTCTCAGGCCAGAAAGCACTCTGTGAATGCAAAGGCTATAGAGGAATGAAAGAAGTCCCTTAGAACAAATGATAAAACATAAGGAATAGCACACATCTTCCTCTAGCATGAATCTGGCATTCTCAACTTGGCAATAAAATCCTTCTAACATATATGCCCCAAGCTTCTGGGTCAAGACCTCTGCCTCCAGCTGGCAATTGTTATACTGTAGTGTCAGAACTTGGTTACCAGCATTATATAATCACTTTGCTGCATATCTGGTGCCATTGCTCAATGTTAGCTAACAGAGAAAGATTAAAGATTGTTAACCCATCAAGAATTTAATAGAATGGTACCTGATAGACTTTCTTGAGATGCCCTTTGCTGGTAAATACATCATTGAGCATGCCATCTTGTGGTGGATTCCAGCTGTAACAACAACTGTCATTGTTGAGTATTGGCTGGCCTTCATCATTCAAATGAATGTGACAGAACTGCAATCATACTTTTGTACTTTTGTTGCCAATGGTCCTTGGCTGGTCAGGTTTCTGAACTGGGTTTCTGAACTGGGTGTGCATTGGTGTCATTTGGTAGGATGTTACTGGACCTGATAATGATACAGTCAATACAAAAGTTAACATTGGACAAACAGGTGACACATGTAAAGCTGTTCTCTTTGCCAAAGGAGCCTGTTCATCATCATCTTGTTGTTCAACATGGCCCTGCTTCTGACCACTGCCACCAAGTTGTGGTGGAATTATGTAGCCAGTCTGCTGCTTGTACTGTATCAATAGAATGAGATTAATATTGAATCACTGAGAGAAGATAAACATACTTTGGCAACATTGATCAGAAGCTCCCAATGCATAGTAACACCAGCACCTGCCTTCTTCTTGACAACTTCTGGACCAAAAACTTCATGTGTGTCTGGCTGATTCATATGCTCATTGTACACCTTATGCAGTTTTTCATACTCAGTCCCATTTCAAAAGAGTCAATTATTTTTCCAATGTAGCTCAACATCTTTCCACTAAAAAAATTTGTAAACACAACCAAGAATTCATGAACATGTAACATACAGTTCTAGACCTTCCTTGAGCTCCCTCATGAAAATCAAATTTGTTTGCTGATAATATTTTAATCAAATATTAGCTGACTCTCAGGCAGATAGCTTGAAACGTACAAGGAACAAATCTGTCTGGAAACTGAGAGCTATTAGATGGTCCAAGAAGGGCTATAGGCCCTTTCTTAGCTGTTGATCATGCCTTAACCTTAAGCTGGAATAAATCAATGTTATTGTGGCGATTCAGAGACTCAGAATTGAGAGGGAGCAAGGGTGGTGGAGGGGGGATGAACAGGAGCCCTGGCTCCCTGCAATGCTGTGGGAAACAATGGAGATGGAGCGGGAGGCACAAAGTGAGCTTGAGAAATTGGTGGAGGATTAGTCACCTGTCCAGAATGATGATTCAGCTCTTGACACTGTTTTCCCTCTTGCATCTGAGCCTGAAACTGGGAAATGCAGGTTTGCTCTGCAGCATCTGTGAGATTGTTAGTACAAACAAGACACAAAGAATACTTATAGGCATACCATCCTCTGGCAGATGACAGTTGTAACAGTATCCACCTATAAAATTCTTGCCAACTGCCTCACATCTATGACACTGTTTATAGGACTAGTGATAATCAGACAGGTTAGAAGCAATCAGCAAATGACACTTACAATGAGATTCTGGTACCATACAGACTTGATGCCATCCTTTTTCACTACCAGTTCAATCATGAAGCATCTTCCACAGGGGCCAGGTTTGGCCTTCTTGGGGAAACTGCCATTGCACTCAAGGCAACATATAGGATCTTCATCGTTTGTAGGTTGTGTAAGCTGGGACATGATATAGAGCTGGGGGGTAATGGTGGGTCTGTCATACTGGGCCTAACACTTATATATTAGTTTCTTATTGATGGTGGTATGAATCATTGAATCAAAAAGGCAATATCATATTACATTGTCCAATGCTAAGACAATGTACAATTGATGCTGTAAATGTGGAGATCTATCCTATAATATCAGTGGCAATATTTATGTCAAGGAGAAGATTGAGAACACAGGCAAATTATAGATAGAGAGTACACACCCTCATTGGCTTTGGCTCCTTTGCTAGTAAGCTATAATGTCACCGCTACCCTTCAAGAATAGTGTCTTCAATATATTTATGTCAATATGAGTGGAAAGTAAGAATTGCTGTAAATGAGGTGACAGTAATGCTGCAAGATCATTCAGATTGACCAGACCAAGGTGGCAGTGCTAACCATGGATTCCAAAACAATTAACAAAATCAACCTTGGTTGTCCTGCTGATAGTAGATATTGGCACTATCATGTTTGAGTTTGAAAACCCACTTTGCACATAGGATTTTATAGCCAATAGGAACTGTATAGCATGGAACAAGTTTATAGACCCCCATTTTATTGAGACTAGAAAGCTCCTCCTGAATACCTTTTATCCAAGGATCACAGTCAGGAGAGGCAAGAGCATCACATAGAGAAACAGGGTCATTGTCATGAATGTCATCTGTAGCATAAATCTCTGCAGCGGTGAGCAGTTCTGCAAGCAAAGTATCCTCATCATCAATATCAGTAGTAAGAGAAGGCCCAGCCAGGCTGGAGTTGTCAAGGAGAGCAGTGCAGACCTCAAGATGTGCACAACATCAACTGTCCTTAACAGCAGCATGCTCAGCCTTAAGTCATGCCCCAGCTTTAGCAGAGGCTAGAGTTGCTGCCTGTACAGCAGGGATGCGATGGATACCCAGAGATTCAGCAAGTCGCTCAGAGAGAATAATGGTATGTGAAGGATGTGGAGAGGGAGGTGAAACGGGAAGAGCAAGTGGAGGTACAGACTGAGCCAGGGTAGGAGGTAATTATGGTGTAGTATCAGTATTACCAGGTATATCAAGTGGATTGATAATGACACCAGGCTGGAGATGACAGTCAATAGAGTCTTTTCTCTCAAAAAAATGTATGTGGAAAGACTTGACAACTTTATTTGTAGCCCTGTAGTAGCAACAATAGGCCTTAGAATTGCAGGCATAACTGATAAGGACACATTTGGTGGACCTAGGGTATATCTTGGGATTCTTGTCAACTGGTTGTACAAGCATGAAGGCTTTGCATCCAATCTTGTGGAAATGACTGAGGTTCAGAAGTTGATGATGCCAACATTAGAATGGAGCCAGGAATTTGGCCCCAGCAGTGGGAGTTCAGGCACTAAGATAAGCTGCTGTAAAACAGAATTCATCCCAGCGATTAGCAGGCAAGCCAGTCTGTATACACTGATGAACCTTTACTTCTGTGGCAACAGCAACACCAAACTCAAAGAGTATTGGTTAAAAGACAAAGCAACACAGTTGTAGAGGCAATGTGTGTGCGAGTATGTTTGGGGCACCTCTGTACACTCCAAGAAATTCCTCTAGATGCAAGAATACACTGCAACACAATAGTCTAGCAGGTAGTACCCTTTAGCAGTCAAGTACTAGTTATGTAGGCTATACACTGGGATTGATCTCAAATATACAAGATGTAACCAAAGCTGGTATGATGTGAATACCAAGAATCAGTGGGGAAGAAGGAAAATGCAGCTAGATGCTGGTGCTAGACAATGATCCTCTGAAAGAATGATCCAAATGAAGAGTGTTGAATGTATGTTGGCAAAACTGAAAGCGGCTTTATAGTCATGAATGTAAGAGTGAAAATGAAGTCCTATATTGATGGCAGGGTTGCTGGTCCTATATGAAATGATGTTACTGAATGTCGAAGCTGGAAACTGAGTCTACATGGAGACTATCCTATCGTATGTCAATGTCAAACCTATAAGTCCACATGGGGACTATCCTATCCTATGGCGATCCTAAATGAAAGCTGGTCAAAATGATCCTATGTTGATGGCACTGGTCCTATAAGTCTGCTCAGAGACTACCCAAGTGGGTGGCGATACTATGTTGAAAGTGAATATGAATTAAACTCCTATGGTGTGAAAGTGAAGACAATCCAGCCTATAAAAGAAAACAAGACAGAGTGAGGTATGTGATACACATAGTAGAGCAACGAGGGCTTATATTAGTGTTGTGGTGAGCACTTGGTATAATTATCAGTATAAAACCATCCAGAAATTGTATTGTCGAAACCAGTGGCGATATGTGGTCAAGAATATGAAAGAACAAGGGGTGAATGAAGCTGTCAGATGGTATGAACCAGTCTTAGGCTTATAGTGATGCATATAATGTGCAAAATGATTGATTGGTTGAGTGTATACAGTTATGAAGAAAGAGGTTACAAGATATAGCCATTTGTGTACCAACTAGTGGTTGCTAGTGTTACGACTTATTTATCTTTTTCCTTTTCTCAGCCTTATTGCATCTTATCGGTATCATCACACTTATGCATTATCACCTCACCATCGCCGATATCAACTTCGACAAAACTTTCATGATGGACAATGCATGATATTGCATGCTCGTCATCTGACCAGCATGCCTCCTCACTTCGATAAAACTTTTGTAGCTATTATTAACACCAACACTTTAGTATTTAAGTAGCTACGTTTTACTGTACAACCTCAGCTTCGAGCTAAGGTTTAACATCATATAAACTTTACTTGTCTGCTCACTTGCCGAGAGCTTCTCCAGTAAGTGCCTCTCTCATCACCTCGAGATTATCTGAGGCATTGCCAAAGTGATTGTCCGAATGCAAGACAGCTTAGCAATCGCCCTATCTTGAGTCACATGAGGGTCAGGCCCTAACAATTAGCTCAAAGCTTCTCTCACTCTTCCACAATGCCAGATGCAGGAAGAGATCTGCATGCCACTACAACAAACACCTGACATTCAAGAAGAAACAAGAAACATGGCCATAGGAGCCTTCATTGGAGCAGCAGCACTAGTAGGATTATTCCTTTTTGCTGCCGCTATATATTACAGAAACTGAAACTGGTTTGAACACCATGGACTGGCACCCAGAAGACCCCTCACATACCCACCCCCGACACTCCCACACTTTTACATTCCCCCCTACAATGGTCAAATTCAGCCCATTCACATGACCTATGAACCCTACAGAAGAAACCAATACTTCACACCCCCAGTCACGCTGAATAGGCAGAATAGGTCAAACACCCCCAGTCCAGAGATTGATATCAGGGAACATTATAGAAGAAGAGGAAGAAGCCCAAACCCCATCGCTGGGCCCTCTGGAACTAGGCACTCCTATAGGACACCATCTCGCTCTCCCTCTATTGAGAGAGATATCACAGAACTTATCCAAGCATACATCAGGCCCGGAACAATTGAATATGAATCTGAGAGACATCAGTTGAGAAGAAGCAGTATGGCAGTACTTCCAACCGAGGACACAGAGCCCAATCCCCCTCTCCCATCCCATTCCTGTCTGACCCTCTGAGTTACAAACCCTTCTCTGCCTTCAACAAGCAGCTCCATCATCGCAGGACAGATTGAACACTACTACAACCAGGTGAAACCCTATCACTGGAACCCCCTTACTGACCTCGGATGGACCCCTACCCACACACCTTCGATATCAGTTGCAAGAACCAGCACTTCCCCCTCCCCTGAATCCTCCTCTGGAGGACACCCCTGACCTGATAGACCTAGAAGAGAAGGAGGAGGTAGTGAGACTTCTATCTCCATCCACTCGACCAACAACTCGAACCACCCATTGACACATGTCGACCCAGCTGACCTCAGGAGAGAAAGACTTCAAATCCATGATATCAGGAGACCTTTCTACCAACGACGACGACAAGCCTGGGAGACAGCACACACATTCATCGCATGACAACTGGAGGAGGACCCAGATCAGCCCCCTTGAGAGCATGGGGAGGAGCTATGACTGGCAAGGAGAGAACTGGAGGCTAACCTCTTCTACCTGGGAACAGAAGAGAGAGCCTGGACAAGCATATCTGTCCAGCAGAGGATTGTCCTCAGTCCCTACAGGGCCCAGGCATGGGCCTATTGATGAGAGGACTACCTTAGATGAGGAGGCATTGATAAATCACTGGAGGAGCACCGCCGACACCAATATCTATTCCCCACCAAGGAACTCTACCGCCATGAGCAGGATTACGGACCCACCCCTGGAGTCTATGTATCCGGCTCACGGCCAAGAACAGTAGAGGAGCACCAGACCCTCCAGGGAAACCTGGAGGACCTACTCCAAACATGAAGGGCAGACAAACACCAGCAAGAACACCTGGCCTAGGCCAATGCCTGACAAGCCACCCAGAGAATGGCGACAGACAGGGAACCCATGGAAAGGGAAGAGTAGACTCCTCACCAGAGCAGGAGAAGCAGGGCCTAGTCAGGCCGAGATAGAAGCAGAACAATGACAACTGGAGGCTGAGGCAGCAGAGCAGCACCGTCTTGACACTCAAAAAGAGTGGGATGGCTTACAGGCCAAACTACATGTTGCTATGGGCAAAGCTTGGGCCTATGCCATCGACCACAACCTCCCCATCCCCAAGGAATTTCAAGAACCCACCCCCCCAAGAGGATGACCCACCACTCCACTGCCAAGAAGGCACAGGAGCCCCACCCTCTGAACTGACCAATGGTCGCTCCCTCGTCCACCCCCAAAAGATGCCCCACCTGACCCACCCTATTGGCCCTCTGGAGAAGCCACAGAAGGAGCCCCTTGGCTCCAGGTTAAGCCTACCCTCGTCTGCCTCCCTGCTGACTTCACTGCCAAACATGATGACATCCTCCAATTTACTGGAGCTTGTGAGGAGTATTTCTCCATTTTCAGAGTATACTACCCTACCCACGCAAACAAGATCCTTTTCGCAATCTCGCTCTTCAATAAGAAGGCCCAGGACTGGTGGTCTGGCTACAAACTCCAATTCTGGAGCGAACCCCTCGAGTACTATCGCTACCCAGATTGGGATGACTTCAAAAGGGTGCTCCAGGTCGAATTCGGAGACCCTGCCCTCCAAGAGGTCATGGAGCGATGAATGATGGAGCTCCAGATAATGGGAATGGCACTAGAGTATTTCCGCAAGCTAGAAGAACTAGCTTACCAGGCCGATCAACTCGCCGATGTCAGCCCCCAAAGCACCCTAGTATGAGCTGTCAGACGTGGAGTACCCTCCTCCTATACCAAATCCATTGCCAGCCTAGGCGTCATGATCCCTCAAATGTATGCAGATTGGAAGCAACGAATCTGCCATATTTACGAGGAGAAGACCAGAAAAGAGGCCTTTGACAAGATTGGCCATGTTGACCGACCAAAGAACCAACATGCTGGTAGCAGCCAAAAGAGCACTACTGGCATGACAAGTTCCATGGCCAACAAACCAACCAGCAAAGGATCAACGGGTTCAGGATGGACCACCTACAGAGGGGCCAGAGAACTAATGGACATAGACCGCCTTAAACGAGAAGGCAGGTGTTTCAACTGCAGAGGAAAGGGGCACTTGGGGAAAGATTGCAAGAAGCTGAAGCAGCCTAGAGACCTGAAAAGTGGGCAATATATGACAGCCCAACTTTGTGCGATGCTCATGGAGGCAGAAGAACATGACAAGGAGGAGCATGGACACAGTCATGAAAAGGTCAAGGAGAAGACGCCCTCGATGTCGAAGGTCGAGGAGATAAAGGCGAGGCCAAGAAGTGAGTGATTCCACTTCCTCGGCCCAATCCTCCTCTCTGGGTGGTTGGTCATTGGGTCTCACTGTGTGGACATTACCTGATTGTATAAATATTTTACATACATCTATCACTGTCAATATGCATTCAAATATATCCACTGCTTCCCCCGAGACCACCCAAAAAGAATCACAACCTATTCAAACTCCAACAAAAAACACATATAAAATCCCCCAGAAGCGAAATGAATCACATCCCCCTCTCTCACTAACACTCTCTGTCTCAGAACTCCTCACCCTCCAGGACCTTCAGACACAATGGGGACCGGAGTTCTTCCAAACAATGTCGGGGATCTCCCAGTCCTTAGAGACAAAGGAGGTGCTCCCCGAACCGGTCGAGCCCATCGTCACTGAATGGGAACATCAAGTTGTAGGTGGGGACACAAGGTTGATGCCTGTCGACCTTGTCTGCAATAATTCACCTCGTGCTTGAGGACAGTCGCAGAAACATGACCCCCTCTCTCTCCACCTGGAAGAAGAAACAAGAGATCGTGCCTCCTGTTTGTCGCCTGAGGATCACACATCAGTCGCGATGGCATCTCTCCCATCCCTGACCCAGGATCAAGACGCCAGGGTCGGAAGACTGAGGGGAGACCCAGGTTCAGCCCCATCCCTGGAGGACAGTGCCTCCTCTTCCCTCCCCTCTGACAAAGAAGCTGAATGTCAGACTCCCTCACTGGAAAGTCATGACTCCACCGAGGGGGGACCATGCTGGCCCCCAACCGTCGAAGGATCAAACAGGATTCCAACATTGGATGTGTGATGTTCACAGGTCCGGAATACCACGCTCATCAAAATTCCTGACAAGGAGGATGACACTGCCTTCAAGATGGCACAACACAAGGAACGGACAAGACGGGAAAAAGAAATGGCCAAGGGGCTTCTTCCCATGTTTCCTCTAGAGCAAGAGAAGCAGGACGAAGAAGTGTTGAGGGTGAGATCATCAGAATCTACCTCAGTAAGTGTTTCTTCCCCAAAGGTTGCTGTCTGGCTCCACCCCTTTGGTGCGGACTGGACCCTCTGGGCTGTGAAAGAAGCAGGAACCAATTCTGAGGCACTCACCACTCTCCATCTTTGGGCCCACAAAGAAAAAGTCAACAAAATCGACAACCGGCTCTTAGACAAGTTAAGGAAAGGAGGAGAGCAAGCCCGAGAATGATTCCACAAGTTAGGCCAACCAATTCAATATCAACGGCGAGTCTCCAGTAAAGGCATCCAAGAACTCTTCCTCGATGTACAAATTGAGATGTTAGAGAATCGACAGACCCTTAAGGCCCAGGCCTTAGTCGACAGCGGCTACACTGGTAGCACCATCAATAAGGCCTATGTCAAAAAGCATGGCCTTGTCACCAGACCCACCCCGGCCCCCATCTCGGTCTACAATGCAGACGGCACTCAAAATAAAGCAGGAGAGATCACAGAGTTTGCTGAAGTAAGAATGACAGTGGGAGGTCACAGTGAGAGAATCGACTTCACCGTAACCAATATCAGCAAAGGCGATATCTTCCTCGGACATGACTGGCTTCTCCATCATAACCCCATCATCAACTGGGCCTCCGGCAAGATCATCTTTGCCCAGTGTCAATGCCAGAAAAATCCATTCCCTCTCCCCGACGCCGATCTGGAAGACCCGTGGGATGAGGAATTGGAAGAAGGAGAAACCATTCTCATGGTCGACCTTCAAGAGGAGCTAGAAATTCATGCCATACATCATGCAAATGACCTAGCCACCAAGGCGAATGAAGGAAAGGCCAAGAAATCCTTTGAAGAAATAGTCCCTCCCCAATACTGCGAGTTCCAAGACCTCTTCTCTAAAGAGAACTTTGACGAACTACCAGAGCGTAAACCATGGGATCACACGATCAAGCTAATCCCCAATGCTAAATCTACACTCGACTGTAAGGTCTACCCGCTCAATCGACACAAGCAAGAAGAGCTCGATAAATTCCTCGACGAGAACTTGGAGTCGGGACAAATCTGCCCCTCCAAGTCCCCCTTTGCCTCCCCCTTCTTCTTCGTTAAAAAGAAGGATGGGTCTCTCTGACCTGTACAGGACTACTGGAAGCTGAATGAAATGACAATCAAAAACTGGTACCCCCTACCCCTCATTTCAGAACTCATGGACAAACTCCGCAGTGCCAAGTACTTTACTAAACTCGATGTCCACTGGGGATATAACAATGTCAGAATTAAGCAAGGAGATGAAGCCAAGGTGGCATTCTGGACTAACCAAGGACTTTTTGAGCCAACGGTCATGTTCTTTGGCCTAACCAACTCACCTGTGACCTTCCAGTGGATGATGAACGACATCTTCCATGACCTCATTCATGAAGGGAAGGTGACCATTTATCTAGACAACATCCTCATCTTCTCCAAAGATCTCCAGGAACACCGACAAATCGTCAAACGAGTACTCCAACAACTCCAGGAACACATGCTGTTCCTGAAAGCGGAGAAGTGTGAATTCGAAGTACTAGAGACCGAGTATCTCAGAGTAATCATCAGCGAAGGATCGGTCTGAATGGACCCTGTGAAAGTCAAAGGAATCATGGAGTGGCCCATGCCCACCAAGAAAAAGGAATTGCAGTCCTTTTTGGGTTTTACGAACTTCTACCAGAAGTTCATAAAGGACTACTCCAAGATCGTTTGCCCCATGACCCAACTCACCGGCAATGCCCCCTGGACCTGGGGAGCGGCCCAGAACAAGGCATTCCAATGCCTGAAGAAGCAAATGGCCAAAGATGTAGTATTGGCATTACCAAAGGAGAGAGGCAGGTTCTGAGTAGAGGTGGATTCCAGCGAAGGAGCAATCATCACGGTCCTCAGTCAAGAACAGGATGGGAAATGGAGGCCAGTCACCTTCCTTTCCAAAGCACTAACCGTTACTGAATGGAATTATGAAATCTACGACAAGGAACTCCTAGCAATCATGCTTGCGCTAGAGGAGTGGAGGCATTACCTCATGGGGGCA
The DNA here is from genome assembly GCA_030407015.1 of Armillaria fumosa. NCBI lineage: Eukaryota > Fungi > Basidiomycota > Agaricomycetes > Agaricales > Physalacriaceae > Armillaria > Armillaria fumosa. The sequence goes on along the minus strand of JAUDYM010000021.1, from coordinate 497,598 downwards.
GCCTTAGACTTTGAGATCTGGACTGACCAGCAGAATCTACAATACTTCTGCCAACCCCAGAAGTTAAACCATCACCAAGCCCGATGGGTCACCGAACTCGCTGAATACCACTTTATGTTACACCACAAACCCAGGGCCTCCAACTGAAAGGCTGACTTGCTTAGTCAACATGATGATCACAATCAGGGCAAGAAGGACAATGACGATGTCATAGTCCTACAGCCTGAACACTTTTGCACAATGATCATGCCAACAACCAATGAGATGCATCAAGGAATCACGATAAGTGGGACCAAGGGATCGCCAACTCTCTCGACCATGAGTGAGGCATCTCAGAGAAGGAAGGACTGTTGTACTATGATGGATGAATATACATTCCCCACAATGACAAGCTACATGGAGAAATCATTGCCGCCCATCACGACCATATTACCGCAGGACACCCTGGGATAGAGAAGACAAAGGAACTCATCCAAAGGGAGTATTGGTGGCCGAAACTAAAGCAGACAGTGGAGAAGTACATCAAGGCCTGTGAGGCATGCCAACAAACAAAGACCAACACCCATCCAAAGGCCGCCCCCCTTCATCCGAATGAAGTTCCATCCGAACCCTGGACACATATATCCATCGATATGATCACTGGCCTACCGGAGTCCAACAGCTATGATGCCATTCTGGTAGTAGTAGACCGATTCTCCAAGGAAATCATCCCCATTGCTTGTAATGTCAAGCTGACATCCGAAGGATGGGCAAAACTACTATGTGACCACGTATATGCCCGACACGGAATGCCAAGGACCATCATCTCAGATCGAGGGCCCCAATTCGTCTCGAAGTTCATGACTGAACTTCTTCATCTCCTCGATATTACCCCGAACACATTGACCGCCTTTCATCCTCAGACGGATGGTCAGATGGAAAGAGCGAACCAGGAGATCAATAAGTATCTCTGCCTCTTCATTAACCATCAACAAACTGACTGGAGCGAATAGCTCACACTAGCAGCATTCACCCACAACAACCGAATCCACTCGGCCACAGGGCAGACACCTTTTTTTACCAACTACAGAATTAATCCCCACGTCTTACCAGACTCCATCAAAATGACTGCTTTCACCAATCCATCGGCAAAGTCTTTCGCAGAAAATATGCAGGAGGTGCACCGACAAGCAAAGGACGCTCTTGAAGAGGCTGCAGGCAAAATGAAGGCCCAATATGACAAAAAGAGGAGAGATGCGGTGGACTATGCCATCGGAGACTGAGTATGGCTGGATGCAATGAACCTTCATCTACCCTGCCTGAAGAAGAAACTCAATGACAAGTGTGTTGGTCCATTCCTAATCCTGGAAAAAGCCGGTGCTTTTGCCTATAAACTCAAACTCCCCCTGCATTGGAGAATTCACCTGCACTTCAACAAGAAGCTGCTCACTCCCTACGTGCCACCAGCATTCCCTAACCAGGAACAACCACCGCCACCCCCAGACCTCATTGAAGATGAAGAAGAGTACAAAGTCGAGGAAGTCCTAGACTCACACACATGCCAAGTCCATGGAAAGAAGGGACAAAAGTCACACATCATCACAGACTACCTGGTCAAATGGAAAGGTTGGACCTGAGAACACAACTCATGGGCACAAGAAGATGACATGGCCAATGCACAAGAGGCCATTGAAGACTACAAAAACAGTATTTCTGAGACAAGAACTATCATGACTGCTCGCAAAGTCATTGACAGATCAGACAAAACACTAAAGGAAATACTCGATCACCATTATGTCGATGAAATCATCTCCTACCAAGTACTTTGGAAGGATGGAAGAACCTTTTGGGTCGAAAATCCCTCTCCAAACGACAAACATTGGAGGGATTACATCGACAACTACTGGAGGAAAGAGTATACAAAGGCACAAGAAGAACCACTGAGTGAACCCTAGGGCAGTCAGGATGTCTGCCTTAATGAGAGGGTAATGTTACAATTTATTTTCCTTTTTCCTTTTCTCAGCCTTATCGCATCTTATCGGTGTTATCATGCTTATGCATTATCACCTCACCATCGCTGATATCAACTTCAACAAAACTTTCATGATGGACAATGCATGATATTGCATGCTCATCATCTGACCAGCATGCCTCCTCACTTCGATAAAACTTTTGTAGCTATTATTAACACCAACACTTTAGTATTTAAGTAGCTATGTTTTACTGTACAACCTCAGCTTCGAGCTAAGGTTTGACATCATATAAACTTTACTTGTCTGCTCGCTTGCTGAGAGCTTCTCCAGTAAGTGCCTCTCTCATCACCTCGAGATTATCTGAGGCATTGCCAAAGTGATTGTCCAAACACGAGACAGCTTAGCAATTGCCCTATCTTGAGTCACATGAGGGTTGGGCCCTAACAGCTAGATTGTGCAGTCTCTAGGGTACTTGTTCTCTCTAGCTACAATAGTTTGTCTTGCTGATGAACCTAGAGACTCATGCAGGCAGAAAACACAACACCTAAGTGGCAAGTATAATCTGTAACAGAATCTGAAGGCAGGTTCTTAGCAAGTCTAGTCATGCACTTCTGTGCAGTGACTATAGGTCCTAAGATCATAGCTTATTCAAGGCTACTGGGTGTTACACTCTCGAATAAATGGTTTGAGAAGCAAGCTTGGTGCGCAAACCTCTTCAAGAAGGGAAGGAAGTTGCAACTGTGGGTGTATACTGAGTGGGGCAGGCTATATGCTGTGTGCACCTGGTGTGTGTCAAAATCCTGGCTACAGATTCAGTGGGAAGACTCTCTATACAAGTCTATGAAGCTCTTGCTCTATGTGCAAGCAAGGCTTTGTCCAAGATGATGTACATGCAAGCAAGATGAAGTTCTTGAACTTATAAAGCTCAAGAAGATTCTAATATCAAGCAAGTCAGTACCAATCTTAAGTCAAACTTAACTGGATGAGCTTCACAAACCTCCCCTTCTATAGGAAAGGTAGCTAAGGTCTCAAGGTGTCTAACTCAATGAGAGTTAAGTGGTGTCGTTTCCTAGGCTTGGAAACAGTAGTAGTAGGTGCTAGTGGCTAAAGACATCAATCCTAGCTGCAGATTGCTCTTTGAAGCGCACAGGTATGTTCTCGAACTTAAATTGATGAGAATGCCATGCAAGGGTAACCAGTAAAGGTTTCCTGGCGAGGTTTTTGGAGCAGAGGCAAGTTTCACAAAGTTATAAGTGCCTTTTAGTGAATATTGGTTCACTAAGTGTTATTTCTCTGATGGGCAGCAGAGAATTACAACTTTGAGAAGGTATATCGGATGTAGGAGGTGTAGAAGGCAAGGAACAAGTTTGAGGACTTTCTCTGAAGCTTGTGTCCTAGTGTCTCCTCCCTGGTCTCTCTTGTCTCCCTTCTCGAACCTAAATTTGACTTTCTACTTATACTACTGAGGAAATACTTGTATGTAAGCTACATTTGTCCTTGCCTGGTTGATTCACAACACAAGTGAACTATTAATCATCCAATGAAGTATTATTAGCCTTTCCTTACTACTGCTGTGATGAAGACAGTCAGCAATCAGTCAGCAGCTGTAAACTTCTAACTGTGCATTGCTGTGCATAGCATATGCAAGTAACTGTGCATTACTGAGCAAAGCTGATGCTGCGTGAACCTTCTGAGTAATTCTCGGTGTTTCTAAGCCTCCTTGCTTCACAAAGCAAAAAGTCTTGGTAATATCTTGATTGCTGCTGACTGTAGCAATGAATAAGTTTGCTAACTTTGTCATTTAACTTGTGTAATAGTTGTGCAGCCATTCCAACTGATCTGGCATAGCCATAGGCTATTTCTGGAGTGTCTTTTAAATAGGATTGATGATCAAGATGCCTGCAGATCATGGTGCCTGTGGATCATTGCTGTGCCTTGATATGAAGTTCAAAGGAGTGGAGTATCACTAGATCTTTACAGATCCATGAATTTATGAGCACACAGAGCTGTGAGGCTCATCATCACTTTTATACTACAAGTCCTGTTTTATTATTAGTTTCTACTTAGTAAAGCTGTAAGGCTGCAGCTTGGTAAGTATACAAGTGTCCTCATGTAAAACCAAAGCTTTCAGTAACACCTATTCATCTGTGTTGCCGAAGAGAGATAAAATTTGTTGATCACAGGTGGCCAAGGTATGAACACTGGGGTGCTGTTTAACTGCAGACTGTGAGGGTCTAGTCACTGTGCTGAGGTATACAAATGGGTTAAAGGTTTCTTGAGGTCTTGGCATGGTTACAGCCTTAGTAAATGAGGGCTCTAATGACTGTGGTCCCCAAATATTGAGGACAAGCAAATGTCAGCACATATGACATCATATAATTGAACAATCAAACCAGCAAGTCAAGCCATGATGCATAATTGATGCAACATTGATGCAGCATTGATGCAGCTATCAGCACCTATTGCAAGATTGAGTGATTGACCATCAAATGCACCTTAACATGATGGCATGTATGAATTTGAGTGCATTTCAAGATATTGAGCTTCATGGGGTACCATTGAATTTCCATAAAAGTAATAGGCCTTTGTGAGTAATGGCCAGTTGACTGAAAGGACTGCTTTCAGAATTATATGGGTTATTATGAGGAATATTCATGAAATTCTGAGCATACAGAGCCTAGAGGCTCATCAACACATCACCTGAGCCTTGCTCATGATAGTGCAATGTGTCCTCTCAATCTGACCATTGTGTGTGCTGGTGTAAGGGGCAGTGTACTCCAGAGCTATACCCTGAGTGCAACACCAGGACTCAAACTCAGCTGACTTCAGCTCACCATTATCAATCCTGTATGTCTTTGGGTGTTGACCAGTCTCATGCTCGATGAGCAGTTCCCAAGCCTTGATCTTTTCAAAAGCAGCATCCTTGGACTTTAACGGTTCGACAAATGGCATGCAAGCATATTCATCCACGATTGACATCAGGTATCTGTTTCCAGATGCAGAAATGACATCTTTTGGCCCAGTCAGGTCCACTGAAACCACATCCAATCTGTTTGATGCTCTCAGTCCTTCACAAATCTTAAGGATAGAAGATCGAGTCTGCTTTCTGAGGATACAAGATTCACATGAGGGAGGAATAGTAGAGAGGTTGATGGGCATACCTTCAGCAAGCTGTTTGGTAGCCATGTGTATGGAATGGTTGTTCAGGTGGCCAAGGTGGTGGTGCCAGGTATCAATGGTGGGGATAGTGTGCATCGAAAAGTGAGCATGTTCAACATGGAAATCAGAACAGTTCAGTTTGTACAAGTTGTGTTTCAGGAGACAAGAGCCAGTAGCGATAACTCAGTTGTTGCGAAGAATACAAGAGGAAGTTGCATCGAAAGTGATTTCACAATTTAATTTCTGAGTGAGGATGGTGATGGAAAGAAGATGGACATGTGATTTTTGGGTTGAACTTCTTCTTGCCATGTGCTACAAGTGCTGTGGTGGAATCAGAAGTCTTTTCTGACAATTGGATGTCTTCCTGGAGAATTCAGAAAATCAATTTGTAAGAATCTTTCAAGTCAGCAGTGTCCACTGATGAAATGAATGAGTTCCATGATTCCAGAAGTGATGTAAGCAGTGTGATAGAGAAATCCTCCTCAACTTTCTGCTTGAGAGATGCCAGCTCCTCCTGGTAGGACCTCATAGTCCTGATGTGTTCCTCTATATTTCCTCCTTCTTCACACTGAGCTCTGAAGAATTTCCTTCTAACAAGGACAATTCTCATGGGTCCCCTGGACTCATACATGTCCCTCAGAGCTTTCCAGGCTTCTGCTGAAGTCTTCAAACCAGCAATATACACCAGCAGGCCATCCAATGACATGCCTGTCACTAGGCTACCCATAGATTTTGCAATTTTACATCAATTTATGCAGTCTATAAGCCATACTGAGAGCTAGAGTGAAGACTTTGTACTGCTAGCTATATACTAGATCAATTGCTGAGCATTGGAGTACTGAATGGACTTAGAGAAGACATCTAGACGAGTCGACTCTATATGCCTTCCACACTATGTTACAATTTTTCAATTATCTTATGTTATCATGAGTGTCTGTCTTATCACATCTTATCAAAGTGCCTATCACAATACCCAGACCGGTCATCACACCTATACCAGACAACCTCAGCAATTGTACTATGGCTCGCAACAGACTCTTCTTTTTCATTGTTTCACACATGGACCCCTTATTGTTACCACATGGACAGTTCTATCTTTAGCACTCTAGTTTTCATATATAAGTAGCATATTTCTCACTGTATAACTTCAGCTTTGAGCTAAAGTTTAATCTATACCAGACTTCTCTCCTCTCTCCACCTAGAGTTCTTAACTCTAGTCCTTTTCACTCTACGACTAGTCATTATTGCGACTCCTAGGGTGATTGTCTGAACATGAGACAGCCCTAGGTTTATGTTAGACAAGTCACATGTGGTCTGGGTCTAACAGTTAGCTTGAAGCTTCCTACTCCCTTTCTTCAGCAACCACCTGCTGAAGAAACTGAATGATTTTCACCTCAGACATCACACCCTCCTCCCGCAACATACTCATCGGAGTACTGGTCATGCTAGTCGCACTAGTACTTGCAATCCTATTCCTTGGATGACAAATCCATGTCTGGTGTACTACCAGACCATGACAATGCCCATCCCTTCCTGCCTATTATGTCCCCTACAACTCACCCTACAATGTCCCAATCTACCATCTCCCCAACCAGCCCATATCCGTCGCAGAGCCTGTGGCAGCAGGCAAAGAGAGGGATGAGCCAAGCAATGAGCTCGACTCTCTCCCAATCATCATGCTTAGCAGCACCAGGCCGTCAGATGAGGAAGTCGAGTCCATCACAGGCCTTCAATACCCTACCAGAGATTCCTTCAAGTATTATGCAGGCAGTGCAGGAATTGAAGACCCCAACACAGATACAGGCACACTTCCTGATGCCGACAGCTCGAGCATCAAAGAATCCATTCTGACCAGACCCCCTACCCCAGGACCAAGCAACCCCCATCCCCTCATCCAGCATTTCAGTCCTTACATTGCTGAGCTCAATGAAGGAGTCTACATACCCAGGCCCCGAGCCCTTTGAGAAGAATACGAACAAGCCAGAGAGCTTAGACCCCCACCACCAGCCTACAACCCTCTCCCTGTTCGAAACTGGCAACACTGCCAACCTGGCAAATCAGTCGCCCAGAGGTGGCATGACACCCATGTCATGCCAACTTCATGGCATACTGGCCAGATCGACCAACAAACCTGGATCTGAGGAGTGGAGCCAGGAACCCGATTCGCCCTATGGGTTGCTGTTGGAGGGGCTGGACCTACTTGGCCTCCCTCCCCAACTGACTCAGATGGAAGTCAATGAGAAGTATCAGAGGAGGTTCAAGGAGAGATACCTTAACAGCATCAGGGAACTTGTGTGGTGGAGGACACCGATGGGGAGGCTATATAAAGAAGCAGATATGGCAGGCGAAGGGGAAGAAGTTGAGGTGATCAGATGGTATGATGCCCATATGCAGGCAACCTTACTTTTTAATGAAGACTATCCCAATTATGCCCTACCCGAAATGCTGGACTATATGCCGAAAATCCGAGTGCTCTCTGATTCACCACCTGCTCACCCCATGCCAACAAGCTGAGTCTAGCTTCCTGGCAGACCCTCTAAACCCACAACCAGCCGACTTCTTGCCAGAGCAGGAGGAGGAGAGGCTGGCCCAGCACATGACTTTGACGAAGAAAGCCCAACTGGACCAGACAAAGGCAAAGCATCCAAGCAAAGGCCCCTGATGGTTGAAGACCTCAGAAGGCTTGGGCTGCTAAAATTGAAGGATAAACTGGAAAAGACTCCGAGCAAGAGGGATGACTTATGGTCCCTACCAAAACCCCTAGACAGGGGACTACCACCTGACCCACTGCCCCAACCTACCAGGCAAGGATCAGAGGATGCCAAATACTGGCAAGTACAACTAACCCTTATCCAAGAACCCGCCCTTTTCAAAGGTGCCCATAAAGACCTGAAAAGGTTTCTCATGGACTGCCTGATGTACTTCAAAACCTTCAGCAGCTACTTCGTCTATGATGCCCAGAAGGTAGTATTCGCAGCCTCCCACTTCAATGGGAACATGAAGGAATGGTGGTCCCAGAGGTCCCAGGAATACCTCAGCCGAGAAGGACCCGCTTACCAATTTCCTGACTGGAACATATTCATCATCATGATGTCCAACCAATTTGCCAACCATGCCCTCCGGGAGACTTACCTCAAAAAGATGAACAACCTCAAGATGAGAGACCACTCTGCCCCAGATTACTTCAATGAACTAGAGCACCTTGCCAAACTAGCCAGCTGAAGACATGATGAAGAAGAGATGGGCTGCATGGTTGAGGCCCTTCAACAGGGACTTCCCCCCTCCTACACCTCGGTCATCACTAACAATCTGAGCCTATCCCACACTCACTCCGAATGGAAGGCTTGAGTATCCTCAATGTATGATGAGCACCAGAAAAACCGAATTTACAACCAAGCACATGACATCACCCAGGATTCCCAAAAAGACTACCACTCCAACAATGCCAGCGGAGGACATAAATCACTGGCACAACAAGTTTGGGGAGCAGCCAAGAAGGAAGCACAGGGGACTGATGCACTGAAACAGGTGTCACATATGGGGGCTGAGGGCAGGCAATGGACATAGACCACCTTCAAAAAGAAGGGAAGTGTTTCCGATGTGGCCAGAAAGGCCACCTAGCACGAGATTGTCTGCAGAAGAAGAAGTACACATGAGAAGAGTTACAGGCCATGCTGGCCGAGGCAGAGAAAGAAGAAGGGATGATGAAGGTTGAGGAGGTAAAAGATGGGGCTGACAAGTGAGCGATTCCACTTGCTTGGCCAAGGACTTCAAAGGACATGTTGTGCACTTGTCTACTGCTGGTCGGACTTATAATACTTCTGTAGTTACATCATTGCATTCGAATATACCATATCTATCCACCACAGCAATGAAGATCATCTCAAAAGAATCACAAAACCACTACACCATCTTAGCAGAACTCCCTGAGTCTGAAGGGTCAGAGTTCAACTGAACACTGCCAGGGATCTCACAGTCATTGACTGAGGGGGTCCTCCCCAGACTGATCGAGCTGAAGACTCAGGCACAACCAACCGCTGCACTCTCCACTCACCCAAGAGACAAGTCAGGTGGTGCTGACACCTCAACACCGACATTAGGGTCAGGGCCAGCCAAAAGGCAGGGCATCATGGGAAGCGAGGCACAAGGAGAGAGTCCTCAAGTGCCTACCAAGGCCAAAACCAGAACAGAGAATTCCTCTATGACACAGCAAGTGTTCTCAATCGGTGGGTGGAACCAGGCTCACAGGGGACGAGAGAGAGTGCCCTGATCAAAAACAACAATAGTAGAAGTACCAGACGAAGAGGATGACATCTCTTTCCAAAGGTGGCAGGAGAAGGAAGAAGCTGAGGTCAAGAAGTGGGCAGATTATGTTCCTATTACCAGACCTAAAGACACCTACTGGAGACTGAGGGAGATGGAAGAAGAGGATCAGCATGCTTTCAAACGTTGGTGGAAAGAGAAGAAGGAGGGCCAGAACTTTGTCAATCTCAAAACAATCGAGAAACCAGAAACAGGATATCTGGTATCCTTTTCAGTCAAGTGGACGTGGCAAGCCATCAAACTTGCCTGTACTGATGAGGAAGCTCATGCTGTGCTCAGCAATTGGATACACAAGGACTGGTTCCATGAGGTAGAAATGGAGCTCGTTGACACCCTTAATACCCTATGCAAAAAGAATGCCATCCTACGACTTCTCGAGCTACAAGAACCCATCCGATATGTATGAAGGATGCCCCATGCTAACTCCCGAGATCTGATCATTGATACCCAGATTGAGACGTTAGAATCAAAACAGACTCTGAAGGCATCAGCCCTGATTGACAGTGGCTGTACTGGAAGCTCAATCAATCAATCTTTTGTCAAAAAACACAGACTCGAAACCCACACTGCCAGAGCCCCAATCCCTGTATATAACGCCAACAGAACCAGAAACAAGGGGGGGAAAATCACTCAGTTTGTCGAGCTCCAAATGCACATCGGCAGACACAGTGAAAGAATTAATCTTGCCATCACTGAACTAGGAAGAAAAGATATATTCCTAGGTCATGACTGGCTAACCTGGCACAACCCATTGATCAACTGGAAGACCCAAAAGATGGTCTTTGCCAGGTGCCATTGCCAGAAACTTCCCTTTGTTCTACCAGATGCAGATCTGGAGGATAGGTGGAATGAGGAGTTGGAAGAAGGGGAGACAATATTAGCCATCAATTTCAATCAAGCCATGGAGATCCACATGATTCATCACGCTAATGACCTTGCCATGGCAGCAAATGCCAAGAAAGAGAAAAAGCCCATTGACGATATAGTACCCTCTCATTATCATGATTTTCTTGATCTCTTCTCCAAAGAAAACTTTGATGAACTTTCTGCCTGGAAACCATGGGATCACACTATAGAACTAATCCCAAATGCCGCCTCTACCCTGAACTGTAAGGTATACCCACTTAACTAGGTTGAACAGGAAGAGTTGGATAAGTTTCTCAATGAGAACCTTACTACCAGATGCATCTGACCCTCCAAGTCCCCCTTCGCATCCCCCTTCTTTTTCATTAAAAAGAAGGATGGCACATTACGACCTGTCCAAGACTATCGAAAGCTCAATGAGATGACTATCAAGAATCAGTATCCACTTCCCCTCATCTCCAAGCTCATGGACAAGTTATGAGGGGCCAAATACTTCACCAAGCTAGATGTCCGATGGGGATACAATAATGTCAGGATCAGGCAAGGGGACAAGCAAAAGGCAGCGTTCCGAACCAACTGAGGACTATTCGAACCCACGGTGATGTTCTTTGGCCTGACCAATTCCCCTGCCACCTTTCAATGGATGATGAACAATATCTTTCATGATCTCATCCAAGATGGAAAAGTGACCATTTATCTCAACGACATCCTCATGTTCTCAAAAAACCTTGCCAAACACTGACTGACTACCTGCAAGGTCCTTCAATGCTTATGAGAGAACAACCTCTTTCTAAAAGCTGAGAAGTGTGAGTTTGAAGTACTAGAGACTGAGTACTTAGGAGTCATCATAGCCGAAGAAAGCATCCAGATGGACCCCGTCAAGGTTAAGGGGATTGTGGAATGGCCTACCCCTACCAAGAAGCAAGAACTTCAATCATTCTTAGGCTTCACTAACTTCTGTCGACAATTCATTAAAAACTACTCCAAAATCATCCGACCTATGACACAACTTATGGGCAAAGTACTCTGGAATTGGGGAACTGCCCAACAAATGGCATCTGAATGACTCAAGGAGCAGCTAATCACAGACATCATCCTGGCCATGCCGATAGAGGAAGGAAGATTCAGAGTGGAGGCAGACTCTAGTGAAGGAGCTATTGGGGCAGTACTGTCCCAGGAACAAGACAGGAGGTGGAGACCAGTGGCTTTCATGTCCAAGGCCTTAACTGCGACCAAGCGAAACTACAAGATTTATGACAAAGAACTCCTCACCATCATGCTCACCCTGGCCGAGTGGAGACACTACCTAATGGGAGCAGCAAAGGACTTCGAAATCTGGACAGACCACCAAAACCTCCAGTATTTCTGACAGCCCCAAAAGGTCAATCACTGACAAGCCCAATGGATTACCGATGTTGCAACTGCAGACAATCCAATTGTGTATTTTTGCAATCTGAGTGATTAGACCATATGACTTATATAGACAGCGAGCGGAGCTAATATGTCAGCACATACATAATAAAATACAATGCAACGAGACAAATAGACAGTAAAGTGACATTTGACGCGACAGAATAAACCAGGGACTTAGTCATAGCATGTACCTGATGGGCACGCTTGGCAGAAAGACCGAAAACCCCTGTCCTAGCACCTACAGTCTAGTCTACTTAGCGAGCTCTGCTTTTTAATTTGAAGAACTAAATGATTGCACTTAATGAAAACGGTGCACTCGTTAAATTAAAATGACATACTGTACCTGAGAAGCTGGTCCGAACCTTGCACGCAAGATAAGATAAATGATAAAATTGGACACACAGATTGATTAGCAGTGTCGGCCAAATACCAAAGTGCCGAGTAACTTGTATACATTGCCTTGTCAACCTGAGAGCTCAGTGCATGCGAGAATCCCTTCTAGAGAGAAACAATAACCCGATGATGAGGCTAGATCTGGGATAGCCAACAGCCATCACCCTGATATGTCCTCGGACTTACAGATAGCGAGTGCATGCTACTAGTTAAGCGAGCTCACTATAGAAACAATACTATATGAAGAAACTCCGAGTTGGTAGCCAAGTAAGAACTGCGGCAGCGGTGGGCTGTGTGTGTAGGAGTCTATTTTACCTGGGTACTAGCATGACATTTATAATCAGTAACTTGTTCTAGTATAAATAGTCAGTATATTAGGGTAGTATACAAGTTTCAAACCCCCGAGTTACAGTGTGCATGTGGAAAGCGAGCGCTGTGGCAAAGGATTAGTTTGTAGCTTCGAGTGTCATATATAAACCTGCGAGCTCACCCAGAAGAATCGAGATATATTCAGAATCTGACTTGTGTGCTTAAGTTCTGAGTGAATAAGAATCAGTGTCACTGTTCTGTTCCATCTGAGCATTGTTGAGTCTGTTAAGAGTATGAATTGAAGTGGAAGTTCTGAAATCTGTTTCTGTTGGTCTGTTTCTGTTCTGTCAGTCTGTTTCTGAAATCTGCTTCTGTTCTGTTCTGAATCTGTTTCTGTTCCGAATCCGAGATCTGTTGAAGTGTCCATGGTTGATATCATTGTTTGAGTCAGTTTTGGATAACCCTACACGCTGACATGTAGTGAGCTCACTAAGTCAGTACTTAGCTGAGTGGTTAGAAGAGCGAGCTCAGTGTCGTTTTGACTTGTATCATGTTCTGTTCTGTTGTAGGACCAGTGTCCTGTGTATTTTGAATATTATCATTCGCCTAGAAGGTTGCGCCTCAAAGTAACACCTTCTTGTAAAAGTTCCTAGGTTTAGGATCAATTGGAAAAGAGTAAACGCTGTATAGCGTCGAGATAATAAGGAGCTTTACTAGATTTGAAGCACTAGTAGTTGCAGAGTTGATATAATCTCATTCCCCCCATCACACTTTCGAGGGTGATTGTTAGATTGAGTAGTTGTGTAAGTGTGTGTGAGGTTTAGTGTGTATATCATGCTGTTCCATGCGCTATTCCACAAGTGCCCACAGCCAACCTCTTCACCGAGTTAGCAGAATATCATTTTACCCTTCATCACAAAGCTGGCACTGCAAACAAGAAGGCAGACCTCCTCAGCTGAAGGGATGATCACGACCAAGGCAAAGGGGACAATATCGAAGTCGTAGTACTCAAGCCAGAGTACTTCAATGCAATGATCATGCCCACCGAAACTGAGACCCATGCCAAGATCCAAGAAGCAACCCAAATCCACAAGAAGTGGGATCAGGGAATTGCCAATTCCCTCAATCATGAATGAGGTATCACCCAGGAAGAAGGAGTGCTCTACTATGATGGCAGGGTCTATGTTCCCTGGAACCATAAACTGCAGGGAGAAATCATTTCCCAGTCCCATGATCATATCACCGCCAGACACCCCAGGATAGAAAAAACAAAAGAGCTCATCCTCTGAAATTACTGGTGGCCCAAGATGAAGAAGGATGTAGAAACTTATGTCAAGGCCTGCAAGACTTGCCAACAAACCAAGGCAAGCACACAGAAGAAATCTGTGCCCCTTCATCTGAATGAAATCCCATCCTCCCCTTGGACTCACATCTCGGTAGACATGATCACAGGTTTACCAGAATTGAATGGATACGATGCTATATTAGTCATCATTGACAGGTTCTCAAAAGAAATCCTCCCAATTGCATGTAATGTGGAACTCTCATCAGAAGGATTGGCAAAAATCCTTTGAGATCAGGTATATTGCCGACATGGGATGCCAAAAACTGTTATCTCTGATAGGGGTTCACAGTTTGTATCCAAATTCATGAAAGACCTATATGAATTACTGGACATCATGCCAAACACATCCACAGCCTTTCACCCCCAAATGGATGGACAGACAGACAGGGTTAATCAGGAGATCAATAAATACCTGAGGATCTTCATTAACCACCGACAGACCAATTGGGCTGAATGGCTGCCCCTAGCAGCATTCCAGCACAATAACCGCATCCATTCTGCTACAGGAAGGAGTCCATTCGAAATCAACCATGGTATCCATCCCCGAATCATCCCAGATGCCAAGCACACCACCCCATTTCGCAACCCCGCCGCCACAGACTTCACAACCCAAATGCACAATATTCATGACCAGACCCACATAGCGCTAAATGAAGCCGCTCAACAAATGAAGACCCAATATGATAAAGACAGAAACCCTGCCAAGGATTACCAGATCAGTGAACGAGTGTGGCTAGACACCACCAACTTACTTCTCCCATGACCCAAGAAGAAGTTGGATGACAAGCACACAGGACCATTCGAAATCCTTGAAAAGGCAGGACCATCAGCATACAAACTACATCTTCCTGCTTCCTGGAAAATCCATTCCTGCTTTAATGAAAAACTCCTAACCCCATATACCCCTGCTTTCCTCAACCAAGAACAACAACAACAACCACCACCACCACCTGACCTTCTCAACAACCATGAATATTACAAAGTTGAAAAGATACTAGATGCCTGAACAAGAAAAATACAAGGGAAGAAGCTACCAGGACAACAAGGACAACCCAATTCCATCCTAACAACAGACTATTTCGTCAAATGGAAAGGGTGGACAAAGGAACATAATGGATAGGTACGAGAGGACTACATGAATGCAGATGAAGTGATTGTGGACTTCTACAGGGAAAGAGAGGTGGAACAAGGAATCCAATCAATCACTACCGAAACCCCAGAAATCATAGACCATGAATGGTGAGAAACCACCTTCTGGTACTTGCTGAAAACTGATGAAAAGGAGGAATGGATCAAAGAACCTGAGGATGGCTATCTATTGCAATTGAAACTTGAATATTGGGAAAGGGATAAAGAAAAATCCCTAGAAGAACCCGAAGAGCTTGGCTAGACAGTCAGGACAACTGTCTTAATGAGAGGGTAATGTTATGATTTTTCAATTATCTTATGTTATCACGAGCATCTGTCTTATTGCATCTTATCAAAGCGCCTATCACAATACCCAGACCGGTCATCATACCTATACCAGACAACCTCAGCAATTGTACTATGGCTCACGACAGACTCTCCTTTTTCATTGTTTCACACATGGACCCCTTATTGTTACCACATGGACAGTTCTATCTTTAGCACTCTAGTTTTCATATATAAGTAGCGTATTTCTCACTGTATAACTCCAGCTTCGAGCTAAAGTTTAATCTATACCAGACTTCTCTCCTTGCTTCCCACCCAGAGTTCTTAACTCTAGTCCTTTTTGCTCTATGACTAGTCATTATCGTGACTCCTAGGGTGATTGTCTGAACATGAGACAGCCCTAGGTTTATGTCAGACAAGTCATGTGCAGTCTGGGTCTAACACACTACTTGCTATTCTCTGTCAAACTAGACTATACAAATCACATCTAGGAGACACAATTGCATCTAGTACAAACCAAGAAGTAGAGACAGAAAGACTAGATTAACTCGTCCTCTTGACGACTTGAATACCACCTTAAAATGAAAATATTCACTAAGTCTCGATGGAATCCAATCCTAGAACGAACTTAGTCTCATGCATGAATAACCCTGAACCTTGGATAGAATGAATAGCATTGCTAGATACCAAGATACCCATTGAGATCATGCAGTGATCGAAGCAATACAAACTCGGTCCTTCAATTGATCCATGATCGGTGGTTACTTCCTCAAAGATACCATGTGAAAATGCAGTATTAAATGGGTTAACTCATGGCTGCCCTTGAATAATGAATAAGGAGTACCTATGGACCAGCATGGCACTCCTAGACAATAGAATAAACTGCAGTTGTTCTGAGAAACTGAATAGAAACCTTGGAATTGTGCAGTCCTTGAAAATTAATTACTCATTGTTTATATTGATACCCAATATCATGCCATAAAGATGCCTAGATAAGAGATTCCTATACCTAGACACAGAGTACTATAAATTACTGCCATCTAGATGCATAATGGCAGGAAAACATTCACTGCATTTATGCTAGTGGCTTATAGCTACCTAATCAAATAAAGGATTTAGTGTCTGTTCTTGATGGAGTAAATAAGTTTTACAAAGTCATCCAATAAGAAGAACATTGCCTAGTTGAAGTGAATAAGCTTAGAATGCTTTAAGTTTGAACAATTGAAGAGTCTGTGTGCTCTAGAGTCTGTGTACTTGAAGTCAGGATCTGTGTATCCTTTGTAGAAACCTGTGTGTTTCTTTGTCTCAAGTCTGTGAACTTGTGTTGTTGAGTCTGTGTACTCTAGAGCCTGTGCACCTTTTGTGGAACCTGTGAGTTCTTAGATTGTTTTGAATTGTGAAGTCATCTAGATCAGCTTTTAGCTTGCCTAGATGAAGTCTTTTGAGTCTAAACTGCTCTATTATATCTTACCAAACCCTATGTTGCTATATACCTTGCTATCATGATTAGTGTATCTCATGTAAACACTCTGAGAATTGAATTTGAAGTTGCATTTGAACAAAACCCAATTGATTATCGAATCTAAGTACACCACAAGTGCTTCTATCATACTCAACCTTGAACTTAAACATTGGTGATAGGGTGTGTGTGTTAGAGTGAGAGTTAGCCTCTAGATTGATGATCTAGAGTTAGTTTTCCTTTGCACACTGCCCATTACTGAGCACATCACTGAAACCTGCAACCTTATTGTTGAAAGAGCCTTCCTATTGCTCTTCTTCCAATCTGCCACCAGTGCTGTGTCTGCCAGGGCTGGAATGCTTCTGTCTGCATAATCAATCAGAGCTAAATCTGTTAGGATATCAATCATCTTGATTTTCCATATCAGGTAATTTTCTGAGCCCTTAAGAGGTTCAATTCTATACACAGACTGGCTATCCATCTAGTTCTACATGTGTACATAAAGTACAAAAGTGCAAAGTATGTAATGGTGTGAGTAGTTCAGTTAGGGCTAGGGCCCATAACCTATTGTAACAAGTAGAAGAGGAGTATTAGAAATGAGAATTAATTAGTCCCTCAAGAGAGAGACATCCTACTTAAATACATTTTGTACTACTTCTAGAATTTGCTACAAATTACTAAATAAATCCTAGTCATGGTCCAAATCAGCTGCCACTGATTCATACCAAATCTTCAAGTACATTCTTGTACTCGCTCAGGATTGCTATCCCAACAACCTTTAGTATGGCTATCAGTTTTGATAAATCCTGTTTTTCTTCTGAAATCTTATGTATAGACATGCAAAAAAAGCGCTCTCAAATTTCTATATTCTTGGAGTACAAATCTATTCTGTGCAATGTGATAGGGTGGGATTGAGTGGATACATGTAAGATATTTCATTACTGCATTGAAAAGCTCTTTATAACTCTTCTTAAAGCCTCACATCTCCATGGACAGTACACAAGGGACCCAACCATCTGTTCTTTTGATGGTTGATTATGGATAGAAATTTTCTGTTCATCAAAGCTTCTTTATGGTGCATAATGCTTGGTACCTTGACCATCTCTCTATTCTGATAGGTAATCCCAGGTCTTCCTCCACAGCCATTTTGACAGTTTTCTCAAGAACCTTCTAATTGATTCACCATCTCAGTCAGACGGATCTTTGGATGACCTCTTCAATGAACCGGAGAACAACATGCAGGGTAGTAGTACCCAAAAAAAATCCCAAACCATGACTGCAAAGAAATGAGCCAACGGAACTGCTGCTGTAAAACCCGTGAGATGCATGTAATTATGAGTCTTGAGCTACAAAGAATGTGTTGCACCTTCTTGTTCTCCATTCCCAGCAGGTATGTGTCAATCGCAACCTTCAAGCATTGATATAGAATTCCCTTGAATGGTTTGCTCTCTCAACCTTAGGTGACAGTAAAAGGATTTGATTTAGTGGTGTTTCGTAGAATGACGTGAGATTACGGAGTATAACTTGTAACAAGAGGGATTCCACCGAGCAAACAATGCTACTCAAAGCAAATTGTGTATCTATGCCAGGATTTCAAGCCTCAGAAATCAAGGGTGTGACGTCTTGGAAGCGCTAAGGAGCGGAAATGACTGACACATCGGCAGTCGACCTAAGGAAGTAGCGTCGTCAAGTCACAAGCTCGCCCGGCATCTCAGCGGCTCGTTGTCGACTCCCTGTGTAGAATTCCTGTGGGGCAGTCAACACCCTAGTGGGGGTAGTAGCAATCTTGGGTAAAGGTGATCTAAGCCTAAGAGCAAATTTTAAGCGTCGAGCGAAATAAGCGAAAGGAAAAGAATATGGTTGATTTCCCAATTGAGTGACGGCTTGCAGACGCCAGAAGGAGCGTGATTTAACCAGCTTGTCAAATCGGATCACTACGTCTTCTATGGTGGGCCGTTCGGAAGGGTTCTCCTTCACCATGTCTGCGACAAGCGGCCGTAAAAAGTCCAGACCAATTCGAGTAGGATTGCAGTGCGTTTTTGTCTAGAGATGACGATTATATCGAGCAAGTGCGAATTCATGTAGCACCTACATCAAGGAAATATTCTCTGAGCATATTTCCAAGGTAATATATGTCGGTAGGGAACGGATTACACTCAAACGGCGCAACAGGCTTCGAATGCTCAGGTGCCATTCTGTCTGCTCCCCGGAGGATCGGCTCGCTGGGAATACCATCCGCTGGATCGTATCGACGAGCATGTCCAAAGTCAATGAGGTAGTAACGTGGCCAACACGCTGTACGCGTGCAACTCGGCGAAACGTGACCACTGCAGTCGACCTTCATGTAGGGTCGTTCGGGGATGTATCCTTCCGGATACATCTTTGTAGGATCCATCATAACGTTCATGATCGTGCAGTCACTTCAAGGGCTGAGAGTCAGGTTATTAGGTACCCCCAGAATGATAGACTTACCGGTGAGCGACGAAATGTTGATGCATAAACTGAACGCCCTAGCAGCGCGTCAATCTACATGAAAAAAAGAACAGAAATTAATACACACACCTCAAATATTTGTCTGAAACATTCTAACACTTCCCCCACCGTGTCAAATGGAGGATCCCAGAATAGTCGTAATATCGGGAGTACGAGGATCGCATGGCTTCCAAATTTCAGGACCCCGTAAACAGGGATGCAATGGTTTTGTGGGTCAAGTGAGAGAGGTGGTGAGGAAAATAAGACCGATATTTCGAATTCCAGCGAGTCTATTTCAACACCCTTCAGGATGACAGGAACGTTATCCTTTAGTCGCACCGCAGAAATAAGAAAAGGCCGCTAGAACAGAATGAGTAAGGTAATGTACCAATGCCACAATTCCGTACCGGCAATCGAGATATGGCTTGTCGCCTTTCAGCCTCATTCGTGGGTTTCCAGTCGGGATTGAACTTCGGTGGTATTCTGTAACCCGATTCTTCAAGGAAGAGCCTTGCATCGACCCAGAACTGGTCAAGAATGGGATTGATTATCGGTATAACGATTCTTCGTCCTGTGTTGTCCCATCGCCGTTTGGTCTTGAACATGGGGGTCACGAATGCTGAAGGTTTCGATGTTCAATTTAATTTACAACACGTCATCACATTGACATGTCTATATCACGTGATTTCTGCATGATCCAGGTCCCACTTATTTGGCGCAGTTTGGCGCGCCGCCAGGCCCAGAGTCAGTGCCAACGCTGCTAAGTCAGCGCTCGCCGCTCGCTGCTTTTGGTATTATTCAATGAGCTGAATTATCACTTTATCGTGCACATTTCACCGCATATACGCGGCAGGTACTGATCGACGTCGGCGAGTCACCAGCGACTACTCGAAGCGATAATTCATATCAGCAACAGGTTCTCACTGGAGGCTCTCCAGATGGCTCGAAAAGGGGTGAGTCCCGGGTGCATAATGCACAATCAAATTGTTGCTATATAGAATTTATTCGTTACTATTGACTTGTGCGTCAAATTCAACTGAGGGAATAAGTTCTAGAATTATCCTTAAACATCCCGCGGATTGTGACCAAGACCAAGGTTTCCCGCAATTACTTCCCATAATGGAGTCTGGTATCCGACCTGAGTCTGAGTGATGTTGGTTCCAGGAATCACCAAACGAGTAGCCCCCCGGGCGCCGCGGTACTGCGTCTGAGCCACCAATTGTTCTGGTGACATGGAAAGGGAATCAATGGATTCTGCATAGGTGGCGGCCGTAGAATATCTATTAGGGTCCTGCAATGCGGCCCTTTTCTTGGGAGACATAGGTGGACCACTAGAGCAGCCACGATCCTTAACCGCTTCGTGATGGTGCTCTAGGTCAGCTGTTCGTTTTCTAACTCCAAATGATAAATCTAGGGAAGAAAATTTAAAATGATATGACGTACAAGAAGTAGCTAGAAGAACCGTCCTCGGCAGCTGTGCATTCGTCTATTTCTGGTGACTCGCCGGCGCTAGTCATTGCGACGGG
Organism: Armillaria fumosa; assembly: GCA_030407015.1. Classification (NCBI taxonomy): domain Eukaryota; kingdom Fungi; phylum Basidiomycota; class Agaricomycetes; order Agaricales; family Physalacriaceae; genus Armillaria; species Armillaria fumosa. The sequence continues at coordinate 476,970 of JAUDYM010000021.1, read as the reverse complement.
ATTTGGTATCTCAATGTCCGTCATTGGCCCGGAAGCGATTGAAACAGAACGGCTACTAGAGTGAGATCACAATGCATTGAACGTCAGGCTTCGTAGATCACTATTTATCACCATACTCCCCTGGTTTGTATAGATGGCTCAGCTAATTTTTTGAGCGGTACTTGGTCTCTGATAATCCTCAGGATGAACGATTCATGTTCCCATATTTTGCATACTCACTGCAGCTCTGCGACTTTGCCACACTTCACCTCTTGAAGGCGTGAGTTGTATTGCAGGTCATAGGAGAACTTAGGAAATCGACACACTATAGATAGCGCGCAGCTCTTCCATAATGCTGTCCTCTTCATCCAGCTGTATCAATCGATTGATCAATTCAAAATGAGCGGCTCAAGTACGATAATATTGCTCACAAACTTTTGGAAAGAAGCGCCCCTGGAGTGTATTACAATATCAGATACCCGATATAAGTGAAAACCTATAAATTGGGTCGAACAATAATGCTCTTGTAGTAACAATGCGGGTTTTGTCTGCCAGAGTGTTTTATGATAAATAGAATCGGCGGCAGCCATGGAAGTAGTAACTCACCCACGATGGTCTGGTCATACATGCGCGCAACTTCAGAGTGAGTCTTCATGGGAATTGTTAACGATCCAAATTTATGCATCCAGTTACAATTGAGTCTTGACGGACCTTCGCACTCTGAAAGAGATCCTTGGTTTCTGTGTGAAAGTCTGCAGCAAGCTTTTGCACTGTCGAATCCATGATTCCAGAAAGAAATGCGGCGTCCATCGAATCCATGAGTGCAGTGCGTATATCTCTACAACTTGGTACGATGTTCAAAATTTAGCATGCAAGTAGTCATTCATGGTGTTTAACCATACGTGATATACCGTTCAAAGCTCTGCTCGAACAAATTGGGAGTGATTTCGCCATGAAGGACGCATAGGACTCGGCCGCTTTGTTTCATTCGGTGGGCACCTCGAAGGAGGTGATCCATTGGACTATTAGGGATTGTGAAAAAGACCATAGTGGCAGTGAACGCGGCTGCAGGCGTGGAATGGGGGTACAGAGCAACCAAACAGAAGAGACATCCGGTTGTATATAAGATAGTAATCGATAGGTCGGAGCTCGGTACTTGCTTCACGGGTGCCATCGATAGAGATGCTCTGTACTTCATCCGAGATCCCTGGTCTTGCGACACTCTTTTTGGAAGCAGCTAAGGATTTATCGGTCAATATCGGATAAAGCACAAAGTAGTACACGGTTCCACACCAGTTGTAAGATATCCCAAGGATGGAGGAAGTAAGCTGCCCAGAACTTTGATGGATCTTGAAAGTTGGAACATGATCGTACCCTTATCGATTCGTTAGGCCAACACGCAGAGTGTTCAACAAGACACGATGAGGCAGCGAGGTCCCCTTGTACGGATGTTGAATTACTACCTTGATAAACTTTAGGGTCGGTGTTCCGAGTCCTGTGTATACAGGATTCGGTCTATGCTAACCTGAGCATCTCGGTGACGGTGCATGATTGCGACAGTCCGACAATTTCCCGTGCCATGCTCCATCGACTCTGTTGTCACACATCACAGTTCAAAATTGTTACCCTTTCTTTTTTGAGGTTTTTCGAGAATCAATTGCTCTTCCTCACGATCGTTGTCTGTCATTGTCAGCAATACATGGTCCGGACCTTACCCGTACACGAAAGTCGTGTCGATTGAATATATCGAACAAGGACAATAACTGCTAGACTGGCAGAGCTGTAGCAACTCGAATCATGGCCACCCGGCGCTCCTGAGCCAATACCACGAGCTCTCCAATTCCATACTTCTCCGTTCGGCTGATCAGGCATCCACTGAGGTGTCCCTCATTAAATTGTTTCTGACGTTGGAATGCAACAACGCCAACGAGAAGGGGCATAGTCCTATTCAAACAGTCTGAGGATATAATCGTAATTATTCCTTCAGCAGCGACGACTTGCATAAACCTGAGGAAAAGCTTCACATGTAATTCCAAGCAAATGGCTCTAGCGCGTTCGAATCTCTGTCTGCGACCATCGTCAAACGCTTTGAACCTTTTCCATCTGCTGTAGTTGTACTCGTCCAGCGACCCTCCGACGACCAACTATTCATCCTCAAACTGGCTAATCGTAGATTGGGGTATTGTCATTGCTGGGAGGTTAATGTACCTTGGACCCCTGCTGTTGAACGTCATCTCCGGCGCGCTGTACGCGACATCGAGCTCAGTAAAAAGCAGAACTGATTTGAGATCATTTATGACACTAAACACCCGCAGCGACCTCTCAAGGACGAATGGGAAGATTGGATGTGGGAGGTCTCCACCTGGACTTGCAAATGAACGACCGCGATAGGGGACACTCTGCTTATCAGCTTTTACACCGCTTGCGAAGAAATTGTAGCCTTGTCTACATGGTGTTGTCCGTCTATCCATAACCTTCGACTCTGAACCTCTCCACCCCAAAACAGATATCGTTCAAGGACTGGCTTTCGAGTATGTTCATGGCACGAACATAGAGGATCTCAAGCCTGGTGTCGACATCTCTCAGCAGGAAGCTGAGGCAATCTCCAGCAGAGTGATAGACGTGTTCCGTACTATCGAGGCAGAGAACTGTGACATCCATAATGGCCTCCATATTAGGAACGTCATTTTGTGAGACTCTCCGGTCATCATCGACTTCGGATGCGCCATCATCAGAAGACCTGGATAGAGCGACGAGGAGTGGAGAGCCGTTGTTGAAGGGGGCCCCAATACGCGAAATATGAGGGGTGGAAGAAGAATGTTACACCGGTTGAGATATCGGACTCTGGATACGACAATCCCGTGGTGTTCAATAAATATGTGGAGAAGTTACCAGACGACTATCGGATGGAGATGTTGGAGAGAGTTTCAGATATGGATTGGGACGGGGCGAAGGAGATGGTGCATCGGTGGAGGATAAAGCCAGATGTTCGGTGCAGAGCCTGGTGTGACTAGCTGTTGACCCGTCCTTCCGCAGACGCTTGCAGACCCCATGTCGGTTGTGAACTGGAGGGCGTGGCCATATGAGGGAACCGAAGAATCGCCTATCCTAGATTACCTAGGACTGGAGCTCAGCTTGACGGACTCAAGACAACGGCCGTCATACAAGAAAAAAAACCCCTCAAAAATGCTCCTCCGATAATTCTTCTCCCGCCTAGGATAAACATCGACCGCGCAAGATGGCGAATACCGTTTCTCCGTCTCTGGGAATAGCCTGAGCTGGAAACGTGGCACCGGCTTGAGTTCCAACTTCCCGCAGCGAGGTCACGATAGGCCAGACGGGAGTGTACACATTAGGAAGACAGAAAGTCGACGACGCTAAGACCCCTGGGTCGTCGTCTTCACTTTCTGACTGAATGTAGAAACAAAACTTCTGTCAGGACTTTCATGATCATGTACCAGGTCGAGCCAGTCCGGAGACTGGTTTATTACATCCGTATGGGGTCGTGGATACGAGGTACGTCCACGTCCGTGTCATGGCGGTACAATTGGGCAATGTGATAGTAACGGCTGGCAGATTGTTGTTGTGGACGAATTGTGGAAGTTCCCGGTCCAAGTGGTACACTTTGAATCTGATTTCAACAGCGACATTGACACAAGGATATCTTCTGTCACTTTTTTATCATCACAGCCGCAATCCTTCTCTACTTTTTGCGTCCGGAGCGTGAACATCATACGAATGTCAGCGGATGCGCATCTTGTTTGCTAACAAAGACTTCGAGGTCCTCAATTTGAATCTCCTTCCGAAGGCGCTCCGAAAGGTAACCGCGTTCTGCATTCGTGTGGCCACCTATAAACGGAAAGGTTAGAGTGTGTCTCTATCGCTTGTATTGCGAGCACTTACACAAGACGACGTTCTTCCCGGCAGCGACAGATGCTAATACTTCATGCTATCGTTGAGATCAACACGCTAAGAGCAACCAGAGTACGAAAAAAGACGAACATGTGACATCTCCCCAGTAAAATAAACGTCATCTTCACGTCCAACGAGCATAGATCCTCCTGACCCTCCACATATCGCCACTGTCCGAATGATGCTTAATACGGCGAAGGATACGCTACTTGAACTGAGGGCATACATCAGTCAAAGACAACGACCACCAAGTAACGTAAGCTTGTTTACCTTGAGATAGGCCAAGATGCCGCTTCACCCTGCCAATGAGCTCTTTCACAGACACCGGCTCGTCCAAAATCATTAGTCGCCCTTCTGCACCCTCGCTCGCCGCACTCGCATCGAGTTTCTCGCCCATCAAGGCGCTGACTTCGCCAGTACCAAGCCCTTTGGCAAGCCAGTCGTTCACGCCTCCCCATGCTGAGTCTAATGATGTGTGTGGCGAGAACGCGGAGATGCCCTCGGCTACACAGCGGAGAAGCGAAGCTTGCAAAGGGTTCGTGAGCGTTAATGATTGGAGAGGCTTGAACATCGGCGGATGGTACGAGACGATGACTGGTGCATTGAGGGCGATAGATTCTTTGACGACTGACGAAGTGAGGCTGAAGAAAGTTGGGAACTAGGCTTGCGGGAGTTAATCGTGGGAAAACGTACTCATTGGTCAAGAGGACTCGATTGTTGCCATTTAGTTTGTGAGAAGGGGACTGGTGATGTCGGTGAGACGCTAGCCAATGATCTCGGATTCAGGAAAGAAATTTACCGAGTAACAATCCAACCTTTAACGATGTAAGGATAAGGCCGAAAATCAAAAGTTGGGAAAAACGCGCTTACATTATCCCATTTTTCAGCCAAACGGAGGGGGGCAATGTTTTCCATGGCTCCACATATGGTTTTGACGAAAGGAATAGATATCTTTGAACTTGATCTGGAGGACCGCCAAAAAGAAATCTCAGATATCTGATGATGGCAATAGTGAGAGGAATGGTCGTAGTATATATTGCGAATCTTGCGATGGGCGGACTCGTTATGGCATCGACCGGCCCTCAGTTACACGTGATCGAACGTGTCCTGACTTTATTTGGATATCAACGCGCCAACAAACAGTATTATTTCCTTCTTTCCTTCCACCATGACTACAAGGTAAATGCCCTTCCGTGGACATCCTTAGCGGGCCAGCTATTACCAGATCCTATCGCAATTACCAGTTTAACTCTCCGCTGGTACCACCACTCAATAATTCTAGCTATAGGATTGAGTAATGTCAAGGCTCCTCGACTTGGTGCGCTTCTCATGGTTTTTCTTGAAGTTAACTCTCAAATGATTTCTCCAAGAGTTGTCTTGAATAATATCGGTAGTCTATCTTCAGAAACATTACGGTCATCCTGTCGAAATTCCGGCGTCCTTTTCACTGCGACGTGATCGGGTCCTTTGAGGAGGCCAACAAGGATACATCTTGTGGCTGCGATATCTTGCCTAGACAAGGTGCGTTTTTCCCTCCAGCTGCTTTTTCGAATGTAACATGTTGCGCCATGGTAGTAGACAGAAGGCCTAGCCTTGCTCATTCTTGTTCCTTTTGGGCAAGTACGATGGAGGACATGGCGATGAAGAGTACAACAAGGTGTGTCGCTATGAGCTAGCCATGTTCCGTAGCTTTTCCTGACTGACGGCTCGTCTTTCAGTGCCGCAGCGACCTGTCGGCGCCGCTCGAGTGATACGCGAGAATTCACCTCTTCGCTTTATGCAAGGCACCACTATCACGGCGATTCGTAGATGGCGGTTGTGAACGTATGGAGATAACATATCCCTTGATCCAATTGCTTTTCAAATGGTCTTGTCCTCGATAAACACTTTTTGTCTCGGATGAAGTTAACTATTCATATGGTGACGACTTTTCCGTGCGTACTCTTCATTTGTGTACTTCTTTCGAAAGTTGACTGTTGGGTGTAGGATGGCATCGCAAGCGATCTCGCCTCTCTACACACATACACATCCTCGACTTCCCGGATTTCTGAGGGACCGACAGACGGCATGTCGGTGAGGTTGGTCCAATGCGACGTTCTATTCATACTGATTTAGTTATGTAGATTCTTTAAGATTGTTGGGGCTATCATCTCGAGAGTCAGCATTTGATGTGATCAGCAGGCGATTTCGGTGCCCCCGGTCGAGAATGTTGCGACAAAGCAAAGCGTGGGATCATGATTGGGACCTTCGATTATTTAAGTGTGTTCTCCTGTCTCTCATCTTTCTCTCGTCCTCTAATATTCGCTGAAGGTTCATGTCGATGACCGAAAGATTCATCCCTTTCACCTATCAAGGCGAAGGGTACCAGACATGGTACAAAGTTGTCGGCAACCTAGATAACCGTACTCAGACACCCTTGCTTGTGGCGCACGGCGGGCCAGGTCGGTTTTGTTTACTGCTTGCCGAAATGCCTATCTCACGGATAACTAAGCTAGGTCTATCCTACGACTACCTTCTTCCTCTCTCGAACCTCGCCACCAAGTTCTCCATCCCAGTCGTCTTCTACGACCAAATCGGAAATTCCCGCTCGACGCATCTTTCATCAAAATTACCATCGTTCTGGACTATCGATCTCTTCATCGATGAACTCGTCAATCTTCTCCAGCATTTCCACACCCAGGACGGCTTCGATTTTCTCGGCCATTCATGGGGCGGGATACTTGGTCTAGAGTTCGAGGTACGCAGGCAGCCTGAGGGGTTACGCCACTTGGTGTTGACCAACTTGTTGGCGGATACGGGAATGTGGAACGCGTCGACTGGGGAGGTCAACAAGGCCTTTCCGGAGGATGTACAGAAGGGACTGGCTGTTGGTGTGGCGGATATGGAAGCGTATGGCAAGGCGCTCAAGGTGTTCCACGAGAAGCATGGATGTCTCGTCGACCCGTGGATGGAAGAGCTGGTGTACTCAATGAACCAGTCTATCAGTCCATCGGCAGATATCTCCGTTGCAGTGGGGATGTACGTGCGGTGTCTTTCTCACTATCGTTCTATATGCTGATGGTTTTGTAGGTTCACGGGAGAGCTGCGTACATGGAGTGTCATCGATCGTCTTGAACACGTTCGCGTTCCGACCTTTGTGATCAACGGACGAGCCGATATCGCCCAAGACTTTGTCGTCGAGCCTCTCTTCAGAAGAATTTGTCAGGTCAAGTGGATGACCATGGAGAAATCAAGCGGTACTCCTATGTGGGAGGAGCGGGGGTATATGGACCTAGTCAATGGATGTTTGTCTGTGTAACCCTTCTGTATATCGGTTCTCCTTTCATTGCCGAACCGCCGAAATGACATCTCCAAATGCAGGTGGCAAGGAAGGCGCTGCGTGTCTGCAATATCACTTTGGCGATGGAAAGGTTTCTCGGGGACATACACCCCCGTGCCGGCCTAGCAATATACAGTGCGCGGGTCGACTCACTGCTCACTTATGGCTCTCAGGTCGTTGTGGTGACAGTGGATCGCACTCTTCGCCTGCTCGAAAAGGTTCAGATTACCTTTTTCCGCCGCCTTCTCCATATTCACCGCCGATCAATGATTGCCGCCCTCTACTCAGACCGGGTTCACCCTAATACGTTATCGGAGGATTGTCCTTGCGCTGCGTTACTTGATGCGCCAGCTCACTGAACGGGGGACGACGACACGACTGGCGCCGCTGGGTATTGATGCGTGCCGTGAGGTATGGATGGTGGGCAAGAAGTGTTGGCTGACAGATATTGCTGATGCTTTGCTGCGCCTCTACCACCCAGTCCATGCGTCCCTGGACGATCTGTGTGATCCAGTGCGTGTGGCATCGCTTATGTCGGACGTCGAGGTCTTGTGGAAGACAGAGATTGTAGATGAGATCACTGGATCTCCAACAGCTGATCTGCTCGCTTTTCGTTACTGGGAGTGTAACGGTCCCGCGGCGGCGTTCCGCCCTTACCTCGATATTCGAATCCTTGTCCATCGTATTGCGTTGACGCGGGCCCTCACAGCCACCCACCAGCTCGCCGTGGAGCGCGGCAAGTCGTATGGCGTCAGCAAGGACTGTCGTCTGTGTAGGGTGTGCTCCAACGATGTTGAAGACGTCCCACATGTGCTGTTTCTGTGTCCGTACCCCCAAGCAGAGCTGATACGCCGGCCGTTCTTATCATTTGTTTAGGCTCGGTACCCCAGCTGGAAGAGGGGTGTGCGATCCCCGGCACACCTCATGTGTCTTGCAGGGACAGAGGAACTGGTGCCCAGTGTGGGCTGCTTCGTCCATGCAATGCTTGCGCCTTGGGATTCTGTCCCTTTAGCGTTGTGATTTTGTCACCGACCTACTGCCGAGGTCGTGACGGAGTACTCAGGAGGGGGCTTTACCAGAGCGGCAGAGCGTAAGTGTGGTTCGGTACCGTAGCAGTCGTACTTCTTTCTAGGTACAGTAGTAATTACATATTAGCTAGTTGGAGTGTACAGCCGGGGGACTGTAGTACGGACGCCGGCATGCTTCTGTTGAGGAGCACCGTCGGGTAATGAAACTCACTTCCTTCCTTCCAAGGTGACACCGATGTTGATATCGAAGTTCCATCTGCGAAGTATATAAATACACTGCGATGCTCTTGCACGAATCACTGGTGACGATGGTCGATCACCGTGACAACGCACTATTTTTGACTGACCCTTCTTTGAATAACATCTTCATCTCCTGGGCCTGTTAAGATCTCGTCCAACGTCGAGAGTGGTATCCCCCAATCTTCTCTTTTGACAAACACCCCATCGTAGAGCCCAGGCTATACGACCTCCAGTGTAAGGGTCTCTATTCGCGCCGCGCCGTCTTTTTCATCCTTTCTATCTTCGCATTCACGGCAACAGACAAAGCCGGCCTTTCCTCTCACCACCATCATGGATCCCACGAACCTCCTCAACATCGTACTCAATGGTCGAGCTCGCGGTATATCGTGTTCGTCAAGCTCGTCACGGCAACCCTCGGAGGCTGACAAGAATCGGTAGAGACGATAACCAGGCTGCAGCCGCCTTTTCAAGCGCTATCCTTGATAGCGTTCCCTTTCTTCGGTGTCGACACCACCGGTTGAAACAAAGTGATGGCATGCAGTAATGAGAAATTTCTTCAACTAGGTGAGCTACCTCCTCATCATGACCTTTTTTCGACGCTCACTTTCTTTTAAGTAATTCGTCGCAAAGAACGTCGACCATGTCTCTTCAGAAAAATCTCAGCCTGACACTTGGGGATCCTATCGAGATTCTAGCGACCTCTTTTCTGCTACAGAGGCTGTCAGTTCTTGAAGAGGAACAACTGACCCTTTAGACCTGAATGGTGGTCTCCTCTATTCAATAAGCAAGCGACGCGTTTCAGGTCTAGGCGTTCGACGCATCTACCATCAAAACCGCTGTCATTCTACGCTATCTATATCTTTGTCCACGAACTGGTCAACGCACTGGAGAATCCGCGCATCGAAGACGGATTCGACTTGTTCGGTCATTTATGGGGCAGGATGCTCGGTCTAGAGTTCGACAGCCTGAGACGCTACGCCATCATGTATGGAACAATTTATTGGCGGATATGGAAATGTGGAGCGCGCCGACTGGGGAGTCCAGCAATGCCTTCCTGGACGATGTATCAAAAGGACCGGTGCTCAACGTAGCCGACCTGAACCGATCGACGAGTCCATATGCGGACATTGCTGTTGCAGTTACATGTGTGTGAGGCGGATTTCTCACTATCTTTCTATATGCTGATAGTCCCCTTGTAGGTTCATCGGAAATTTGCGTACACGGACTAGGGTCGATTGTGTTCGTGTTCCAACCCTTGTGATCAACAGACGGTCTATCTCTCGATTGCACCAGTTGACGATCTCATTTCGAAACAAAGTCGGAATTTCGGACGTTAGGATGCATCAGGGTAATGTCCGTTACCAAGGTACCTCCGGGTCAAATTCTTCAATGAATAACTTCTCAGACTTGTTTACGTTACCTTTGTAGATTTGTACTAGATGGTGTAGCACGGTATTCAGACCCGCAGTTTCTCGATGCGGAGGTGAGATTCCAATAGGCGGGTAAACAAGCTATTAACACGTGCATCGTGAGTAACGAACCTAATTCTCGTTTCCCTCCCTTGACCCTTACACCCGTCATCTATAGGCATCGTTGTCCCAATCCCCGGCGCGCTGAATACTTCACACAGGTACGAATTTTGCTCGTCGAAGGAAACGCTCGTTGGTCTGACTTGCTCACAGACGTCTAACCAACACATTCTCGAAGAATCCGTTATCGACGGAATCTGAACCATCTACTGTTAGTCCATTCGCCATCCCTCGGCTCGGCTCATCTCATGTAATCCTTTTCCAGGAAATCTCTGCTTACTGTCCCCACTGTGCCCCGGCGGATATTATCGAACGACATATCGTGTGCAGCAATATACTTGTGCTCCGTCGTACTGAGCAGTCGTCGGAAGATCTGGAGTCGGAGACATTCACATCCGTCAAGGAGCACATACACTGCCTCGAATCTAAGATTGTTACCCGCGATGGACATCTCCAGACACAGGATACATCTCTTCAGCACGAACGTGATTTTGTGTCGCAGGATCTCGGAAATCATGAATCCATATTCACGCCCATTTGACGTCTCGCTATATATCTTTCAGATGTCCCTCAATGACCGCGTCAAACTCGACGTAAAAATCAGCCCTTGGCTTCTAGGTTACGTCTGCCATCACTGGAGAGCTCTCTATTGTTCCACCGATTCCTTGTGGACCGGCGTATTGCTTGAGAGCGTATGCTCCATTAACCTCCCACCCGGTCGAAGCCGTCTAAAAACTTCTTCTCTCTCTTTGCAGAAAGTTCGCCGCTCGATATCATCATTGCACTGATACATCCTCGCGATGTGGATCCTGAATATTACTTCTTTCGTCGTGAAGTTTGCCCAGGCAATGACAGAAGTCTTGTTTGGGAAGACATTATTCTTCATTCACACCGACGATCTTACGTAGGCTTCTCTACGGAAGGGCCGGTAGCAGCCCTTTGGAGATTTTCTTGCCCTTTGCCCTGCTTATGCAGGCTCTTCTTGTCGACACATGGAGCTTCTTCCTCCACCGGCATCTGACACCTGTTTTCTCAGCTCCCCTTCTCCGAGATCTCGCCCTCTGCATGGAGTATTGCCGTTTGGAGGGTACTTGCGCAAACGGCGCCCCTTCACCAGATTGTCTACCTAACGATGTCATTAAGCATCAATAAAGCAAGCGACCAAAATACAGATCTAAATGATGCAGATCCAGATTTCTACGCCTGCCTGAAGGACGCTATCCTGTTGGAGAATCTCAGCTTCAAGATCTGCACCGAACGTATCATCTTTCAGCCTCTGCGCCGTCTGATGTAGCGCTATTTCTTCCCTTCACCCACCGCAATATCCATACGTTGACATTGGACGGCGACATTTCTTCCGTCCTGGGCCAGTGCTTCATGCCAAACCTGAAGGAATTATTCGTTTATCGCACTTCTGAGATGGAGCTGATCTCACTAATGATAGCTCCGCCTACTCATGCTGGGTCTCTTCTTTGGTTTGTGTGCCGCTCAAAGAGCAATCTACAGATCTTTTCGTGCTCCAAATCACTTCCACTTCCGGTGTTGAACAGCGCTTGTGAACAGTGGTCGGCGTCATGACGAAACTCACCATCACCGTTGTTACAGCGACTCGAGCGCCACTGTTCGAGAGTTGACCTTTGAGGAGGGCAGACCCGGTGTGCTCCCAAATTTCCAGTATTTGAAGTTGCGTACGCGTGACGGGTTGTGTATCTTCCTCGTCAAAATGGCGTTCTCAAAGCATACTCAATTGTCCTGGTATTTTCACAGATTTTCTCACACACATTATACTTTACGCCAAAAGAAGTCCCCAGCTATGATGGTGTCATCCATCTGAAGCGTCTGCGTACATTGGGTGTCTGTGTTCAACTTCTTTTGGATCGAAGATAAGGAAGGTTTCGCCCGAGTTTCTGGAAGGAAGGAAGTATGAATGATGTACATAGTGTGAGAAATACCGCCGTACAGGATACAAGCTTGGTTTACTACCCATTACTCATGAGAAATGATAAATTTCTCTCAGTTCATATGCGAGGAGCCCTGGTGCCAACACCGAACATTATCAGAGCCCTAATTCGCTGTAAAAACGAATCTTCTTGGGTTTGATCATTGTCGGTCGCATGGAGAAAGCCGTCATTGTTGAGAATGAATTAAGGATGCCGCTCTTGGAGTAGACAGGGCTGAAGGTTAAGTCTCTGTGAAGAATCAATCGCCCTGTATTCTGCTAGGCTCGAAGTCCCGATCGAATCCAAGCGGTCAACGTAGAACCTACACATTTTTGAGAAGACAATGACATGGACCGCGGTCGCAATTCGAGAAGAAGTCATATATTCAGTATCATGATAATATATCAAAACGAAAAAAAAGAAAACCAAAGAGCTAATGCTTTCCCGATACAAGCTCCATGTTGCGAATACGGCAAAACCTCTGACCGTGATCTCTCCTTCCCCACCGCACCCGGGCGAGAAGCTCTTCTATATCTGCAACAAATATGATTTTATTCAGCCACGTCAAAGGAAGGGTCTTACGAAAGAGGTACCTTTGAGAAATCCCGATCGCCGTTCCCCGATATCGTTTACGGGTTTATCCCGAAAGCGAATTTGGCAAGCTATCCGTAGTCCATAACCCAGTGGCATCTCTTTGTTTACGATCTTGATTGCATCTTCCACTGAGAGGTACTCCTGTGTTGATGGAGAGATGATAATGTCGTTGAACGGTGGGATCTTGAGGCTGACGGGGTTGGTATGCTTCCAGAGCTGAACTAGAAAGTTGCAGTAAGCGGCTGCGAAGAGATGAAGTGGAGAATATGTCACTCACGGGTGTTCTCAGCGCGGAATAGTTGCGCGAGGCGCGTTTTTAGGACCTGGGCGAGGTCGGGTCTTGGTGGCTGAGAGTTGCGAGAGAAGGGAGCTTTGCGATGGAGATCGTGGGAGAGGCTCATCGCGAGGTGCAGGATACGAAGAGAATGGGGATTCAAATATTGTTGTCTTGGTTAAGTGTGAAGGCTAGGACGGTCGCGACACGAAGTTTACTAGCCTTAGAAAGAACAAAAGCCGCGATCCACGGAGGACCCCAATACGTTTGAAGCTTTGGACATTCAGCAGTATAGCGCTGACGGAGCCCACAGGAAAAGGAATTTGCGCGACAAATCCGGGTCTGATTTTGGCTTCGCGTTACGTGAGCTAGAAGTTGTAAACAGTTTCTATGGCACTGAGAACCATCAAAGGCCAGGACATCAGTTAGGTATAATTTATTCTGCATGTCTAAGCGCTTACACGTTTAGCTGCCAATGGGAAATTGTCAGCAGAATAAGAGGGAAAAAAATAGAATAATATCACCTCGATATCATGTGTAATATGTGTACGAATGTGGTCAATGATCATGAAGGTCCGTGCGAAGAACCCTGAAGACGCTGTCGTGCCGTAACGCGTTCACGCGACGCGGTGTTTGGATAAATTCGGCGATCCTTCCAACATCGTACCACCACCATCGATCGCCCGCAAAGCTGCTGCAGAAACGATGAGTACCGAAGTACGACGTTCAACCCGGATATCATCCCAGCCTTCGCTGAAAGCTAAGAGAAAAGCCGATGTCGAGGGTAGCAGAGTAAAGAAGAGGGTACGCCTGATTTGCCCTTGTCGCCAGGGCATCGCTGACTGACCTTGCCCTGCTGCTCAGACGAAAAAGACGGACGAATTACCGCAAGAACCAGTCGAGCAGCTCCAAATAGGCTCCTCGCTCGCTGGACTGTCGATAACTCTTCTGAACCATGACAGCGAGGACGTAGAGATTGGAACGATTGTGGGCAAGCGAGGCGTGGTACTCTTTCTGGTGCCCAGGGCTGATGCTCGTGCGTTGCCTGTGGTTGCACCGGCACTCGTTGCTGACTGATCTCGTCTTCCATTACGCTTGTGCCCCCTCTTTTGCCTGCCTATAGTCGGCTGCACACAGCAAGCTCGCGGTTTCCGAGATGCTTATGACAAGTTCACCGATGCTGGATACGACGTGTACTGTCTGAGTGCCGACAAGCCAGGGAAGCAGGGTAAATGGAAGCATAAAGTTTGTTCGATTAACCTTCCTTATTCTCCGCGGTTCTCACATGATATTCATGTAGAAATCTTTGCCCTATACCCTTCTCTCCGATCCCAAGCGTACATTGATCTCGGCGCTCGGCGCCGGCACCACCAAAACAACACGAAGTCACTTTGTGTTTGCCAAAGGTGGTATTATGATTGACAAGCGTATGCCAGTTAGGCCTGGGGACAGGTTCGGCATGTTTAATTTTATTCGAGAGTATTTTCTGATCAACTTGAGATATCTAGTTCCAAACTTGCCTTGGAGGCTATCGAAAAAGAGTCTGCGAACGACAGAGGAGGCGATAAGGACGAAGAGGACGAAACGGATGAAGAGGATGAAACGGATGAAGAAGACGACGGAGCATAGGTTCAGGTATTATTTTGGTGTATCTATTTTCTTGGTGTTCTCTATTGTTGTGCTTTCGAATCAGATCTGTATCCGCTCTACGGAGAGAGAAATGAGAGCACTGTCAGTGGTTCGGTATAAAGTACCACGACTCTGGCTGCGGATAATATCTGTGCCTTCTCACATTCCGATATATTGGGGGTTCTCCAGAGTATTGGGTGGTCTCACGGTCGTCACTGTTCCATGTAGAGCGGACGGTTCTCGGGTGTACATTCGATCTACTCCACATCCCGGATGGCCACCTTGTCGAAGCGAAGCTCGTTAATACAGGAAGAACGGTCGAGGGAGGAGACTATGAAATCGAGCTCTTCGGGGAGCAATAATATTGGGACCATCAGACGACTGATCGTCGATGATCTCTAGACGACCGGTGGTCAGGGAACGTCAGCAGGTGCAAAAGCTCGGCCGGGGTTATTTGTTCAGCACGTATCCGCGGGACCCTGAGGACACGTCGGGATGGTTACAGTGGTTGTGATACTGTCAAACTACGTGATAGAACAGGACGTCTGAAGAAGGGAATCTGCCAAGGATTTCGACAATATTATCCCACTGTGCTGTGTATTCATAGTGTTGTTCAAGCCATAGCACGCGGATGGCGCTGAAGTCGATGCCAACCTTTTAGTGGGTCCCCGCTCGAGTGACACCAAACCAGGAGGGGGAAGAGCGAGGTCAAACGAGCTCGGCAAGTATATATTGAAAATGAATGAATGGCAAGAACTCAGGTTGAGGAGACATGGTGAAGGCGAGCATATTGTCCCCACAGACGACATGAGAATGTTATCATCGTCATGTTGAGCAGAAATTCCGATGTGCGTCCTGCTTTGCCGCATGTCCTCTGCCGATACAATGAGAGTGCTTGCCTCGTTGGTCTTGAAAGGTAGTCGTGGCCAGCATCAACAAACACGACGGGGGGAAGAGAGGGAGATGCTTCGCCGGTAGGAGGACATTGAAGCGATACGGAATGCGATCTGGGAGTATGATCGAAATGAAAGTTCGCTTATGTCGTGCTTGATAGGAAAACGGTAATCAACAGCCCTCGCCTCTAGGAAAATTGCATTGGAAGGACGTGCGACATCCCGCCTTCCCAACAAGCTGTCCTTGAAAACCTTCAATCATCAGCTTCAGGCCTCAAAGCTTCAAAGCTTCAAGCTCGACTATGTGTACGTCAGATAAATCGAGTTTTATAACAGAGGTAACAATCTCACTCATACATGCTGCAGCTAGTCTAGGTCATATACCCACAATCGCCTTAAACGCTTCATAGCATGTCAGAATTTCACTCCTGTTGTCCAGAGGCATCATCCCTTCACTACGCTAGCGGGCAGGACAAGGATCGGGCGGGTAACAATAGGTCACGCGGGTTTCCTCTGGAGGATACATCCCATGGCGAATATGGCGAGATAAATTTTGGGTGACGGGAATTTTGAAGAACACAGGCGACGTGCCAACCGTGACAATGACGGGCATGACCTAAGAAGAACAACCTCTCAGAAAGGGGTCAACAAACCTGCGAAATACTCACCTTTTCCGCCAAAGGAGGGAATCCAATCGCTTCCTGTTGCGCATTATTCTCGTTGAATGCGGCGACTGCTTCCGCTACAAGCTGAGCTGGCGCATTGACGGGCTCCCCTTGCTCCAGCCTATTCTCCGCCTTAACGAGGAGAAGGATATCATTGTGACCCAAGATACAAACACCGGTCTGTGCATGCCTGTGTTTGCCACAGATGAGGAGAGGGAGGTCCACCCGCGTGCACACCACGCGCTCTCGACGAACATAACCCAGAGTCTTGAAAAACGTGACGGCGAAATCAACGGCGGCGGTTTCACCCCTTTCCGGCATCACAGCGAGCTCAAGGTAGGTGAGCAACTTTGCGAGGTAATATTGTTGCATAGTGCGAGCGTCGACATTGGTTAGCAGCTCTTGACCAACCAAGTAACACCTGCGAAGTCGGCTTTCCGAGGGCCTCACATGGGAGTAAGTCAAAGAACGGAAGGGCGTCGACCTGATTGAGGCTGATGTGATACGAGTCCAGGTCATTGAGAGTCCAGCTGTTGACAGACTTGGCGGAACGAAGGAGGTCAGCCATGACGGTGGTAGTTGGTTGAGCTGAGGACGTTGGACGAGCAGTACCAAAACGGAGTCAAAATCCCATGCCTCGTCCATCGTCCTGACCACCATCATCTATGGCGTCTTATTCTTCTACTCTCCCAAATTTCGATCTTTCAATGCCCTCGCCTGCTGTATATGTCTATCTAACGCGATGGCAACGCGACCGGAGCCAACATCGGTTTCGGTAGCACCCCCTTGTTTTTATTGCACGAATATCATGGTTATCTCTCTTCTCATACATGTCCCAACGAGTGAGCGATGCCTGTTTCGTCTAATACTTCTATTCGGGGTGCTAAAATGTACCAGCGAGATGCAAGCAAGCAAGCAAGCAAACACGAAACAAAAGAGAACTTGCAAGAAACGAGTGTGCTCAACGCCGATGAAACCTCCGAATATGCTGTTTTCGAGCTCCACTACCTCAGCGGTCAATGTCAACAGATGAGATGTGTCCGACAAGCTTACTGAGGCTGGATATGATGTGTACTTTCTGAGTGTCGGGAAGTGGGAAGGATAAGGTTCGTTCGTCTCAGCTTCCTCATTATCCGCCGTTCTCATGTCCATGTAGTTCCTGCCTGATTTCGCCGCGTCGACAAGATCTGGTCTCTTGTTTTATACCGGGATCCGAAGCCCAAGTTTTGAGAGACCTATACAAAAACGTCTCAGACGCCCTTCGCCGCATAACGTCTAACATAGACGCCCTTCTCGACGCCCTCTCAACTAAAGACAACCAAAGATCGCCTTCTACATGTTAATGATGATCAGGATACAGTGCAAGTCCGGATCGCAGATATTCAACTCAACATTTGCGGTAAGTTTTATCCCTCCCTTTCTCCTCCGTTTAATATTTACATTTGTAGTCAACATACACACGCTGAGGTTATCGGATGGAGGAGCTTCGTACTTGACTTGCTTGTCATAGTCGGTACGCTTGTTGTTCTCAACGAGAGCATGACTCACTATCTTATCATAGCGTGGCATTCAATTCTCGCTCTCAGGACTAGACGCCAGGACGAGGGAATGCGACAGACAGGCTAACGAAAGAAGGAGAGACACGGGGAAAGATACTATGAATTTTGAGAAGACACGTGAGTCTCCACTTCTCAATGTTCGCCTCGTGTGGTGTTCTGTGCTCATCGAATGTGATAGGTCTGGTATACCCTGTAAGGACCGCAGCGTGTCATATAGCTTTTCTTATCCCATGGAATCAATGTCAAATTTTACATTCCCCGATAATGGTAATCTGAATCTACGCACCCTCCATCGTGATGCTACCCTTCAGCGTTCATCTCTGATTGAACACTACAATTCGGATAGAGATTGGATAGCTAGTCGCTATCCAATCTTCTTATTTCCGAGAACTCTTTGCCGAAAACGGAGCCGAACTCTTACGGCCGTCTTTTTCCTTCCGACCATCATGTTCGCTATCGAGCGTCCAACGCGTCGTTTCTCTCTATTCGACTTTCTGATGTCCTCCTCTACTTCACACGTCTTCTTGAACGCGACGACGACGCAATCGTAGCACCAGCACCGCGCGTTTATTACGGTCTCCTCTCAGGTAAGCCCTTGAGCTCAGTTCCCTCCCTGTTCGCTGACGTATGAAAGGATAATCGTTTCTAGGGCTAACAATGACGCAAGAAAAGGTTGAATCAAATCGCGTCTGTGCGCAACGAGAGAGCTGACATCCTTGCAGGTCAGGTGAACATCGCCATCCTTGTTGCAGACAGCGCAGCCGCGTAACTTGGCGTGTTCAGTGTTCAGGCAACGTGTATGTGGTCGATGGAGGCTCCACCTGAGTAAGTATGATCCACTGTGATAAAAATTTCCTTGAGACTGATATCCTAAAAAAGAGCGGGAATCCGAGATTTTACTTCGTCAACTTGATGGACTGTCGCTTGGCTCCGTGTGACCATAGTTCACTTCGCAGGGAAAAGTATAGTAGGAGTTCTTAACCGGTGCGTCGAATCATATTATACACGCGTGCTCGGACCGAGACATCCTCGCAGGTTACGGGATACCATGCGACAGGACCAGCATCATCCCTTCCACGTTTCTAATGTGCAGAATTTGCCTATGCAGTCAACGTAGAATCCACGACCATCGATTCTTCTCTATGTTGATCAGGCTTGGTAGGAACGCAGGATTCGGCTTTGCGCACACCTCACTCTTTTGAAACTTTCCATCCTGTACCAGCGCGACACGTCAGTACTCAGTGTCGATGTCGGTCTGCCCTACGTTTCAAACTCGAAATCTGGATTCGTGTTATGCATCGCCAAGATGTATTTGAAGCCCGGCGAGCAAGGAGGACGTGGAATTGATGGGTGATGGGGTATATCAGGGAAGGAATGGCCTCGGGTATAGCAGAGGTGAGTCCCATGTCCTCAGGTATATTTCGCCGAATTAACTATCCCTTCACAGCCGCTGTGAGGATTCATACGTGCCTCTTCTCACCCCACGCATCAATGAATGGTACGCGATCTCGGTCCTCCTCCCGTTGTCCGAACTAACGTCTTTCAGATTTCCTTTGGAGAGTAGCGCCGATTTTGACTATGGTATGTTTGTTGTCTGTTCAAACGTATTCACATGGTCTTGACTAACTTTTCATAGCTTGCAAGCTTCAAGGTTGGCCGATTGTGAATGGCGGCAGTCTGTTTGATGGTAAGCCTATTGTCAGTCTCGATTCTACCTGCCCTGAAGTCCTTTCAGTACTGCGTCTTGAGTGGGCATTACTTTTTTCTCTTCACTTTCTGCGATGGACGAGACGGCAGGCATCAGGAACGGAGGATCGGCTTTGCAGTGGACTTCGGGGAACTAGGGATTTGGTTTTGTCGTCTAGGACAGCGGCGATTGCTGTGTGCGATCTCAGAAATCCATTGTCGTCGTGTGTCCATCGATTCCCCTGCATCACACGACTTGCTCACTGTTTCCGTAATAGCTTGTCTTGGAGTTAACGAGGTAGGTGCTCGGACGTGGTAACGGAAAGGGAGGCTCGAGAGAAAAAAGAGAGCGACGCTGAATAGAACAACGTATTGTTAATCTCAGCGGTTGGTAAAAGGCTGTATTAGGTACCTGAATAGAACAATGTATTGTTACTATAGTATGGTAAGTATAATGCTAGGATGAATATATGTAGAGGTACTCACATCTCAGCGGTTGGTAAAAGGCTGAGATGCGAGGCTGTGCATTGTATACGAAAAAGGAAAGAAAAATCAAATACGTAGTCCGTGTACGTCTTGTACTGATACTACATCCAACAGCTTGCATCCTCATCTTCCGTGGGAGGATCCTCGGAAGAATGCCTATGCTTGTTCCAGACGGCAGGCCCAGTGGTTCGCTATCGGCGACCGCCATGCGTAATGTCAGGTTGTGTGCATTCGCAATCAGATTACTGGAGGTAGAATCATCCAGTAATTCTCGTCGCCACATTTGGACCATTGGACTGTGTGTGATTGATACCTAGTATCAGTCTGCACGAGGTTGATCCTTGGTTTCCCGTCTTTCTGCCGTGCTATCGTGAAGACTGATGGCAGGAGGTGGCTCTCGAGGCCCGATGGACGTCCGATGGAAAACAGATTTGCCCACGATGGGGTAAACGGGCGTGGATTTTTCCTTGGCGGTCGAAATGCCATGGATCCACTCCCTTTCTCTTCCTCTGTCTCCTAAATATGAGTTCCTGTCTTGCTCTCTCCCTCACCCCTGTGTTTTCGAGCCTCCCACTCGCTTCGCAAAGTTCTCACTACCGCTGTGATCCTTGAAGGCAGCAGAATCGTGGCCCTGATTTGTGATTCTGCTGACATACCGGTCTCCGTGAAGCTTCCCGTTTTCTTTTTACGGCCTCAACGCAAGTCTGGAACCTACTCTCAACGTATTTCACGGTCACCCCGCCAGTAAATAAACGAATCTACATGCACATAAGCGCCGGACCCCGATACGGAGTTACATTTTAGCTGCATATAAAGCTGCAGCGACGATTGAGTCGGCTATCTGGCTTACCAAAACCAGCCTTTTCCAAGCCCCAGTCACCTCGCCTCGTCCATGCCTGCGTTGGTGACCTTCGAGACATACGAAACCGACCTGCTCTCAGCATTTGCGCTCATCCTCGCAGCATGCAGGATCGGAGTGTACTAGCTTGTGCGCCGGAATCGGCGCAGAAGAGTCGACTAGGATGTTGAGATGGTGGAAGCAGGAGAAGGCAGGAGGAGAAAGGGTTTCATCGTGATGATGGTCCCTGTTCTAATAACGTCGGAATGAAATCGGAAGGTGCGTATAATCTGTACTCGTTGGAAGAATTCTCACTGATGGATGGGGGAAGGGGATTTCGGAGGAGAGAGTCGTTGTCTTCCCGCTACTTCGTTCGTTGTTGGTGAGGGGATCCCTCGCGAGGTGGTACGATCTTTTTTGGGCAAGAAGGATGACGTATGTCTCGACTAATCGGAAATTGAGGAGGGACCGACAGGCATTTCTTGCTTGTTCCCCCCTCGATTCGCCTCTGTTTTAGCTCTACTTTCTATCGATTGCGATTTCCTCTGTTTTCGTCCGTTATTGTTGAAGGAATACCCGTGCACGCAGCTGTGATAACTCGTGAATATTCGGTGGTATCTTCTGGGTGGCTGAAGAAGGTTGGAATGCGTTTGGGACAGCGTCATGACTTACTTGTTAGTTACACGGGTATTTATTGTGGGTCCAATTTAGGCGCTCCTTTAACGGTATATATAGTTTATCAAAACAAATTTACCATTTCTAAACCTTATATATTATACACTGTATGCCTCAGTTGCCACCGACGTATTCGAGGCTCATAGGATAGCTGCAAAGATGAGAGACAAGCGCAGCAAAGATCCATATGCCTACCATCCAGAAAACTATCGTCAATGGGTCAGCGCGGAATCTGAATTCCTTCTCGATTTCCTTAGCCCACGATTTGCGGTGATGCTGAAGTATTTCCTTTGCTTCGTAGCCACTTACTTGCATACAGCGGGCATCGCTAGTTGAGTTCACGGCGTCGAAAAATAACCAATTAATGGCCTTTGAGGGAGTACCGCGAGTGCTGCCGCCGCGACTCATGACGGAGGATGATGGCTCAAAGTCAAGCAACGAGGCGCCCACGTGGCATAGCAATATCCGGGTGGACGGCTTACGAAGGTTTCACCGATCGAGACTGGAATTCCATACACTCTCGCTTGAACTGGTATCGGCACAGTCTTGTTGAACACTTTCAACCTCCCGCTTCGTCTGTTCCACCTGCGATATCCTATTTGCGGACGATTACAGACTCTAATTATTTTTCTACCATGAAGTCTCCAATATCTTTCCATCATCACTTACTTCTATCGAATCCAACATTGTAGACGGCGCACCTATCCTCGAAACCATAACGGTATGGCATTTTTCTGTTGCTGGTCAACGCGAGCTCCCCTTTGATTTTTGTGATAGCGTTGCTATTCTTCTGGTACGGACGAGTTTGTATCATGTAACTTATGGCTCACGAGAAAGCAGACACCCAACTTTATAATGAAGACCAGCGACATTGTTCCGGGGACTGCATCAGATGGCGCTCGGTGTACCGTACACAATTTTTCCGAACCTTGCCGGGATTTTAGCTGTCATGTCGTCCGTCACCGTCTACTAGTAAACGCGGTACCTGGCCACCTCACTGCCTATTCGCTGCAGTCTACGCTTTGGCACTCATCGCAACGTGACCTGTAAAAGAAATTTTGACGCAGGTTAGATCGATGTGGGCCGAAACTTTCTATCCTGGCAGTCGAAAGTAAATTTCAGATCAACAAAAGTCTAAACGCAAAAAGAAAGCAGAGAAGAGGGTGCTGAAAAACGAACAGGGAGACGATATCGACGTCTCCGACGTTCTTCTGATGTTGCATGAGATTGGTGCTCATAACATGACCGGTAAACCTATATTTCAGCCATCCTCTACTCAAAAGACCCATGAAGATGCGCAAGAGACGGAGCTTTCTTGACTTCAAGTTCCCCACGACTCGAATACCTTATTGGAACATCCATGATACATACCAATAAGCAAGGGGCCTTGTCAATCATTCTAATAATTCATCCATCTTTTCCACTTGTCTCTCAAAATAAACGTCGAATGCTTCAGGCGTGATGCTAATCCCCTCTCCTTTAAATTTTCGCTGATCAATAGGTACTTTTTCATCCTCCGTTATTCTGAACGCCCAGAGCAGTAGGGCAGTCGTTGTAAAGAGTGAGCGATCCGCTACGTGTCTCCCGGGACATACCCTGATACACTAAATCAGCAAGAGGAACACAAGTACCCGGCCAAACCACCCTTACCGTCTTCCAAAGCCGAAATTGAACAACGGCGCATCAGACCTGAGAGATCGATACACGCGCTGAGGTTATCGGATGAAGGGGCTTGGTACTTGACTTGCTTGTCATAGTCGGTACGCTTGTTGTTCTCGGTTGTTCTCGACGAGAGCACGACTCACTATCTGACCATAGCGTGGCATTCAACTCTCGCTTTGAGGACTAGATGCCAGGATGAGGCAAGGCGACAGACAGGCTAACGAAAGAAGGACGAGAGACACGGCGAAAGATACTATGGATTTTGAGAAGACACGTGAATCTCTACTTCTCAATGTTCGCTGAATAACTTTGTACAACTAGAATTCTACCACTCAGCCAGACATCTTGAAGATATTTCTTCATACAAACCAGTCTTCTCGGGCGGGTGCGCGCTACCACATGGTCCGAGCGGCGCACCTTTTCATCTTGGAGTTCAACTAATGATGGCTTGTAATGGCATCTTCCTTCCGAGATGGATTACCGGCAAGATCGGAATGGCGATCTCGTGTGGCCAGGCTGGCTCTAAACAAGTAAAACCAAAGATCACAGCAGGGCATGTGGTCCCTCCGACACGCACGATGACCTACCATTGCGACCTCACCATTCTATTGGTTGCTCATGTACACCATTCATCAGAAATCCTGACTGTCTCCGTTCCGGTTATAATGTGCTGTAGAAGTCCTTCGATGCTGCTCCCGCGATATTTGAGCCTCATTCCTCATGCTGGGAGTCGTGGCAATGTCGAGGTGCCTCCACATACCAGTCCGAGTCGGAAATTGTCGATGACTAGCAGCCGAACTTCCTCCTCTCCACGCGCGCGTGTATTTCGATGTATAAAAACGCTCACGATGGATGGACGATGATACTCCACATCCATTCCTCTCTACATTTAATGCCGATGTTCCTTTGCTGTTTTCTGTATTCTCTATTTCGTCAGAGCACGGAATACTGCACGCCGACTTCCCTTACCACCCGGGCCACCAGGGGACTGGGATCTAACAAGCCTCTCGTTATTCACGTACGTCCGTCTCATGTAGCCACCATTCTTATAAAATAACTTTGCACCAGATCACTCCAAACTTTGGAATCCCTGGTTGAGGATTACGAGCCGGTCTTCACCCTACGCTCCGGCTCCAAAGTCGCCGTTATTATCAGCAGACAACAAGCTGCTGTTGACATCATGGAGAAAGAGGGTGCAGCTCTCACTGATAGGCCGAGGTGGACTGCCGCTAGTGACATGGTTTCGGGCGGGATGAGATTGCTTTTACTCCAGTCTGGAGAAAGACTGAGGAAGTTTCGAAAGTGATTGTGAAGAGGTTATTTTGAAGTATGCTAATCATCTCGGCAGAGCATTGCATACACATCTCCAGGCAAAGGCAACCAAGGACTACGAGCCTCTGCAAATGCACTATGCTGCGAGTCTCGTGAGGAATATCGCTGGAAACCCTGCAAAGCATATGGATTACGCTAAGGAGTAAGTGGGCTCAATATTCTCGTCTTACTCGGCTAAACTTGTGTTTGTCTTGCATAGATACGCTGCGTCATTAATCCTGTCTCTAGCATATGGTAGAACAGTGTCTGTAGATGTGAACGAACCAGAAATAGTTGCGATTAGGCGATCTCTTAAGCGTGTAGGCTCTGCAGTGAGACTAGGAGCATATACGGTTGATGAGTACCCTTTCTTGCAGTAGGTGTAGTATGAGCACTGCTAACAACTGATGCTCATAATATAACCGTGCTAGATGCCTCCCCCTCTACGGTCGCGAGTTACGTTCATGGCACAATGATGAGCTTTCATTATATCAGAGGCAAATAGCAGGTGTTGAGGATAACATGGCGAGCACTTTCCTGAGTCTTTTTGGTTGACGGTATTAAGGCTAGACTTGATTAAGATACAGTCCAATCGTGCTTTGCGAAATATCTCCTCGAAAACCAGGCCAAGCTCCGGCTAAATCACGACGAGCTCGCGTATCTCGCTGATACAATGTTTGGTGCGGGATCTACAACCACGGCTAGTGCAATCAGTGTGGTGATTATGGCTGCGGCGTGTTTTCCGCAAACGCAGACATGGGTGCAGGAGGAACTAGATGCCGTTGTTGGTCGTAAGCGAGGTGTGTTTTTTTTCCTCGCGTAGTAGAGACAGCTTCTAAATTGATGAACTTATTTCAAGTACCAACGTTTGATGACTACGTTGATTTACTGCGAGTTATGGCTTTCGTGCTGGAAAGCTATCGGTGGAGACCTGTTGGTAGGAGCGGTAAGTTGATGTTCTCGCCCTCGCTATATATGTGCTAATAAGCTCTTTCGAAGGATTTGCTCATCGATCATCAAAGGATACCATTTGGGTAGGCCACCCAACACTCTCTGAAGGACTGAACCCTGACTAACTCTGGTCCTTAGCGAAACTACTGCATACCAAAAGACGCCATGGTTATCGGAGACCATTGGCCCATATGCCGGGACCCCTCGGTCTTTGCGAACCCAGAGGTGTTCGACCCTACTCACTGGTTCGACGATGATGGATCTCTCAAGTCTGATGCATCGTTGTTCAATTTCGGCTTTGGAAGACGGTAAGGGTGGTTTGGCCGGGTACTTGTGTTCCTCTTGCTGATTTAGTGTATCAGGGTATGTCCCGGGAGACACGTAGCGGATCGCTCACTCTTTACAACGACTGCCCTACTGCTCTGGGCGTTCAGAATAACGGAGGATGAAAAAGTACCTATTGATCAGCGAAAATTTAAAGGAGAGGGGATTAGCATCACGCCTGAAGCATTCGACGTTTATTTTGAGAGACAAGTGGAAAAGATGGATGAATTATTAGAATGATTGACAAGGCCCCTTGCTTATTGGTATGTATCATGGATGTTCCAATAAGGTATTCGAGTCGTGGGGAACTTGAAGTCAAGAAAGCTCCGTCTCTTGCGCATCTTCATGGGTCTTTTGAGTAGAGGATGGCTGAAATATAGGTTTACCGGTCATGTTATGAGCACCAATCTCATGCAACATCAGAAGAACGTCGGAGACGTCGATATCGTCTCCCTGTTCGTTTTTCAGCACCCTCTTCTCTGCTTTCTTTTTGCGTTTAGACTTTTGTTGATCTGAAATTTACTTTCGACTGCCAGGATAGAAAGTTTCGGCCCACATCGATCTAACCTGCGTCAAAATTTCTTTTACAGGTCACGTTGCGATGAGTGCCAAAGCGTAGACTGCAGCGAATAGGCAGTGAGGTGGCCAGGTACCGCGTTTACTAGTAGACGGTGACGGACGACATGACAGCTAAAATCCCGGCAAGGTTCGGAAAAATTGTGTACGGTACACCGAGCGCCATCTGATGCAGTCCCCGGAACAATGTCGCTGGTCTTCATTATAAAGTTGGGTGTCTGCTTTCTCGTGAGCCATAAGTTACATGATACAAACTCGTCCGTACCAGAAGAATAGCAACGCTATCACAAAAATCAAAGGGGAGCTCGCGTTGACCAGCAACAGAAAAATGCCATACCGTTATGGTTTCGAGGATAGGTGCGCCGTCTACAATGTTGGATTCGATAGAAGTAAGTGATGATGGAAAGATATTGGAGACTTCATGGTAGAAAAATAATTAGAGTCTGTAATCGTCCGCAAATAGGATATCGCAGGTGGAACAGACGAAGCGGGAGGTTGAAAGTGTTCAACAAGACTGTGCCGATACCAGTTCAAGCGAGAGTGTATGGAATTCCAGTCTCGATCGGTGAAACCTTCGTAAGCCGTCCACCCGGATATTGCTATGCCACGTGGGCGCCTCGTTGCTTGACTTTGAGCCATCATCCTCCGTCATGAGTCGCGGCGGCAGCACTCGCGGTACTCCCTCAAAGGCCATTAATTGGTTATTTTTCGACGCCGTGAACTCAACTAGCGATGCCCGCTGTATGCAAGTAAGTGGCTACGAAGCAAAGGAAATACTTCAGCATCACCGCAAATCGTGGGCTAAGGAAATCGAGAAGGAATTCAGATTCCGCGCTGACCCATTGACGATAGTTTTCTGGATGGTAGGCATATGGATCTTTGCTGCGCTTGTCTCTCATCTTTGCTTTTTAGCCGCTACAGATTCTCGAGCCAAATTCATTACCGGATGATTGGATCAGAACCACCGAACTCGAACACGTGGCGACAAAGCGAAGGCCGACTACGCTTTTCTATAAAGCTCTCTACACAGACAAAGATAAAGAAGATCAAGATTACGTGCATCTCATCGTCACAGCTCAGAGGCTACTCGATGATGACCAACTTGCCGCCAAGGGCCGTGAGAAGGTTGACATTCTTCCAGAGTTGCCGTTACACGGCCTTTATCATCGTGTGTCTCGAGCCTTTTTTTTGCCTGTATCCAAAGTTGATCTTATCATAGGATACGACACACTTCTCAAGCGTATCCCGGAATTTCCGCCTCATCAGTCCGCCAAATCCAAAGAATACCACAGATTTCAGAAGAGTCGCACCACGGCTATCTATGACGGGTTTTACGCGCCCAGTGACCGGAACGAACCAGTGCATGTAACCATTGCTCCCCCGGTCGAGATCTTTCATCCTGTCTTCGGCCAATTTCTGGAGAACATCAATAACCCCGAATTCGAGCCCGATGAGGCGATCGTCTCTGAAATAGCTAAATTCATGACCACTGCAGCTGCCATACATATTTACGAAGCCGGACGTGCCGAAGCATTACGTGGTCACCTTACCTCTATTTTATCTCCCATGGTGCAGGTCGTCATGAACCGCGGTAGAAGTGCTGACGGCACGATCCTCAAAGACGTGGAGAAGAGTCTCATCCCGCTGATTATCTTGGAGATCAAGCGCGCCCTGGGCGAAGGTGGCTGCGACCCCTTAACACAGGCATCGTACTCCGTTCTGAACATGTGGGGTGAGTTTACGGTGAGTAATCCTTGCTCATTTCCCCGAATCGTCTAATTGACGTTACAGAGGACAAACATTCGGGACAAATGCTGCTGTCCCACCTTTGTTCTTGCTGGCGGTGGGCCTTATCTCTGCGTCCTTGGTGTCGTTTGGACCGATAGATTCATTGTCCAGCGACTCACCGACATCATGTGGGTTGGCGAAGCGACAACCTATGAAGATGCCCACCTGTATCGCCTCTCACGGATCTTCACTGCCCTCCGTGACTGCCAGCAGACGCTGCATACGTTTTATGACGGTATTAAAGATCGAATTGATCTTGACCTGATTCCCAACAAACCCCACCCCCGCTACTTCCCCTACCCTGATAGCTTTCACGAGTTCCAATCTCGCACCAAAACCAAGTTCAAGTATCTTGACGTGCTCGAAAGTGATTCTACCAATGTCACCTTCCTCGCACAGACCACGTCGGACGACCGAAAGCTTATCGTCAAATTTGTCGACCGCTATGGCGATAATGCCCATACTTGTCTTGCTGCAAAGAAGATGGCCCCCGGGCTGCTCTTCTGTGGCCTCCTCAATGGGATCGATGATGTCAGGGTTGCTGCCAGTGCGGGTGGTATCACTAAATGCAGTGGCCTATATGTGGGTCCCATGCGGATGGTCATCATGGAATACATTGATGGGAACAGTGCCCAGGCGACTCCCGAAGGTGACTGGCCCCTGGACACCCATGAACAGATCGAAAAAGCACTTCAAACGCTTCATTCTCAAGGCTTTGTTTTTGGAGACTTGCGTCGGCCTAATGTTATGTTTACCCCCGACTCGAAGGCGCTGCTCATAGATTTTGATTGGTCGGGTGAGGAGGGTAAGGTGCGCTATCCCAAGGGTCTGTCGAGTGGGGTAGCGTGGCATAAGGATGCCCGAGATTTCCAGCTGATCAAAAAGGAGCACGATATGGCGATGCTTGACGAGTACTTTCCCTCACAGCTGTAGGAACTAAATGCTGGCTGTTGAGTGACAATGCTCGTGACGCATGTACTTATACGCTGTTTCCTTCCTTTCACCTCAGTCCTTCCATTATGCTGGCTGAGGTGAGATCCATTTTATTCCATTGTGTACTACCGTTATTTGACTTTAGTTGATAGATAAGTTCACTCTGGTGTACAGATTTCAACAAGTTATGGGCGTTTGATCAAATCGACGTTCTGTACACTTCTTTTATTCTGGTTTCTACGCTAGGCGTTGCTTCTGATCATCATTTTCTGGTGCATATATCCGGTCTTTTGACGCGATGTCGGTCTTGCGGTCCCCTGCCGCTACTTCTCGCCGTGGTCCTGCCGCCTGTCGCCCTAAAACTCGGTCCAATGAGGATCCTGACGTTGACCATGGGCCCGCCATGGATAATTTTGTTGAAGAAGAGGACGAAGACGACACTGACACTGACGAAGAGGGCGGTGACGATGACGATGACGAGGATCCCCTCAATGCGATCCCTGACTCCAGCCCTGTTCCTCGGCATCACTTGTCCTTTGCTCCTCCTCCGATTCCCTCTGTGGCCCCACCTACGAGACTTTCCCGTGCCGAGATCTTTCGTTTTGATAGGACACACCCTCGCATCAAAATCCCTCAGATTCGTGATACCACATGACCTTCGTCCGTCTTGCCACTGGATCTAACCTCCCAAAACTGGAAGGACTGGTCCCGCGCGGTGAGTAACGTCCTGAATCTGACGGGTTTGCGTTCTCACGTTGTCCGTGACCGTTCCTTCTCGCTGCCCAACTCTCGTCTCGAACCTACAGCTTTTGAAAACTTTCTGCAAAATGACCAGGTCGTTGTGGCTTTCCTCGACCTGCATCTACGTAAAGCCACACGCACCTGTACCGTGTCCTCTTCCGATGCGCTGTCCGCTTCGTGCCCGCCACGAGACGCAGGGGGTGGCATCCCAGGCATCTCTGATGGAAGAGCTACTTCAAATTGTGTACTTATTCGAAGGACGCATCTTATGCAGTACTACGGAACGATGACGTGAAATCAATCATCGTATGAAAGGAGATTCAAAAGGTGTCGCCGGGTTAGGTTTTGATTATGAATCAATTTGTAATCAACAGTATGTGCTCGTATGGGTGGTCCACACTTCTTTATGTAATCACTCGTACCAACAGCGAAGCAACCAATTCCATCCATACTCTCGCTCTCATACTCATTTTCTGATGCCTTCGCCTTTTTGCCAGAGCTGACCTGCGCCAATTTCTCGATAGGCACAAGCAAGCAAGCAGGATACATACTACAATGAAAACAACACGTCGGAAGTACGAAGCACTCTAGTACTATCAACCAAAATGGATAGCGTTCGAGGGCAGAAACGTATATTCAATGGATACGAGGAGGCGAGACGACTAGTATCGCGGTGGCATGGATAGCCTATAGGGTCAGTCTATCATACATTCATCGTCCCCCAGCTCATGACGACCTTTCCAGAAACACCGAGCTCATCTATCGAACAGTTGCATGCCACCGGCAAGAAATTAGGCGTAGAGACAAATTTCTGACAGCTTCCAGTCTGTACCACATATCGATGGTTATCACTATTGCCTTTCAGCTATTTCGGCGCTTCCAGGACCATTCGCGAAGCAAAAGCACATGGATAAAGAGGATTATTACTGAGAGCAGACCGGTGTGTCCCTTATTGACTTTATGCACGACAACTCTGCTGATCATCCCCCGTTACCCTGAAGGTAACTGAGCAGGGAGCCATGGTCTACGATTCTAATTCCCCACTATCTGAACTTGTATCGTCTACTCCATAATATTGAGTTGTCGTCACAATGCCCGCATTTCCAGTGTTGAGATTGAAATGTGGCAGTCACTGATCGTGGCATTCGCAGCACTGGCTCCAGTATACCGAATCAAGTTTAGAGTCTCCATCAAGCTCGATTTGATCCTCGGCCATTTGATGCCTTCGAAGTGCTGGGTACCCGTGATCATTGGTGACAGCAATGCGTCGTGACTGTAAGCGCTTCCAATTCAACAGCCTTTCCTTCATGGACCAACCATCCATAATTCCTCCCTCTAACTCGGATTCCACAACCCGAGGAAGGACGGACTCGGGCTCTCGACCTGTTGTAAGTTTTTCTTGAGTCTGACTGAGTTGGCATACTATCACGTATCAACTCAGATTTCTGGGCTTTTTCGTCTACTTCCTCTGGCTCGTCCTAGCGATTCTTGCCTTGTAAGCGCCTATCCTGAGGTTTCATCCAGTCTTATCGCGTCCACAACTAGAGCTCTCCGTATCCACGCAATACTTCGAGCCGATCCAGCGAATCCGATCCACTGTCTATCTATATTGAAACATTGAAGAAATTACTAGAAGCGCGCGCTTTGAACTGATGCATCACGTCCCTAATCTGATTCGTATTCCAGGACCATGAAAACCTACCTAGAACGTGAGCGCTTCTGAAAGCTACGAACAAAGTTGTCAACTGCTTAGACCGACAACTTCCCAATAATGGCCCTGAAGACACACTGCATCAGTATGCCTTTTCTGGCCTCTTCTCCTCATTTTGACTCTCAAAACGGAGCAGAACGTTGAAAGAGAATATCACATCGATTCGAACTGTCAAGTGGTACAAACGCCCATTCAGTAAGGAGACGGCGAAACGTGAAACCATAGACAAAATCAGGCAGGTCGTCTGGGATTACGTGGTGAGCACTCTGTACTGTATTGCCTCTTGTAGATGGAATTTATACCTCATTTGTACAGGAAGCAAAGGCTGATTCAAGCTATGATGGTCTCAATGCAAACCCAGGTGCGACGACCTCTTTACGATCACTAAATACCAGTGCCACGAGTGTCAGTACAACCACTTTTGATGTGCACATTGATCTCCTCGGCGGCCAGTCCGAGTCTGACGAGGAGCAATGCACCGAATCGGAGGCAGAGGATGATTTTGATGACTTTCCCTGGGTGAATGACATATGCGACTTCCTCTGGTCGGACAGCACTCCGAAGAGGATCGTCCATATTTTGCCTGATGATCCCGACAAAGTTATTGACTTTCTGCAACTGGTACGTTATAATGGCTCGTATCATTAACACTACTATGCTCACCATACTTATTACGATCCAGGAATGCAATAAGAATTGGGAAGATACTCTTTACCATTCACGGTGTATCCAGTGCCTATCTCATATGACGAGATACCATGGCATTCTGCCTACCTTGTTCTCATGCCGGCATGCGAGACGTATTGGTGCACGCCCCATTTGGGGTGGTGGTTTCGCCGTAAGTGAATCCTCAATTAGCAACAATAGCGATACTCATCACCCTGTGTTTTTTTAGGATATATGGAAGGGGCGTATGGATGGCGAGCTTATATGCATTAAGATCCTTCACATTTTCATGGACAACGGTATCGAAGAACGGAATAGAATGATCAAGGTATTCGACAAGTTTCCTAGCTCTCCGGTAACCCTCTAACCTATCTGTTTAAGGATTTCTGCCATGAGGTGCTTGTCTGGAGGAACCTGTATCACCCAAGTATCCTTCCTTTCCTTGGGGTCAGCAGGGATCTGTTTGCACCGAGCTTTTGT
Organism: Armillaria fumosa; assembly: GCA_030407015.1. Taxonomy (NCBI): domain Eukaryota; kingdom Fungi; phylum Basidiomycota; class Agaricomycetes; order Agaricales; family Physalacriaceae; genus Armillaria; species Armillaria fumosa. Next base: position 444,581 of record JAUDYM010000021.1, on the reverse strand, counting down.
TTGATATCTCCATGGATGGAATATGGGAATATCATGGCTTGTCTCAAAGAAAGACCCCAGCAGATTCAATGGCTGACTGCGGTTTGTTGGGCCATCCAATTTTAGGGATCCTTAGGTTGATGATTCCAGTACAGATAAGCCAAGTTGCTCAGGGGATCGCATACCTTCACAGCCTCAATCCACCAATAGTACATGCTGACATCCACGGAGTATGAGTGACCGCTTCTCATTCTCTTTCTGGACAGTATCCTGATGATTGATATTTGGGTAGGCTAACATCTTGGTCAAGGATGACCTATCCTGCTGCCTGTCTGACTTTGGTCTGGCTCTCACTGTCGAGTCACAAATCAGTGGAAGCTCTTCATCATGGGTGTTCTTAGGTGGTTCCTTATGGTGGACGCCTCCCGAAATAATGGATGACAACCAATTCGATCCCACTTATATGACTGCACAGGATGTGTACTCCTTTGGATGCACAGTTATTGAGGTGAGGGCATTGGCTGACTCAGAGCATCCTTGCTAATGTGTATACAGACATATACTGGCAAACCACCATTCTCTCATATTAGGAAAGAGGCAGCGGTTATCCATGAAGTGTTGACTCATGGGAAGAGACCTGATAAACCGGTTAATATTCTCGACTGGACATGGGGGTTGGTGTCAAAGTGCTTGGTCTCTCCTGTGAGCCAGAGGCCTACTGCTCAGACTATGGTAAATACCTTAACTTTGGGGCTCAATGTTTAATGTACAAGACATGGATAGGACTGTCTAAACTCATAGGGTGTAGTATGTAAAGGAACAGCTGAACTGTCAGTCATTGAACATGTGACATGTAAGAGATGATATCAGGCTAAAATATCAAGATGGGCAGATGATGAGAGATTCTGGGATCGAGATGTAGCCAATGAGAGACAGTACTTTGAACATTGTTGAAAAATTGAATGACGGACTTTAAAAAAAACAGTCAAAAGCACAAGTCCTAGAATAATTCAGATCCATGGGCCATGGAGGTGAGTGCTTTCCATTTCAATTCAGTTATGTATTAGTGAAAGGGCTGGGAACAGTGTGGGTGTGCAGCTGAACTGGCACACACTCCAAAACATACCTATCTCCTAACCTGGCAAGTTTATGGGGCAGAGTAAGGTCTGTAGTGAATAGCTTTGTACTTCAATAGTTTTCTGGGTTGTACAATACATGGATTTTAAAGATCTTGTCTGATCAGGTAAGGGTTTACTGAGTCCTAGGGCTTCACACTGATACCATATAGTATGGTTGTATAGGTGCCATATCTGTTACAATTTATTCACCTTTTTCCTCTTTCCTAGTCTTATCTTCATCTTATCACACCACTATCACCACATGGACAGTTCACATCAATCAGCCTGCTAGACAATGCCTGACTTACACTAAAGAGTGCATGTTTGTCACAATGCTGCATGTGCTCATCTCATGTTTCTTTTGTTCTATGCTATTATTAGACCCAATCTTTTCATATATAAGTAGCACTGTTTTGTTGTAATATCTCAGCTTCAAGCTAAAGTTTAATCACACTGAACTTACTCATCTGCTTGCTTGCTGAGAGTCTAAATATTAGTCGCTCTCTCACTTATCTCAAACACTATGAGGACCTGTAGAGTGATTGTCTGAATGCAAGACAGCTCTTCGCTTACCTCAGTTTGAGTCATGTGAGGTTCAGGTCTAACAATTAGCTCGAAGCTTCCCAGCTCTCTTTCAGTGCTAGCCACAAAAGAAATTCATGCCTCTTACCCTTACCCCTGACATTGACAAAACAACCTGAGATGTGGCTGCCAGCATCTTCATTGCAGAAGCAATACTAGCAGGAACAGTGATAGCAGTTGCTGTAGTATTTTTCAGATATCGAAGTTGGCTCAAACACCATGGATTAGCAAGAAGAAGACTGACCATCCCACCTACCCTACCCCCCTTCTATATCCCACCCTACAATGGTCAAGTTCAACCTGTTCCAGTGGGATACCCCTCCTACCAGTGTGACTACTTCTACACTCCCCTGACAATGTTGGATAGGCAGGATGGCTCCTGAAGCCCAGATGTGTTTGATCTCAGAACTTGACACAGAACTAGAAGCCCAAGCCCTGTTGCTGGACCCTCTGGTACCCAGCACACCCCTGAGCCACCATCTTCCTCTTTCTCTTATGAGAGAGACATCACAGACCTCATCTGAACCTACCGAGGGCCTGGAACTGAGGAATACAAGCTCAAATCCCTGGTGACTTGTTGCCAGGGAATATTTCCAAGAGCAGACACCAAGTCCCATCCCGATAGCCCAACCCTTCCCCTGCAGGGGGAGTTATGGGTTACAAACCCTTCTAACAGAAAAAGAGACCCCTGGCCCCCTTTCTCTGAGAGCTCCACTAGCTCCTCCAACCTTGACATACAAATTATATCAACTACATGGGCCCCAACCACTGAGGTCACCCACACCACTCCTGGCCACACCACCTTCCCTGTCCATCCTGAGGAATCTCATCAATCTGGACAAGAAGGAGGAGCTGGATGTTATGATTTATTCACTTTTTTCCTTTTCTAGCTTTATCTTCATCTTATCAACATTTTATCATACCTATATTGCCGATTGGCCAACTTGTATCAATCAACATGATGGACAACGCATGATATCTACCAAGAAGTGCATGTTCGTCGCAATGCTACACATGCTTACCACATGCCACTCTTGTTCTATCCTATTATTAGCCACAGTCCTTTAGTATTTAAGTAGCTACCTTTTCACTGTACTACCTTAGCTTTGAGCTAAGGTTTAATCACACATAAAACTTACTTGTCTGCTCACTTGCCAAGAGCCTTTCTGTAAGTGCCTCTCTTACCACCTCGAGATTTCTTCAGATATTTCTTGAGTGATTGTCTGAATGTGAGACAGCTCAGTGGTCATCTTATCTTGAGTCACCTGAGAGTTGGGCCCTAACAATTAGCTTGAAGCTTCTCTCACCTCTCCACGATGCTAGATGCAGGAGAGATTCCATATGCCCTCTGCTCAAACACCTGACATCAATGAAGAAACCAGAGATGCTGCCATTATAGCATTTGTCGCTGCAGCAGTATTGGTTAGGACAGTAATAAGCTGCCTCATTATTTATCACAGAAACTGCGAGTGGTTCGAATGACATGGGCTAGGACCCAGAAGACATATCACATATCCACCTCTGACTCTACCACCATTCTACATTCCCCCCTACCATGGTCAAATACAACCCATTCCAACGACTTATGAACCCTACAGAAGGGACCAGTACTACACGCTGATGAACCTTAACTTCCATGGCAACAGCAAACCCAAAACTCAAGGAGTAAAGGTTAACAATGGTGCAAACCAGAGATAAAGGTACTGTGTTGTGCGAGTTGTTTGAGGCACCTCCATGCATTCCAATTTAATTCCTCTAGATGCGAGTTTATACTGCGACTTTACAGTCTAGTGAGTAGTACTCAAGTGGTCGAGTACTAATAGATATGGCTGTAAGCTGGTGTTTATTGAGATAGCGAGATAGAATGGAAGCAGGTATGACTTGAATACCTTGAGTCCATTACAGGAGTAGGAGAAATGACCAGACAATGTTTCTAGACATAGTTCCTATGAGAAAAGACGATGAAAATAAAACTATGCACATGGCGATAGCTTATATACAGTGGGGTGACGATGTATGAATCTGGAGATCCTGATAAAACTGGTTTATGGTGGCGAAGGTATGGAACTGAGTGTATGTCTGGTGAAACATGGATATAATGGGGTTACGGGTCCTATATGGGGGCAAAATATACTGAAGTCGATGTCGAAAGCTGAGTCTACTTGGAGATGATCCTATCCTATGTCAATAACAAACCTATGAGTCCACTCGAGGGACTATCCTATCCAATCCTATCCTATCCTATAACGAGCCTAAAACAATGCTGGGTCCAAATGATCCTATGTGACGAAACTGATCCTATAAGTCTGCCAGAGACTACCCAAGTGGGTTGTGATGTCGATGGTGAAAGGGAAAGCGAATAAAACTCCTATGGTATGAAGGTGAAGACAATCCAATCCTATAAAAACAAAAGAGATGATGTACAATGCGAGCGTAGGGAGTTATGCACTATATGTGTGTATCAACTGATGATGGCAAAATGTAATCAACAGTGCAAAGAGCGACACCGAAGATAATTCTAGCACTGGTGAATGATGGTGTAGAGTGGGGTCTCAAAGAGAACTATGGGTGGTATGAAGCTGAGATGGTATAGAACTGGTCCTCTGCTTATAGCGAGTGTATGGGGTGCAAACAATTGATATTGTCTGTATACTGCGTTATGTGTGTAATATGGGGTTTTTAAACCAATGCAAATAGGTGTACAAAAGTACAGCGATGAGCATAGATCTGGGCATTAGATACGAGAGTGTGTAGAGTAATAGAGGGGTTCTCTATCGAGTGATTGACTACTGTCTGTGTCTTTTTCTCGACTTTTATACTACAAGTACTAATTTATTATTGGAAAGACTTAGTAAAGCTGTAAGGCTGTGGCTTGATAACAATCCTAATGTCCATATGTTTCTCTGTAGTTGCTGGTAACAGCTAATCTTCTGCGTTCCCAAAGGGAGATAAAATTCCTATGTCACAAGTTGGTACAGCGTGGTCATCGAGGTGCTGTTTAACTGTGGACTGTGAGGGTATGGTCGAAGGGCTGAAGTGTACAAATGGATTAAGAGTTTCTAGTGGTCTTGGCATGGTGATATTACTAACACTGGGGTTGCTCATGATGAAGAATCGAAATTATTAAAGTAGGGCAATTGTCAGCGTGTTTGATATCATATAATGAATGGATCAACACTGGTCCATTACTCCATGATGCGTACTGAGGCACTAATGATGCAAGTGATGCATAGCAGTGCTTATCTCTGGTTGTTGCCTGATCGATCAATATTGGCCCTTAGCCATGATGGTATACAATTCGAGCTGCAAAACAAGATGGGATGGATGCTGGTCGTTATATCCGGCCATTGAAGTTGTAAAAAAAAAGGAGATATAGTTCTGTGTGCTGATTGTGGTAGTGATTTATATCTGGTGCCAACACTATACTAATTAAAATGGTGAAATCCATGAATTCTGAGCGTACAGAGCCTAGAGGCTCATCAATGCTCCCTGTCTCGCTGGGTAGGCAGGATAGATCAGGGGCCCCCAGTCCAGAGACCAATATTGGGGACCATTACAGAAAAGGAAGAAGCCCAAGCCCCATTGCTGGGCCCACTGGAACTAGGCACTCCTCTCAAATGCCATCTCCTGCTCTTGAGGGAGACATCACAGAACTCATCTGAGTCTATGTAGGACCCAGAACAGACAACTATCATTTGATCAGACATCAATTGGGCAGAGGCAGTCTACCAACATTTTAGACTGAGAACAATGAGCCCCATCCCGATAGCACAACCCCTCCCCATCAGACTCTCTGAGTTACAAACCCTACTACACCAACTGACAGCCCAGCTTCAACTACCAGCTCCATTATTACAGAGTGAATCAACCAGCACTATAGGCAGACAGAACCGTATCACTGAAACCCTCTTACAGACCTTGGGTGGACCCCTCCTGCTTCACCTTTGATATCAGCTACAAGGACCACTCCTACCCCCCAGAATCCACCACCAAATGACTCCCCAGACCTCATAGGCCTAGAAGAGGAGGCGGAAGTTGAGAGACTCCTTTCCCCACAAACATGGACCATGACCCAGACCTCCCACCAACAACAGTCAACCCAGCCAACCTCCAGCAACAACGAGAGAACTACGTTAGATGAGGAGGAATTGATGAGACATTGGAGGAGCACCACTGATGACAAGGTTTATTCCCCACAGAGGAGCTACACTGCTATGAGCAGGACTATGGACCCACTCCCGGAATCTATGTATCAAACTTATGCCCCTGAACCTATGAGGAACATCAGACCCTCCAGAGAAACTTGGAGGATGTACTCTGAAGTTGGAGGGCCAATGAACACCAACGAGAACATCTGGTCAGGTCTGAGTGGCCCAGGCTAATGCCCAACTTGCTGCCCAAAGACTGGAGGATGATAGGCAATCCATGGAAAGGGAAGAGTAGGCTCTTTGTGGAGGTAGGAGAAGCAGGGCCAAGTCAAGAAACAGAGGCTGAGCAAAGAAGAAGAGAGGCTGAAGAGGCAGAACAAAGGAAAAGCTGGCCGAATGGGACAAAGTCCAGGAAAAACTAGTCTCTAGCATCCAGGAAGCAAGGGAGTTCACTTGCAAAAATAATCTCCCCCTTCCTAAGGAACTTCAAGAACCTGACCCACCCAGAGGCTGCCCTGCCTAACCCATGCCAAGAAGATATGGAAGCCCGACATACCAAATAGACCAATGGTCCATACCATGACCCTCTTCAAAGGACAACTCTCCTGACCCACCCTACTGGCCCACTAGGGATGTGGCTAAAGGAGCACCTTGGCTTCAGATCAAGCCCACCCTAGTACGACTCCTCTCTGACTTTACGGGGAGGCATGATGACATTCACCAATTCACTGGAGCATGTGAAGAATATTTCTCCATTTTCAAAGCCTACTATCTGACCTATGCTAATAAAATCCTCTTCACTACCTCCCTTTTTGAAAAGAAGCCCCAGGAATGGTGGTCCCACTACAAGCTTCAATTCTGAAGCAAAGCCTATGAATACTATCGATACTCCTCCTGGGATGACTTCAAAGCCACCCTTCAAATTGAGTATGGAGACCCTGCACTCCAAGAAGTCATGGAACATTGAATGATGGGGCCTGCCTCCATGTATTTCTGCAAGCTCGAAGAGCTCACATGACAGGCTGACCAACTCCACAATGTCAGACCCTGAAGTGCTCTAGTTAGGGCTGTCCAATGAGGAGTCCCCACCTCCTATACTGAGTCTATCGCCAATCTAGGCATTATGATCCCTCAGACCTATGCAGACTGGAAATGATGGATTTGCAGCATCTACAAAGAAAGGACCTGAAAAGAAGCCTTCAACAAGATCAGCAGAATGGACTGACCCCCTAAAGGCTCACACACTGGTCATGGACAAAAGAACACTACTGGCATGACAAGTCCCCTGACCAACAAACCAGTCACCAAAGAGCAGTCGGGCTCAGGGTGGACCACTTATAGAGGGGCTGGCGAGCCCATGGATATAGACCGCCTTAAACGAGAAGGCAGGTGTTTTAACTATGGAGGAAAGAGGCATCTAGGGAAGGACTGCAAAAAGCCAAAGCGACCGAGAGACCTGAAGACCAGAAAATACACCTCAGCCCAACTTCAGGCTATGCTCACAATTGCTGAAGAAGAAGAGAAGACGGCAGAGAAGAAGGTTGAGGAGAAGACACTCTCAATGTCAAAAGTTGAGGAGGTAAAAGATGAGGCCAAGAAGTGAGCAATTCCACTTCCTCGGCCCAAACCTCCTCTCTGGATGGCTGGTCATCGGGTCCTGCTGTGCAGGCTATACCTGATTGTAGTACATTTTTATGTACATCAACTGTTTTAGTGCATTCGAATATGCCCCCTGCCACATTCACTACTGTTACACCCAAGACCACCCTAAAAGAATTGCAACCAATTCAGGCTCTGCCTGAAAAACCAAATAAAAACCTGAAACACCCCAATGACCGCCATCCCTCTCCCCCTCTGACACCTTCTGTCCCAGAACTTGTCACACTTCAAGACCTCACACAACAATGGTGTTATAATTTATTCACTTTTTTCACCATTATTCTCTTATCTCATCTTATCAAACCTCTTATCGACGCATGAACACCACTATCAATCTTTGAATCAACAAATGTGTGTTCATCGCACCATGAGCTGTGGTTGTCGCGCCAACACCTCTTGTTCTACATGTGACTCCTTTGATCCAATCTTCACATCTTTTTCATAGCTATTATTAGGTCCCACCATTTTAGTATATAAGTAGGGACACTTTCTCTGTAACACCTCAGCTTCAAGCTAAGGTTTAATATCACATAACTTTTACTTGTCTGCTCACTTGCTAAGAGCCTCTCCTGTAAGCACCTCTCTTACCACCTCGAGATTACCACATGATATCATCAGAGTAATTGTCCAAACATGAGACAGCTCAGCAATTACCTTATCTTGAGTCACATGAGAGTCGGGCCCTAACAATTAGCTCAAAGCTTCCCTCACTCTTCCACGATGCTAGATGCAGGAAGAATTCTGCATGCCATTACAACAAACCCCTGACATTGCTGAAGAAACTAGGAATGTGGTGATTACAGCCCTCTTTACTTTTGCAACACTAGTTGGAACAGCGATTTTCATTGCCATCATTTTTCACTACCACAGAGAGTGGTTTGAACGCTATGGACTGGCACCCAGGAAACCCCTAACCTACCCACCCCCAACGCTACCCCACTTCTACATTCCCCCCTACAATGTTCTGACATACCCCATGCACTACTCCATCTATGGACAGGAGCTCTTCAACACACTCCCAGAATTGCTGACCCGGGACATTCCGTTCCCTGAGTCCGACATCAAAAGACAAGGACAGAGAACCCCAAGCCCTGTGGCTGGACCCTCTGGAACCCAGCACTCCTCTGACGATACAAGGAGTACTCCCTCTTTCGAGGGAAGCATCTCAGAACTTATCCAAGCCTACCATAGAATTAAAACTGAACCCCTGGAGAATGCCAGGAGAGAACTGGAGTGAAGCCTCTGCCAGATACCCGCAACCGAGGCCACTTAGCCCTGGCCAGATATTGAGACCCTCCTCTAGACGATCCTACAGGTCAACAACCCAACAGAACCAACCGAGACCCCTGACGCCTCCTCATTGGATTCATCAGAGAGAAGAAGAGGAAGATCCTTGTATGACTCAGAGGAGAGCAGGAGAAGGGCCCACCTACCAGAGGACCCCTGCATTCACTGCCCATTCTGAACCCACCAGGCCACATTTAACACACCTACGTCGACAATTGTACTCTCCAGCACCGCCTCCTCCACCGACTCCTCTGAATCTGATCGACTTCAAGAAGGAATTAGAGGTGGAGGAACTCCTCGCCCTGACATCGACATCGACATCAGGACCCACTCCTCCTCCAGCCTGGCCTTGCTCGACTGCGAGGACTCAGAATTCTACACAGAGCTCCAGCGACGATGACTACGAATCTGCTACATTGGGAGACCTAGCTACCAGTGATGAAGAAGGGTGGAAGAATCTCCGCTCGCATTCCGTGCATGCCAACAAGAGGAGGACCTGGATGAGCCCCCTCGGGATCCCAGAAGTGAACAGCACCTGGCCCAGAGGGAGCTCGAGAGCAGTCCATTCTACCTGGGAACTCCAGATTGAGCCTGGTCATCCCTCTCCCTATCCCAGCGAATGGCCCACAGAACGTACCGATCACAGGCATGGGCTCTCCGAAGGGCAGACTATCTATGAAGAGGGGGAGTCGATGAGACTATGGAGGAGCATCGAAACTGACATGACCTCCAATCTAATGAGGAGCTATGGTGGTACGAGCTCAACTATGGCCCCATACTAGGGGTATACGTTTCTGGACTCTGAGCAAGGACCAACCAGGAGGAACGAGTCCTCAACTGCCAACTGGTGGCTATACTTGCCACCTGGCGACGAGATGAGGCCCAACAAGCAGAATTGGCCAGAATATGGGTGGCCCAGGCCAATGCCCGACTTGCCGCCGATCGATTGGAGGTGCCAGAACTGCCCCTTGAAGGGGATGAGTAGATTGTTTGCTGGATCTGGAGGAGCTGGACCCAGCATGGACCTGGAGGGCAAAGAGCACCAATGACTAGAGGAAGAAGCAGAGGAGTGCAGACAGCAGCATCAGAAAAAGAAAGAAGCCTTCTCCACCCTCGCAACTGGCCTAGTGGCCCAATTAGAAGAGGCAAAGTTGTTTGCACTCGTGAACAGCCTACCCCTTCCAAAGGAGCTTACCAACCTCCTTGACATGCCCCAAGGGCAACCAGTCCAACCTCCCTCAAGGAGATATGGGAGCTCCACCCACTGAACAGACAGGTGGTCAGTTCCCCGCCCTCCCCTAAAGCATAACCCCTCTGATCCCCCATATTGGCCCTCCAGCAACACTGAGGAGCAAGTGCCCTGGCTACAAGTTAAGCCAACACTCATCTGACTTCCGGCCGACTTCAAAGGCAAAAGCAGTGACATCCATTGCTTCACAGGTGCCTGCAAAGAATACTTCTCCATCTTTAAGGCATACTACCCAACCCACACCAACAAAATTCTATTCGCAGTCTCCCTCTTCAGCGAAAAACCCCAGGACTGGTGGTCCCAGTACCAACTTCAATTCTGGAGCGGCACTGAGGAACGATACTGATACAGGTCCTGGGACGACTTTAAAGCCACCCTACAAGTCGAATACAGAGACCCCGCCCTCCAAGAAGTAATGGAGAAGTGGATGAACGACCTCCAGATGACTGGCACCGCTGCCGAATACTTCCGAAGGCTAGAGGACCTCACTTGCTAGGCAGACCAGCTCCACGATGTGGGACCACAAAGCACCCTCATCCGAGCTGTCAGACGAGGAGTCCCCACCTCTTATACTGACTCCATCGCCAACCTCAGCATCATGATCCCCTTGACCTATGCTGAATGGAAACACCATATCTGTAGCATTTATGATAAGAAAGCCCAAAAAGAGGCCTTTGACCAGATCAGCCATTGTGACAAGCCAAAGAACCAAAACACTGGGAGTATCTCCAAAGGTACTTTCAGTGCGACAAGTTTCCCAACTGAGAAATCAACTAGCAAAAGATCATCGGGTTTGGGGTGGACCACTTACAGAGGGGCCAGAGAGCTGATGGACATAGACCACCTTAAATGAGAAGGCAGGTGTTTCAGCTGCGGAGGAAAAGGACATCTAGGGAAGGATTGCAAGAAGCCCAAGTGACCGAGGGACCCGAAATCTGGGAAATACACCTCGGCCCAACTTCGGGCCATGCTCACTATCGCAGAGGAAGAAGAGAAGTTGCCAGAGAAAGTTGAGGAGAAGATGTCCTTGACATCGAAGGTGGAGGAGGTAAAAGGCGAGGCCGAGAAGTGAGTGATTCCACTTCCTCGGCCCAATCCTCCTCTCTGGGTGGTTGGTCATTGGGTCCCGCTGAGCGGACATTACCTGATTGTATTAATTCATTATATATGTCTATCACTGTATCCGCACATTCGAATATACCTGCTTCTATTGCTTGCCCCGAGACCACCCAAAAAGAATCACAAACCATTCAGGCTCTACCTGAAAAAACCTATAAAAAGTGCGAAAACCCCAACGACACTCATCCCCCTCCTTCACTAATGCTCTCCATCCCAGAACTCCTCACTCTTCAAGACCTAAAATATTGATAGAGGCCAGAGTTCATCTGAACAATGTCGGGGATCTCCAAGTCTTTGATGAAAGAGGTTCTCCCCAAACTGGTCGAGCCTGTCATTGTGGAAGAAGACCATTCTCTAAGGACCACAAGTGTGGATGAGGACTTGGAAGGTGCACCAATGGATCCTAGGGTAATGGGAGTAGACGGACAGAGTCAAATGACTGAGGAAGTTACGAACTGCCCCATCCCTGGTGGCCCCTGTGAACAACCCAGGAGCAGCATACCTCCTCTACCCCCTCATCCTGGTGAACAAGCCGCACAAGGACCATCCTCAGGGAAGGAGCATGCCCCAACCGAGGGAACCGTTGCCCAGCCCCCAGTCATTAAAGGATCAAGAAGGACCTCCCAGAAGGAAGAAGTGTTAGATGTGCAGCATCCTGGGGGAAGAAAGACCACCATGGAAGAGGTGGCCGATGAAGAAGATGATATGTCATTCAAGATGTCTTAAGCAAAGGTGCAAAAGAAGAAGGCTGAAGAACCACTCGAGGTGAGGTCATCCAAATTAAAGCCAGTGAGTGTTTCCTTCCCAAAGTCCACCTGGTTCAAGCTGTTTGGCACAGACTGGACCCTTCGGGCTGTCAGGGAAGCACGCACAGATTCAGAGGCCTTCGCCTCGCTCCATCTCTGGGCTCATAAAGAGAAAGTCAATGAAATCGCTGACTGACTTCTCGCTTCCCTAAGACTAGGAGGGGAGTGGGCTCACGAGGAACTCTATGAACTGAGTCAACCCATTCGGTATCAATGGCAGGTCTCGACCAAAGGGGTCTGAGAACTCTTCCTAGACATACAACTCGAAACCCTAGAACATCACCAGACCCTCAAGGCCCAGGCCCTAATTGACAGCGGCTGCACTGGGAGCATCATCAACGAAGCCTATGTCAAGAAGCATAACCTTGTCACCTGACCTGCTCCTGCCCCAATCTCGGTGTATAACACCGATGGTACAAAGAATAAGGCTGGAGAAATCACCGAGTTTGTCGAAGTAAGGATGACTGTGGGAGGCCATAGCAAAAGGATTGACTTCGCTGTCACCAACATCGGCAAGGAGGATATCTTCTTGGGACATGACTGGCTTCTTTGCCACAACCCCATCATCAACTGGGCCACTGGCAAGATCATATTTGCCCGGTGTCAATGTCAGAAGAATCTGTTCCCATTACCCGATGCCGACCCAGACAATCTGTGGGACAAAGAGTTGGAGGATGGAGAGACCATCCTCATGGTCGACCTTCAGGAGGAGCTGGAAATTCATGCAGTACATCACATGAATGACCTAGCCACCAAGGCCAATGAAGGAAAGGCCAAAAGGTCCTTTAGGAGATGGTTCCCCCTTAGTATTGCAAATTTCAGGATCTATTCTCCAAGGAGAATTTTGACGAGTTACCCAAGCACAAACCCTGGGACTATGCCATCGAACTCATACCCAATGCCTGCTCTACCCTCGACTGCAAGGTCTACCCACTCAATCACCATGAACAGGAAGAACTCGACAAGTTCCTTGATGAAAACCTGGACTCCGGATGAATTAGACCCTCAAAATCCCCCTTTGTGTTGCCATTCTTCTTCGTCAAAAAGAAGGATGGTTCCCTTCAACCAGTACAAGATTATCGGAAGCTCAATGAAATGACCATCAAAAACTGCTACCCACTTCCCTTAATTTCTGAGCTCATGGATAAGCTCCACGGCACCAAATACTTCACCAAGTTAGACGTCCAATGGGCTATAATAATGTCAGGATCAAGCAAGGAGATGAGCACAAGGCCACCTTCCGCACCAACCGTGGCCTATTTGAGCCGACCATCATGTTCTTTGGGCTTACGAACTCGCCGGCCACCTTTCAATGGATAATGAACAATATCTTCCACAACCTCATCCATGAGAGAAAGGTGACTATCTACTTGGACAATATTCTTATCTTTTCGAAGGACCTTCAGGAACACCACCGAATCGTCAAGCATGTACTCCAGCACCTACGGGAACACAAACTCTTCCTCAAAGCCGAGAAGTGTGAGTTTGAGGTACTAGAAACTGAATACCTCGGCGTTATCATCAGCAAAGGCTCTGTCCAAATGGACCCCATTAAAGTCAAAGGCATTACGGAATGGCCCACGCCCACCAAGAAGAAGGAATTACAATTCTTCCTGGGCTTTACAAATTTCTATCAGAAATTCATCAAGGACTATTCTAAAATCATACGCCCTATGACCCAACTTACTGGCAATGCCCTGTGGACCTGGGGAACAGCCCAGAATGAGGCCTTCCAATGACTGAAGAAGCAGATGGCCAAAGACGTTGTATTGGCACTCCCCAAGGAGAAGAGGAGGTTCCAGGTAGAGGCTGACTCCAGCGAGGGAGCAGTTGGTGCAGTCCTTAGTCAAGAGCAGGACAGGAAGTGGAGGCCAGTTGCCTTCCTTTCCAAAGCACTAACCATCACCGAGCAGAATTACGAGATATATGACAAGGAACTCCTAGCAATCATGCTCGCACTAGAGGAATGGAGGCACTATCTTATGGGCATGGCTGAAGACTTCAAAATCTGGACTGATCATCAGAACCTGCAGTATTTCTGTCAACCTCAGAAATTGAACCGTCGCCAGGCCCGATGGGTCACCGAACTCGCCGAGTACCATTTCACTCTACACCACAAACCTGGAGCTTTCAACCGAAAGGCTGACCTACTCAGTCGCCAAGATGATCATGACCAGGGTAAAAAGGACAACAATGACATCATAGTCCTTCAACCCAAACATTTCCATGCAATGATCATGCCTACGGTGAGCAAGACGCACCAATGAGTCAAGGACACAATAAGAAATCATGATAAATGGAACCAGGGGATCACCAACTCTCTTGACCATGAGCATGGCATCTTCCAGGAAGAAGGGCTCCTGTACTATGATGGATGGATCTATGTTCCCTGCAACAACAAGCTTCATGAGGAAATTATTGCTGCCTACCATGATCACATCACTGCAGGACACCCGGGAATAGAAAAGACAAAGAAACTTGTTCAGAGAGAATACTGGTGGCTAAAACTGAAACAGACAGTGGAAAAGTACATCAAGGCCTGCAAAGCATGCCAACGAATGAAGACCGACACCCACCCCAAGGCTGCCCCCCTCCATCCCAATGAAGTCCCTTCCACTCCATGGACCCACATATCCGTCGACATGATCACTGGACTACTGGAATCCAATGGCTATGATGCCATTCTAGTAGTTGTCGACCGATTCTCTAAAGAAGTTATTCCAATCGCCTGCAACATAGAGTTGACATCTGAAGGATGGGCAAAACTCCTGCACGACCACGTGTATGCCTGACACGGGATGCCCAAAACAGTAATCTCTGATCGAGGACCCCAGTTTGTCTCAAAGTTCATAACCAAACTCCTATGACTCCTCAACATTACTCCCAATGCCTTGACCGCTTTCCATCCTCAAACTGATGGACAGACAGAACGAGGGAATCAGGAAATTAATAAGTACCTCTGCATCTTCATTAATCATCGACAAACTGATTGGAGTGAATGGCTCACTCTAGCAGCCTTCACCCATAACAACTGAGCCCACTCATCCACAGGCCAAACACTATTCTTTACCAACTATGGAATCAATCCCTGCATTCTCCTGGACTCTATCAAGATGACCGCATTCACCAATCCATCAGCAAGATCATTCGCTGAAAACATGCAGGAGATAAACCGTCAAGCCAAGGAGGCACTCAAAGAGGCCACAGGTAAAATGAAGACCAAATATGACAAAAAGAAAAGAAACACTGTGGACTATGCCATCGGAGACCGAGTATGGCTAGACTCCACCAACCTTCATCTACCATGCCCCAAGAAAAAGCTTGATGACAAACACGTCAGCCCATTCCTCATCCTGGAAAAGGCCGGCGCATCGGCCTACAAACTCAAACTTTCCCTGCACTGGAAGATTCACCCATGCTTCAACGAGAAGCTATTGACACTATATACACCACCAGCATTCCCTAATCAAGAACAGCCCCCACCACTGCCAGACCTCATTGAAGACGAAGAAGAATATGAAGTTGAAGAAGTCCTAGACTCATGCACCCGCCGAGTCCATGAAAAGAAAGGACAGAAATCACACATCGTAACTGACTACCTGGTCAAGTGGAAGGGCTGGACTCGAGAACACAACTCATGGGTATGAGAAGACAACATGGCCAATGCACAAGAGGCCATCGAAGACTACAAAAACAGTATTTCCAAAACAAGGACCATTGTGACTGCATGCAAGGTCATAGACAGGTCCAAAAAGACATTGAAAGAAATACTCAATCATCGCTATGTCGATGAAGTCATCTCATATAGAGTTCTCAGGAAGGATGGAAGGACCTTTTGGGTCAAAAATCCCTGCCTCAATAACAAACATTGGAGGGATTACATTGACAACTACTGGAGGAAGGAATATGCAAAGACACAGAAAGAGCCGCCAAGCGAGCCCTAGGGCAGTTGGGACGTCTGCCTTAACGAGAGGGTAATGTTACAATTTATTTGCTTTTTTCACCGTTATTCTCTTATCTCATCTTATCAAACCTCTTATCAATGCATGAACACCGGTATCAATCTTCGAATCGACAAATGTGTGTTCATCACACCATGAGCCATGGTTGTCGTGCCAACACCTCTTGTTTTACGTGCGACTCCTTTGATCCAATCTTCACATCCTTTTTATAGCTATTATTAGGTCCCACCATTTTAGTATATAAGTAGAGACGCTTTCTCTGTAACACCTCAGCTTTGAGCTAAGGTTTAACATCACATAAATCTTACTTGTCTGCTTGCTTGCTGAGAGCCTCTCCTGTAAGTGCCTCTCTTACCACCTTGAGATTACCACACAGTATCGTCAGAGTGATTGTCCAAACATGAGACAGCTCAGCGATTACCTTATCTTGAGTCACATGAGAGTTGGGCCCTAACAGATGGGGGCCAGAGTTCATCTGAACAATGTCAGGGATCCTCAAGTCCTCGATGAAGAGGGTACTCCCTGAACTGGTCAAGCCCAAGAATGAGTCCTCAAGAGCAACCCCCCCAGTTGCAAGAAAGGACAGGAACATGGACCAGGCATCAAAGGCACCTGAAGTAATGTGGAAGTACGGTTCATGTGACAAGAATGCAACATCCATGACTTCCTCCATCTCTGGGCCTTTGGGACAAGCCAGGAATGACCCATGTCCCGAACCTCCCCATCCTAACAAAACAGCTGATAGAGGTCTACCTCCAGGGAAGGAGCATGCCCCAACCAGAGAAACGGTTCGACAGCTCCTGACCGACAAAGGAAGAAATGCTGGGAAGGAAGAAGCATCGGATGTGTGGTGTCCCTGGCCGAAGAAGACTGTCATGGAAGAAGTACCCAACAAAGAAAATGACACATGGTTCAAGATGTCACAACAAAAGGAACAAGTGAAGAAGGAAGAAGAAACATCCAAGGCGAGATCTCCTGAGCTGTCCCCAGTAAGTGTTTCCTCCCCGAAGGCTTTCACCTGGCTCCAGCTGTTTGGTGCAGACTGGACCCTTTGGGCTATAAAGGAAGCACACAGCGACTCAGAAGGTCTCACTGTTATTCACCTGTGGGTCCATAAGGAAAGGGTTAATGAAGTGGATGCTGACCTCCTAAGCGCCTTGCACAAAGGAGGGGAGTCGGCCATTGAGAGACTTCACAAACTCAAGAAACCCATTCAGTATCAGTGTCGAGTCTGTATCAAGGGTGACCAAGAGCTCTTTCTTGATGTACAGATTGAATCCCTAGAGAACTGACAGACCCTCAAGGCCCAGGCCCCTGTTGATAGTGGCTGTACAGGGAGCACAATTAACGAGGCCTTTATCCAGAAACATGGCCTCATCACTCGACCCACTCCAAGCCCGATCCCAGTATATAACACTGATGGGACTCAAAACAAGGCAGGAGAGATAACTGAGTTTGCCAAATTGAGGATGACTGTTGGGGGCCACAGTGAGAGGATCGACCTTGCCATCACTAACATCGGCAAGGGTGACATCTTCCTAGGGCATGACTGGCTTCTCTGGCATAATCCTGTCATCAACTGGGCCACAGGCAAGATCATCTTTGCCCAGTGTCAATGCCAGAAAAACTCTTCCCCTTGCCCAATGCTGACTAGTGTTGCCACTGCTTGGGCTAAAACTGACGAGCCAATGGAGCTGAGCTGGAAATGACCGAGCTGAGCCAGGATTAGCAGCTCCTCGCTTGCCATAGCTTGGCTTGGCAAATCATCGGCTTGAGCCAGTCCAAAGCTGGCCAAGCCATCAGCTTCATCCTAAACAGGATGCTGACATGTGCATTGGCATCATCCTCAATTCCTTTCACCTTCACTGTTGTTCACAACACGCTTTCGCAATTTTGTGCCTCTTGCCTACCATATCCCCATTTCTATGATACAATGCAACATATTTTGTGTCTCCAGGCTTCTCTAGTCCTGAACCATGGTCTATTACTGCCTCAGCCTCTCATATATCTATAAACATATTTATGCAGCCACACACACCTACCAACACCGAATAGAACTATTTCTTTTTCTCCATTGGAGCTCCTTGGTCCCTCTACACTCTCAACATACACCCTGTTCCCTAGATTCCTGTGGATTTTCAAAAACTTTCTGACAACTGGCTTGTGCCCTTGTCATTGCTTGACACCAGCATATGTGTCACTGAGACCCATTCTTGTATAAAATGGCTGATATTTTGCTTCAGCCTACTCGCCCCTCATTCCTGTCATGCCCCCATGTCTTCAAGGATCACGAAGTGCGACTCAAGGGGAAAAGACCTTGCCTGGTGGAGGACTCCAAACCACATTCCAGGTTGATGGTCTTGTTGAAGGTATGGGTGCTGCTTTAATCAAATACAGCTCACTCTCAACTAGCCAACAGCATCAGGTGGCAATGCAAAGCCAGTGAAGAAAAAGGCCACAAAGAAAGCAACATAGAAAGGTATGTCATATATTTGTTTTCTTGAGTTTTGGATGAACAAATCCATCAGCTGCACAACCAAAACAACCCTTGCAGAAGGACAAATCCTCCAACATGGCTATCGACCATCCAGGATCTCCAACACATACAAACAGGGACAGCGCATGAGGTTAGTCAGCACGTCCACTTCACTTATCATGGGAGATGGTTCTTATTTGAATCTTGTGGCACAGATACCCAGGAAACATTCTGGCTAATAGGAGTGAGTTGTGCTGCAAGTGCTGGTGGAGAACACAAGGGTAGCCACCCACACCATCTGGAGGAACCCAGACCAGATGTACCCTTACGATTGACACGTATGCTGTACATCTCATTGATCTGGATGGAGTTTTAACACTAGAGTATCATTTAGGTGTTGTTGTACAGGAAGACAATAATGATGAAAACCCTTTCATAGCATCACTGCTCCCACCATTAACGCCATACACTCTCGAAGGACCAGAAGATCCATTGCCATCAATGCCTGCCCACACCATCCCAGCAAATACAATGTCATATCAGTTTGTTCATTTTGATCCACTGAGAACACCGTCGTCTACAAATGAATCACTCCCTTCAGTTCCAGGATCACTGGTGTCAGATGCACAAAGTCTCTTGCCATCTGATTCTTCAAGCTTGCCGTCGTCATCTGTGAGAGATAGCAGCTGAAATGCTGATGACATATGGTCTTTTTATACTCTGGAAGGCGATAGTTGTGTCTGTAAGCTGTGTTGGTGAGTAGTTTGTACTTTCTCTCATATGCTTACTTTCTCATCTACTCATTAGTGCAGGTGATAAACATAAGAAGAATGGTAAAGATAAGATTTACAGTGTCAAAACAGGTACAACGGGCCTGCGATATCACCTCATCAAGAATCACTTGCGGCTTTGGGTTTCTGCATGCAACAAAATAGGAGTATTGATTAAAGGGGCTGGGATTAAAGCAGCAGAACAGTTTCGGCGTCAGAACCGTACTGCTGAACTTACAGAAGGACCGATTCCTGCTGATCCATTTGTCATTCCAGAGTACTCCCGTGATGCATTCATTGATGCAATTGTTGAATGGATAATTGCGGATGATCAGGTATGTTTATTCTCTTCATGAACACTTTCAATCTGTTGAACAGTCACTCTCAGTCTATCAATGTGATTGAATGTCCACAGCTATGACAAATCTTTCTTATGCTCTGGGAAGACCTTAATGACTCTGATATTCCTCATTGCACATACATCCAGAAGCGTGTGATTGAGACATGGGAGAAGTATATTGCTACGCTTAATGAAGAGATGGAGGTGAACATATTAATATGCTTCAATATACAGATTTCTCATTCTCATTTAATTGCAGTCCTCCCTTGGCCGAATCTCAATAACAATGGACCTATCCACTGATCTTAATCTCATTAATTTTATGGCAGTGACAGCACATTGGATGGAAGCAATTGGGACCAATGCGGATGGTCTGACAATGATACGTCTCCACTCTGACCTCATTGGATATTGTAGGGTTCCCAGTCGCCATGATGGCAAACATTTGGCAGTAGCATTCCTTTATATCACTGACTGTGTTGGAATCACAAGTAGACTTCCAAACCATCAATTAAAGGTCTGTATCTTTGATTGTTGACTTTGAATATTATTTATATGTGAATATACCAGCTGGGTTGGATTACGATGGACAATGCTGCAAATAATGGGACATTCATGGTATTTCTCCAGCATGACCTTCAGCGTCGGGGATATGTATTTGTTGCTATGGAGCAAAGAATACAGTGGGATTGTTTGTTTTTATTTGAGTTTGAGTTGCTAAAATATTCCTATATCAGATGCTTTGCACATATCATCAATCTTGCCTGCAAGGATGTTATATCAGCAGTCACGGCATTAGATGCAATCCTACTCTCAGGTTGGTTTTACTTATCAGCATATTCCTTGCTTTCTCAAGCTTGTTTTAGAACATCTTGACATTGTTCGTGATCCAATATTGGCTATAAGAGCATTAATTCGTGTGGTAAGTTGGGATCAATTACTTAGGATTTCTCTATTGAATATAACTATAGATCTGTGTTTCTTCATTGTGACGGCACTGCTTTGCTGGTGCTCTTAAGTCACTTGACATCAAGGTTCTTCAACCCCTTCTGGATGTTGATGTCCACTGGTCATCAACAGACATTATGATTGAACGAGCAATCTTTTTATGTGAGGTGATTTTTTTTTTCAAAGATGGTTACCAAAGTCTAATGCAGTAATTTGTATCAGGGTATTGTGAAGTTTCTAGAGAATGAGGATTTTGCAGAGCTCTGGAAGCACCAGTTATCTGACGATGAATGGAAGGCCTTGGATATCATCCATCAAATATTAGCTGTATATTTCATTACTGTGATCACCGTTACTCTCTGAGTTGTAGCATTTCAGGTACCACATGCATTTCAGCAGATAAGACACTAACCCTCGCATTGGCAATACCCAGCTTCCGAAGAATGATGCAACTGTGGGAAAATCTTGAGATCAAATTTCCTGAGGCCATGCCAGCCATTCAAGATGGTCTTAAGAAACTGAAGACCTACCGAGACCGTACAGAGGTGGTACCAGCTTACACCTTAGCAACAAGTAGGTTGATTTAGTATTATTCCACCCTTACGACACTGATGTCAGATATATAGTTCTCAATCCAAACACAAAGCTACATTGGTTCAACAGATATGCACCTGAGGATGAAGCCGACGCAAAATCACTTTTTATGGAGAAGGTCTTTCATGAATTATTTGTTCATTCCCATCTCATTCTTATTTATTGTGATCTAGCTTCGTGAATACTGCCAGATTGCTGCTGTGCCACCTACCACTGCTCGTCCACAGGCTAAGGGTCATACCAATTGGGCAGATGATCTTCTCAGCGATAATCTATTTGATACAACTGTTCATCCACAAAGCCTCGAGGCTGAAGTACAAGCTTATCTATCTGATGTGAAGTGTGGCAATGACATAGTCAAGTACTGGCAGGTACGTTTACTATTGTGATGTGTTTGAGTTGTGTGTTAACATCCATCATCTGAATAGGACAATCAAAAAGTATATCCAACTATATTTGCGATGGCTATGGATATTCTACCTATTCAAGGTACCTCAGTTTCATGTGAATGCATTTTTTCATCAGGAAAGGAGATGGCAATGGCCTGATGCAATCAGATATCAGCTGATCTGATGGAAGCATTGCAGATGTTGAAGTATGCCTTTAAGCATAGTCATTCTCTTGATTTTATGGATGGTATATCTAAGGATGAAGAGATAGTGACTTTGGAGGCAAGAATGACTGCCAATGATGATGTACCAGATGACATAGCAGCATTTATTGAGCAGTTACGCTCTGAAAAATAAATAGTTCTAATACATTTCCTAATTTGTAACCAAGCAGAGGGTTTTTCTGTAGCTAAGCTCAAGCCGAGCGAAGCCATCAATTTTTTTGACCACTCGGCTCACAAAAAAGCTACATAAGAGGTAAGAGCTGGGAAAAACTGACTAAAGCCGAGCGGCGGCAACACTAATGCTGACCCCAAAGACTGATGGGATGAGGAGTTGGAGGAGGGTGAGACTATCCTCGTTGTTAACCTAAGGGAAGAGCTGGAAATTCATGCCATGCATCATGCGAACAACTTAGCAGCCAAGGCCAATGAAGGAAAGGCTAGAAAATCCTTTGAAGAAATGGTCCCACCCCAATATCATGAATTCGAGGACCTATTCTCTAAGGAGAACTTTGACGAGCTACCAGATCGAAATCCCTGGGACCATGTGATCAAACTGACCCCCAATGCTTGGTCAACCCTCAATTGTAAGGTCTACCCACTCAACCACCACGAACAGGAAGAGCTGGATAAATTCCTTGACGAAAACCTCGAGTCCAGACGAATCCACCCCTCCAAGTCCCCTTTCGCCTCCCCCTTCTTCTTCATCAAAAAGAAGGATGGCTCACTTCAACCAGTACAGGATTACCGGAAACTCAACAAGATGACCATCAAAAACAGATACCCACTCCCCCTTATCTCTGAACTCATGAACAAGCTCCACAGCACTAAGTACTTCACCAAGCTGGACATTCGCCGGGGGTATAATAACATGCGAATCAAAGAAGGAGACAAATACAAGGCCACATTCAGAACTAACCGCAGTCTCTTCAAACCCACTGTGATGTTCTTCAGATTAACCAACTTCCTGCCACATTCCAATGGATGATGAATGACATCTTCTACGATCTCATCTATGAGGGAAAGGTAACCATCTACCTAGATGACATTCTCATGTTCTCCAAGGACCTACAGGAGCATTGACAAATTGTCAGACAAGTACTCTGACATCTGTGGGCACACAAGCTGTTTCTCAAGACCAAAAAGTGCAAGTTTGAAGTACTGGAAACTGAGTATTTGAGTGTCATCATCAGCAAAGGATCAGTATGCATGGACTCTGTCAAAGTCAAAGGTATCATGGAATGGTAGACCCTCACCAAAAAGAAGGAGTTACAATCCTTCTTGGGCTTTACAAACTTTTATTGCAAGTTTATAAAGGACTACTCCAAAGTCATCCGACCAATGACCCAACTGACCAGTAATGCCCCCTGGAACTGGGGAACTGCTTAGAATGAAGCCTTCCAACATCTAAAGAAGAAAATGGCTGAAGACATAATCCTAGCACTTCCAAAGGAGAAAGGGAAATTCTGAGTGGAAGCTGACTCAAGCGAGGGGGTGATAGGCACTGTCCTTAGCCAAGAACAGAACAGAAAGTGGAGGCCAGTAGCCTTCCTATCCAAAGCCCTCACGACCACTGAACATAACTATGAAATCTATAACAAGGAACTTTTAGCAATCATGCTCACCCTAGAGAAGTGGAGACACTATCTTATGGGCACTGCCAAAGAATTTGAAATCTGGACTGATCATCAAAATCTTCAATACTTCCACCAGCCCCAAAAGCTCAACCAACAGCAAGCCCAGTGGGTCACTGAACTCACTGAATACCACTTTATGCTCCACCATAAGCCCGGCACCACTAACCACAAGGCTGACCTCCTCTCCTGCTAGGAAGACCACAATCAGGGCAAGGAGGACAATAAAGAAATCATTGTTCTACAACTCAAACACTTCCGAGCAATGATTATGCCCACCATCAGTAAGACACATCAAGAAGTCAAGAACGTCACCCATGATCATAGTAAGTGGGACCAAGGGATCGCCAACTCACTCAACCATGAACAAGGCATCTCGGAGAAGGGAGGGCTTCTCTGTTATGATGGACAGATTTATGTTCCCCATGATGACAAACTACATGGCAAAATCATTGCTGCTCACCATGACCATCTCATCACTGGACACCCAGGAATCAAAAAGACCAAAGAACTCATCCAAAGAGAGTTCTGGTGGCCCAAACTCAAACAGATGGTTGAAAAGTATGTCAAAGCATGTGAAGCATGTCAATGAACAAAGACGGACACTCAACCAAAAGCTGCTCCTCTCCACCCCAATGAAGTCCCATCCAAGCTGTGGACTCACATATCCGTTGACATGATCACTGGACTACCAGACTCCAATGGCTATGACACCATTCTGGTAGTCGTCGACAGGTTTTCAAAGGAGATTGTACCAATAGCATGCAATGTTGAGCTTACCTCTGAAGGATGGGCCAAATTGTTATGCGATCATATCTATGCCTGCTATGGAATGCCCAAAATAGTAATATCAGATTGGGGACCACAATTCATCTCCAAGTTTATAACTGAACTACTCCGACTCCTCAATATTACCCTCAATGCATCTACAGCATTCCACCCCCAGACAGACAGACAAATAGAACATGCCAATCAAGAAATCAACAAGTACCTCTAGATCTTTGTTAACTACTGACAGACCGACTAGAGTGAATGGCTTGTCCTCACCGTCTTTGCCCATAACAATTGTGTCCACTCTGTGACTGGTCAAACCCCATTCTTCACCAATTACAAAACCAACCCTCGTGTTCTCCTTGACTCGATCAAGACTATCCCATTCACCAATCCTTCCACCAAGACCTTTGCTGAAAGCATGCAAGAGGTCCACTGCCAAGCCAAGGGATCACTAGAGGAAGCAGTGGGCAAGATGAAGGCCCAATATGACAAGAAAAGAAGAGACACAGTGGACTACACTATCAGAGACCAAGTATGGCTAGATGCCACCAACCTACATCTGCCCCACCCCAAGAAAAGGCTCGACGACAAGTGTGTCAGACCCTTTCTAATTACAGAAAAGGCTGGCACATCTGCCTACAAATTGAAGCTCCCACCACACTGAAAAATTCACCTGCACTTCAATGAAAAACTCCTGACACCATATATGCCCCTGGCATTTCCAAACCAAGAGCAACCTTCACCCCCACCACCAGATCTCATTGAAGATGAAGAGGAATATGAGGTGAAAAAAGTCCTCGATTCCTGAACTTGTCGAGTGTGCATAAAGAAGGGACAGAAGTCACACATCGTCACTGACTACCTCATCAAATAGAAGGGCTCGACCTGAGAACATAACTCTTGGGTATGAGAGGATGACATGGCTAATGCCTAAGAAGCCATAAAAGATTATGAGGACAGTATCTCCCAAACAAGAACTGTTATAACCGCATGAAAGGTCATTGACAGATCTACCAAAACACTGAAGGAGATAATCGACCACTGCTATGCTGAAGACATAATCTCATATCACATACTTAGGAATGATGGAAGGACATTTTGGGTTAAAAATCCTTGTCCAAATGACAAGCATTGGAGGGATTATATCAATGATTACTGGAGAAAGGAATACAAGAAGACACAAGAGGAGCCCCCAAGTGAACCCTAGGACAGTCGGGATAACTGTCTTAATGAGAGAGTAATGTTATGATTTATTCACTTTTTTCCTTTTCTAGCTTTATCTTCATCTTATTGACATTTTATCATATCCATATTGCTGATTGGCCAACTCGTATCAATCAACATGATGGACAACACATGATATCTACCAAGAAGTGCATATTCATCACAATGCTACATGTGCTTACCACATACCACTCTTGTTCTATCCTATTATTAGCTACAGTCCTTTAGTATTTAAGTAGTTACCTTTTCACTGTACTACCTCAGCTTTGAGCTAAGATTTAATCACACATAAAACTTACTCATCTGCTCACTTGCTGAGAGTCTTTTTGTAAGCGTCTCTCTTACCATCTCAAGATTCCTTCAGATATTGCTTGAGTGATTGTCTGAATGTGAGACAGCTCAGCAGTCATCTTATCTTGAGTCACCTGAGAGTCAGGCCCTAACACTGGAAGTAGCTGACCTCCTATGCCTTTCCTCTCCCACTCACTCAGCAATTCAACCAGTTCTCTCCCCCTTGCCCCTCTTAGCTGCAACTCTCTACAGATACTGAAGCATGTCCAGGCAGCCGAGCTCAGGCAGCAAAGGCTATATCTCTGCTGATATGGACAATTCAGCCTCCAACAGTGATGAAGAAGCTGGGAGACTCTGGAGTAATATGAGCAGAGATTATGAGACAAGGATCCTGACCAGCCCCTGCAGAGCCTTGAGATTGAACACCAACTGGCTTGAAGAGAACTGGAGAAAAACCCTTTCAACCTTGATGCCCCTGATCAGTTCTGGCCAAAACTTACCATGAGAGAGAGAATCACATTGGAAGACTACTGTGCAGCAGCATGGATATGACAGAGGTGGGATTACTTGGACTGGGAAGGAGCAGCAGAGACCTCTGAGAAACATAGAAAATGAAGCGAGGTCTTTCATGGTACACTTTGAGAACATGAGGAACATATATATGGACCCTGCCTAGGAGAATTGGTTTATGGGCTATGACCGCAAACTGACAGTGAACAAAGAGAGTTGGCATGGACCCTGGCTGATATTTTCCTTGAGTGGCAGTAAGACCAGTGATGATGATTTGAGGAGCAGCAGTCCTGTTTGGCCCTACTCCCTCCCTGATTCCCCCTCCCTCTCCTCCTCCCCCCAAAAGTTGGAAAATCAGAAAACAAGGGTATCTCTGGAAAGGGAAAAGCAGGCTCTTTGCTGGAGCCAAAGAAGGAGGAGAAGCTGGCCCTAGTAGTGGGATAAGCACAGAGGATGCAGAAGCTACTCACTTACAAAGGGAAAACACACAAGCCCAATACAAGGCCATGCTCAAAAGATACAAAGAAAACTGAAAGGAACTTCTTGAGTTCACTAACCAATATGGGTTCACTCCACCAGCAGGGCTGGACAAGCCCAACCCACTGAGAGAACTACTACTAGGACCACCACCCAAACAATATGGGACCCCAACCTATCAAACAGACAGGTGGTCAGTCCCCAGACCCCTGCTGAAGTGGCAGCCTCTGGACCTACTCCTGTGGCCCACTGGCACAGCAGATGAAGAAGCACCATGGCTTTAGGTGAAGCCTATTCTCGTCTGACTATCTGCACCTTACACTGGAAAACATGATAACATCAACAGGTTTATTGGAGCCTGTGAAGAATACTTTTCATTGTTCAAGCAATACTACACCGTGCACTCCCAAAAAATCATATTCACTGCTTTACTCTTTGAAAAAGATATGGAGGGCTGGTGGACCCACCACCGACTCCAGTACAAGAGCTATCACACCAGGGAATACTGATACTTCAGCTGAGATGACTTCAAGGAGGCAATTCACATCGAGTTCATGGACTCTGCCCTTCAGGAAATTCATGAGCATAAAATAATGGAGCTCAGAATGGATGGACTCATGCCTACCTACTTTAGAAAGCTGAAGGAACTGGCCTAGCAAGCAGACTTGCTCTATGACTATAGACCAAGGAGCACCCTGGTCAGAGCCATTCGACATGAGGTATCCCCCTCCTACACCCAATTCATCACTGACATGGGCATAGCCATTCCAGAAACCTATCTGTAATAAAAGAAATGGATATGCATTATGTATGAAGAAAGGGTGTGCAAGGCCACCTTTGACTGGGTACTGCACACTGACTACAAACAGACCACTAATAGCACCAGCAGCAATCAAAAAGCTGCTAGTGTGACAAGTTTGGTGATCACTAAACCTGTGGCCAAAGAGGTGTTGGGATGGATCATATATCTGAGGGGCAAGGAGAGCTGATGGACATCAACTGACTTAGACATAAAGGGAAGTGCTTCAACTGCAGAAAGAAGGGACATCTATCAAGGAACTGTAAAGCACCAAGAAAGCTTAGAGATCTGAAGACCAGAAAATATACCTTTATGCAACTTTGGGCCATGCTTACTATCACTGAGAAAGAAGAGAAAAAGGTGAAGCAGATCGAGAAGAAGATGCCCTCAACCTCAAAGATTGAGGAGGTAAAAGACAAGGCCAACAAGTGAGCGATTCCACCTGCTCAGCCCCATTCTCCTCTCCCAGTGGTCAGGTCTCAGATCCCACTGTGTGGATCTTATCTGAATGTAACAATTTTTTATATACATTTACACATGTATCTGTGCATTCAAATATACCCACTTTCACATTTTCACTTGAGATCATCTGAGAAGAATCGCAACCAATTCAGGCTCCACCTGAACAGCTCTATAAGAACCCTCTAACACTCAATGAAACTCATCTTCTCTCTCCACTAACCACATCTCTCTTAGACTTCTCCTCTCTTAATGATCAACAACCCCTGAGGCCAGAGTTCACCCAAACACTGTCAGAGATCTCTGAGTCACAGATGAAGAAGGTGCTCTCTGGACTGGTCGAGCTGAGGCACAACCATCAAGAAAGCCCCACAAGAGGGTCACACCTCTTTCAAGTCATAAGAATGGGCAAGACTACAGAACAGGCAGAAGAAACCCTGAAAGAAAGAGAGGGTACAGATGACACCAAAAGCAGGGAATGCTCACAACCCCCCATGTCCACAAGCTGGGCCCTCCTGGACAAGTGAACCCTAACCTAAAGCCATGAGATCAAAACCCTGATGAAGCAGCCATGGGAGGACTGTCTTTGAGGAAAGAGTATGCTCCAACCAAAGAAACCATTACCCAGCCTCTGACTCCCTTTAGAACAAGAAGGACCACAATGGGGGAGATAGCCAATGAAGAAGATGATACATTGTATTGAATAACCTGATGAAAGGTGCAAGCAAAGAAGGAGGAAGAACCATCTGAGGTGAGGCCTTCCAAGTCACCTAAAGTAAGTATTTTCTCTCTGAAGGTTATCTGGCTCCAGCTGTTTGGTGTGGACTAGACCCTTCAGGCTATCAGAGAAGCATAAACTGACTCAAAGGCTCTTACCACCATCCACCTTTGGATGCATAAAGAAAAAGTCAATGAGATTGACAATAACCTCCTGGCCAAGTTGCAAAAAGAGGGAGAGATGGCTATTGAAAGGTTTCATGAACTAAGAAGGCCTATTTGGTATCAACACCATGTATAGACCAAAGGCACTCAGGAGCTCTTTGTTGATCTTCAAATTGAAACCCTGGAGAATTGCCAGACCCTCAAAGCCCAGGCCTTGGTCAACAGTGGCTGCACAGGAAGCATGATCAATGAAGCATATGTTAGAAAGCACCACCTGACCACCCATCCCACCTCCAGCCTAATCTTAGTATACAACACAGATGGTACCTAAAATAAGGCCAGAGAGATCAGTAAGTTCATTGAGCTAAAAATGATCCTTGGCAGCCACAACAAGAGAATCAACCTTGCCATTACCAATATAGGCAAAGACAATATTTTTCTAGGACACAACTGGCTACTGCCTTACAACCCCATCATCAACTGGGCCACTGGCAAGATCATCTTTGCTCAGTGCCAATACCAAAGAAATCTTTTCCCCTTACCTGATGCTGATTCTGAGGATTAGTGAGACAAAGAATTAGAGGAAGGAGAAACCATCCTAATGGTTGATCTAAGAGAGGAAATAGAAATTTGTGCTGTACACCATGCGAATGACCTAGCCACTAAGGCCAATGAAGAGAAAGCCAAGAAAATCTTCAAGGAAATGGTTCTCCCACAGTATCGCAAGTTTAGGGACTTGTTCTCAAAGGAAAACTTTGATGAACCACTAGAACGCAAACTGTGGGACCATACTATCAAACTGATCTCCAATGCCCAATTCATGCTGGACTGCAAAGTCTATCCTCTCAATCACTGTGAACAAGAAGAACTGGATAAGTTTCTTGATGAGAACCTGGAATCAGAAAGGATCTGACCTTCCAAGTCCCCTTATGTGTTACTCTTCTTCTTCATTAAAAAGAAAGACAGCTCCCTTCATCCCATACAAGATTACTGAAAGCTCAATAAGATGACCATTAAGAATCAATATCCCCTCTCTCTTATCTCCGAACTGATAGACAAACTCTGTGGTGCCAAGTACTTTACCAAACTGGATGTCTGCTGAGGATACAACAATGTAAGAATTAAGAAAGGAGATGAACCCAAGGCCATGTTCAGAACCAACCACAGCCTCTTCAAGCCTACTGTCATGTTTTTTGGTCTCACCAACATGTCTGCTACCTTTTAATGGATGATAAACAATATCTTCCATGACCTCATTCATGAAGGGAAGGTAACCATCTACTTGAATGATATCTTGATCTTCTCGAAAGATCTTCAAAAATACAGACAGACAGTCAAATGAGTGCTTCAATGCCTCCAAGAGCACAAGCTGTTCCTCAAGGCTAAAAAGTGTGAATTTGAAGTGCTGGAAACTAAGTACCTTAGTGTTATCATCAGTGAAGGTTTGGTCCATATGGACTCTGTCAAGGTCAAAGACATCACAGAGTGGCCCATGCCTACCAAGAAGAAGGAACTTCAGTTATTCCTCAGCTTTATAAACTTCTATCAGAAGTTTATAAAGAACTACTCCAAGATCATACACCCCATGACCCAACTTACTGGGAATGCTCTCTGAAACTGGAGGACCACCCAAAATAAAGCCTTCCAGC
Organism: Armillaria fumosa; assembly: GCA_030407015.1. NCBI lineage: Eukaryota > Fungi > Basidiomycota > Agaricomycetes > Agaricales > Physalacriaceae > Armillaria > Armillaria fumosa. Next base: position 414,235 of record JAUDYM010000021.1, on the reverse strand, counting down.
AACTGAAAAGACAAATGGCAGAGGATATAATATTTGCCTTATCAAAAGAGGATGGGAGGATCCATGGAGGCAGACTCGAGTGAAGGGGCCATAGGTGCTATCCTTAGCCAAGAACAGGATGGAAAATGGAGGCTGATAGCCTTTTTGTCAAAGGCCCTAACCACCACTAAGTGAAACTATGAGATATATGGCAAGGAACTTCTGGCAATAATGCTCACTCTTGATGAATGGAGGCACTATCTTATGGGCACTGCCATGGATTTCAAAATTTAGACCGATCATCAGAACCTCCAGTACTTCTGACAGCCCCAGAAACTGAACCACCAGCAAGCTTGATGGGTCACCAAGCTTGCTGAATATCACTTCACCCTACATCACAAACTAGGTGCTGCCAACTGCAAGGCCGATCTACTTAGCCAATGGGATAATCATAACCAAGGCAAGAAGGATAATGATGAAGTTGTAGTCCTTCAACCAGAACACTTTTGTGCCATGATCATGCCCACCACAAGTGAGACTCACCAACATATCAAGGATGCTACTTGTGACCATAGCAAATGGGATCAGGAGATTGCCAACTCCCTCAACTATGAGCGAGACATCTCTAAAAAAGAAGGACTCCTATACTATGATGGACAAATCTACATTTTCTGTGATGACAATCATATTACTGCCAGACATCCAGAGATTGAAAAGACCAAGAAACTCATTCAAAGAGAGTTTTGGTGGCCTAAACTTAAACAAACCATCAAAAAGTACGTAAAGGCATATAAAGCATGCCAACATACCAAAACTGACACTCAGCCCAAGGCCACCCTCCTATACCCAAATGAGATCCCTTCGGAACCATAGACTCATATATCAGTTAACATAATAACCAGACTACCATATTTGAATAGCTATGATGCCATTCTGGTTATTATTGACAGGTTCTCAAAAGAGGTCATTTTAATTGCATACAACATGGAATTAATGTCTGAAGAATGGGCCAAGCTACTACAAGACCACATATATGCCTGCCACAGTATGTCTAAGACAGTAATCTCAGACCAAGGGCCCTAATTCATATCAAAGTTCATGATGGACCTGTCCTCTGACAATCATTCTCAACTCAACAAACTCAGTGATTTCTCTGGCCTTATTTTGGGTGCCATCAGCATTATATACCAAAATGGGACTAAAAGTGGGTCAGGTCATGAGACCATGTTTCTTGACATAGGCCTCATTGATCATGCTTCCAATACAGCCACTATCAACTAGGGCCTGGGTCTTGAGAGTCTGGCAGTTCTTGAGGGTCTCAATCTGGATATTGACAAAGAGTTCACAAGCATCTTTAGTCTGTACCCAGCACTGATATCAGATGGGCTTTTTCAACTTGTGCAGCCTTTCAATGGCTGGTTTCTCTTCCTTGCACAATTTGGTGAGGAGGTTGTTGATCTCATTGACTTTCTCTTTGTGTGACCAGAAGTGAATGGGAATGAAGGCCTCTGAGTTGGTTCATGCTTTCCTGATTGCCCAAAGGGTCCAGTCTGCACCAAACAGCTGGAGCCAGATAACCTTTAGGGGGAAACACTCACTTTAGGCAACTCAAAAAGCCTTGTCTCAGACAGTTCTTTTTTCTTCTTCTCTTATGCCTTTTGTTGGGTTATTCGATAGGATATATCATCTTCTTCATTGGCTATCTCCTCCATCATGGTCCTTCTTGCTCTAAGGGGGGTTGGGGGCTGGGTAATGGTTTCTCTGATTGGGGCATGCTTCTTTTCCAAAGATGGTCCTTTTGTAGCTGCTTTGTCAGGGTTTCAAACATGTGGCTTCAGATCAGAGTTCACTTGTCTGGAAGGGCCTAGCCCATTAACATAGGGAGTCATAATCATTCCCTGCTTTCAGTTCTATCCATACCCCTTTATTCCTTCTAGGGCTTCTTCTGCCTGTTCCATAGTCTTGCCTATTCTTGTGACTCAGAAAAGGGGTGACCCTCTTGAAGGGCTTTCTTGATAGTCATACCTCAGCTTGACCAGTCCAGAGAGCATCCCTTTTATCTGTAACTCAGAGATCTCTGGCAATGTTTGGATGAACTCTGGCCTCAGAGTTTGATTCACATTAGGAGGAATAAGGTCTGAGAGAGGTGAGGTTAGTGGAGAAGAGAGATGGGATTCATTGGAGGATTCCAAGGAGTCTTTATATGGTTTTTCAGATGGAGCCTGAATTGGTTGCGATTCTTTTCAGGTGGTCTCAGATGAAAATATGAAAACAGATATATTTGAATGCACAGATACAATTGTAGATGTATATAAAAAAGTTATTATATTCAGATAAAGTCCACACAGCAGGATCTGAGACCTGATCACTGGGAGAGGAGGATTGGGCCAAGCAAGTAGAATCACTCACTTGTCAGCCTCGCTTTTTACCTCCTCGATCTTTGTAGTCAAGAGTGTTTTCTCCTCGACTGATTTCTCCTTCTTCTCCTCCTCTTCTGCAATAGTAAGCATAGTCCAAAGTTGCATAAAGGTATATTTCTTGGTCTTCAGGTCTCTAGGCCTCCTTAGTGCTTTACAGTCCTTTGACAAATGCCCTTTCTTTCTACAGCTGAAGCACTTTCTCTCACATTTAAGGCAGTCAATGTCCATTGGTTCCTCTTGTCCTGGGTACATTGTCCATTCTGATATTTTTCTAGGTATAGGATGAGGGTACTCCATGGTGGATTGCTTATACTAAGGTACTCCTTGGCCTGATGTTATAGAGCAGGTCTGCCTGGCAGGCTAATTCCTCTAACTTTCTGAAGTAAGCAGGCATGGGGCCATCTCCCATTCAGAGCTCTATCATTTTTCACTCATGTACTTCTTGAAGAGTAGGATCAGTGAACTCAATGTGGATGGCTTCTTTGAAGTCATCTCAGCTGGGGTATCAGTATTCTCTGGTGCATCGGCTCTTGTATTGGAGTTGATGGTGAGTCTACTATTCTTTGGTATTTTTCTTAAAGAGAGAGGCCACAAATATGATCTTTTGGGAGTGCACAGCATAATACTGACAGAAGAGGGAAAAGTACTCTTTATAGGCCCTGGTAGAGGGCTGAGAGTCTGGCAAGGATGGGCTTCACTTGAAGCCACAGCACTTCTTCTGCTGTATGGCCTGAGGGCCATAGGGGTGGTTCAGGGGGCTCTCATCTAGGTGGAGGTCATGGAACTGACCATCAGTCTGTTCAATAGCTTGGGCTCCCATACCACTTAGGTGGTGGTCCCAGTGGTCATCCTCTTGGTGGGTCTGGGAGAGGGGAGAGTCAGTGTCTTCTTTGCTTTTTCTGGCAGTTCTAGTCTCCAGAGGATGGTGAAGTCCTGTAGTTTCTTGGTAGCCTTTACATATCTGCCCATCATGCTCTTATACTCAGCCTGTTTCTCCTCCCACCTTATTTGAGCAGCTTTGTTGTCAGTGATACTGTTACCTTGGTTGCTCAGGCCAGCTTTGCCTCCTTCTTCTGCTCCTGCAAAGAGCCTGCTCTTTCCTTTCCAGGGATATCCCTGCTGTCTAATCCTCCAACTCTTGGGTGGGGAGTCTGGGAGAGGCTCAGGCCAGTCAGAGCTGCTGCTGCTCAAATCTTCTTTGCTCATCTTGCTACTACTTAAGGAAAATGTCTGCCAAAGCTCGAGCCAGTTCTTCTTGTTTGCTGTTGGTTTGGAGTCATAGCCTGGAAACCAACTCTCCTGAATAGGGCCCATATAGACAGTTTTTGTGTTCACTGACCATGCTGTAGAAGATCTCATTTCTTCCCTGGTGTTGGTCTGAGTTTTCATCAATTCCTTCTTATTTCAGGTAATCTCACTGCCAGCAGGTCCATGCCACTACATGATATCCTCCCAGTGTAAGTCTCTTCCTCATAGTGAGCTCTGGCCATGCTCTGTCCAGGCCATTGAGATTGAATGAGTTCTCATCCAGTTCTCTCCATACCAGTTGTCATTCTATCTTGAGGCTCTGTGGGGGCTAATTGGGATCCTTGTTTCGTAGCCTCTGTTTATACTGCTCCAGGTTTTTCCAGCTTCTTCTTTGTTGCTGTAGGATTGATCACCCATAATGGTGGAGGTATAGCCTTTGCTGTCTGAGCTCGGCTGCTTGGACATGCTCTAGTACCCAGAGGGAGTTATTGCTGAATGAAGCAAGGGGGAGGGAGCTTGTCGAGTTGCTGAGTGAGTGGGAGGGGTAGGGCATAGCAAGCCTTTGACTTCCAGTTTCTTTTCCTCATCCAGGTCTAGGAGATTCAAGGGGATGGACTGGAAAGGTGGTGTGGTTGAGGGTGGTGTGGGTGACCTTGATGGTTGGAGCCCATGTAGTTGTTGATATAATTTGTATGTCAAGGTTGAAAAAGCTGGTGGAGCTCTCAGGAGAAGAGGGCCAGAGGTGTCTTTTTCTGTTAGAAGGGTTTATAACCTGTAGCTCCCCCTGCAGGGAAAGGGTTGGGCTATTGAGGCAGGAATTGGTGTCTGCTGTTGGAAATATTCCCTGGAGGCTTGTTGCTAGGGATTCAAGTTTGTATTCTTCAGTTTTGGGCCCTCAGTAGGTTTGGATGAGGTCTATGATATCTTTCATAAAAGAAAGAGGAAGATGGTGGCTCAGAGGTGTGTTAGGTACCAGAGGGTCCAGCGACAGGGCTTGGGCTTCTAGTTCTGTATTGAGTTCTGAGATCAAACTTATCTGGGCTTCAAGAGCCATCCTGCCTATCTGGTATTGTCAGAGGTGTATAGAATCAGTCCTGCTGGTAGGGGGAGTATCCTATTGGAACAGGTTGAATTTGACCATTGTAGGATGGTAGATAGAAGTGGGAAAGGGTGGGTAGGATGACTGGTCTTTTTCTTGCTAGTCCATGGCATTCAAGCCAATTTCAATATCTATAAAACACTACAGCAACCACTATCACCATTCCTGCTAGTATTGCTGCTGCAATGAAGGTGCTGGCAGCCATGTCTCAGGTTGTTTTGCCAATGTCAGGGGTGAGAGTGAGGGGCATAGAGAATTCTCCTGCATCTAGCATTGTGGAGAATGTAGGGAAGCTTCAAGCTAATTGTTAGACCCAATCCTCATGTGACTCAAACTGAAATAAGTGAAGGGCTGTCTCATATTCAGACAACCATCCTATGAGTCCTTGTAGTGTTTAAGATGAGTGAGAGAGTGACTAATGATTAGACTCTCAGCAAGTGAGCAGACAAGTAAGTTCAGTGTGATTAAACTTTAGCTCGAAGCTGAGGTATTACAGTGAAAACAGTGTTACTTATATACTAAACAGTTAGGTCTAATAATAGTATGGAACAAAAGAAACATATGGTGAGCATATGCAGCATTGCAACAAATATGCACTCTTTGGTGTAAATCATATATTGTCTGGCAGGCTGACTGATATGAACTGTCTGTGTAGTGATAAAGGTGTGATAGGGTGAAGATGTTACGATTTATTCACTTTTCTCCCTTTTCTAGTCTTATCTCAACATTAATTCTGGGGGACTTGCTTGGATAGGGGATCATGCCCCAAGAATGTTAATTGTTTATTTCTTAATTATGGTGAGGAGGTTTGGTTTCGAAGGTCATAAAGTGAAAGTCTACATAGGGAAATGCACTATCGCATGACTCGCAGGTCAGTGTGGGGCTCGGTGATGACATCTTGGTCACCTCTGTACCATCTCCATACCCACTAAAACCCTGTTATGGTTAATCCAATCTTCCAGCAATGCCTTCTCATCCTTCAGAGTGCCCCTCCAAGTCCTCAGCACTAGCCTTCTGTTTATCGCTCTCATCCCATGGTGCTGGTGGTTGGTGGAGAGCCGGTCAACAACAAGTCTTTTGTTTATCATCCTGTTCCACAGGTTCACAACCTCCGAGTTCAAATGCCATGCCTGTTCATTGTCAGTTCTTGTGATGCGATACTGACATTGTATCTTCCAGATAAGGTGTGTGGCTTCAGTCATCACTATTCTATAGAGTCACATCACTGGCCTATCTAGGTTGCCCTTCGCTGTCTTGAACTGTACCAGTGCCACACCTAGAACCAAGCCATATGTGGGTTTGTGCTATTCTAATCCCTTTCCCTCCCATACTTTCCATGCAAGGTTCCACACCATCCGTCACCCTTCAATTTCACAGTCGATGAGTATATGCTCCATGGTTTCTATGACTCTGCACTTTGGGCAGTTGACTCTGTTTGCATACTGTGGTCCCAGCTTGTCCCAGAAGCCACCTATTTTGAAGGTACCCTGAATGGATTTCCATAGGTAGCCTCATGCAGAGTGTGATATGTCAGGACTCCATATTGATCGCCATATATTTTCATGTGTGGGTCCAAGCCCATTGATCTCCTCAATTGTGGTGGCTATTCTATCTAGGGTGACATCTGTTGAAGCTCTGGTTGTCATCCCTGCTCTTGCACATAGCCCTTTGTAAGCCAAGCTCTGGGTAATCTTGGAGAGTCTTGCACCTGTCATGTCAAACTCACAGTCGATGGTCATGTCTGCAGGCTCGGCATCATTGTTCCCTTTCAATGTGCCCTGTTCTGCCAGTTCGTTGGCACCATCATTACCCTCATCGCCACTATGACCCTTAACCCATTGGAAGAGTACTGGGGCTCGCTGCTGCCACAGTCTTGCTATTGTGGCCTTCCATACATTGCTGTTAGGGATTCTAAACCATCCCCTGTCCTCCCATCTTGTCAAGTGTCAGCTTAGTCCATCCAGAATGTAAGTGGAGTCAGTTTGAATGAATATTGTGTTAGGGCCCGACTCTCATGTGACTCAAGATTGGGTAATTGCTAAGCTGTCTCGTGTTCAGACAATCGCTTTGGCAATACCTTGGTTGATCTTGAGGTGGGGAGAGAGGCGCTTACTGGCTAAGCTCTCGGCAAGTGAGCAGACAAGTAAAGTTTATGAGATAGGTAAACCTTAGCTCGAAGCTGAGGTTGTACAGTGAAGCATAGCTACTTAAATACTAAAGATCGGTACTAAGAATAGCTATGAAGGTTTTGTAGAAGTTAGGCGGCATGCTAGTCGGACGGCGAGCATGCAATATCATGTGTTGTCCATCAAGAAAGATTTATTGAAGTTGATATCGGCAGTGGTGAGGTGATAATGCATAAGCGTGATGATGTCAATAAGATGAGATAAGATTGAAAAAGTGAAAAAAGCGAATAAATCATAACATTACTCTCTCGTTAAGGCAGACGTCCTGACTGCCCTAGGGTTCGCTCGGCGGTTCCTCTTGTGCCTTCGTATACTCTTTTCTCCAATAGTCGTCGATGTAATCTCTCCAATGCTTGTCATTTGGAGAGGGATTTTCGACCCAGAAGGTCCTTCCATCTTGTCTTAAGACCCTATATGAAATGATATCATTGACGTATCGATGGTCGAGTATCTCCTTCACTGTCTTTTCCGATCTGTCGATAACCTTTCAGGCAGTTACGATGGTTCATGTTTCAGAGACTTCGTTCTCGTAGTCAGCAATAGCCTCTTGCACATTTGCCATATCCTCTTCTCGTACCCAAGAATTGTGTTCTCGTGTCCAACCCTTTCACTTGACGAAGTAGTCGGTTACGATACGTGATTTTTGTCCTTTCTTGCCACGGACCCAGCAAGTGCATGAGTCGAGGACCTCCTCTACTTCATATTCTTCCTCATCTTCGATGAGGTCCAGCGGAGGGGGGGGAGGTTGTTCTTGGTTGGGGAACACCGGTGGTACATATGGCATTAGAAGCTTTTCATTGAAGCGTGGGTGTATCTTCCAATGGGGTGGAAGTTTGAGTTTATAGGTGGATGCGCCGGTCTTTTCTAGAATTAGGAAGGGTCCAATGTGTTTGTTGTCGAGTTTCTTCTTGGGTCGGGGGAGGTGGAGGTTGGTGGAGTCTAGCCATACTCAATCTCCAATGGTGTAGTTCATTGGGTCTCTCTTTCTCTTGTCGTATTGGGCCTTCATTCTCCCTGTGGCCTCCTCTAACGCTTCTTTGGCCTGTTGGTGCACCTTCTGCATGTTTTCTGTGAACGATTTTGCTGAAGGGTTGGTGAATGCATTTGTCTGGATAGAGTCTGGTAGGACTCGGGGGTTAACTCCATAGTTGGTGAAGAAGGGCATCTGGCCTGTGGCTGAGTGGATGCAGTTGTTATGGGCGAAAGCTGCCAATGCGAGCCATTCACTCCAGTCTGTTTGTCGATGATTGATAAAAATGTGGGGGTATTTGTTGATCTCCTGATTGGCCCACTCAGTTTGGCCATCAGTTTGGGGATGAAAGGCAGTGGATGCATTCAGCGTGATGTCGAGGAGTTTGAGGAGTTCCATCATAAACTTGGAGACAAACTGGGGTCCTCGATCAGAAATGACGGTTTTAGGCATTTCATGTTGGGCATAGACATGGTCACAGAGTAGTTTTGCCCATCCCTCCAACGTCAGTTCGATGTTGCAGGCGATTGGGATAATCTCTTTGGAGAATCTGTCGACAACTACGAGAATAGCATCGTAGCTGTTGGATTCTGGCAGTCTGGTGATCATGTCGACTGAGATGTGGGTCCACGGTGCAGAGGGTACTTTGTTGGGATGTAAGGGGGCAGCCTTTGGGTGGGTATCAGTCTTTGTTCATTGGCATGCTTCGCAGGCCTTGACGTATCTTTTCACCATCTGCTTGAGCTTTGGCCACCAATACTCTCTCTGGACCAATTCCTTTGTCTTTTCTATTCCCGGGTGTCCCGCCATGATGTGATCATGGAAGGCTGAGATGATTTCTCCTCTCAGCTTGTCGTTGCAGGGTACATAGACTCGTCCGTCATAGTATAGGAGTCCCTCTTTCTCTGAGATGCCTTGTTCGTGATCAAGCGAGTTAGCGATCCCCTGATCCCACTTGTTGTGGTTTCTGGTTGCATCCTTGACCCTCTGGTGGGTCTCACTGGTCGTTGGCATGATCATGGCATGGAAATGTTTGGGTTGTAGGACTACAACGTCATTGTTGTCCTTTTTGCCTTGGTCATGGTCATCTCAGCAACTGAGGAGGTCGGCCTTTCGGTTGGAGGCCTCTGGCTTGTGATGGAGGGAGAAGTGATATTTGGCAAGTTCGGTGACCCATTGGGCTTGGCGACGGTTCAACTTTTGGGTTTGTTGGAAATATTGCAGATTTTGATGATTGGTCCAGATCTCGAAATCTTCTGCCACACCCATCAGATAGTGTCTCCACTCTTCTAGCATGAGCATAATGGCTAGGAGTTCCTTGTCATAGATTTCATAGTTGCACTCAGTAATGGTCAACACCTTGGAAAGGAAGGCGACTGGCCTCCACTTCCCATCCTGCTCCTGGCTGAGGACAGCGCCAATTGCTCCTTCGCTGGAGTCAGCTTCTACTCGGAATCTTCCCTTCTCCTTGGGGAGGGCTAGCACCACATCCTCGGCCATCTGCTTTTTCAGGCATTGGAAAGCCTTGTTTTGGGCTGTTCCCCTGGTCCAGGGGGCGTTGCCCATGAGTTGAGTCATGGGGCAGACAATCTTGGAATAGTCTTTAATGAACTTACAATAAAAGTTTGTAAAACCCAAAAAGGATTGAAGTTCCTTTTTCTTGGTGGGCATAGGCCATTCCGTGATCCCTCTGACCTTGACAGGGTCCATCCATACTGATCCTTCGCTGATTATGATGCCAAGGTATTCGGTCTTGAGAACTTCGAACTCGCACTTCTCCGCTTTCAGGAATAGTTTGTGTTCCCTCAAGCACTGTAGGACTCGCTTGACTATTCATCGGTGTTCTTGCAGGTCTTTAGAAAAGATCAGAATGTCATCGAGATAGATGGTGACTTTCCCTTCCATGATAAGGTCGTGGAAGACATCGTTCATCATCCACTGGAAGGTTGCCGGGGAGTTCGTAAGACCAAAGAACATGATGGTTGGTTTGAAGAGTCCACAATTTGTTCGAAAGGCTGCCTTGGCCTCATCCCCTTGTTTGATCCAGACATTGTTGTATCCCCAGCGGATGTTCAACTTGGTAAAGTATTTGGCACCACAGAGCTTGTCCATGAGTTCAGAAATCAAGGGAAGCGGGTACCGGTTTTTGATGGTCATCTCATTGAGTTTCCGGTAGTCTTGGACAGGTCAGAGGGAGCCATCCTTTTTCTTAACAAAGAAGAAGGGGGATGTGAAGGGGGACTTGGATAGATGGATTTGTCCTGACTCCAAGTTCTCATCAAGGAATTTATCCAGCTCTTCTTGTTCATGTCGATTGAGCGGATACACCTTGCAATCGAGCATGGACTTGGCATTGGGGATCAGCTCGATTGCGTGGTCCCAAGGCTTGCATTTGGGTAGCTTGTTGAAGTTCTCTTTTGAAAAGAGGTCTTCGAATTCACGGTATTGGGGTGGGACCATCTCTTCGAAAGTCTTCCTGGGCTTTCCTTTGTTGGCCTTGGCCGCCAGGTCGTTGGCATGATGTATGGCCCAAATCTCTAACTCTTCATGGAGGTCGACCATGAGGATGGTTTCTCCTTCCTCTAACTCCTCATCCCAGGGGTTGTCAGGGTCCGCATCGGGTAGAGGGAATGGATTCTTCTGGCACTGGCACCGAGCAAAGATGATCCTTCTGCTTGCCCAGTTGATGACTGGGTTATGTCGCAGAAGCCAGTCATGCCCAAGAAAGATATCGCCTTTGCTGATATTGGTCATGGCAAAGTCGATTCTCTCGCTGTGACCTCCCATGGTCATCCTTACTTCGACAAATTCGGTAATTTCTCTGGCCTTGTTGCGTGTTCCATTGGCATTGTATACGGAGATCGGAGCAGGTGCAGGATGGGTGATGAGTCCATGCTTTTTGACGTAGGTCTCACTTATGGTACTCCTGGTACATCCACTGTCGACTAGGGCTTGTGCCTTGAGGGTTTGTCAATTTTCCGATGTTTCGAGTTGTACGTCAAGAAAGAGTTCCCGGATGCCTTTCATGGACATTCAGCATTGGTATCAAATTGGCTGGCTTAACTCATAAAGTTCTTCTCTCACCGACTCCCTCCCTTTCCTTAGCAACGCGAGGAGCCTATGATCGATCTCATTGATCTTCTCCTTGTGGGCCCAGAGATGGAGTGAAGCGAAGGCTTCTGAATCTGTGTGTGCTTCCCTGATGGCCCAAAGGGTCCAGTCCATGCCAAACGGCTTGAACCAGGTGGACTTCGGGGGAGAAACACTCACTGGATTGGATTCGGAATGCCTCGCCCTCAATGGTTCTTCTTCTTTCTTTGCTTGCGCCTTGGCTTGGGACATCTTGAACAAGGTGTCGTCTTCCTCGTCAGGGACCTCAATGACAGTGGTATTCTGGGCCCGTGAGCATCGTGCATCCGATGCTGGAACCCTGCTTGATCCTTCGATGGTTGGGGGCCTTCAAGGGGTCTCCCTGGCTGGGGCATGCTCCTTCCCTGGGGATCGCCCGCTGCCAGCTATTTCATCAGGATTTAGGGAGCGGGTTGCTCCGGGAGTGACTGGAAGGCCCATTGAGGATGGAAGAGTTCGTGGACATCGTGTTCTTGTCACATGAACCGTGACTCCACATTACTTCCAGGTCCTTCAGCACCTGTCCCATGTCCCAATCCTTTCTTGAGTGACTATCTTCTTCCTTTGGGGTCGTGGATGAAAGGGGCACTGTCTCGATCAGCATGATGTCTCCGAGAGAACGATGAGGGCTGCAACCTTTCATTTCTTCTTCCAGGTGGGGGGAGAGGGGGTCGTGTTTCTGTGACGGTCCTCGAGCGCGAGGCAAATCATTGCGGACAGGGTTGACGGGCATCGACCTCATACCTCTGCCTTCGTCTTGAGGTTCCCATTCAGCAATGACGGGCTCGACCGGTTCAGGGAGTACCTCCTTCATCCTTAAGGACTGGGAGATCCCCGACATTGTTCAGATGAACTCCAGTCCCCATCGAGTCTGAAGGTCCTGGAGGGTGAGGAGCTCTGGGACAGAGAGTGTTAGCGAAGGAGGGGGATGATGTTTGCTTCGCTTCTGTGGGATCTTATATGTTTTTTCAGACAGAGTCTGAATTGGGTGTGATTCTTTTGGGGTGGTCTTGGGGAACTGTGAAAACGTGGCAGGTATATTCGAATGTGTAGATAACAATGACGTATGTAAAAAAGTATTACAATCGGATAAGGTCCGCACAGTGGGATCTGATGACCGTCCACCCAGAGAGGAGGATTGGGCCAAGGAAGTGGAATCACTCACTTCTCGGCCTCGCCTTTTACCTCCTCAACCTTCGATGTCGAGGGCATCTTCTCCTCGACCTTCTCATGTGAATGTCCATGCTCTTCCTTGTCGTGCTCTTCGGCTTCTGTCAGCATCGTGTGAAGTTGGGCTGTCAAGTATCTCCTGGTTTTCGGGTCTCAGGGCCGCTTCGGTGTCTTGCAGTCCTTCCCCATGTGCCCCTTTCCTCCGCAATTGAAGCATCGGCCCTCCTTCTTGAGGCAGTCAATGTCCATCAGCTCTCTGACCTCTCCATAGGTGGTCCATCCTGAACCCATCGATCCTTTGCTGGCCGGTTTGTCAGCTGAGGAACTTGTCGCACCGGTATTACCTTTAGAGGTATTACTGGTGGGTTTATCCTTGGTCAACTTGTCATAGTAGCCGATGCAGTCGAAGGCCTGTTTTCGGGCCTTCTCATCATAGATGCTACATATGTGTTGCTTCCACTCTGCATATGTGGACGGAATCATGACTCCTAAGTCAGCAATGGAGTTGGTGTAGGAGGCAGGTACTTCTCGTTGGACGGCTCGGACTAGGGCACCTCAGGGTCCCAGGTCGCGGAGTTGATCAGCCTGGTGAGCCAATTCTTTCAACTTGCGGAAGTATTCAGTGGCTGTACTGGTCATCCTGAGGTTGTTCATCTGCTTCTCCATTACTTCCTGGAGGGCGCGGTCTCTGTATTCGATTTGTAGGGTGGCCTTGAAGTCGTCCCATGAGCAGTACCTATACTGTCCTTCAGTATCGCTTTGGAACTGAAGGCAGTATTGGGACCACCATCCTTGGGGTCTCTTGCCAAAGAGGGAGGTGGCGAAGAGGATTTTGTTGGCATGGGTGGGGTAGTATGCTCAGAATATTGAGAAATATTCCTCACAGGCCCTGGTGAATTGATGAATGTTGTCTCTCTTTCCCTCGAAGTCGGCAGGGAGTTGGATCAAGGTTGGCTTTACCTGTAACCAGAGAGCCTGTTCGTTGGCATCTCCACTTGGCCAGTCAGGCAGGTCGGGGGGGTTGTCCTTGGGTGGTGGCCTTGGGACTGACCACCTATCGGTTCAGTGAGTGGGGCTGCCCCATCGTTTAGGGGCTGGGGTGGCGGGTTGTCCTCGGCATCTATTAGGGTCTTCCAGTTCGGGGGGAAGGGGCAGGCTATTGGCGAGTGCAAAGCTTCTTGCCTTGAGCAGCTTTTGGGTTAGGTCAGTGACCAACCCCAGGAAGGCTGCTTGCTTATTGCGGTGGTCTTGCCTTCTGGCCTCCGCTTCTTCTTCATCCTTTCGTCGTTGCTCTACTTCAGGGTCGACATTGATGTCACTCAGCCCCGCTTCTCCTGACCCTGTGAAGAGCCTACTCGTCCCCCTCCAGGCCCAGTTCTGGCACCTCCAGTCTGTCAGCGGCGAGTCGGGCATTGGCCTGGGCCACCCGTACTTGGGATAGCTTGGCACGCTGGGCCTTGTCTCGTCTCCAGGTAGCGAGTATATTCGCCAGTTGCTGGTTGAGGACTCACTCCTCGAGCTCTGTTCTTGCTTGTAGGCCAGGAACGTGTACCTCTGGAATGGGGCCGTAGTTGAGCTCGTACCACCATAGTTCCTCATTGGGGAAGAGGCTATGCTGGTTCCTGTGCTCTTCCTGGATTTCGTCCACTCCTTCTCTTTGTAGATAGTCTGCTCTTCGTAGGGCCCAAGCCTGGGACCTGTAGGTTCTGTGGGCCATTCACTGAGATAGGGAGAGGGATGGCCAGGCTCTGTCTGGAGTCCCCAAGTGGAAGGGGCTGCTCTCAATTTCTCGTAGAGCAAGGCGTCACTCGCTCCTGGGATCTCGAGGGGGCTCATTTGGGTCTTCTTCTTGTTGTCGCATGCTGTACATGAGCAGGGATTCTCCAGCTCTTCTTCTTCGCTGGTAGCTAGGCTGCCTGAGGTAGCAGATTCGAAGGCGTCGTCGCCTGAGCTCAGCATAGAACCCTGGGTCATCGCAGTCAAGTGAGGCCAGGGTAGATGATGAGCTGGTTCTGATGGAGTCAGGGTGAGGAGTCTCTCTACCTCTAACTCCTCTTCGAAGTCTATTAGGTTTGGGGGAGTCGGGGGCAGGGGAATCGGGATCAGAGGAGGAGAGTATAATTGTCGACGTAGGTGTGTCAAATGTGGTCTGAGTTCTGAAGGGGCGGTGAAGTCTAGGGTCCCCTGGTAAGTGAGCCCTTCTTCAGCTCTCCTCTGAGTCATATGATGACCTTCTTCTTCTTCTTGTTGATGAATCCAATGAGGTGGTGTTGGAGGCCTCGGTTGGTTTGTCAGGATTGACGACCCATAGGGTCACCTGGGGGAGGGTCTCGCTATCTGGTCGGGGCTGGCTGACCTCGGTTGTAGGTATCTGGCAGAGGCTTCGCTCCAATTCTCTCCTGGCATCCTGCAGAGGTTCGGTTCCAATTCCATGGTATGCTCTAATGAGCTCCCCGATACCTCCCTCGAAAGAGGGAGTACTTCTGGCATCCTCAGAGGAGTGCCGGGTTCTGGAAGGGCCAGCCACTGGGCTGGGCATTCTTCCTCTTCTTCCGAGGTCAGCAAAGGAGCTCTGAAGGTCCCTGGTCGGCGACTCTGGGGGCATCTCGTAGGACTCCTGTCCATAGATGGGGTAGTGTGTGGGGTACGTTGGAACATTGTAGGGGGGTATGTAAAATTGAGAGAAGGTTGGAGTTGGGTAGACTAGTTGTCCCCTTCTGAAGGTAATTCCATGGTGTTCGAACCACTCTCTGTTTCGATAATAGATGGTAGCAGCTGCGGTCATTGTTCCGATTACTCCTGTGATTGTAAAAAGGATTACTGCAAGGGTACTTGTTGTTTCTGCGGATATGTCTGGGGTTTGTTGCATGTGGGATCCTTCCTGCGTCTGGCATTGTGGAAGGGTGAGGGAAGCTTCGAGCTAATTGTTAGGGCCCGACTCTCATGTGACTCAAGATCGGGTAATTGCTAAGCTGTCTCACGTTCGGACAATCACTTTGGCAATACCTCAGTTGATCTCGAGGTGGGGAGAGAGGTGCTTACTGGCTAAGCTCTCGGCAAGCGAGCAGACAAGTAAAGTTTATGAGATAGGTAAACCTTAGCTCGAAGCTGAGGTTGTACAGTGAAGCATAGCTACTTAAATACTAAAGAGTCGGTACTAAGAATAGCTACAAAAGTTTTGTAGAAGTTAGGCGGCATGCTAGTCGGATGGCGAGCATGCAATATCATGTGTTGTCCATCAAGAAAGATTTATTGAAGTTGATATCGGTGGTGGTGAGGTGATAATGCATAAGCGTGATGATGCCGATAAGATGAGATAAGATTGAAAAAGTGAAAAAAGTGAATAAATTGTAAGATATTGTTATGCTCAGGTCCGCAGCTCTGGATCTCTCCAGCATGGCATGTATCTCGCCAGCATTGTTGGTTTGTTGTGGTCTGGCTTGCTTTATTGCTTTATTCCTGGGGTCATCTTTCCCATACCAGACCCCTGCTCCAGCTCGGGCACTCGTGGTGCTGGTATCATATGCACTTCCATCTGTAAATGCAACTTCTATCACATCATGTCTGTCTTCTCCCAGTGTTTGCCATGCTGGGAGTGGGCATGTGTCCCAGCCAGATGTGAATATGCAGAAAGCATCTGCCAGGTTGTCCATAGCATTCAGCTTGGGGTTGAATCCCACTATTCCATCTTCCAGTCATGAAGCCTCATTTTGCTCAATCTCTAGTTCGTTGAGGTCCAGTCCATCATCAGGAGGGATCAGTCTCAGGTCCCATTTGGGCTCCAGTTTGTTGAGTAAGGTTCTAGCTGCTACTGCACACTTGTGGGGGTTGTAGCAATTAAGCCTCATTCTGTCTGTACAGCATGGTGCACACTTACAATCTTTCCTAGACTTGTGGGATGGCTGGGACAGCCATGCTGCCACCACCATTGCCTCACCAGTTGTTTCAACCCAGTGTTTAGACATCAAGCACCTGATCATCTGTCCCACATAGTAGTGTGTAGACTTAGGTTTCATGCCTACATGGAACCAAATTGGGATCTGTTTTCTCACTGTAACGCTCGGGGCAAGCATTTCCAATCGAACCCCAAGCTCATTTGCTGTTGTAAGCATGCCTTTAATGTGTGGTGGTATGTGTGGGTTCCTCTGCAGCTGTGCAGACCACATTTGCAAGAAGGTATTTACTACAGCTCCCCCACATGCTCTTGGGTCTTTAATGTTTCTGTTTATTATAGCATCAGTTACAAAGGTGGCTACGGGCCTGTCATCATTGAGCTGTAGGTAGGATTTCAACCACATAACATCAATAGCCTTGTTTCATAGCCTAATGTTGAGTACTTGCAGTCCTCCCTTGTCTTTGTGGGCTGTCATTATCGTCCGATTCACTGGGGTTTTACCCTCATTATCCCAGGCAAAATTTCATACTATATGGTCAACCTGCTGGACTACCGATTCTGGCATCCCGTTTGCTCATGTGAGGAACTGTGTCAGCCCCCCAACATAAACTTGTATCAAGAGTCGCCTCCCTGCAATAGTAGGGTGCATGGGTTCCCACCTGTCTAGTGTTGACACCAGCTTGGCCATGACCAGCTCCCATGGGGCTGCACCATTCATTTTATTGCCCACATATGCACCTAGTATCCTCACTGCTTCCCCTTCAGCAGCTATGCAAATGTTGCTGGGGATAATACAGTGTGTGGGATCAGTCCTACAGGTTCTTATTACTGACAGCCTGTATTCTTCAGACCCAATGGGGATTACTACAGTCTTCTCAATGTTAAACTTGGCTCCAGATGCCAGGCACCATGCTTCTAAAATGTTCACTAATGTTTCCCATTTGTCTGTTTTGGATAAGTATACTGTGGTATCATCAGCAAATAGCATCACTTTCAGTCTTCTTTGAACGTTGGGAATCCTATAACCCTCTAGGTCTGACTGGTGCAACATTTCAGCCAGGGGCTTGATTGCTAAGTTGAAGAGCAGGCAGGATAGGGGATCCCCCTGTTGTATGCCTCTTATCACTTGGAAGGGCTTGCTCTGCTCACCATTAATCATTACAACTGATTCTGCTCTCTGATACAGGTGTCATACTGTAGTAACAAATGGCACAGGTATTCCAAACTTATCCATCACCTTCCACAGGTAGTCATGTTGGATTCTGTTGTAGGCTTTCTCTTGATCCAGGGCTACTATCAAGCCATCATGTTCCTCGGCCTCGGCATAGTTAATCATATCTCTTGCAAGGTCTGTCTGGTCAAAGATGCTCTGCCCTTTGACAAACCTGGCTTAATCTCTGTGTATGAAACTCGGTGCAATGTCAGCAAGCTTGTTGGTGAGTGCTTTGGTCATGATCTTATAGTCCATGTTCAGTAGTGTGATTGGTCTGTAATTCATAATATCCCTCTTATCATTCTTCTTATAGAGGGGGCATATCCAGCCATCACAGAATTGTGTTTCCTCTGCTATGCCATAGACCTGTATGTCGCAGAAGACCCTCCACATAATCTCCACAATGTCAGCTAGCTCATCGCCCTCTTTGCCCTGTAGAAACCTGTTATACAGCAGCAACCATAGCTCGTATGGGATTCCATCAAGCCCTGCCGCCTTTCCTCATGCAGCTTTCTTCAGGGCTTGTATCACATCTTTGTACATGAGCAGTTCCTCGAGTATGTTCCTCTGTTCCTCTGTTAAGCGTCCATTTGCAAACAATAGAGCATGTTCAGTAGCTTGGTTTCTATTGCCATCGGTTTATCTGGGAAGGCATTGGCTGACTGGAGTGTATCATAGAAATCCTGTGCTGTCTCAGCCATCTGGTCAGATCATTGAACATACGTCGGCGGGGTTGTCCCAGGTTTCTTGAGTTCCTGGATCATATTCCTGGGTGCATTTGGTTTACCCATATTCATCCAGTACTTGCTGATTGTTTCTAACTCTAGCTTCGCCTTGACTAGGTTTGTGGTATGGCAGTTCTCATTCAGCTCCCATTGTAGCATCACAACACGCTGTTGGAGCAGTGCAGCAGTCATTAGCTTTTCTATTTGCTCAAGGTTTTCATCCAGAAGTACATTGTCAATTTGTGCTTGTAATTCTGCCATTCTTGCCTTCTTTATTGGAATACTCTTCTTCCCATGTTTATGCAGCAATGAGATAATCTCTGTCTTTGCTCATGCATATATTACTTGGGGATTCCTCTCAACAGTTCTGCCATTGCCGAGTGCCTTTATTTCTTCCCCTGCCTCTTTCAAAACTCCCTCCACCTTCTTTATCATGCACTTATTGCGGAGCAGGTGGAGGGGCATGGTCCACCTCCCTTTATCCACATATGGCACCTTTGGGTGGGACATTTGCACCAAGGCAGCATGGTGGTCTGTCTCAACATTTGACATGCTTAGTTCCCAGTCCATACACTGGGCCAAGAGGGATCGATGGACATAGATATGGTCAATTCTGGATCTGGAGTATGGCACTGACTGTCTAGTAAAGGTGTACTCTTTCATCATGGGGTGCAGGACTCTCCAGCCATTCTGCAGGCGAAGCATCGCCTTGAAATCTTGGAACGCTGACACTATGGCAGCATCGTCTTCATGGGCAGGAAGTCTATCCACTGCCTCTTCGACAAAGTTGAAGTTGCCACTTAGTCCATCCAGTTGTGGCAGCCCAATTTCAGACCACATTTCCTTGAGTTTTACCCACATGCTTCTATTCTCATCTTTGCTCATTGCAGAGGCATACATCGCTAACCAGTTCAGAGTTGTATCTGCATGCCATGGAATCTGTACTAGGAGTGCACAGCCTGGTATTAACTCTGTGGTTTTGATCCCCTCTGTCTTAACCAAGTTTTTGTTCAGTACCACAGCCATGCCAGCCTTCCCAGTTGTGTGGTCTGGGTCTTCAGAGTGGATGACAAGTAGATGTCTCCTGTAAAGGTTATGGATGTCATCAACGTGTTTCTTAGAGAGGTGTGTTTCCTGTAGAGTCAGCAGACTGATTTTATCTTCCTTCATCATATTATTTATATCTGACCATTTGCTAGTCAATGTGGACTGGGACCCTCTTCCTTTCATGTTAAAGGTGCAGACATTCCACCACACCTTTGTGGTTTTCAACTTCTTCAGCATGTTCTTATTGTTCACATTTCCCCACCTGGGTGCATCTTTGTTCGTCAATCTTTATTGCATTGTGGCCATTTCTCTGGCATATTGTGCATCTTGTGTGAGTCTGTTCTGTCGGGGTCCTGTGGACCTTGTCCTATTCCTCAAGTTCATTTGTGTTCCACTAGTACTATCTGTGTCACCTCGCTCGCTTGGATGGGAGGTGTCCCATCCTTGTGAGTTTTGGGTATATTCTTCGGACGGTGTCAAATCGAATTTGTCATCTCCCATTCACCTAGAGTCCTGCTCTCCATGACTAGGAGACGCCAAAATGCTTCCACCGTCCAGGAATTGCACCTGTTGGGGCTGAGGTATGCCCATGACATGTGCATGCCCTAAGTCCCCATTCTGTGAGTTTACTTCACTTCTGGGGCTCATTATATGGCTGTGACCAGCTGAGGTGGTCACCATCACTGGAGAGTCAAATCTGTCTGTTATGTGTGTAATTTTTATGGTAGTTATGGTGTGAGTGAGTGTGCTCACAGGCTGTTTTTAGGGGCCAGCAGGCAGAGGGCATAGCCTTTGGTAGGGTTTAACCAAGATCCAGCTTGTAGTCCTTCCCACCCTCAAGGTAGGGACTCGGTTTCATATTCACTACATCTTTACATTCCATTCCTTATTAGTGGGGGTTGTTCCTGTAATCAAAGACTGTACATTCATGTTCATGTGTGTTTACAAAATTGAATCTTCTAGATAGTCAGCGTAGCTTTCATCATCCACCATATGTCATCCCATTACCACCATAGCTGTGCTGGGCATTCCCTCATCCTTGTCCTCTGGCATGTCTGCACGTAGCGGGGCACCCAGCTCTGATATTCTGTAAAGTTTTACCAAGAATTTTCTGGTAAGAGCACTGCACTGTGGCATGGTTGCCACCCTTGCATCCTTGGCAGAAGAATGGATAGGTCAATGGTTTGGTGGTACCACTAAAACCATCTGCAGAATAGATGGGGAAGACCTTGAAAAGTTCCTTGATCCAGTTTTGGTGCCGGACGACGACACGAGTGGGATGTGCTATCCATATATTCCAAGCTTGGCAACCTAGTCCCCCGTTCCTTCCTTCGATCCAGTAAGCACAGGCAATGAGGGATAGGATGACCCTGGCCAGGACACGGTCATTTGAAACGTCGTTGGGGATCGCATCATAGTTTGACATCAGGAAAGTTCTGATGCTAGCACTCGCATACAGCACGTCTTTCAACAGCTTCTCCACCTGCTGGCATCGAGGAGGAAGTATGTGTTGACGCTCATGGGGAGTACAAGGTCATGGACCACTCTAGCTTTCTGATCTGGTGTCAGGCCTCGTATGTAGATGATGAAGGGGGTACCAAAGTGTTTGTTTGATTTCGGTACCCTGTCTAGCACCACTATCCGTAACTGAAGATTTGGCATGTTTGTGTACAGCTTCAGTGCTTCACCGAGGGGTGCCTTCACAGCTTTGGTCAAATCCCTGTAACCTCATCCCCAGATGACAGCGAGGATGTCTCCAGGCGACATATTGCTGGATAAGATATTCAGTTGCTTGATACTGAAATTATCAAATATAAGCCTGGGATTGATGGAGTGGGGCAGGAGCAAGTTCAGTGGGGTGGGGATTATCTGGAGGGAGCCAGCATTGATGATGTGGCCCATCAATGTCATCATGGAAGACTGGGAGGGCATTACCATTAAGGCATACTCATTCAGAGCCTCCTCAGGTCCCTCTGCAACTGAGTCATCGCCCTGTCCTCCTGGTGCAACAACAGGGCTCACTATACTGCTGCCCACATCCAGCATGATCTGTTCTGGGTGGGGACCAAAGAGATCGTAGGTGCTCGCATCTTGAGGAGGGGGTAGTCATGTCACTGCTGGGGTCCGGACTGCTATGCCATGGTCTGTCACAACATCTTCTCCCTCCCCTATGTTGTCAGGTGCAGTGACGGGGCCCAGAGTGTTGAGATGGTTCAGAGCAGTCAGGATCACCTGAACTATGGGAGTCTTGTTCACATCTCCTATAGGCCTGACTTCCCCCATGCTCTTTGTCTTCTTAGGTGGGGGGGGGGCCATCGAAATTGACTAGGGCAGCAAAAGAGTTGGAGCCAGGGGCATAGGTGTCATCAGTCTCCAGATCGCCCTCATCGGGCTTCCTCTTCTGGGATGCCTCAGCCACACCCAGAAGAGGGGTCAGTGCATAGCTCATCATCTCCATCATGGGCATATTAGGCATGGTCTGGGGATCATCACCGGTCTACGGTCCATCAGTCATTGTCCAGTGATCTCTATTTCATGATAAGCACTTATGTCATCATTCGCCTAGAGTAACTCGATCTCAGTCACGGTCTCCTTAGCCTTTTCCAGGTTATGGCATCCTTGGGTAGAAGCCATGTGGTCTGCCTGGATGCTTGAGCTCGATCCAGAGGTGCTTCTGACTCCAAGAGTGTTGGCCTAGGGCAGTCATCCATTAGGGAGCAGTATGCCTCTCAAGATGATGGATCGTACCTTTTTACCTTTGTCCACATTCTCTTTACGGCCTGGGATAAGCTCTCCTTCCTTCGCCATCGAGCTTCCTCCAAGTTTCATTGTGAGCTTTGTGTTGTCTTTGGTAGGCTTCGGGGCTTGAGACACAGACGGCTGGACTAGGACAGTCCCCTCACCTACAGTGGCGAGGGAGCGGCAGGACCTAGTCGATGTAAGGTTCATGCTGTCAGCCACACCAGTATTCAGTACCAGCAGCTGGCTCCTAGAATGGGTGCTATGGGCATTCAAGGATACAGAGGAGGTCATGATGTTTGAGTGAGCAGGCAAGTGTGGGTGGTGTCGCTTTCTGGGTGAACGCTTTTGGATTCGGAATAGGCTAAATTCTCTGTTTATGTACACCAGTTGTGTCAGGGTCGAGAAGATTAGGATGCATCATCCTTTGTTCAGTTTCCGGGTTCGATATCTGTGTTTCATCATCAGGATTGTCATGTTGTAGGGTTCTCAGTCTTACCTTCTGCCTCCGTGAGTCCATTTTATCCATCAAGAGAGACAGTGGCATAGGGCACAGTCAACATAGTCTTTGTTTGCTGCATAGCTGTGGCCAGCTTGTGTCATATTCAAGGGTCAATGGATGTGGGTGTGTTGGTCAATGGAAAAGTGTGATGTGACAGCTCCATCATCACTGCTCTTTTTGCTCTTTTTGGGAGCTCAATCCTTTGTCTGTAAACACATTCCTTGTTCTATTTGCATACTCCGCTCCTGCCTTTATTCATCCTGTCTATATTCATGGGTCATCCTTTGTTCATCTGCCTAAATGGTAATCTTACCCAGGGCAGCTCCTTCATCCTGGTGGCACATCCATTGTTCCCCCGATTTGGCTAGAGGTGCCTCTCACCACTCTGTGTGTCGATATCAATTCCCTAAGGCTGTGAATGTCTGAGTGCTGCATTCTGCATTCCTTGCAGTGTCATTTGAGCCATCGGTGGCAGTGGAGGTCAGTTCATTAACCCCCTACATGCTGACAAAGTCCAATGCATGCTGGGCCTTGCTTGCTGCCTTGCAAGTCTATCTGCAACCATGACATGGTGGTTGCGGATCAAGGGACCTTTTATCTTATTGTACTTCTTATCGCTGCACAAACACCACATCAACCTTTGATAATGACAAATGCATGTTCCTCACACCATGAGCCATGGTTGTTGCACCAACACCTGTTGTTCTACACGTGACTCTTTTGATCCAATCTTCTTCATCTTTTTTATAGCTATTATTAGGCCCAACATTTTAGTATATAAGTAGGGCTTTTCTCTCTGTAACACCTTAGCTTCAAGCTAAGGTTTAACATCACATAAATCTTACTTGTCTGCTTGCTTGCTGAGAGCTTTCCTGTAAGCACTCCTCTTACCATCTCGAGATTGCCACAGATATTGCCCGAGTGATTGTCCAAACATAAGATAGCTCAGCAATCATCTTATCTTCAGTCACGTGAGAGTCAGGCCCTAACAATTAGCTTGAAGCTTCCCTACCTTTCTCTATGATGCTAGATGCAGGAGAAAACTTCATGCCCATCAAAATTACCCCTGATATAGACAAAACCACCAGAGACATAGTGGCCAGAACTTTTATCGCCATTGCCCTTATAGTAGGAACAGCAACTCTCGTTGCCATAGTCTTTTACAGACACAGAAACTGGCTTGAATGCCACAGACTAGCACCCAGAAGGCCATTCACCTACCCACTCTCAATGCTACCCCACTTCTACATTCCACCCTACAATGACCCGATATGGCCTATCAAAGTCACCTACCTGACCTATGAGCACTACGGAATGCCCCCAGAGTCACTAGGTAGGAAGAGAGACTACAGCACCCCTGAATCCAATCTCAGGAGAAGAAAAAGAAGTCCCAGCCCCATTGCTGGCCCCTCTGGTACCCAGCACTCCTCTGACCATTCAAATGGCTCTCCCTCTCTCGAGGAAGACATCATGGAACTCATTAGAACCTATGCTAGAGAGGGAACCACCAAGTATGAGACGCTCAGATGAGAGCTGAAGTGAAGCCTCTGCCAGGTACCTTCAACTGAGGCCACTGAGCCCCAGCCAGATAGTACAACCCTCCCCCAGATGATACTATGAGTCACTAATCCTACAGAACCAGCCGAGACCACCGACACCTCTCCATATGATTCAGAGGCGAGCAGAAGAAGGGCTCACCTACCAGGGAACCCCAGAAATCATTGACCCTTCCAGACCCACCAGACCACACTTGACTCACCTATGTTGACAATTATACTCTCCAGCTCCTCTTCTGCTGACACCCCTGAACTTAATAGACTTCGAAGAGGAGCTCGAGATGGAGGAACTCCTCACCCTGACATTGACATCCAGACCAACTTGACCTCTGACTTGTCAACACCCGATGTGGAGGACCCTCTCTTCTATCCAGAACTCTAACAATGATGCCTATGAATCTGCTATGTCAGGAGACCTAGCTACCACCAACAAAGAAGGCCTGGAGAATCCCCGCTTGCATTCTGCACATGCCAGGGAGAAGAGATCCCAGATCAGCCCTCTAGAGATCCCAGAAGTGAACAGAGACTGGCCCAAAGGGAACTGGAGAGTAACCCCTTCTACCTGGGAACTCCAGATCGAGCCTGGCCCTCCATCTCACTCAGCCAAAGAATGGCCCTCAGGACATACAGAGCCTAGGCCTGGGCCCTTCGAAGGGCAGACTACATACAAAGAGGAGGAATTGACGAAACAACAGAGGAACATCGAAACAGACACAACCTTCATTCCAACAAGGAACTATGGTGGCACGAGCTTAATTACAGCCCCATCCCAGGAGTATATGACTCAAGAATATGACCAAGGACCAACGAGGAGGACCAGGCCCTCACCCAGGGACTGGCAGATATACTTGCTGCCTGGCAACATGACAAGGACCAATGAACAGAACTGGCCAGAGTATGAGTGGCCCAAGCCAATGCCTGACTTGCCACTGACCGACTGGAGGCACCAGAACCTCCCTGGAAGGGGACGATGATGTGCTTGGTAATGGTACAGAGATAGCTAGAATCTAAATATATACGGAGTGTAACTCATATATACTAAACCCCAAGCAATCCTTGTGCTCACAATCACCAAATATATGAGTTCAGGTGTTTCGAGATCAATAGAAGACCTCTGCAAACTGAATAGTCTAAACTTATCCACGAATATTCAACTCAATAGACGAAAACAATGAGGATATCCAAGGCAACGGATGAAGATGGACACTCAACCAAAAGCTGCACTGCTCCATCCCAATGAAGTCCCCTTTGAGCCATGGACTCATATATCTGTCGACATGATCACAGGGCTTCCCAAATTGAATGGCTATGATGCCATCTTAGTAGTGGTTGACCGGTTCTCCAAGGAGATTATTCCAAGTGCATGTAATGTCGAACTCACATCTGAAGGATGGGCCAAGCTATTACGAGATCACATTTACGCCCATCATGGAATGCCCAGGACCATAATATCAGACTGAGGACTGCAGTTCGTCTTGAAGTTCATGACCAAACTTCTCTGACTCCTCGACATCACCCCTAACACATCCACTGCATTCCACCCCCAGACTGATGGTCAAACCAAATGAGCAAATCAAGAAATCAATAAATATCTTTGCATCTTCTGTTAGGGCCTGATTCTCACATGACTCAGGATTGGGCGATTGCTAAGCTGTCTTGCATTTGGACAATCACTTTGGCAATGTCTCAGATGATCTCGAGGTGATGAGAGAGGCACTTACTGGAGAAGCTCTTGGCAAGCAAGCAGACAAGTAAAGTTTATGTGGTGTTAAACCTTAGCTCAAAGCTGAGGTTGTACAGTGAAATCATAGCTACTTAAATACTAAAGAGTAAGTACTATTAATAGATATGAAAGTTTTGTCAAAGTTGGGGGGTGTGCTAGTCGGATGATGAGCACGCAATATCATGCATTGTCCATCATGAAAGATTTATTGAAGTTGATAATAGTGATATGGTGGTGATAAAGCATAAGCATGATTATGCCGATAAGATGAGATAAGACTAGAAAGGTGAAAAAAGTCAATAAATCATAACATTACCCTCTCATTAAGGCAGACGTCCTGACTGCCCTAGGGTTCGCTTGGTGGTTCTTCCTGTGTCTTTGCATACTCTTTTCTCCAATAGTTGTCGATATAGTCCCTCCAATGCTTGTCATTAGGACAGGGATTTTCGACCCAAAAGGTCCTTCCATCTGTTCAAAGTACTTGATATGAGATGATGTTGTTGACATAGCAATGGTCAAGTATCTCTTTCAATGTTTTGTCTGACCGGTCGATAACCTTGCAGGCGGTTATGATAGTTCTTGTTTTGGAGATGCTGTTTTCATAGTCTTCAATGGCCTCTTGTGCATTGGCCATATCATCTTCTCATACCCACGAGTTGTGCTCCCTGGTCCAGCCTTTCCATTGGACAAAGTAGTCCGTGACGAGTTGTGACTTCTGTCCCTTTTTACTGCATACTCGGCATGTTCTTGAGTCTAGGACTTCTTCGATTTCATATTCCTCTTCATCTTCGATAAGGTCTGGAGGTGGAGGGGGGGGGGGTTGTTCTTGATTGGGGAATGCTGGTGGTATGTATGGTGTCAGCAGCTTCTCGTTGAAATGGGGATGAATCTTCCAGTGTGGTGGGAGTTTGAGTTTATAGGCAGAGGCACCAGCCTTTTCCAGGATGAGGAATGGGCCGATGCACTTGTCATCAAGCTTTTTCTTGGGACAGGGGAGATGGAGGTTGGTGGAATCTAGCCATACTCGATCTCCGATGGCATAGTTCACTGCGTCTCTCTTCCTTTTGTCGTATTGGGTCTTTATCTTCCCTGCAGCCTCTTCGAGTGCCTCCTTGGCTTGGCAATGTACCTCCTGCATGTTTTCTGCAAAGGATTTTGCCGATGGGTTGGTGAAAGCACTGGTCTTGATGGAGTCTGGCAGGATCCAGGGGTTGGTTCCATAGTTCATGAAGAATGGTGTCTGGCCTGTCACCGAATGGGTCCGATTGTTGTGGGTGAACGCCGCTAGGGCGAACCATTCACTCCAGTTGGTTTGTCAGTGGTTAATGAAGATGCGCAAGTACTTGTTTATTTCTTGGTTTGCGTGTTCCATTTGTCCATTGGTTTGTGGGTGGAATGCCGTGGAGGCATTTGGGGTGATGTCAAGTAGGCGAAGAAGTTCAGTCATGAACTTTGAGACAAATTGGGGTCCTCGGTCGGATATAACCATTTTGGGCATGCCATGGTGGGCGTAGATGTGGTCATGAAGTAGTTTGGCCCAGCCTTCTGAGGTGAGTTCGATGTTACAGGCGATTGGGATAATCTCTTTTGAAAACCGATCGACGACTACTAGAATGGCATCATAGCCATTGGATTCTAGGAGTCTGGTGATCATGTTGACAGATATGTGGGTCCATGGCTCAGATGGGACCTCATTGGGATGGAGAGGGGCAGCTTGGGGATGGGTGTCGGTCTTGGTTTGTTGACACGCTTCGCAAGCTTTGATATACTTCTCTATGGTCTGTTTGAGCTTGGGCCACCAATACTCTCTTTGTATGAGCTCCTTGGTTTTTTCTATCCCCAGGTGTCTGGCTGTGATGTGATCGTGATGAGCAGCAATAATTTCTCCACATAGCTTGTTGTCGTGGGGAACATAAATCCATCCATCGTAGTACAGGAGTCCTTCTCTTTTAGAGATGCCACGCTCGTGGTCGAGGGAGTTGGCGATCCCTTGGTCCCATTTGTCATGATTCCTGGTGGTGTCTTTGATCCGTTGGTGTGTCTCGCTCGTTGTGGGCATGATCATGGCACGGAAATGTTCAGGAAGAAGGACCACAATGTCATTGTTGTCCTTCTTTCCCTGGTCGTGGTCGTCTCGTCAGCTTAGTAGGTCAGCCTTGCAGTTGGAGGCACCTGGCTTGTGGTGGAGGGTGAAGTGATACTCTGTGAGTTCGGTGAACCATCGGGCCTGTTGCCAGTTGAGTTTCTGGGGCTGATGGAAATATTGAAGGTTCTGATGATCTGTCCAGATCTTGAAGTCCTCTGCCACACCCATTAGATAGTGTCTCCATTCTTCCAGCGCAAGCATGATTGCAAGGAGCTCCTTGTCGTATATCTCGTAGTTCCGTTCAGTGACCGTTAGCGCCTTGGAGAGGAAGGCAACGGGCCTCCACTTCCCTTCCTGCTCTTGACTAAGGACTGCGCCTATCGCTCCTTCGCTTGAGTCGGCCTCTACATGGAATTTCCCATTCTCCTTCGGGAGAGCCAGTACTACATCCTCTGCCATTTGCTTCTTTAGGCATTGGAAGGCCTCGTTTTGGGCAGCTCCCCAGGTCCAGGGAGTGTTTCCGGTGAGTTGGGTCATAGGGCAGACAACCTTGGAGTAGTCTTTTATGAATTTCCGATAGAAATTCATGAAGCCCAGGAAGGACTGTAACTCCTTCTTCTTGGTGGGAGTGGGCCACTCCGTGATGCCCTTGACTTTCACGGGGTCCATTCAGACAGATCCTTCACTGATGATGACACTGAGGTATTCCGTTTCCAGTACTTCAAACTCACACTTTTCAGCCTTCAGGAAGAGCTTGTGTTCCCATAGACACTGAAGTACTCATTTGACTATTTGGCGATGTTCTTGAAGATCTTTCGAGAATATGAGGATATCATCTAAGTAGATGGTCACCTTTCCTTCCATGATGAGGTCGTGGAAGATGTCGTTCATCATCCATTGGAAGGTGGCCAGCGAATTGGTCAGGCCAAAGAACATAACAGTTGGCTCAAACAGGCCACGGTTGGTCCGGAATGCTGCCTTCACCTCATCTCCCTTCTTGATCTGTACATTATTGTACCCCCAGCAGATGTCTAACTTGGTGAAATATTTGGTGCCATGGAGCTTATCCATGAGCTCAGAGATGAGAGGAAGCAGGTAGCGATTCTTAATGGTCATTTTGTTGAGCTTCCGATAGTCTTGTATGGGTCTCAGGGAACCATCCTTCTTCTTGACAAAGAAGAAGGGGGATGCAAAGGGAGATTTCGAGGGGCGGATACGACCTGATTCCAAATTCTTGTCAAGAAACTTGTCGAGTTTCTCCTGTTCATGGCGATTGAGAGGATAGACCTTGCAGTCGAGAGTGGACTTGGCATTGGGAATCAGCTCGATAGCATGGTCCCAGGGTTTGCACTCGGGGAGCTCATCAAAGTTCTCTTTAGAGAAGAGATCCTCAAAGTCGCAATACTGGGGTGGGACCATTTCTTCGAAAGTTCTCTTCACCTTTCCTTCATTGGCCTTGGCTGCTAAGTCATTCACATGATGCACCATGTGAATTTCCAATTCTTCACGAAGGTCGACTATGAGAATAGTTTCACCTTCCTCTAGTTCTTCGTCCCAAGGATCGTCAGGGTTGGCATCCGGCAAGGGGAACAGGTTCTTCTGGCATTGGCACCAGGCAAATATGATCTTGCCAGTGGCCCAGTTTATGACAGGGTTGTGCCGCAAGAGCCAATCATGTCTTAAGAAAATATCGCCTTTGCCGATGTTGGTGATGGCAAAGTCAATCTGTTCACTGTGTCCTCCTATGGTTATTCTTACTTCTATGAATTCAGTAATTTCTCCAGCCTTATTCCGGGTGCCATCCGTGTTGTATACTGAAATCAGTGCAGGGGCCGGTTGGGTGACAAGGCCATGTTTCTTTACATAGGCTTTGTTAATCATGCTCCCAGTGCAGCCACTGTCTATGAGGGCTTGAGCTTTTAGGGTCTGTCTGTTCTCCAACGTCTCAAGCTGGACATCGAGGAATAGCTCTCAGACACCTTTGGTGGTTACTTGTCGTTGATATCGGATTGGCTTGCTTAATTCGTAAAGCTCCTCTCATGCTTGCTCTCCACCCTTCCTTAATGAGGCTAGGAGTTGGGCATCGATCTCATTGACCTTTTCCCTATGGGCCCAGAGGTGGAGCGAGGCAAACACTTCCGAATCTGTGTGTGCTTCCCTGATGGCCCAAAGGGTCCAGTCCACGCCAAACGGCTTGAACCAGGCAGACTTTGGGGAGAAAACACTTACTGGACTTGATTTGGAATGCCTCGCCTCACTCGGTTCTTCTTCCTTCTTCTCTTGAGCCTTGGCTTGGGACATCTTGAACGACATATCGTCTTCCTCATCGGGGACTTCGACGAAGGTGGTCTTCCAGACCTGTGAGCATCGCGCATCCGATGCTGGAATCCTGCTTGATCCTTTGGTGGTTGGGGGCCTTCAAGGGGTCTCCCTGGTTGGGCATGCTCCTTCCCCGGAGATTGCCTGCTGTTCACTGCTTCATCAGGAATCGGGGGTTTGGGGAGTGGGTCGCTCCGGGAGTGACCGGAAGGCCTGCCAGGGACGGAAGAAGTCATGGATGTCACGTTCTTGTCACATGAACCATACTTCCACATTACTTCCGGGTCCTTCGGTGCCTGTCTCATGTCTCTATCCTTTCTTGAGTGACTGCCTTCTTCCTGGGTTGGGGGTGAGAGAGGCGCCGTCTCAACTGGTGTGACATCATCAGGAGACAGACGGGGGGCATGATCTTTCACTTCTTCTTCCAGGCAGGGAGAGAGGGGGTCGTGTTTCTGTGGCTGTCCTTGAGTGCGGGGCGAATCGTTGTGGACATAGTCAACAGGCATCAACCTCATGTCTCTGCCTTTGTCTTGATGCTTCCATTCAGCGACGATGGGCTTGGCCAGTTTAGGGAGTACCTCCTTCGTCCCTAAGGACTGAGAGATCCCTGGCATTGTTCGGATGAACTCTGGTCCCCATTGAGTCTGAAGGTCCTGGAGGGTGAGGAGTTCTGGGACAGAGAGGGTTAGCGAGAGGGAGGGATGGGGATCTTCTCGCTTCTGGGGTATTTTATATGTTTTTTCAGACAGAGTCTGAATTGGTTGCAATTCTTTCGGGGTGGTTTCAGATGTACTAGTGATGATGACAGCAGGTATATTCGAATGCGCTAGAACAGTTGACGTATGTAAAAAAGTATTACAATCAGGTAAAGTCCACACAGCAGGACCTGATGACTGACCACCCAGAGAGGAGGATTGGGCCAAGAGAGTGGAATCACTCACTTCTTGGCCTCACCTTTTACCTCCTCAACCTTCAATGTCGAGGGCATCTTCTCCTCGACCTTCTTGTGACTATGTCCATGTTCCTCCTTCTCGTATTCCTCTGCGATCGTAAGCATCGTCCGAAGTTGGGCCGTCATATATTGCCCGGTTTTCGGGTCTCTAGGCCACTTCAGCTTCTTGCAGTCCTTCCCTAGGTGCCCTTTCCCTCCACAATTGAAGCATTGACCTTCTCATTTGAGGCAGTCTATATCCATGGGTTCCCTGGCTCCTCCGTAGATGGTCCATCCTGAACCCGACAAGCCCTTGCTGGTCGGTTTATTGCCTGTGGAACTTGTCGCGCTGGTATTACCTTTGGAGGTATTACCGGCAGATTTTTCTTTGGTTGATTTGTCGTAATGGCCAATGCGGTCGAAGGCCTGCTTTCGGGCCTTTTCGTCATAGATGCTGCATATGCACTGTTTCCATTCTGCATATGTGGAGGGGATCATAACTCCTAGGTCAGCAATGGAGTCGGTATAGGAGGCGGGTACTCCTCATCAGACAGCTCAGACTAGGGCGCCTCAGGGTCCTAGGTCGCAGAGTTGGTCAGCCTGGCGGGCCAGTTCTTCCAACTTGCGGAAGTACTCAGCTGCCATGCCAGTCATTCTGAGATCGTTCATCCGTTTCTCCATTACTTCCTGGAGAGCAGGATCTCCATATTTGATCTGGAGGGCAGCTTTAAAGTCGTCCCATGAGCAGTATCAATATTGTCCTTCCATATCACTTCAGAACTGAAGGCGGTATTGGGACCACCATCCTTGGGGTCTCTTGCTGAAGAGGGAGGTGGCGAATAGGATCTTGTTGGCGTGCATGGGGTAGTAAGCTCGGAATATCGAGAAGTACTCCTTGCAGGCCCCTGTGAATCGATGGATGTCATCTCCCTTCCCTTCAAAGTCGGCTGGGAGTCAGATCAGGGTTGGCTTCACCTGTAACCAGGGAGCCTGTTCATTGGCTTCCCCCGAGGGCCAGTCTGGTGGGTCGGGGGGGTTGTTCTTAGGTGGTGGTCTTGGGACCAACCACCTGTCGGTTTGGTGAGTAGGGCTCCCCCATCTTTTGGGGGCCGGGGTGGCAGGTCGTCCTCGGTGTCTGTTAGGGTCTTCTAGTTCGGGGGGGAGGGAGAGACCGTTGGCGAGAGCAAAGCTTCTTGCCTTGAGCAGCTTCTGGGTTAGGTCAGTGATCAGACCCAGAAAGGCTGCTTGCTTATTGCGGTGGTCTTCCCTTCTTGCTTCTGCCTCTTCTTCATCTTTTCGTCGTTGTTCTACTTCAGGGTCAACGTCGATGTCGCTTGGCCCTGCCTCTCCTGAGCTGGCAAAGAGCCTACTCGCCCCCTTCCAGGCCTGGTTCTGGTCTCTCCAGCTGGTCGGTGGTGAGTCAGGCATTGGCCTGGGCCACCCATATTCAGGATAGTTTGGTGTGTTGGGCCTCGTCTCGCCTCCAGGTGGCAAGTATATTTGCCAGTTGTTGGTTGAGGACTCGTTCCTCCAATTCCGTTCTTGCTTGTAGATTGGGGACATGTACCCCTGGAATGGGGCCGTAGTTAAGTTCATACCACCATAGTTCTTTGTTGGGGAAGAGGCTATGTTGGTTCCTGTGCTCTTCCTGGGTCTCGTCCACTCCTCCCCTTCATATATAGTCTGCCCTCCAGAGGGCTCAAGCCTGGGACCTGTAGGTTCTGTGGGCCATTCACTGGGATAGGGAGAGGGATGGCCAGGCTCTATCTGGAGTCCCCAGGTGGAAGGGACTGCTCTTGATCTCTCATAGAGCAAGGCGTTGCTCAGTCCTGGGATCTCAAGGGGGCTCATCTGGGTCTTCTTCTCATTGTTGTATGCTGTATGTGAGCAGGGATTCTCCAGCCCTTCTTCGTCGCTGGTAGCTAGGCTGCCCAATGTAGCGGATTTGTAGGCGTTGTCGTCTGAGCTCTGCATAGAACCCTGGGTCCTCGCGGTTGAGCGAGGCCGGGGTAGATGGTGAGCTGGTTCTAGGGGAGTTGGCAAAAGGAGTCTCTCCACCTCCAGTTCTTCTTCGAAGTCTATTAGGTTCGGGGGAGTTTAGGGTGGGGGAATCAGGATCAGAGGTGGAGAGTACAATTGTCGATGTAGGTATGTCGAACATGGCCTGCTGGGTTCTGAAGGGGTGGTGAAGTCGAGGGTTCCCTGGTAGGTGAGCCCTTCTTCGGCTCTCCTCTGAGTCGTATGACGACCTTCCTCTTCTTTTCTCTGATGAATCCAATGAGGAGGCATTGGTGGCCTTGGGGGGTTCATCATGATTGATGACCTGTAAGGTCACCTGGGGAAGGGTCTCACTATCTGGTCGGAACTGGCTGACCTCGGTCGTAGGTATCTGTCAGAGGCTTCGCTCCAATTCTCTCCTGGCATCCTCCAGGGGTTCTGTTCCAATTCCATGGTAGGCTCTAATGAGCTCTTCGATACTTCCCTCAAAAGAGGAAGTACTTCTGGCATCCTCAGAGGAGTGCCAGGTTCCAGAAGGGCCAGCCACTGGACTGGGTGTTCTTCCTCTTCTTCCAATGTCAGACTCAGGGCTCTGAAAGTACCGGGTCGGCAAGTCTGGGGGCGTCTCGTAGGACTCCTGTCCGTAGATGGGGTGGCTCGTGGGGTATGTCAGAACATTGTAGGGAGGGTTATAGAAGTGGGGGAGTGTCGGGGGTGGGTAGTGTAGAGTTCCTCTTCTTAGGGTGATTCTGTGGCATTCAAACCACTCTCTGTTTCAGTAATAGATGATGGCGGGTCCAGTCATCGTTCCAATTACCCCTGCTATTGTAAAAAGGATTGTAGCGAGGGTAGTCGTTGTTTCTTCAGATATGTCGGGAGTTTGTTGTAAGGGCATATGGAATCCTTCCTGTGTCTGGCATCGTGGAAGGGTGAGGAAAGCTTTGAGCTAATTGTTAGGGCCTGACTCTCACATGACTCAGGATTGGGCAATTGCTAAGCTGTCTTGCATTTGGACAATCACTTTGACAATGTCTCAGATGATCTCGAGGTGATGAGAGAGGCACTTACTGGAGAAGCTCTTGGCAAGCAAGCAGACAAGTAAAGTTTATGTGGTGTTAAACCTTAGCTCAAAGCTGAGGTTGTACAGTGAAATCATAGCTACTTAAATACTAAAGAGTAAGTACTATTAATAGATATGAAAGTTTTGTCAAAGTTGGGGGGTGTGCTAGTCGGACGACGAGCATGCAATATCATGCATTGTCCATCATGAAAGATTTATTGAAGTTGATAATGGTGATATGTCGGTGATAAAGCGTAAGCATGATTATGCCAATAAGATGAGATAAGACTAGAAAGGTGAAAAAAGTCAATAAATCATAACATCTTCATCAACCATTGACAAACCGACTGGAGTGAATGGCTAGCACTTGCTGCATTCGCCCACAACAACCAAATTCACTTGCCGACAGGCCAGACCCTCTTCTTCACCAACTACAGGATAAACCCCTGTGTACTCCCCAACTCCATCAAGACCACACCATTTACCAATCTGTCCATCAAATCATTCGCTGAAAACATGCAAGAAATACATTGACAAGTGAAGGAATCATTAGAAGAGGCAGCAGGCAAAATGAAGGCTCAATACGACAAGAAGAAAAGGGACACAGTGGACTATGCCAGCGGAGATCGAATATGGCTAGACTCCACCAATCTCCATTTGCCCCATCCAAAGAAAAAACTGAATGATAAGCATGTCGGACCCTTCCTCATCCTGGAAAAGGCTAGCACCTCCACCTACAAACTGAAACTTCCCCCCCAACTGGAAAATCCACCCACACTTCAACGAGAAGCTGCTAATGATCTAGCAACCAATAGCTGGTACACAAACAGCTATATCTTGTGCCCTCTCTCTTTATAACTGTATATGCTCAACCAATCAATTGTTTTGCATATTATATGTGTCACTATAAGCCTAAGACTGGTTCACATCATCTGAAAGCTTTGTTCACTCCTCATTCTTTCATACTCTTGACCACATATTGCCACTAGTTTTGACAATACAGTTTCCAGATAGTTTTATACCAGTTATTTACCAAACACTTGCCATAATGTTGGTATAAGCACTTATTGTTCTACTATGTATACTGTGTACTCCTGTTATGATTTATTGACTTTTTTTTTCTTTTCTAGTCTTATCTTCTATTAGGGCCTGACTCTCATATGACTCAAGATAAGATGGTTGCTGAGCTGTCTCGTGTTCGGACAATCACTCAGGCAATATCTGTGGCAATCTCAAGGTGATAAGAGGAGTGCTTACAGGAAAGCTCTTGGCAAGTGAGCAGACAAGTAAGATTTATGTGATGTTAAACCTTAGCTTGAAGCTGAGGTGTTACAGAGAGAAAAGCCCTACTTATATACTAAAATGTTGGGCCTAATAATAGCTATGAAAAAGATGGAGAAGATTGGATCAAAAGAGTTGCATGTAGAACAACAGGTGTTGGCATGATAACCATGGCTCATGGTGCGAGGAACATGTGTTTGTCATTATCAAAGGTTGATGTGGTGTTCGTGTGGTGATAAGAAGTACAATAAGATGAGATAAGACTAGAAGAGGGAAAAAAGTGAATAAATTGTGACATTACCCTCTCATTAAGGCAGTTGTCCTGACTGCCCTAGGGTTCATCTGGCAGTTCCTCTTGTGTCTTTGTGTACTCTTTCCTCCAGTAGTCATCGATATAATCCCTCCAATGCTTGTCGTTTGGACAGGGATTTTCTACCCAAAATGTTCTTCTGTCTTTCCTGAGTACTTGGTATGAGATTATGTCTTTGTCATAACAATGGTCAATGATCTCCTTTAATATCTTGTCAGATCTGTCGATGACTTTTCAGGCGGTTATGACAGTTCATGTTTGGGAGATGCTGTCCTTGTAGTTGCTGATGGCCTCTTGGGCATTAGCCATGTCATCTTCTCGTACCCAAGAGTTGTGTTCTCAGGTCCAGCCCTTCCACTTGATGAGGTAGTCCATTATGATATGGGATTTCTGTCCTTTCTTTCCATGGACTCCATGAGTGTTATGATTTATTCATTTTTGTTATCTTATCTTATCGGATCTCATGCTACTTTCCCATCACGAGATCCTGCATTCGCAATACTTACACCTTACGGTGCACGGACCCCATTTGATCCTATCTTCTTCATCTTTTCATACTATTATTAGGCCCACCATTTAGTATATAAGGATCGCTAAGTCTACCATGTAACCTTAGCTTCAAGCTATAGTTTAATCAACTCTATCTTGCTGACTCACTCGCTGAAGGGCTATCTAATTGTACCTCCACCATATTCCGGACTCTTCAGAGATCTCTAAGGTGACTGCCTGAACACGAGACAGCCTTAGACCTACTCTTGTCCTCTGAATATTGGTCAGGGTCTAACAGTTAGCTTGAAGCTTCCCTATACAAGCTTTCTTATCGCTAGACGAAGAAGGCCTAAATGCTCATTACAACTGACACATCCCCCCAGAACCACCATTATAGTCTCCACCATATTAGGAACTATAATCCTTGCCCTATTCGCTGTAGCCTTTATACGACCCCACTACAGACGACAAATGAGACAACCCATCAGAACCTACCACCCAAACCTTCCACGATACTATGTCGGACCCTCCCAACCAGCCACCCCAGAAGAAGGGATTCATGCAGACCTTGAAGGACAAGGTTCTCCAGAAATCCACCGACGATGCAGCATCCATGAAAACAGTGAAGACCCGGTCATCCTGTCGATCCTATCGGGATCCCAAACCACCCGAACTGAGTCCTCTGATACTGCCATTAGAACCCCTCCAGCAATATCCCATCACAACCTCGCCCATGTCTCCTACGAAGACGTCATCGAGGCCTACGCAATGGGAAGCGACCTCGCAGGAGATGATAGAAATTCAACGGAGTCTAGCCCCACGAGGTCAGACCCCCACCCTGTGGAGCCAGGAAGAATCCTATCACCCAGACCCGTTCTCCCGATATGACCCCCCGCAGCTCTCCTCGCTGAGACAAGAAGGGATAGGGGATGCACAAGAAGAATATATCCTGACCTCCCCGCCCAGGAGGTCATCACCATATGAATGGAGGAGTCCTCATCCGAAGCAGCAGGCCCAGAGGATGAGGAGGGAGAAGAGCGAAGGAGACATCGACACGAGCTTGTTGATGCATACTACAGCACAGCAAATTGTGTTAGATTGGCAGGCGAAACACGAACAAGGTACTGGGACCGACTTCAGAGGGCTGCGTGGGCCCAGCAGGACACCGTCGCAGAGCAGCTTCGTGTCGACTACCAGCAGTGGGAACGAGACTGTTACCAGTGGAGGATCCAGGAAAGCCCCTTCCACCTTGAGGGACCCGAGATGGAGTGGACACTCCTCTCCGAGAGGGACAGACTCACCCTCGGGCCATGGGTCACCCTCGCGTGGGAGCTCCGAGTACGAGACTTCATCACAAGGGAAGGATTACCGGTCTCCACAGACGACTACGTCCTGGGAACCAGCCCCAACTACAGAATGGTGGGAGGAACAAGGCGACCACTCACTCCACGAACCGTGGGAAGAAGAATCCACGAAAGCCTACGAAGAAGCTCACAGGGCCCCATTCCCCATCCCTACGAGGGACCGCTGCTCCATCCCAGAACCGACTCCGAACAGAGGGAGATCGAGAGGACCCTGGATTGAGCCCTCCAGAATCTCGGCACCAACCGAGAGGTGGCCGAGAGAGTATGACAGCTGGCCGAGGAGGCTAGCCAGGACCACACCCTGGCCGACCAGTCCGAGGCCATCAATGAAAGGGTCCGACAAGTGGCCGAGCGAAGGGCCAGGAGGGTACCCACATCCCCTCCCCGACGCTCCCCCTCCCCACAGGCAGGACCCAGTACCCTGACCCCACGCCACCGAGCCGCCACTCTGCAGGCAGGACCGAGCACCCCGACCCAGCACAAGTAGAATGTTCGCCGGAGCCAGAGGAGCAGAGGTGGGGCCGTCAGGAAAGAAACCAGAACCGGTAAAACTGAGCTCCGCCGAGCTGTGGGCCAAACATGAAAAGGAACTGGAAAAGGCTAGGGAGCTCCAGGAACAAAAGGAAGGAATGGACCTGGAGCTCGAAGAGCATTACAAAAAATACCCAAATACTCGCCCGGCACAACCACCCAGAGGACCGGGAGGCAACCCAGATGATGACCCTTACGACAACCCGGACCGATGGTCGATTCCCTGACCACCCCCAAGCAGGATGCCCCCCGGACCCCCTCCACCATGGCCCACAGGCAATGCCACCGACGACGCCCCTTTTCTAGGAATAAAACCCACGCTCATCAAAGAACCCACCCTGTTCGATGGCACCCATTCGGAACTCAAAAGGTTCCTGTATCAATGCACCACCTACTTCGAAACCTATCAGACGTACTACCACTATGACCCTCAGCAGGTGGCTTATGCCACCTCTGCCTTAATCGGGCCAGCTCTAGAGTGGTGGGTCAACCTTGTCGACGAATACTTCAGCAGCAATCTCGGGAGATTCTGATATCCATCCTGGGATAGGTTCGCGGAGTTACTCGCCCAGCGCTTCACAGACCCGGCAATCGAAGACGTCCACGAAAAGAAAATGATGGACCTCTGCATGGAGGGAATGACCGCCTATCAGTACTTCCAGAAGTTGGAAACGGAGGCCCAGATGGTGAATAGAAGACGCGATGAGAGCGCCCGAGGCCCCCTCGTAACAGCAGTTTGATGGGGCATTCCATACAGTTACTCTCGTGCAATTGCCGACATGGGCTTCAATATCCCTGAAACTTATCCTCAGTGGAAACAGCAGGTCACTACAATGTACGAAGAACAACAGAGGCGGACACTTTTTGATCAAGCACACGGCGGAGATAGGCGGGAAGGGAAGAAAGCCGACAATCGGCAAAAACCCCAAGGATCAGGAGGAGGCGCGGCAATCCCCAAAAAGAAAACCAGGACCGGGACCACATATGGAGGAAGCGGACAGCCGATGGAGATAGACCGACTTCAAAAGGAAGGGCGATGCTTCAACTGTGGCGAGAAGGGGCATTTATCAAAAGACTGCAAGAAGGAAAGGAAGAAAAGACCCCGCAAAGCTCGTACTGGACGATTTACCAGAGAAGAGCTGAGGGCCATGATTGAAATCGCTGAAGAAGGAGAGGGTAAAAAGGAGGAGGTCGCCAAGACCACCAAAGTTGAGGAGGTAAAAGACGAGGCTGACAAGTAAGTGATTCTACTTGTTCGGCCCAGGACTTTCAGATAGGGAATTTGAAGTCGAAGCCTGCGGCGTGGTCTTCCACTTCTTGTAACAATTTGTCACATATTCATCACACGCATTCGAATATACCCGATTTAACTATTTCCCTATCTGAACCTGAATCGCCTTCGAAAACCAATAAAAACCCCCTCGACAACCACGGAACCTCATTCCCCTCACGATTGCTGACGCCTTCTGCTCCAGACAACTCCTCCCCTACCGCCTCAGAAGCAATCCCTGGAACTCCCGCCTTCAGGACGGGTAAGTGCTACGGGCTGTGGGTGCCATCGACCCTCGGAAGCAATGGGGAAGACGGCGCGCCCCATCAAGCGCGTACAATCCCCCAGGACGTTCACCCTCCAAGACAAGTCACGAGAGACTCAACCCCAGACACGCCGAGCCCCACCAAGGCAAGTGGTGATGCTCGCCCCCCAGCCAAGGCATACACCTCGCCTGGGGAAGCGACATCCCAACGACTCTCGGGATCAGTGGAATGAGGAACCAGAAGTGCCGATAGAGTGGCACCCTCTAGTACACCCCCAATGGAATCAAGCGGCATCGGATGCGCGGTGCCACCACGGGTCACGATGGAAGAAGTACCTGACGAAGAAGATGACGTCTCTTATCAACGCTACGTAAAGGCGCAAGAGAAGCGAGACGAAGAAGCGCGAGAGGAGAGGCAGTCCATACCCTCCCCAGTAAGTGTTTCCCACCCCCCGAACTTCACCTGGCTCCCGCCGTTTGGCGTGGACTGGACCCTTCGGGCAGTTAAGGAAGCATGAACTGATGCGGAGGCGTTATCCTCCCTGTATCTTTGGGCACATAAGGATAAAAGATCTGAAATAGATACCGACCTTCTCCAACTCCTTCGGAGAGACCCCCCCTCCGCAATCGACTGAATCCATGAGTTGAGAACCCCCATTTGGTATCAACGACGCATGAGAACTTCGGGAGTCTGCGAGCTCTTCCTGGAGGTGCAAATCGAGACTCTCACCAATCGAGAAACGCTCAAGGTTCAAGCGCTCGTAGACAGCGGCTGCACTGGCAGTATGATAAGCGAAGATTATGTCAGAAAGAATAATCTAATCACCCGGAAAGCCGCCAGCCCCATCTCAGTATACAACGCCGATGGCACCCGAAACAAAGCAGGAAGTATCACGGACTTCGTAGAACTCTGACTCAACATCGGAGGGCATAGCAAACGCATCGACCTAGGGGTAACAAACCTAGGTAAAGGCGACGTCTTCCTGAGACACGACTGGTTGAAAAGGCACAATCTGGTAATCAACTGGACCACTGGAAAGGTCTTATTCGCCAGGTGTCAGTGCCAACGAAACCCCTTCCCCCTCCCTGACGCAGACCCCGATGATCCCTGGGATGAGGAGCTGGAAGAAGGGGAAACGATCCTGATGGTCGACCTGGAAGAGGAAATTAAGATCCGAGCAGTCCATCACGCTAACGACCTAGCAGCAAGGGCAAACAAGGGAAGGACAAAACAAAGTCTCGAAGAAATGGTGCCCCCCCAATATCAGGAGTACCTCGACCTGTTCTCGAAGGAAAACTTCGACGACCTTCCAGATCGAAAGCCATGGGACCACGCTATCGAACTAGTCCCTAATGCCCAAGCAACCCTTGACTGAAAAATCTACCCTCTCAATTGTAATGAGCAGGAAGAATTGGATAAATTCCTTGATGAGAACCTGGCCAGCGGGAGAATCCGTCCCTTGAAATCCCCTTTTGCGTCTCCCTTCTTCTTCATTAAAAAGAAGGACGGATCGCTCCGACCAGTACAAGACTATCGGAAGTTGAACGAGACGACCATTAAAAACCGATATCCTCTCCCCCTCATCGCTGATCTAATGGACAAATTGCATGGCGCAAAGTACTTTACCAAGTTGGACGTACGTTGGGGATATAACAATGTCTGGATCAAACAAGGAGATGAGCACAAGGCCGCCTTTAGAACGAACCGCAGACTGTTCGAACCCACCATAATGTTCTTTGGGCTAACGAACTCCCCGGCCACCTTCCAATGGATGATGAATGATATATTCTCCGACCTCATCCACGAAGGAAAAGTCACCATCTACTTGGACGATATTCTAATCTTTTCAAAGGACCTATCGGAGCACCGTCAAGTGGTAAAAAGGGTCTTAGCCCGACTCCGAAAACACAAACTCTTCCTGAAAGCCGAGAAGTGCGAATTCGAGGTCCTCGAAACGGAATATTTGGGAGTGATCATTAGCAAAGGATCGGTCTGAATGGACCCTGTTAAGGTAAAAGGAATCACCGAGTGGCCGACCCCCACCAAGAAAAAGGAATTACAATCCTTTTTAGGCTTCACAAACTTCTACCGGAAATTCATCAGAGACTACTCGAAGATCGTCTGCCCCATGACCCAACTAACTGGGAAGGCCCCCTGGATCTGGGGAAC
Organism: Armillaria fumosa; assembly: GCA_030407015.1. NCBI lineage: Eukaryota > Fungi > Basidiomycota > Agaricomycetes > Agaricales > Physalacriaceae > Armillaria > Armillaria fumosa. The sequence continues at coordinate 372,560 of JAUDYM010000021.1, read as the reverse complement.
CACCCAAAACGAGGCATTTCAAAGGCTCAAAAGGCAGATGGTGGAAGACATAATTCTCGCGTTACCACGAGAAAGGGGGAGATTCCAGGTGGAAGCCAATTCCAGTGAAGGAGCCATAGGCGCGGTCCTTAGCCAGGAGCATGAAGGGAAGTGGAGACCAGTCGCGTTCCTATCAAAGGCGCTCACTACCACAGAACGCAACTATGAAATCTATGACAAGGAGCTCCTCACGATAATGCTCGCCCTCGAAGAGTGGAGGCATTACCTGATGGGAGCCGTGGAAGATTTTGAAATTTGGACGGATCATCAAAACCTCCAATACTTCTGACAACCTCAGAAACTCAATCGCCGACAGGCCAGATGGGTGACCGAATTGGCCGAATATCACTTTACCCTACATCATAAACCGGGTACCGCCAATTGAAAGGCAGATCTCCTTAGTCGCCAAGATGACCATGACCAGGGAAAGAAGGATAATGACGACGTTGTGGTCCTCCAACCCAAACATTTTCGGGCCATGATCATGCCGACCATGAGTGAAATCCATCAGCGAATCAAGGACGTCACTCGGAGTCACGAGAAGTGGGATCAAGGGATAGCCACCTCGTTAAATCATGAACGAGGGATATCGGAAGAGGGGGGACTTTTGCACTACGACGGACGCATCTACATCCCTAGAGATGACAAGCTGAGGGGAGAAATAATCGCCAAATACCACGACCACATCATGGTGGGACACCCCGGAATTGTGAAGACCCAAGAACTCATCCAATGAGAATTCTGGTGGCCGAAACTCAGGCAAACAGTCGAAAAATACATTAAGGCCTGCGAAATGTGCCAATGAACGAAGACTAATACGCAGCCCCGAGCAAATCCACTTCACCCAAATGAAATCCTGTCCGCTCCGTGGACTCATATCTCCATGGATATGATAACCAGACTACCAGAATCCAATGGCTATGATGCGATCCTGGTAGTTGTAGACCAATTCTCAAAGGAAATCATCCCAATAGCATGCAATACGGAGCTCACAGCAGAAGGATGGGCCAAAATACTCCATGACCGCATTTACACCCACCACGGAATGCCCAAGACTGTCATCTCCGATCGGGGACCCCAATTTGTTTCAAAATTCATGACAGCTCTCTTAACACTCCTTGACATAACCCCAAACGCTTCCACCATGTTCCACCCCCAGACAGATGGACAGACCGAGCACGCAAACCAAGAGATTAGTAAATACTTGCGCATCTTTGTCAATTACCGACAATCAGACTGGGACGAATGGCTTGCCCTTGCCACCTTCGCCCATAACAACCGAATTCATTCTGCCACCGGTCAAACCCCCTTCTTCACGAACTACGGAGTCAATCCCCACATTCTCCCCAACTCAATTCAGACAACCCCATTTACTAACCCAGCTGCTAAATCGTTCACGGAACACATGCAAGAGATTCACCGACAAGCGAAAGAATCACTTGAAGAGGCCGCCGGAAGGATGAAAACGCAGTATGACAAGAAGAAGGGGACCACCATTGACTATGCTGTTGGAGACAGAGTATGGCTTGACACAACCCATCTGCATCTCCCCCGCCCCAAGAAAAAACTTGACGACAAACGAGTGGGTCCCTTCCTAATTTTGGAAAAGGCCGGCGCCTCCGCATACAAGCTAAAGCTACCCTCGCACTGGAAGATACATCCTCACTTCAACGAGAAATTGCTGACACCCTACGTACCACCTGCATTCCCAAACCAGGAACAACCCCCACCCCCACCACCAGACCTTATCGAAGACGAAGAAGAATACGAGGTCAAAAAGGTCCTAGACTTGTGCACAAGGCGAGTCCGAGGAAAGAAGGGACAAAAATCACAACTCATAACCGACTACCTCATCCAATGGAAGGGATGGACACACGAACACAATTCATGGACACGAGAAAACGACATGACTAATGCGCTAGAAGCCATTGAAGACTACCAGAAGGAGCTTGCTAAACGCACGCCATCAGCAACGATGCGAAGAGTCATCGACAGATCCAAAAGGGCAGTCAAGCAAATAATCAACCACGATTACCGCGAAAACCAAGCCACTGGTGGGTGGAGTATGTTCTATCAGGTGGAACGCATAGACAGAAGAAAGTTCTGGATCGAGGAACCCGACAGGGAACAATGGAAGGCATTGATCGACGACTACTGGGCACGAGAGGTCGAGAAAGAGATCAAACCAGGTGACTGCATCTTCTGCGACCAAGAGGAAGAAGATGACGAGGAAGACATAAAGGCAGTGGGGACGACTGCCTTAATGAGAGGGTAATGTTACGATTTATTCATTTTTGTTATCTTATCTTATCGGATCTCATGCTACTTTCCCATCACGAGATCCTGCATTCGCAATACTTACACCTTACGGTGCATGGACCCCATTTGATCCTATCTTCTTCATCTTTTCATACTATTATTAGGCCCACCATTTAGTATATAAGGATCGCTAAGTCTACCATGTAACCTTAGCTTCAAGCTATAGTTTAATCAACTCTATCTTGCCGACTCACTCGCTGAAGGGCTATCTAATTGTACCTCCACCGTATTCCGGACTCTTCAGAGATCTCTAAGGTGACTGCCCGAACGCGAGACAGCCTTAGACCTACTCTTGTCCTCTGAATATTGGTCAGGGTCTAACAATGAGTTCATGAGTTTAGGACTTCCTTGACTTCATATTCCTCTTCATCTTCGATGAGGTCTGGCGGTGGTGGTGGAGGTTGTTCTTGATTGGGGAAGCTCATGGAGTCCATGGAAAGAAAGGACAGAAATCCCATATCATAATGGACTACCTCATCAAGTGGAAGGGCTGGACCTGAGAACACAACTCTTGGGTACGAGAAGATGACATGGCTAATGCCCAAGAGGCCATCAGCAACTACAAGGACAGCATCTCCCAAACATGAACTGTCATAACCGCCTGAAAAGTCATCGACAGATCTGACAAGATATTAAAGGAGATCATTGACCATTGTTATGACAAAGACATAATCTCATACCAAGTACTCAGGAAAGACAGAAGAACATTTTGGGTAGAAAATCCCTGTCCAAACGACAAGCATTGGAGGGATTATATCGATGACTACTGGAGGAAAGAGTACACAAAGACACAAGAGGAACTGCCAGATGAACCCTAGGGCAGTCAGGACAACTGCCTTAATGAGAGGGTAATGTCACAATTTATTCACTTTTTTCCCTCTTCTAGTCTTATCTCATCTTATTGTACTTCTTATCACCACACGAACACCACATCAACCTTTGATAATGACAAACACATGTTCCTCGCACCATGAGCCATGGTTATCATGCCAACACCTGTTGTTCTACATGCAACTCTTTTGATCCAATCTTCTCCATCTTTTTCATAGCTATTATTAGGCCCAACATTTTAGTATATAAGTAGGGCTTTTCTCTCTGTAACACCTCAGCTTCAAGCTAAGGTTTAACATCACATAAATCTTACTTGTCTGCTCACTTGCCAGGAGCTTTCCTGTAAGCACTCCTCTTATCACCTTGAGATTGCCACAGATATTGCCTGAGTGATTGTCCGAACACGAGACAGCTCAGCAACCATCTTATCTTGAGTCATATGAGAGTCAGGCCCTAATAGAAGATAAGACTAGAAAAGAAAAAAAAAGTCAATAAATCATAACAGGAGTACACAGTATACATAGTAGAACAATAAGTGCTTATACCAACATTATGGCAAGTGTTTGGTAAATAACTGGTATAAAACTATCTGGAAACTGTATTGTCAAAACTAGTGGCAATATGTGGTCAAGAGTATGAAAGAATGAGGAGTGAACAAAGCTTTCAGATGATGTGAACCAGTCTTAGGCTTATAGTGACACATATAATATGCAAAACAATTGATTGGTTGAGCATATACAGTTATAAAGAGAGAGGGCACAAGATATAGCTGTTTGTGTACCAGCTATTGGTTGCTAGATTGTAGTCTCTAGGTTCCTTCCTTTTACAATATTTTATCTAGCTTTTTATACTACAAGTTCTAGTCTATAATTAGTTTCTACTTGGTAAAGCTGTAAGACTGTGGCTTGGTAAATATGTGAGCATCCATGTGTAGTGCTAAAGCTTTCAGTAACATCTATTCCTTTGCATTGCTGAAGGGAGATAAGCTTGTCTTGTCACAAGTGACTGAAGCATGGATACTGGGGTGCTGTTTGATTGTGGACTGTGAGGGTATGGTTATTGTACTGAGGCATACTGATGGATAGGCCAAAGGTTTGTGAGGTCTTGGCACTGTTACAGCCTTCATAAATGAGTGCTCTAATGACCTTGGTCTACAATTATTGAGGGGAAGCAAATGTTGGTGTGTATGACATCATATAATTGAATGATCAAATTAGCAGGTTAAGTCATGATGTATAGTTGATTACATCTTGCTATTATTGGTTGATACACACATATAATATACAACTTCATATGCTCATGTTGTATATTGCCTCTTTTGTTTTTACAGGATTGAATCACTTTCACCTTCATACCATAGGAGTTTTATTCATATTCACTTTCATCAACATCAATGTAGTCCACTTGGGTAGTCTCTGGTAGACTTATAGGATCAGTTTTGTCATCATAGCTTTCTCATAGGACCTACATCTAGAGACCTTGTCTAGTCATTTCTCCTACTCTTGTCATGGACTTGAGGTATTCACATCATATCTGCTTCTGTACCATCTCATTATCAAGATAAACACTGGCTTACAGCCATATCCATTAGTACTTGACTGCTTGAGTGCTACTTGCTTGACTGTAAAGTTGCAGTATAAACTCGCATCTAGAGGAATTGATTGGAATGCACAGAGGTGCCCCAAACAACTTGCACAACACAGTACCTTTATCTCTGGTTTGCACCATTACTAACCATTACTCCTTGAGTTTTGTGTTTGCCATTGCCATAGAAGTCTAGGTTCATCACCGAAGATCATGATGGAGTGGATTGTTAGCTGTTATGACTGTTCGATCCTTTAATTTATGTTGTCTCTGAAGGGAACATTCTATACATTTGGGGCTATAAATGTCGAAAACATTTTGGCACAGACAATTGAAGAGAAGATAGTGATATCTTTGATGATTATGCTTTTTGGAAAGCATCTCAAAAATTGCAAGTCTTATCTTGTTATTTTTCACATTTGGCAACTGTCTGATCATTCAGGATATTCATCACAGTGCTGATGCTAGTTATAAATGAGATGTGGGAACCCTTGATAAAGAGTGATGTTCTGAGAGGCTTGGAGAATACAGATTTCATGGGGAATCATGAAAGATAATTCAGAGAGTCAACTACCATACAGGAACAAACTACCATCAGTAGACAGATTTTGTACAATTCACCACAGTGTATGTCCCTATTCAATTCAGATATCAGTTAACCATTAGAAAATGATTCTGAATTGGCCTACCATCACTAGTGTAAAATACAGGTCTTAAACCTTAGTTTGGGTTGTAGTTGAGGTCAGCATGGAAATCAAAGGTCTAGGCATGCATTTCAGACCCCACAATTCTTAGGTTTACCATCTGCTGAAACTCTTCTACAAATGGAGACTTTCATCACAGGTTCAGGGACTTCCTGAATCTTTGCTTTCAGAACACATTTATGGCAGGCTGAATTTTAATCTGATATCTTACATTCTGGCAACAATTTAAAGCCTTCTTGAACCTTTAGTATGGCTATCAGTTTTAATAAATCCTGTTTTTCTTCTGAAATCTTATGTATAGACATGCCAAAAAAATGCTCTCAAATTTCTATATTCTTGGAGTACAAATCTATTCTGTGCAATGTGATAGGGTGGGATTGAGTGGATATGTGTAAGATATTTTATTACTGCATTGAAAAGCTCTTCATGACACTTCTTAAAGCCCCACATCTCCATGAACAGTACACAAAGGACCCAACCATCTGTTCTTTTGATGGTTGATTATGGATAGAAATTTTCTGTTCATCAAAGATTCTTTATAGTGCATAATGCTTGGTACCTTGGCCATCCCTCTATTCTAATAGGTAATGCCCAGGTCTTCCTTCACAGCTATTTTGACAGTTCTCTCAAGAACCTTCTAATCAATTCACCATCTCAGTCAGATGGATCTTTGGATGACCTCTTCAACAAACCGGAGAATAACACACAGGGTAGTAGTACCCAAAACAAATCCCAAACCATGACTGTGAAGAAATGAGCCAATGGAACTGTTGCTGTAAAGCCCACATGATGCATGTAATTATGAGTCTTGAGCTACAAAGACTGTGTTGCACCTTGTTGTTCTCCATTCCCAGCAGGTATATGTCAATCGCAACCTTCAAGCATTGGTATAGAATTCCCTTGAATGGTTTGCTCTCTCAACCTTAGGTGACAGTAAAAGGATTTGATTTAGTGCTGTTTCATAGAATGATGTGAGATTATGGAGTATAATTTGTAACAAGAGGGATTCCACCAAACAAACAATGCTACTCAAAGTGGATTGTGTATCTATGCCAGGATTTCAAGCCTCAGAAGTCAAGGGTGTGATGTCTTGGAAGCACTAAGGAGTGGAAATGACTGACACATTGGCAGCCGACCTAAGGAAGTAGCATTGTCAAGTCACAAGCTCGCTCGGCATCTCAGTGGCTCATTGTCGACTTGCTGTGTAGAATCCTGTGGGGCAGTCAACACCCTAGTGGGGGTCGTAGCAATCTTGGGTAAAGGTAATCTAAACCTAAGAGCAAATTTTAAGCATCGAGCGAAATAGGCGAAAGGAAAAGAATATGATTGATTCCCCAATTGAGTGACAGCTTACAGACACCAGAAGGAGCGTGATTTAACCAGCTTGTCAAATCAGATCACTATGTCATCTATGGTGGGCCATTTGGAAGGGTTCTCCTTCACCATGTCTGCGACAAGTGGCTGTAAAAAGTCCAGACCAATTCAAGTAGGATTGCAGTGCGTTTTTGTCTAGTGTTAGACCCGACCCAAATCTACGAAAGCAAAGGTAGGTCTGAGGCTGTCTCACGTTCAGGCAGTCACCTCAGAGATCCTTGTAATAGCCTTGTAGGTTATGGATGGGTACGATTAGATAGCCTTTCAGCGAGTGAGTTGGCAAGATAGAGTTGGATAAACTATAGCTTGAAGCTAAGGTTACATGGTAGACTTAGCAGTCCTTATATACTAAAATCAAGGTATAAGAATAGAATCGAACTCCACATGAATAAAGAGAAGGTGGAGTTCAGCGATTGTGAAAAGATAGGATCATTGTTAGGTAAAAAGTAAATAAATCGTAACATTACCCTCTTGTTAAGGCAGTCGTCCCAACTGCCATTATGATTTGTCAGGATCTGGAGGTTCCTCTAGTGATTGCTTTGCTTCCTCTTCCCAATAGTTGTTGATGTATGGTTTCCACAGGTTTTCGTTTGGGTTTTCAACCCAAAACTTCCTTCCATCCTGTCGTTGTATGTAGTAGAAGACAGTGTCGTTCAGATAATGATGATCAATTATCTTTTTGAGTGTCTTTTCCACTCTGTCGATGACTCTGCCAATGATGACCCTGTCTTCAGAGATACTCCCTTCATAGTCTGTGATTGCTTCCTGTGCATTTTCCATGTTGTCCTCCTGTACCCAAGAATTATGTTCTCTTGTCCAGCCCCTCCATTTAACGAGGTAATCAGTGACGATGCATGATTTTTGCCCCTTTTTTCCATGTACTCGACAAGTACATGAGTCTAAGACTTCCTCCACTTCATATTCTTCTTCGTCTTCTATAAGGTCTGGGGGAGGCGGGGGGGGGCTGTTCTTGGTTGGGGAATGCTGGTGGTGTGTACAGTGTCAGCAACTTCTCGTTGAATCAAGGGTGGATTTTCCAGTGAGGGGGAAGCTTCAGTTTGTATGTGGACGCTCTGGCCTTTTCTAGGATTAAGAATGGACCAACTCGTTTGTCATCGAGTTTCTTCTTAGGACGAGGTAGGTGAAGGTTCATGGAGTCTAGCCATACTCTATCTCCGATAGCATAATCCATGGTGTTCCTCTTTTTCTTATCGTATTGGGCCTTCATTTTGGCTGCTGCTTCCTCTAATGCTTCCCTTGCTTGACAATGGACCTTTTGCATATTTTTGGCAAAGGATTTGGCAGATGGATTGGTAAATGCGGTCATCCAGATGGAGTCTGGTAGGACACCGGGGTTTGTTCCATAATTGTTAAAGAAGGGGGTCTGACCTGTGGCAGAATGGATTTGATTGTTGTGGGCGAATGCTGCTAGGGCAAGCCATTCGCTCCAATCGGTTTGTCGATGGTTAATGAAGAGGCAGAGATACTTGTTGATCTCTTGATTTGCTCATTCTGTTTGTCCATCTGTCTGGGGGTGGAAGGCAGTAGATGCATTCGGAGTGATGTCGAGGAGTCGGAGGAGTTCGGTCATGAATTTTGAAATGAATTGGGGTCCACAATCAGAGATTACTGTTTTTGGCATGCCATGATGGGCATATACATGGTTGTGTAATAGTTTCGCCCACCCTTCCGATGTTAGTTCAACATTGCAAGCGATTGGAATAATCTCTTTGGAGAATCGGTCAACAATTACTAGGATGGCATCGTAGCCATTTGATTCTGGTAGCCCTGTTATCATGTCAATGGATATGTGAGTCCATGGTTTGGAGGGGACTTCATTGGGGTGAAGGGGTGCAGCATGGGGGTGGGTGTCAGTTTTTGTCCATTGACACGCTTCGCAAGCTTTGATATATTTTTCCACTGTCTGTTTAAGCTTGGGCCACCAGTACTCCCTTTGTACAAGTTCCTTCATCTTTTCTATCCTGGGGTGTCCAGCTGTGATATGATCATGATGAGCAGCGATGAGTTCTCCACATAATTTGATGTCACGGGGAATGTAGATCCACCTGTCGTAATGCAGCAGTCCCCCTTCCTCTGAGATGCCCCTTTTGTAATTCAGGGAATTGGCGATTCCCTGATCCCATTTGCCACGATCCCTGGTCGCCTCCTTTATCCTTAAGTGGGTCTCATTGATGGAGAGCATAATCATTGCTCGGAAGTGTTCTGGTTGAAGGATGATAATACTATCGTTGTCCTTCTTTCCTTGGTCGTGATCATTCCTCCAGCTGAGTAAATCCACTTTGCGATTGGATGCCCCTGGTTTGTGATGCAGGGTGAAATGGTATTCCGCAAGCTCAGTCACCCAGCATGCTTGTCGTCAGTTCAGTTTCTGGGGCTGATGGAAGTACTGGAGATTTTGGTGGTCGGTCCAGATTTCAAAGTCTTTAGCAGCTCCCATGAGGTAGTGTCGCCACTCTTCCAATGCAAGCATGATGGTGAGAAGTTCTTTGTCATAAATCTCGTAGTTGCACTCGTGAGTGGTCAGCACCTTTGAAAGAAAGGCGACAGGTTTCCATTTCCCATCTTGCTCCTGGCTGAGGACTGCTCCTACTGCCCCTTTGCTTGAATCTGCCTCCACTCGGAACTGGCCATCCTCCTTAGGGAGGGCTAGGACTACATCCTCGGCCATCTGCCTTTTTAGACGCTGAAAGGATTCGTTCTGGGTGGCCCCCCAAATCCAGGGGGCGTTACTGGTCAGTTGAGTCATTGGTCGCACAATCTTGGAGTAGTTTTTGATGAACTTTCGGTAGAAGTTCATAAACCCGAGGAAGGACTGTAGTTCCTTCTTCTTGGTCGGGGTGGGCCACTCCATGATCCCCTTGACTTTAATGGGGTCCATTCGAACTGACCCCTCGCTGATAATGACTCCCAGGTATTCGGTCTCTAGCACTTCAAACTCGCATTTCTCAGCCTTTAGAAACAGTTTATGCTCCCTGAGGCATTGGAGTATGCGCCTGACAATGCGGTGATGCTCCTGGAGTTCCTCTGAAAAGATGAGGATGTTGTCCAAATATATCATCACCTTTCCTTCATGGATGAGGTCATGGAAGATGTCGTTCATCATCCATTGAAAGGTTGTCAGGGAGTTTGTGAGGCCAAAGAACATTACTGTGGGTTCGAACAGTCCCTGGTTAGTCCTAAAGGCAGCCTTGTGTTCATCCCCCTTCTTTATCCTAACATTGTTGTATCCCCATTGGACATCGAGTTTGGTGAAATATTTGGCACCCTAGAGTTTGTCCATGAGTTCTGCGATGAGAGGGAGGGGATACCGGTTCTTTATGGTCATCTCATTGAGTTTGCGATAATCCTGTACCGGGTGAAGGGAGCCATCCTTCTTTTTGACAAAGAAAAATGGTGAGGTGAAGGGGGATTTGGAGGGTCGGATCCTTCCTATTTCCAGGTTCTCGTCCAAGAACCTGTCTAGTTCTTCCTGTTCGTTGTGATTGAGGGGATACACCTTACAGTCCAGGGTGGACTGGGAATTGGGTATCAGTTTGATTGCATGGTCCCAAGGCTTTCATTTAGGGAGTTCGTCAAAGTTCTCCTTATCGAAGAGGTCCTGGAACTCACGGTATTGTGGTGGGACCATTTCATCAAAGGATTTTTTGATCTTGTCTTGGCTAGCTTTTGCCACTAAATTGTTGGCATGATGGACTGCCTGGATTTCTAGCTCTGTCTCGAGATCGACCAACAGAATTGTTTCTCCCTCCTCCAGTTCTTCATCCCACCAATCTTCGGGGTCCGAATCTGGGAGGGGGTATAGGTTTCTCTGACATTGACATCTGGCAAAGATAACCTTGCCGGTTGTCCAGTTGATGACAGGGTTGTGTCAGACTAGCCAATCATGTCCGAGGAATATGTCCGCTTTGCCTAGGTTGATCACCACAAGGTCTATTCATTCACTATGCCCCCTGATGTTCAGTCTGAGTTCAATGAACTCGGTGATGCTCCCGGCTCTGTTTCAGGTACCGTCTGCATTGTAGACGGATATGGGGCTTGCCGCTTGGCAGGTTTCCAGGTGATGAGTGCGGACATAGGATTCATTGATGGTACTTCCTGTACACCCGCTATCGACAAGGGTCTGGACTTTCAAGATTTGGCGATTGGTGAGAGTCTCGATCTGGGCATCGAGGAACAATTCTCGAGCTCCTCAGGTCCTCACTCATCGCTGATATTTGATGGGGGCTTTTAACTCATGCAGGATTTCAATGGCAGTGGACCCTCTCTTTCTCAATCGATAGAGAAGGTCCGAGTCTATTTCTCCCGCTTTGTCCCTATGCATCCAAATATACAGAGTCGTGAGTGCTTCCAAATCAGTTTGTGCCTCCCTTACTGCCCAAAGTGTCCAGTCCACACCAAATGGTGGGAACCAGGTGAAGGTCGGGGGGTGGGAGACACTTACTGGGGATAATGGGGGCAGCCTCTCCTCTTGCACTTCTTTGTCTTGCTTCGCTTGAGCCTTTAGGTATCGCTGGTATGATACATCATCTTCTTCATCAGGCACCTCTTCTAGGGTTACTCATGGTGGTACCGTGCATCTGGTACCTCTTGATTCTATTAGGGGCATACTGGGGGGTGTTGATCTTCCGGCACTTTTGGGTCCCTGTTCTGCTGATCCCAAGAGTCGATGGGACATCGTTTCCCCAGGCGAGGTGTACACCTTGGCTGGGGGATGATCATCACCACTTACCTTGGTGGGGCTCAGAGGTGCCAGGGTTGGGTCTCTCATGACTTGTTCTGAGGGGCCAAAGGCCGGAGGGGTCATGCACGTATGATGACTCATGCCATGCCCATCCTGTCCCTCAGGGGTCATTGGCACCCATGGCCTGGGGCTCTTACCCGACCTGGAGGCAGAGGATCCAGGGATTTCTTCCGAGGCAAGAGGGGATACTGGGACAGAAGTGGTCAGTGATGAAGAGGGTGATGGGGGTGGCATCCTTTTGGTGGGGGTTTTTATAGGCGATTCAGGTTCGGATAGGGAAGTCATCAAATCGGGTATATTCGAATGCATGTGAATATGTGACAAATTTTTACATGAAGAAGAGGAAGGCCGTGCTGCAGACTTCGGCTTCTTTTTCCCTATCTGAAAGTCCTGGGCCGAGCAAGTAGAATCGCTTACTTGTCGGCCTCATCTTTTACCTCCTCAACTTTGGTAGTCTTCAATGTTCCCTCTTCTTTCTTTTCCTCATCAATAATGTCAATCATCGCCCTTAGTTCCTCCCGAGTAAACCGGCTGGTGCGGGCATTGCATGGCTTCTTCCTCTCCTTCTTGCAGTCCTTCAATAAGTGCCCCTTTTTGCTGCAGTTAAAGCATCTTCCCTCCTTCTTTAGTCAGTCTATCTCCATCGGTTGTCCGCTCCCCCCAAAGGTGGTTCCGGTATTTGTCTTCTTGTCGGTGGTTGGTACAGTCCCAGAGCTTCCCTGGTTCTTTGGCTGAGTGTCCGACTTCTTGGCTTCTTTTTTCTCTGCTCCATGCGCCTGGTTGAAGAGTGTTCACTTTTGTCGCTCTTCGTACATTGTGGTGACCCGGAACTTCCATTGCGGATACGTTTGCAGGATATTGAACCTGGTGTCTGCGATGGCATGGGTATAGCTGTACGGGATCCCCCATCGTACTGCAGTGATGAGTGGGCCCCTTGGGCTCTCGTCGCTCCTTCAGTTGGCCATCTTGGCTTCCATCTCCAACTTCTGGAAGTATTGGGTGGCTGATAATTGGTCCATGCACAGGTCCATCATTCTTTTCTCATGGACATCTTCGATCGCTGGATCAGTGAATTGTTGCTGGAGCATTTCCACGAATCGGTCCCAGGAGGGGTATTGGAATCTTCCTAGCATTCGACTAAAATAGTCGTTGACCAGGTTGATCCACCATTCCAGGGCTGTTCTGACGAGGATGGAGGTTGCGAAAGCCACCTGCTGGGATTCATAGTGATAGTACGTTCGATAGGTTTCGAAGTAGCTGCTGCACTGATAAAGAAACCTTTTTATTTCTGAATGAGTTCCGTCAAAGGGGGTGGGTTCCTTGATAAGGGTTGGCTTTATTCCGAGGAATGGGGCATCGTCCATGGCATTCCCTGCTGGCCACACTGGAGGGGGTCCTGGGGGCATCTGATCAGGGGGGGGTCGTGGGAGCGACCATTGATCTGGGTTGTCTCAGGGGTCATCATCCAGGTCACCTCCTGGGTCACCAGGTGGTCGAGGGGGACGGGTGTTTGGGTACTTCTTGTAGTATTCTTGCAGTTCCTTATTGGCCTCCACTCTCTGTTCGAGCAGTTCCTGGGCCTTTTCTCTCTCCTTCTCCTGCTTGGCTCGTAACTCCGCCGAGCTTAGCTTAACCGGTTCTGGCTGTTTCCCTGAAGGTCTGGCTTCTCCTGCACCTGCTCCTCCTGCCCTGGTGAGTAGTCTACTTCTGCCGGGTCTGGGAGCTCAGTCCTGCCTGTGGAGAGGGGGAGCGTCGGGGAGGGGACATGGGTACCCTTCGAGCTCTCCCTTCTGCCAATTCCCATACCCTCTCAGCCACCTCTCGGTTTGCTGCGAGGTTCTTGAGGGCCTGATCCAGGGCCCTCTCAAGCTTCCCCTGCTCGGAGTCAGTTCTGGAACAGAGCGGCGGTCCCTGATATTCATGGGGAATGGGTCCCTGTAACTCCCTTCATAGGTTCTTGTGGATTCTTCTGCCCACGGATCTTGGAGAGAGCGGTCTCCTTGTTCCTCCCACCATTCGGTAGTTGGGGTTGGTTCCCTCCACATATTTGTCAGTGGAGACTGGTAGTCCTCCCCTTTGTATGAAGTCCTGGAGTCTGAGCTCCCAGGCAAGGGTGAGCCAGGGTCCCAGTGCCAATCTATCTCCTGCTGAGAGAGTTGTCCACTCCATCTCAGGTCCTTCGAGGTGGAAAGGGTTTTCTTGGAATCTCCGCTCATATCGGTCTCATTCCCACTGCTGATACTCAATCTTGAGCTGCTCTGTGACTGCGTTCTGCTGTGCCCACGAGGCGTTTCTGAGCCTGTCCCAGTACTTCTTTCTCGACTCTCCTGCCAGTCGAGCACGATTTGCTGAGCTGTAGTATGCGTCAATGAGCTCGTGTCAACATCTCCTTCGCTCTTCTCTCTCCTCATCTTTTGGACTTGGTGCCTGGGGTGAGGAGTCTTCTGTTTGTATGGTGATCCTTTCCTGGGAGGGGAGCTCAGGATAGATTCTTCTAGCGGGTCTTCTATCTCGGGCTCTTGCTCCTGCCTGGGCGAGGAGAGCTGCAGGGGGTCTCGTCAGGAGAACAGGTCTGGGCGATACGATTCACCTTCTTTCGGCTTCGAGGGCCTCTTGCCTCCTTTCGGCGATCTCGAGGTCCAACTCTGTTGGGCTAAACTCTTCTGCATCTCTATCATCTCCCTCGTTGCTGGTGACTCCGAAGTCTGATCCCCTTGCATAAGCCTCGATGATGTCTTCATAGGAGACTGTTGGAGAGGGCTCATAATGGGTAGCTGCTGGAGGGGCTCTAACGGGAGTATCAGAGGACTCAGTTCTGGTGGTTTTGGATCCCAATAAGATCAACGGGATGACTGGGTCTTCACTGTCCTCATGGATGCTGCATCGTCGGTGGATTTCTGGAGAACCTTGTCCTTCAGGCTCTGCATAAAACCCTTCTTCTGGGGTTGTGGGTTGGGTGGCAGGGACATAGTAACGGGGAAGATTGGGGTGGAATGTCCTGACTGGTTGCCTCTGCCTTTGATAGTGGGGTCGAACGAACAATATCATGGCTAAGGCCAAGATTACTGTTCCTAGTACCGCTGATACAATGATGGTGGTTCGGGGAGTAGGGTTTGGGATAAGGGACATGGGTCTCCTTCGGTTATAACGGTTCAGGAGATCTAAAAGGAAGCTTCAAGCTAACTGTTAGACCTGACCCAAATCTATGAAAGCAAAGGTAGGTCTGAGGCTGTCTCGCATTTGGGCAGTCACCTCAGAGATCCTTGTAATAGCCTTGTAGGTTATGGATGGGTACAATTAGATAGCCTTTCAGTGAGTGAGTCAGCAAGATAGAGTTGGATAAACTATAGCTTGAAGCTAAGGTTACATGGTAGACTTAGTGGTCCTTATATACTAAAATCAAGGTATAAGAATAGAATCGAACTCCGCATGAATAAAGAGAAGGTGGAGTTCAGCGATTGTGAAAAGATAGGATCATTGTTAGGTAAAAAGTAAATAAATCGTAACATCTAGAGATGACAATTATATCGAGCAAGTGTGAATTGATGTAGCACCTACATCAAGGAAATATTCTCTGAGCATATTTCCAAGGTAATATATGTCAGTAGGGAATGGATTACACTCAAACAACGCAACAGGCTTCAAATGCTCAGGTGCCGTTCTGTCTGCTCCCTGGAGGATCAGCTCACTGGGAATACCATCTGCTGGATCGTATCGGTGAGCATGTCCAAAGTCAATGAGGTAGTAACATGGCCAACACGCTGTACGTGTGCAACTCAGCAAAACATGACCACTGCAGTCGACCTTCATGTAGGGTCATTCGGGGATGTATCCTTCCAGATACATCTTTGTAGGATCCATCACAACGTTCATGATCGTGCAGTCACTCCAAGGGCCAAGAGCCAGGTTATTAGGTACCCCCAGAATGATAGACTTACCGGTGAGTGACAAAATGTTGATGCATAAACTGAACGCCCTAGCAGCGCATCAATCTACATGAAAAAAAGAACAGAAATTAAGACACACACCTCAAATATTTGTCTGAAACATTCTAACACTTCCCCCACCATGTCAAATGGAGGATCCCAGAACAGTCATAATATCAGGAGTATGAGGATCACATGGCTTCCAAATTTCAGGACCTCGTAAACAGGGATGCAATGGTTTTGTGGATCAAGTGAGAGAGGTGGTGAGGAAAATAAGACCGATATTTTGAATTCCAGCGAGTCTATTCCAACACCCTTCAGGATGACAGAAACATTATCCTTTAGTTGCACCACAGAAATAAGAAAAGGCCACTAGAACAGAATGAGTAAGGTAATGTACCAATGCCACAATTTCGTACTGGCAATCGAGATATGGCTTGTCGCCTTTCAGCCTCATTCGTGGGTTTCCAGTCGGGATTGAACTTTGGTGGTATTCTGTAACCCGATTCTTCAAGGAAGAGCCTTGCATCGACCCAGAACTGGTCAAGAATGGGATTGATTATCGGTATAATGATTCTTCATCCTGTGTTGTCCCATCACCATTTGGTCTTGAACATGGGGGTCACGAATGCTGAAGGTTTCGATGTTCAATTTAATTTACAACACGTCATCACATTGACATGTCTATATCATGTGATTTCTGCATGATCCAGGTCCCACCCTTATCTGGCGCAGTTTGGCCCACCGCCGCCAGGCCCAGGGTCAGTGCCAATGCTGTTAAGTCAGCGCTTGCTTCTCGCTGCTTTTGGTATTATTCACTGAGCTGAATTATCACTTTATCGTGCACATTTCACTGCATATACATGGCAGGTACTGATCGAAGTCAGCGAGTCACCAGCGACTACTCAAAGCGATAATTCATATCAGCAACAGGTTCTCACTGGAGGCTCTCCAGATGGCTCGAAAAGGGGTGAGTCCCAGATGCATAATGCACAATCAAATTGTTGCTGTATGGAATTGATTCATTACTACTGACTTGTGCATCAAATTCAACTGAGGGAATAAGTTCTGGAATTATCCTTAAACATCCCGCAGATTGTGACCAAGACCAAGGTTTCCCGCAATTACTTCCCATGATGGAGTCTGGTATCTGACCTGAGTCTGAGTGATGGTTTCAGGAATCACCAAACAAGTAGCCCCCTGGGTGCCACAGTACTGTGTCTGAGCCACCAATTGTTCTGTTGACATGGAAAGGGAATCAGTGGATTCTGCATAGGTGGCAGCCATAGAATATCTATTAGGGTCCTGCAATGCAGCCCTTTTCTTGGGAGACATAGGTGGCTCACTAGAGCAGCCACGATCCTTAACCGCTTCGTGATGATGCTCTAGGTCAGCTGTTTGCTTTCTAACTCCAAATGATAAATCTAGGGAAGACAATTTAAAATGATATGATGTACAAGTAGCTAGAAGACCCATCCTCAGCAGCTGTGCTTTCATCTATTTCTGGTGGCTCGCCGGCGCTAGTCATTGCGACAGAATTTGGTATCTCAATGTCCATCATTGGCCCAGAAGTGATTGAAACAGAATGGCTACTAGAGTGAGATCACAATGCATTGAACATCAGGCTTCGGAGATCTCTATTTATCACCATACTCCCCTGGTTTGTATAGATGGCTCAGCTAATTTTTTGAGCAGTACCTGGTCTCTGGTAATCCTCAGGATGAATGATTCATGTTCCCGTATTTTGCACATTCACTGTAGCTCTGCAACTTTGTCACACTTCACCTCTTGAAGCTGTGAGTTGTATTGCAGGTCATGGGAGAACTTGGGAAATCGACACACTATAAATAGCGCACAGCTCTTCCATAATGCTGTCCTCTTCATCCAGCTGTATCAACCGATTGACCAATTCAAAATGAGCCATTCAAGTACAATAATATTGCTCACAAACTTTTGGAAAGAAGCGCCCTTGGAGTGTATTACAATATCAGATACCTGATATAAGTGAAAACCCATAAATTGGGTTGACGAACAATAATACTCTTGTAGTAACAATGCGGGTTTTGTCTGCCAGAGTGTTTTATGATAAATAGAATCGGTGGCAGCCATGTCATAGTAACTCACCCACAATGGTCTGATCATACATGTGCGCAACTTCAGAGTGAGTCTTCATGGGAATTGTTAACAATCCAAATTTACGTGTCCAGTTACAATTGAGTCTTGACAGACCTTCACACTCTGAAAGAGATCCTTGGTTTCTGTGTGAAAGTCTGCAGCAAGCTTTTGCACTGTCGAATCCATGATTCCAGAAAGAAATGCAGCGTCCATCGAATCCATGAGTGCAGTGCGCATATCTCTACAACTTGGTATGATGTTCAAAATTTAGCATGCAAGTAGTCATTCATGGTGTTTAACCATACATGATATACCGTTCAAAGCTCTGCTCGAACAAATTGGGAGTGATTTCGCCATGAAAGACACATAGGACTCAGCTGCTTTGTTTCATTCGGTGGGCACCTTGAAGGAGGTGATCCATTGGACTATTAGGGATTGTGAAAAAGACCATAGTGGCAGTGAACGCTGCTGCAGGCATGGAATGGGGGTACAGAGCAACCAAACAGAAGAGACATCTGGTTGTATATAAGATAGTAATTGATAGATCGGAGCTCGGTACTTGCTTCATGGGCGCCATCGATAGAGATGCTCTGTACTTCATCCGAGATCCTGTGACACTCTTTTTGGAAGCAGCTAAGGATTTATCGGTCAATGTCAGATGAAGCACAATGTAGTACACGGTTCCACACCAGTTGTAAGATATCCCAAGGATGGAGGAAGTAAGCTGCTCAGAACTTTGATGGATCTTGAAAGTTGGAACATGATCATACCCTTATTGATTCATTAGGCCAACATGCAGAGTGTTCAACAAGACACGATGAGGCAGCAAGGTCCCCTTGTATGGATGTTGAATTACTACCTTGATAAACTTTAGGGTTGGTGTTCCGAGTCCTGTGTATACAGGATTCGGTCTATGCTAACCTGAGCATCTCGGTGATGGTGCATGATTGCAATAGTCTGACAATTTCCCATGTCATGCTCCATCGACTCTGTTGTCACACATCACAGTTCAAAATTGTTACCCTTTTGTTTTTGAGGTTTTTCAAGAATCAATTGCTCTTCCTCACGATCGTTGTCTGTCATTGTCAGCAATACATGATCCGGACCTTACCCATACACAAAAGTCATGTCGATTGAATATATCGAACAAGGACAATAACGGCTAGACTGGCAGAGCTGTAGCAACTCAAATCATGGCCACCCGGTGCTCCTGAGCCAATACCACGAGCTCTCCAATTCCATACTTCTCCATTTGGCTGATCAGGCATCCACTGTGTTGAGATCCGGGCAAGCTGGCATCACTCGGCATGATTAGTAAGTATAGAAATGGGACGAAAGTTAGAGAAGATACTAGATTAGATAGTAAATAGTATATATACAGGTGAATAACAGGCAGACTCCTTGCGAGTTTGTAACCCGATAGCCAGAGAGGCTACGAGCATATACTCAGTATTCCAACACACTGAGGTGTCCCTCATTAAATTGTTTCTGACATTGGAATGCAACAATGCCAATGAGAAGGGGCATAGTCCTATTCAAACAGTCTGATGATATGATCGTAATTATTCCTTCAGCAGTGACAACTTGCATAAACCTGGGGAAAAGCTTCACATGTAATTCCAAGCAAATGGCTCTAACGTGTTCGAATCTCTGTCTGTGACCATCGTCAAACACTTTGAACCTTTTCCATCTGCTGTAGTTGTACTCGTCCAGCGACCCTCCGATGACCAACTATTCATCATCTCCAGCATGCTGTACATGACATCAAGCTCAGTAAAAAGCAGAACTGGTTTGAGATCATTCATGACACTAAACACCCGCAGCGACCTCTCAAGGACGAATGGGAAGATTGGATGTGGGAGGTCTCTACCTGGACTTGCAAATGAACGACTGCGATAGGGGACACTCTGCTTATCAGCTTTTACACCACTTGCGAAGAAATTGTAGCCTTGTCTACATGGTGTTGTCCATCTATCCATAACCCTCAACTCTGAACCTCTCCACCCCAAAACAGATATTGTTCAAGGACTGGCTTTCGAGTATGTTCATGGCATGAACATGGAGGATCTCAAGCCTGGTGTCGACATCTCTCAGCAGGAAGCTGAGGCAATCTCCAGCAGAGTGATGGATGTGTTCTGTACTATTGAGGCAGAGAACTATGACATCCAGAATGGCCTCCATATTGGGAACATCATTTTGCAAGACTCCAGTCATCATCGACTTCAGATGCGCCATCATCAGAAGGCCTGGATATTGTTGAAGGGGGCCCCAATATGTGAAATATGAGGCGAGCTCTTGTGGAAGAAGAATGTTACACTGGTTGAGATATTGGACTCTGGATATGACAATCCTGTGGTGTTCAATAAACATGTGGAGATGTTACCAGATGACTACCGGATGGAGATGTTGGAGAGAGTTTCAGATATGGATTGGAATGGGGCAAAGGAGATGGTGCATCGGTGGAGGATAAAGCCAGATGTTCGGTGCAGAGCCTGGTGTGACTAGCTATTGACCCGTCCCTCTGTAGATGCTTGCAGACCCCATGTCAGTTGTGAACTGGAGGGCATGGCCATATGAGGGAACCGAAGAATCGCCTATCCTAGATTACCCAGGACCGGAGCTCAGCTTGACAGACTCGAGACAACGACCATCATACAAGAAAAAAAACCCCTCAAAAATGCTCCTCCAATAATTCTTCTCCTGCCTAGGATAAACATCAACCGTGCAAGGGGGCGAATACCATTTCTCCATCTCTGGGAATAGCCTGAGCTGTAAACGTGGCACCGGCTTGAGTTCCAACTTCCCACAGCGAGGTCATGATAGGCCAGACGGGAGTGTACACATTAGGGAGACAGAAAGTTGACGACGCTAAGACCCCTGGGTCATTGTCTTCACTTTCTGACTGAATGTAGAAACAAAACTTCTGTCAGGACTTTCATGATCATGTACCAGGTCGAGCCAGTCTGGAGACTGGTTTATTACATCCGTATGGGGTTGTGGATATGAGGTACGTCCACATCCATGTCATGGCGGTACAATTGGGCAATGTGATAGTAACAGCTGGCAGATTGTTGTTGTGGACGAATTGTGGAAGTTCCCAGTCCAAGTGGTACACTTTGAATCTGATTTCAACAGCAACATTGACACAAGGATATCTTCTGTCACTTTTTTATCATCACAGCCGCAATCCTTCTCTACTTCTTGCGTCCCAAGCGTGAACATCATACAAATGTCAGCGGATGAGCATCTTGTTTGCTAACAAAGACTTCGAGGACCTCAATTTGAATCTCCTTCCAAAGGCGCTCTGAAAGGTAACCATGTTCTGCATTCGTGTGGCCACCTATAAACAGAAAGGTTAGAGTGTGTCTCTATCGCTTGTATTGCGAGCACTTACACAAGACAACGTTCTTCCTGGCAGCGACAGATGCTAATACTTCATGCTATCGTTGAGATCAACACGCTAAGAGCAACCAGAGTATGAAAAAAGATGAACATGTGACATCTCCCCAGTAAAATAAATGTCATCTTCATGTCCAATGAGCATAGATCCTCCTGACCCTCCACATATTGCCACTGTCCGAATGATGCTTAATACGGTGAAGGATACGCTACTTGAACTAAGTGCATATATCAGTCAAAGACAACGACCACCAAGTAACATAAGCTTGTTTACCTTGAGATAGGCCAAGATGCTGCTTCACCCTGCCAATAAGCTCTTTCACAGACACCTGCTCATCCAAAATCATTAGTCGCCCTTCTGCACCCTCGCTTGCCACACTCGCATCGAGTTTCTTGCCCATCAAGGCACTGACTTCACCAGCACCAAGCCCTTTGGCAAGCCAGTCGTTCACGCCTCCCCATGCTGAGTCTAATGATGTGTGTGGCAAGAATGCAGAGATGCCCTCGGCTACACAGTGGAGAAGTGAAGCTTGTAAAGGGTTCGTGAGCATTAATGATTGGAGAGGCTTGAACATCGGCGGATGGTACGAGATGATGACTGGTGCATTGAGGGCGATAGATTCTTCGGTGACTGACGAAGTGAGGCTGAAGAAAGTTGGAAACTAGGCTTGTGGGAGTTAATTGTGGGAAAACGTACTCATTGGTCAAGAGGACTCGATTGTTGCCATTTAGTTTGTGAGAAGGGGACTGGTGATGTCTGTTATGATTTATTGACTTTTTTCACTTTTCTAGTCTTATCTCATCTTATCAGCATAATCACGCTTATGCATTATCACCGCCATATCACCACTATCAACTTCGATAAATCTTTCATGATGGACAACGCATGATATTGCGTGCTCATCGCCCAACTAACATGCCTCCCAACTTCGACAAAACTTTCATATCTATTAATAGTACTTACTCTTTAGTATTTAAGTAGCTATGATTTCACTGTACAACCTCAGCTTCGAGCTAAGATTTAACATCACATAAACTTTACTTGTCTGCTCGCTTGCCGAGAGCTTCTCCAGTAAGTGCCTCTCCCACCACCTCGAGATCATCCAAGGCATTGCCCAAGTGATTGTCCAAACACGAGACAGCTTAGCAATTGCCCGATCCTGAGTCATGTGAGAGTCAGCCCTAACAATTAGCTCGAAGCTTCCCTCACCCTTCCACAACGCTAGATGCAGGAAGGATTCCGTATGCCATTACAACAAACCCCCGACATTTTCCAAGAAGAAACAAACTGAATTGCTGAAGCCCTCTTCATGCTAGCAGCAATTGTTGGAATGGCAACCGCAGCGGCTGTCATTTATTATCAAAACAGAGACTGGTTCGAATGACATGGAGTCACCTTTAGAAGAGGACAACTAGTCTATCCACCCCCTACCCTTCCCCGCTTCTACAACCCCCCTTACAATGTTCTGACGTACCCCACACACTACCCCATCTATGGACAGGAGTCCTACAAGATGCCCCCAGAGTTGCCAACCCAGGACCTTCAGAGCCCCTTCGCCAACCTCAGAAGAAGAGGAAGAACGCCCAGCCCAGTGGCTGGCCCTTCTGGAACCTGGCACTCCTCTGAGGATGCCAGAAGTACTTCCCCTTCAGAGGGAAGTATTGAGGAGCTCATTAGAGCATATCATGGAATCGGAACCGAACCCCTGGAGGATGCCAGGAGAGAATTGGAGCAAAGCCTCTGCCAGACCGAGGTCAGCCAGCCCTGACCAGATAGTAAGACCCTCCCCCAGGCGACCCTATAAGTTGTCAATCCTGACAAACCCTCCGACGCCGCCCCATTGGATTCATCAGAGAGAGGAAGAGCAAGATCAGATTACGACTCAGAGGAGAGTCGAAGAAGGGCTCACCTACCAGGGCCCTCTAGACTTCACTGCCCCTTCAGAAATCAGACCACAGTCGACACACCTGTGTCGACAATTATACTCTCCTCCTCTGATCCCAATTCCCCCGAACCTGATAGACTTTCAGGAAGAATTAGAGGTGGAGAGACTCCTTTCACCAACTCCCCTCGAACCAGCTCACCCTCCACCCTGGCCTCGCTCGACCGCGATGACCCAGGGTTCTATGCAGAGCTCCGGTGACGATGCCTATGAATCTGCTACATCGGGCAACCTAGTTACCAGTGACGAAGAAGAGCAGGAGAATCGCTGCTCACATTCTGCACATAACAGAGAGATGAGGACCCAGATGAGCCCCCTCGCGATCCCAAGAGCGAACAACGACTGGCTCACCGAGAGATTGAGAGCAGTCCCTTCTACTTGGGGACTCCAGATCGAGCCTGGCCATCTCTCTCCCTATCCCAGCGAATGGCCCATGGTACCTACCGGTCCCAGGCCTGGGCCCTTCGAAGGGCAGACTATCTATGAAGAGGAGGAGTCAATGAGACCTAGGAGGAGCACAGGCATTGATTCGACCTTCAAGCCAATGAAGAACTATGGTGGTACGAGCTCAATTACGGTCCCATCCCAGGAGTATACGTCCCAAACCTACGAGCAAGGACCAAGCTGGAGGAGCGAGTCCTCAACCAGCAGCTAGCAAATATACTTGCCATCTGGAGAAGAGACGAGGCCCAACACGCCAACATATCCCGAATACGGGTGGCCCAGGCCAATGCCTGACTCGCTGCCGACAGATTGGAGATGCCAGAACCAGGCCTGGAAGGGGACGAGTAGGCTCTTTGCAGGAGCAGGAGAGGCGGGACCAAGCGACATCGATGTCGACCCTGAGGCAGAACAACGATGACAAGAAGAACAAGAAGCAGAGGCCAGAAGACAAGAGTACTGAGACAAGCAAGCAGCTTTCCCGGGACTCATTAACGAACTGGCAAAAACCCTGTTGGAAGCAAGAAGTTTCGCACTCGCCAATGGCCTACCCCTTCCCCCTGAATTAGAAGACCCCAACCAGCATCAAGGACGACCCGCTGCTCTGGCCCCCAAAAGATATGGGAGCCCTACTCATTGAACCAACAGGTGGTCAGTTCCAAGACCACCACCCAAGAACAACCCCCCTGACCCACCAGATTGGCCCTCAGGGGAAGCAGACGACCAGGCTCCTTGGCTCCAGGTGAAGCCAACCCTAATCCAACTCCCTGCAGACTTCAAAGGGAAGGGTGACGATATTCACCGCTTCACCAGGGCCTGCGAGGAGTATTTCTCCATCTTCCCAGCCTACTACCCGACACATGCCAACAAAATACTATTCGCAACATCCTTGTTTGGCAAAAGACCCCAGGGCTGGTGGTCTCAGTACCGCCTCCAGTTCCAAAGTGACACCGAGGGAAGGTACTGATACTGCTCATGGGATGACTTTAAAGCCGCCCTCCAAATTGAATACGGAGACCCCGCCCTTCAAGAAGTGATGGAGAAGCGAATGAACGATCTTCAAATGACCGGCACAGCGGCTGAGTACTTCCGCAAATTGGAAGAGCTGGCCTGCCAAGCAGACCAACTCCGGGACCTAGGACCCCGAGGTGCCCTAGTTCGAGCCGTCTGACGAGGCGTACCCACCTCCTACACCGACTCCATTGCTGACTTAGGAGTCATGATTTCCATCACATATGCGGAATGGAAACAACACATATGCAGCATCTATGATGAAAAGGCCCGAAAACAGGCCTTCAACTGAATTGGCCACTACGACAAGTCGACCAAGGACAAACCCACTGGTAATACCCCTAAAGGTAATACCGGCATGACAAGTTCCTCGGCTGACAAACCGGCCAGCAAAGGCTCATCAGGGTCGGGATGGACTACCTACAGAGGAGCCGGAGAACCGATGGACATAGACTGCCTCAAGAAAGAGGGCAGGTGCTTCAACTGCGGAGGAAAGGGGCACCTAGGAAAGGATTGCAAAAAGCCGAAGTGGCCTAGAGACCCAAAGACTGAGAGATACTCGATGGCCCAACTTCACGCCATGCTCACAGAAGCGGAAGAACACGACAAGGAGGAGCATGGACATAGTCATGAGAAGGTCGAGGAGAAGATGCCCTCGACGTCGAAGGTCGAGGAGGTAAAAGGTGAGGCCAAGAAGTGAGTGATTCCACTTCCTCAGCCCAATCCTCCTCTCTGGGTGGTCAGTCATCAGGTCTCGCTGTGTGGACTTTACCTGGTTGTAATAATATTTTACGTATGTCTACAATTGTCTTGGCACATTCGAATATACCTGCTTTGATTACTTCCCCCGAGACTACCCGAAAAGAATCACAAACCATTCAGACTCCATCTGAAAAAGCATACATAATCCCCCAGAAGCGAGAGGAACCTTATCCCCCTCCCTCGCTAACACTCTCTGTCCCAGAACTCCTCACCCTCCAGGACCTTCAGACTCGATGGGGGCCAGAGTTCATCTGAACAATGTTGGGGATCTCCCAGTCCTTAGGGACGAAGGAGGTGCTCCCTGAACTGGCCGAGCCCGTCGTCGCTGAATGGAAACATCAAGATGAAGGTGGAGACATGGGACCAATACCTGCTGACACCGTCCGCAACGATTTGCCATGTGCTTGAGGACCGTCACAGAAACACGGCCCCCTCTCTCCCTGCCTGGAAGAAGAAGCAAGAGATCATGCCCCCTGTCTGTCTCCTGAAGACATTACACCAGTCGAGATGGCACCTCTCTCGCCCCCAGCCCTGGAAGAAGACTGTCACCCAAGAAAGGATAGGGACACAGGACAGGCGCCGAAGGACCTGGAAGGAGCATGGGAGTATGGTTCATGTGACAAGAATGCAACATCCACGACCCCTTCTGTCTCAGACAGACCTTCCAGTCAATCCCGGAGCGACCCGCTCCCCAAACCCCCGATTCCTGATGAAGTAGCTGGCAGCAGATGATCCTTGGGAAAGGAGCATGCCCCAACCAAGAAGACTCCTCAAAGGCCCCCGACCGTCGAAGGATCAAGCAGGATTCCAGCATCGGATGCACGATGCTCATGGGTCTGGAAGACCACCCTTGTTGAAATCCCTGACGAGGAGGATGACACCACCTTCAAGATGGTGCAAGACCGAGAACGAGCCAAGCGGGAAAAGAAAGGGACCAAGGGGCTTCTCCCCTCGTTCCCCCAGGAGCAAGAGAAGCAAGAAGAAGAACCGATTGAGGCGAGGCATTCTGAATCAACCCCAGTGAGTGTTTCCTCCCTGAAGTCCACCTGGTTCAAGCTGTTTGGCGTGGACTGGACCCTTCAGGCTGTCAGGGAAGCACACATGGATTCGGAGGCTCTTGCTTCGCTCCATCTCTGGGCCCATAAGGAGAAGGTCAATGAGATCGACCTCAAGCTCATTGCCTCATTGAGAAAGGAAGGAGAACAAGCGTGAGAGCGGCTCTACGAACTAAGGCAACCAATTCGCTATCAACACTGAGTATCCACCAAAGGCATCCGAGAGCTCTTCCTCGACATACAGCTCGAGACATTGGAAAATCGCCAGACCCTCAAGGCTCAAGCCCTAGTTGACAGTGGGTGCACCGGAAGTACCATAAACGAGGCCTACGTTCAGAAACATGGGCTCATCACTCGACCTGCACCTGCCCCAATCTCAGTGTATAATGCTGATGGAACGCGTAACAAAGCGGGAGAGATTACCAAATTCATTGAAGTACGAATGACTATAGGAGGTCACTCTGAGAGGATTGACTTTGCCATCACCAATATCGGCAAGGGTGATATCTTTCTAGGACATAACTGGCTTCTTCGCCACAACCCTGTCATCAATTGGGCCACTGGCAAGATCATCTTTGCCCGGTGTCAATGTCAAAGAAATCCATTTCCACTCCCCGACGCTGACCTGGACGATCCATGGGATGAAGAACTGGAAGAAGGTGAGACCATCTTGATGGTCAATCTCTGAGAAGAATTAGAGATCCATGCAGTGCATCATGCAAACAACCTCGCTGCCAGGGCCGCTGAAGGGAAGGCCAAGAAAACTTTCGAAGAGATGGTCCCACCTCAATACCGAGAGTTCCGCGATCTATTCTCCAAGGAGAACTTCGACGAGCTGCCAGAACGAAAGCCATGGGACCACACCATTGAATTAATCCCTAATGCCAAATCAACCCTCGATTGCAAGGTCTACCCTCTCAATCGGCATGAACAAGAAGAGCTTGACAAGTTCCTCGACGAGAATTTGGAATTGGGCCGAATCTGCCCCTCCAAGTCCCCCTTCACATCCCCCTTCTTCTTCATCAAAAAGAAGAATGGATCCCTCCGACCGGTCCAGGATTACCGAAAACTTAACGAAATGACTATTAAGAATCAGTATCCACTCCCCCTCATCTCCGAACTTATGGACAAGCTCCGCAGTGCCAAATACTTCACTAAATTGGACGTCCGCTGGGGCTACAACAATGTCAGGATCAAACAAGGGGATGAGGCCAAAGCCGCCTTTCGGACTAACTGTGGACTGTTTGAACCGACAGTCATGTTCTTCGGCCTGACCAATTCGCCAGCCACCTTCCAGTGGATGATGAATGATATCTTCCATGACCTCATACAAGAAGGAAAGGTGACCATCTACTTGGACAACATCCTCATCTTCTTGAAGGACCTCCAAGAACACCGACAGATTGTTAGATGGGTATTACAGCACCTAAGAGAGCACAAACTCTTCCTGAAGGCCGAGAAGTGTGAGTTTGAGGTACTGGAGACAGAATACCTCGGCGTCATCATCAGCGAAGGCTCCATATGAATGGAGCCCATAAAAGTCAAGGGGATAACCGAGTGGCCCATGCCCACCAAGAAAAAGGAATTACAATCCTTTTTGGGCTTCATGAACTTCTACCGGAAGTTTATCAAGGACTACTCTAAGATCGTGTGGCCAATGACTCAGCTCACTGGCAATGCCCCCTGGACCTGGGGGACGGCCCAGAATGAGGCCTTCCAACAACTCAAGAAGCAAATGGCGGAAGACGTAGTCCTAGCACTCCCAAAGGAGAACGGGAGGTTCAGAGTAGAGGCCGATTCCAGCAAAGGAGCAATTGGTGCAGTCCTCAGTCAAGAGCAGGATGGGAAATGGAGGTAGTGTTGCCGCGACTAAGCTAGGCTCGGCTCGGCTAGACTAATGCCGACTTTGGTAATTGTGCTGAGCCGAGTCGGCTCAAGCCTCCTGAATAATGCCGACTTGGCTAGGCTCTGGCTCAGAGTCGGCTTAAGCGCTGACTAATAACCAAAAAAGGAAACTAATGTATTAAGAACAGTTTTGTGATGCGAGACGCTTAATAAAAGCCTGCATATCCTCTGGAATTAATGTCTGCTGCTCCATAAGTCCCTCAAGTTCCTGAATCTGTGAAGCTTCATCCAACCCATCCATAAAATTCAAGCCTCGTCCCTTTCTTACTGAGAACTTGAGCATCTGCAGAGCCTCCATTGACTCAGAGCCTAAGCGATTCTGCCGTAATGTATCTGTCTCCTTTGCACTAGAGAAAATGCGCTCTGAGAGCACTGCTGTACCTTGAATAGGAAGTATATCTAGTGCCAAAGAGAAGATTGTTGGATATCGTTTTTGGTTCTCCTGAAATTTGACTTAAATTCAATGTAGAAGAGAATAAATCGCAAACACACCTGCCAAAACATCAATATTGATGTATCATGTCTAATTGGATCTGAAAGATATGCATCAACTTCTGCTCCAAGACTTCGTGAGTGTCCAGGAGTATAGGTGCTAGGAGCATGGTTCATGCGAAGAATATTCTGGGCTCGGTCAAGAGCATTTCCAGAATTTGAACCCAGTGCCCATGCAGGTGTACGAAGATCTGATGAACTTCGATATTTGCGAAGCTATCAAATTCAATCAGAGACCAAATACCAAGTACAAGTTGAATAACTTACTGATTCTATAAATAGACTTTTCATATCAGAAACTTTGCCAGGCATGTTGTCCCGAAACCATTGCATCTTATAGCCTGGGTGAATAACTACAGAATCATGAGTTGATGTATTAATTACAAAGCATAGATCACTTACGAATTGCTAGAAAATAGACATCAACACTATCTGCTCGATTGCGATACTCTGCAAGTTTGGCAAGGCCAGCATCAATGATTTCTGCTGCATGTGGCATCTCTTCTTGAAGATTCTCCCATGTTGATCTCATAGCCTCAAATGCTGGAATTGTATCAGAGATGCATGGGGTTTTCTCTGCTGAGAGAATTTGCTGGAATGCATGTGGAACCTGCTGAATATATTAGCAATATTCTCGAAGTTGGAAAAAACCCATACAGCAAGTATCTCTCTAAAATCAGAAAGTGCATCCCACTCAGCATTACTTAGCTGATACCGATGTAGCTCAGGAAAATCTTTGGAAGCTAGAAATGATTCAATTGCCTATAATTCTGTTATTCAAAGTAAAATATATAAATAGAATCACAAACTGGGTGTAGAGAGATAGCTCGATCAATCATCAGAAGTGTTGATGACCAACGTGTAACAACATCTCGCAAGAGCTGGAGATTTTTAGTCTGTAAAGCTTCGAGTATGTCAGAAAAAATTTGACGCCTCAATGATGATGCCCGAATCTGATAAAGTAAATTAATAAACATAATAAAATTGAATTCTAAATGCACTTACAACTCGTACAACAGTTCTCACAGTTGCGATGGGATCACGTTGGCATGCAGCATGGAAAGTTGTTGCTTGCCCAGCTGGTGGAATGAAGTCATGACTATGATCAAGAGCATGATCAAGATCAGTAATTGCTTTCAACACAGCCTTGCATGCAAGATTCACGATATGCGCAAAACACCTGAGACAGGATGAGGGTCTTGTCAAAACAGTCAAGTCCTTGCTCACCGAATATGCCGTTTTACAGCATCATATGAGATGCCTCGCTGCATAAGCAGTGTTTCAAGCCAAGCCATCATTGTATCATTGTTGGAGGCATTGTCAATACTGATCCAACCCATCTATCAAGACTAACATTAGCTAGCATAGAATGATGAGTTTATGGGACTTTACCTTTAAGACAATGCGGAGACGATCAATAACATGAAGAAATGCTCTCGCTAAATGCTCGCCATCATGGCGACCCGGAACACAGTGAAAGCCAATCAAATCAGCTCGCAATGTTAGGACATAGTATGGATCACCACCATTGGGGGGATGAACCTCCTTCGTATCAATCCAGTGAGCGGTAACAGCCATATATGGTACAAGATTCGCATTTGACCAAAGATCACATGTGAATGAAATTTTCCCAAGAGCACCCTGAAAAAAATAAGCTTCAAAGTTGATAATGTCTAAAGATAAAGTTGAATAACATACCTGCATCTCATTTGAGAGCTGCTTCAAGTGCTCTTCCCATATTTCCATAATTCGAGATCGAATCTGAGTTCGGTGTGGTATGTCAGCATCGGTAAGCTCCTCCCGAAGCATGAGAAAAATTCGACGCAGCTCTGGTGACTCAACAATGTTGAAGGACTACATATTATCAGTTTTGGATAGTTATTATTGAGATGAGAGGCATACCTGATCAGTCCCAACAATAAATGCAATCAAAGCATCAATGAAAGCATCAAGCGAAAACTCTGGTACCCCCCCGATGCTGTCAGCTGCACCTGGAGCATTGCTTTGTGGCTGTCCCTGTGATTTTTGGTATGCCACAACAACAGCAACTGCTTTCTCTGCTGTGATTTTGATTTTGAGTTTATCACATGCAGCTACCCACAGCGATAAATGCTTCATATAGAGATGTCGGCACCAGTTGCTGGTGGATGTTGTTGAATGGCTGAATGAAGTCATGATCTGTTGCGCCCTGAATGTCATGTTATTTTCATATATGGGGACAGAATTTATTCAGCACTTACGAGCAAAAAACACAGTGCACACGATCCTCACACACTTGATAAAAAGGACGGAGATCAGGTATATTCGGCATCTTGGATTCACTTCGCCTTGCTCTCTGGCGCTGGCGATTGCTCATAGGTGTTGGAGCAGAAGGGCATAGGACTGGTGTGGGCATAGTAGGCCGAGATGAATCATCACCTGACAATGTATCAAAGTTAAATGTTTCAGCAGAATCGGCACCTGCTGCTGAGCCATGAAGTCTCAATGGTGGAAGCGGTACATGGTGAGGGCTATCGTGCTCTGTAGTTGTAATAAATGGGTTACCATCATCAAGATTAGTAGGGTCAGCTTGATGTCTGGGGCGGCACATCGATGGTGAGCTGGCAGGAACATTCGGCAAGGGCGAGGGCTGTAGTTCATGGTGCGGCAAGGCGTTGTGTTGCTGAGAAGGGGGGTTAGATGCTACAAATAACATATAAAAGGATGTGAGATTATTTGAGGACAGGGCGACAGCGTACAAGCATCTTGAATACAAAACCATGTGTTCAAGGCTCCCCCCGGATGTACCGCAAGGATTTCCATTGGACCAGGACCTTCATGGACCTCGTTCTGACCAATGACTGGGGACTTTGCCCATTGGCCACATCTCTGCGCACGAGTACGCACTCCACGATGAGCGCTCGGAGACATGTAGAGAAAAAGACCTAGATAGATGACAGGAGAGCGTGCGGTGGGCAGGAAAAGGCAGAAAGGATGTTCGTATGATGAAGACTTGGTGAGGACTGTACTTAAGGCATTCACGATGCAGGAGACGTAATAAGGAAGCATTTTATTGGATTAATAGATACAGGCAATTGCAAAAAGTATGGACCTCGTAAAACAACTGGTGGTGAACACATGGATATAAGTTAGCATATGAGCACAGATAGACAATATAGGAACGCACATTCATAGTGATATTCACACTCCCTGCTACCTTTCCATCCTCAAACAGCCTCGAGGCTTATTGGAAGCATTGTCCTCACAATTCTTGCTGGGCAAGCGAACGGAGATGAAAAAAGGATGTTGATGGCAGCTGAGATGAGGAAGAGACATTACAGAATATGGCTGTACACCGTACATGTCTCAGATGCTTGGTGCACGCGAGGCAGGAGCTGGTACGTGGCAGAGTATGAAAATCAGCCCATCAGTCCCAAATTGGTCATCGATAGCCGGCTAAAGCGGCTCAAGTCCGGCTAAAGCCGGCTAAGGAGTAGGCTTGAGTCTGGAATGAGCGCGAGCCAATTAGGGCTCAAGCTCGGCTTATTCGGGCTCGGCTCACTCGCTTAAGCGGCTTTAAGCCGAGCTGCGGCAACACTAAATGGAGGCCAGTTGCCTTCCTATCCAAGGCGCTGACTGTCACCGAGTGGAACTATGAAATATACGACAAGGAACTCCTCGCCATCATGCTCGCCCTAGAAGAATGGAGACATTACTTGATGGGCACAGCCAAGGACTTTGAGATTTGGACAGATCACCAAAACCTCCAATATTTCCGACAGCCCCAAAAACTCAACCGATGCCAGGTGTGATGGGTCACGGAATTGGCCGAATACCATTTCACTCTCCATCATAAGCCAGGTGCCTCCAACAGAAAAGCGGACCTACTCAGTCGACGGGACGATCACGATCAAGGCAAAAAGGACAATGATGACATCGTAGTTCTCCAGCCCAAACACTTCAGGGCCATGATCATGCCCACCACCAGCGAGACACACCAACGGGTCAAGGACGCCATCCGGAATCATGACAATTGGGACCAGGGAATTGCCACCTCCCTCAACCATGAACGTGGTGTCTCTGAGAAGGAAGGACTCCTATACTATGATGGGTGAATCTACATTCCCTGTGACGACAGACTGCGGGGGGAGATCATAGCCGCTCACCATGATCACATCATGGCCAGACACCCAGGAATAGAAAAGACAAAGGAACTCGTCCAAAGGGAGTATTGGTGGCCCAAGCTCAAACAGACGGTAGAGAAGTATGTCAAGGCATGCCAAGCATGCCAATGAACAAAGACAGACACTCATCCGAAGGCCGCCCCCCTTCACCCAAATGAAATCTCGTCTGAACCATGGACCCACATATCCGTCGACATGATCACTGGATTACCAGAGTCCAATGGATATGATGCCATCACAGTGGTCGTAGACCGATTCTCCAAAGAAATCATTCCAATCGCCTGTAATGTTGAATTGACATCCGCAGGATGGGCCAGACTACTACACGATCATGTCTATGCTCGCCACGGAATGCTGAAAACTGTGATCTCCGATCGTGGACCTCAATTTGTCTCGAAGTTCATGACTGAACTTCTCCGGCTTCTCGACATCACCCTGAACGCATCAACAGCCTTCCACCCCCAGACCGATGGACAGACAGAACGAGCTAACCAAGAGATCAACAAGTATCTCTGCCTCTTCATCAACCACCGACAGACCGACTGGAGTGAATGGCTCACGTTGGCAGCATTCGCCCACAACAATCGAATTCACTCAGCGACCGGACAGACCCCCTTTTTCACGAACTATGGAGTTAATCCCCGCATCTTACCCGATTCCATCAAAATGACCGCATTCACCAATCCCTCTGCCAAGTCGTTTGCCGAAAATATGCAGGAAGTACACCGACAAGCCAAGGAAGCGCTAGAAGAAGCTGCAGGCAGGATGAAGGCCCAATATGATAAAAAGAAGAGAACAGCCATGGACTACGCCATAGGAGATCGAGTATGGCTAGACTCCACTAACCTTCACCTACCCCGTCCAAAGAAAAAGCTTGACGACAAGCATGTAGGCCCATTCCTTATCCTTGAAAAGGCCGGTGCATCCGCGTACAAGTTGAAACTTCCCCCTCATTGGAAAATCCATCCCCGCTTCAACGAGAAGTTACTGATGCCATATACGCTGCCAGCTTTCCCCAATCAAGAACAACCCCCACTGCCACCTCCTGACCTCATCAAAGATGAGGAGGAATACGAGGTCAAAGAAGTCCTAGACTCCTGTGCACATCGAGTCCGTGGAAAGAAAGGACAGAAGTCCCACATGGTCATGGACTACTTCATCAAGTGGAAAGGGTGGACCAGGGAACATAACTCATGGGTACGAGAAGATGACATGGCCAACACCCAAGAAGCCATAAAAGACTACGAAAACAGTATTTCCGAAACCAGGACTGTCGTGACCGCATGCAAAGTCATAGACAGGTCCGAAAAGACACTAAAAGAAATACTTGATCATCGATATTCACTTTTCTAGTCTTATCTCATCTTATCGGTGTAATCACGCTTATGCATTATCACCGCCATATCACCACTATCAACTTCGATAAATCTTTCATGATGGACAACACATGATATTGCATGCTCATCACCTGACTAGCATGCCCCCCAACTTCGACAAAACTTTCGTATCTATTAATAGTACTTACTCTTTAGTATTTAAGTAGCTACGATTTCACTGTACAACCTCAGCTTCAAGCTAAGGTTTAACATCACATAAACTTTACTTGTCTGCTCGCTTGCCAAGAGCTTCTCCAGTAAGTGCCTCTCCCACCACCTCGAGATCATCCAAGGCATTGCCCAAGTGATTGTCCAAACACGAGACAGCTTAGCAATTGCCTGATCCTGAGTCACATGAGAGTCAGCCCTAACAATGTCAGTGAGACGCTAGCCAATGATCTCGGATTCAGGAAAGAAATTTACCAAGTAACAATCCAATCTTTAACGATGTACTTGTGATCGGTGAAAGTGATGGCCACTACTGAATATGGACATGGCCAATCATTATTTTTTTGTTTGTGTAGCTACTCCGCAAATGTCATTCTGCTTCTTTTTCTGATGCCCAAAGACACAATGCAACACGAACATGATGAGGCAGCAAAAAACCAGTTCATTGGTGCTATGCTCGCTACACACAAATTAAATGAAAGTGCCCTTCTCACTGGCATTCCATACAAGATGGCACGAAAAATCTGGTGGAAGTACAGGGAGCATGGTTCCATCAAAAATCTACCCCGTAGTGGACAGCTGAAGAAGATTGATGAACATACATCTCATCATCTTGCCCGTGCAGCTGTAAAAAACCGCTGACTGCCACTCAGAGACCTCAGTAATGAAGTCAGCATTAATGCGAGTGAGAAGGTTATTGCCAAAGCCTTGGAGGACCATGGACTGCATTGACGTGTTGCACGGAAATGGCCCTTTCTCTCTGCAGGCCAAAAGAAGGTGCAAAAAGGATGGGCAAAGGATCACAAGGAGCAGGATTGGAGGAAGGTGGTTTGGTCAGATGAATGTTACATCCATCTTGATGATAAGACAGGTCGAATTTTTGTGACACGGCATGTTGATGAAGAGTTGGATGAGACCTGTGTAGTGCCAACATTCAAGCAGTCTTCCATGTGTGTAATGGTGTGGGGATGTGTTGCATTGGGGTGGAAGGGGCCATTAGCTGTTCTCAAGTATCCTGGTGGAAAAGGTGGAGGAATGACAGCAGCTCGCTATCAGGAGCAAGTGCTAGAGAATCAGTTGAAGGTGTTTTGGAACAATTTGGAGGAAGCCTGGCCAGGACTCGCCTTCCAGCAAGACGGCGCACCAAGTCATACAGCCAAGACCACCAAACACTGGCTTGCACGAAATAACATCCCTCTCCTCCCCCATCCGCCAAATTCTCCTGATCTTAACCCCATCGAACCAGTCTGGCATGAGCTCAAGAAGCGTCTCCGTGCACTCCCAAGGCATCCAACGAGCACCAAGGCACTGCGAGAGGCAGTTTTGCAGGAGTGGGCCTCAATGCCCTTGATGGATATTGATAAGCATATTGAGTCCATGCCGGATCAGGTCAAGGCTGTTCTCAAGGCAAAGGGAGGTCACACACAGTTTTAGAGGATGGACAGTTGGTATATTTGGAATGATGGCAACGGTAGATGATACAATTAGAATTTTTTGTGATCACGGACCTGAGTACCACGCTGTGCCAAATAAGGCATCAGCCATCACTTTTGCCGATTGTGAGTAAGGATAAGGCCGAAAATCAAAAGTTGGGAAAAATGTGCTTACATTATCCCATTTTTCAGCCAAACCGAGGGGGGCAATGTTTTCCATGGCTCGACATATGGTTTTGATGAAAGGAATAGATATCTTTGAACTTGATCTGGAGGTCCGCCAAAAAGAAATCTCAGATATCTGATGATGGCAATAGTGAGAGGAATGGTCGTAGTATATATTGCGAATCTTGCGATGGGCGGACTCGTGGCATCGACTGGCCCTCAGTTACACGTGATCGAACGTGTCATTCTCCTGAATATTCTACTTTGTTTGGATATCAACGCGCCAACAAACAGTATTATTTCCTTCTTTCCTTCCACCATGACTACAAGGTAAACGCCCTTCCGTGGACATCCTTAGCGGGCCAGCTATTACCAGATCCTATCGCAATTACCAGTTTAGCTCTCCGCTGGTACCACCACTCAATGATTCTAGCTATAGGATCGAGTAATGTCAAGGCTCCTCGCCTTGGTGCGCTTCTCATGGTTTTTCTTGAAGTTAACTCAAATGATTTCTCCAAGAGTCGTCTTGAATAATATCGACAGTCTATCTTCAGAAACATTACGGTCATCCTGTCGAGATTCCAGCGTCCTTTTCACTGCGACGTGATCGGGTCCTTTGAGGTGGCCAACAAGGATATATCTTGTGGCTGCGATATCTTGCCTAGACAAGGTGCGTTTTTACCTCCAGCTGCTTTTTCGAATGTAACATGTTATGCGATGGTAGTAGACAGAAGGCCTAGCCTTGCTCATTCTTGTTCCTTTTGGGCAAGTACGATGGAGGACATGGCGATGAAGAGTACAACAAGGTGTGTCGCTATGAGCTAGCCATGTTCCGTAGCTTTTCCTGACTGACGGCTCGTCTTTCAGTGCCGCAGCGACCTGTCGGCGCCGCTCGAGTGATACGCGAGAATTCACCTCTTCGCTTTATGCAAGGCATCACCATCACGGCGATTCGTAGATGGCGATTGTGAACGTATGGAGATAACATATCCCTTGATCCAATTGCTTTTCAAATGGTCTTGTCCTCGATAAACACTTTTTGTCTCGGATGAAGTTAACTATTCATATGGTGACGACTTTTCCGTGCGTACTCTTCATTTGTGTACTTCTTTCGAAAGTTGACTGTTGGGTGTAGGATGGCATCGCAAGCGATCTCGCCTCTCTACACACATACACATCCTCGACTTCCCGGATTTCTGAGGGACCTACAGACGGCATGTCGGTGAGGTTGGTCCAATGCGACGTTCTATTCATACTGATTTAGTTACGTAGATTCTTTAAGATTGTTGGGGCTATCATCTCGAGAGTCAGCATTTGGTGTGATCAGCAGGCGATTTCGGTGCCCTCGGTCGAGAATGTTTCGGCAAAGCAAAGCGTGGGATCATGATTGGGACCTTCGATTATTTAAGTGTGTTCTCCTATCTCTCATCTTTCTCTCGTCCTCTAATATTCGCTGAAGGTTCATGTCGATGACTGAAGGATTCATCCCTTTCAACTATCAAGGCGAAGGGTACCAGACATGGTACAAAGTTGTCGGCAACCTAGATAACCGTACTCAGACACCCTTGCTTGTGGCGCACGGCGGGCCAGGTCGGTTTTGTTTACTGCTTGCCGAAATGCCTATCTCACGGATAACTAAGCTAGGTCTATCCTACGACTACCTTCTTCCTCTCTCGAACCTCGCCACCAAGTTCTCCATCCCAGTCGTCTTCTACGACCAAATCGGAAATTCCCGCTCGACGCATCTTTCATCAAAATTACCATCGTTCTGGACTATCGATCTCTTCATCGATGAACTCGTCAATCTTCTCCAGCATTTCCACACCCAGGACGGCTTCGATTTTCTCGGCCATTCATGGGGCGGGATACTTGGTCTAGAGTTCGAGGTACGCAGGCAGCCTGAGGGGTTACGCCACTTGGTGTTGACCAACTTGTTGGCGGATACGGGAATGTGGAACGCGTCGACTGGGGAGGTCAACAAGGCCTTTCCGGAGGATGTACAGAAGGGACTGGCTGTTGGTGTGGCGGATATGGAAGCGTATGGCAAGGCGCTCAAGGTGTTCCACGAGAAGCATGGATGTCTCGTCGACCCGTGGATGGAAGAGCTGGTGTACTCAATGAACCAGTCTATCAGTCCATCGGCAGATATCTCCGTTGCAGTGGGGATGTACGTGCGGTGTCTTTCTCACTATCGTTCTATATGCTGATGGTTTTGTAGGTTCACGGGAGAGCTGCGTACATGGAGTGTCATCGATCGTCTTGAACACGTTCGCGTTCCGACCTTTGTGATCAACGGACGAGCCGATATCGCCCAAGACTTTGTCGTCGAGCCTCTCTTCAGAAGAATTTGTCAGGTCAAGTGGATGACCATGGAGAAATCAAGCGGTACTCCTATGTGGGAGGAGCGGGGGTATATGGACCTAGTCAATGGATGTTTGTCTGTGTAACCCTTCTGTATATCGGTTCTCCTTTCATTGCCGAACCGCCGAAATGACATCTCCAAATGCAGGTGGCAAGGAAGGCGCTGCGTGTCTGCAATATCACTCTGGCGATGGAAAGGTTTCTCGGGGACATACGCCCCCGTGCCGGCCTAGCAATATACAGTGCGCGGGTCGACTCACTGCTCACTTATGGCTCTCAGGTCGTTGTGGTGACAGTGGATCGCATTCTTCGCCTGCTCGAAAAGGTTCAGATTACCTTTTTCCGCTGCCTTCTCCATGTTCACCGCCGATCAATGATTGCCGCCCTCTACTCAGACCGGGTTCACCCTAATACGTTATCGGAGGATTGTCCTTGCGCTGCGTTACTTGATGCGCCAGCTCACTGAACGGGGGACGACGACACGACTGGCGCCGCTGGGTATTGATGCGTGCCGTGAGGTATGGATGGTGGGCAAGAAGTGTTGGCTGACAGATATCGCTGATGCTTTGCTGTGCCTCTACCACCCAGTCCATGCGCCCCTGGACGATCTGTGTGATCCAGTGCGTGTGGCATCGCTTATGTCGGACGTCGAGGTCTTGTGGAAGACAGAGATTGTAGATGAGATCATTGGATCTTCAACAGCTGATCTGCTCGCTTTTCGTTACTGGGAGTGTAACGGTCCCGCGGCGGCGTTCCGCCCTTACCTCGATATTCGAATCCCTGCCCATCGTATTGCGTTGACGCGGGCCCTCACAGCCACCCACCAGCTCGCCGTGGAGCGCGGCAAGTCGTATGGCGTCAGCAAGGACTGTCGTCTGTGTAGGATGTGCTCCAACGATGTTGAAGACGTCCCACGTGCTGTTTCTGTGTCCGTACCCCCAAGCAGAGCTGATACGCCGGCCGTTCTTATCATTTGTTTAGGCTCGGTACCCCAGCTGGAAGAGGGGTGTGCGATCCCCGGCACACCTCATGTGTCTTGCAGGGACAGAGGAACTGGTGCCCAGTGTGGGCTGCTTCGTCCATGCAATGCTTGCGCCTTGGGATTCTGTCCCTTTAGCGTTGTGATTTTGTCACCGACCTACTGCCGAGGTCGTGACGGAGTACTCAGGAGGGGGCTTTACCAGAGCGGCAGAGCGTAAGTGTGGTTCGGTACCGTAGCAGTCGTACTTCTTTCTAGGTACAGTAGTAATTACATATTAGCTAGTTGGAGTGTACAGCCGGGGGACTGTAGTACGGACGCCGGCATGCTTCTGTTGAGGAGCACCGTCGGGTAATGAAACTCACTTCCTTCCTTCCAAGGTGACACCGATGTTGATATCGAAGTTCCATCTGCGAAGTATATAAATACACTGCGATGCTCTTGCACGAATCACTGGTGACGATGGTCGATCACCGTGACAACGCACTATTTTTGACTGACCCTTCTTTGAATAACATCTTCATCTCCTGGGCCTGTTAAGATCTCGTCCAACGTCGAGAGTGGTATCCCCCAATCTTCTCTTTTGACAAACACCCCATCGTAGAGCCCAGGCTATACGACCTCCAGTGTAAGGGTCTCTATTCGCGCCGCGCCGTCTTTTTCATCCTTTCTATCTTCGCATTCACGGCAACAGACAAAGCCGGCCTTTCCTCTCACCACCATCATGGATCCCACGAACGTCCTCAACGTCGTACTCAATGGTTGAGCTCGCGGTATATCGTGTTCGTCAAGCTCGTCACGGCAACCCTCGGAGGCTGACAAGAATCGGTAGAGACGATAACCAGGCTGCAGCCGCCTTTTCAAGCGCTATACTTGATATCGTTCCCTTTCTTCGGTGTCGACACCACCGGTTGAAACAAAGTGATGGCATGCAGTAATGAGAAATTTCTTCAACTAAGTGAGCTACCTCCTCATCATGACCTTTTTTCGACGCTCACTTTCATTTAAGTAATTCGTCGCAAAGAACGTCGACCATGTCTCTTCAGAAAAATCTCAGCCTGACACTCGGGGATCCTATCGAGATTCTGGCGACCTCTTTTCTGCTACAGAGGCTGTCAGTTCTTGAAGAGGAACAACTGACCCTTTAGACCTGAATGGTGGTCCCTCTATTCAATAAGCAAGCGACGCGTTTCGGGTCTAGGCGTTCGACGCATCTACGATCAAAACCGCTGTCATTCTACGCTATCTATATCTTTGTCCACGAACTGGTCAACGCTCCGAGATAAGCTAAGCTAGCAAGCTAGAGGCATCAGCCACCTATACTATACATGTGCAAACATCGTATCCCAATCCCCAATGAATTGACCGCGTCTCCTGAGTGATTTGACGCGTCACTAGGCTCTCCTCCTCGTCTAACA
Organism: Armillaria fumosa; assembly: GCA_030407015.1. NCBI lineage: Eukaryota > Fungi > Basidiomycota > Agaricomycetes > Agaricales > Physalacriaceae > Armillaria > Armillaria fumosa. Next base: position 331,835 of record JAUDYM010000021.1, on the reverse strand, counting down.
GCATTTAACCATCCAACTCTCGTCTCGTCGTCTTTCGACCCACCCACCTATTCCCTTCAGTGCTTGGTGTTGCCGGATTCGGTCCTTCCGCTCTCTGGTTCACCGAGCGCTCTAGACTTGAGGCTTCGCAGCGCTATCCCGACTCTGGGACCTCTACGAGTCGGCCCAATTCTCACGCCACTTTCCCTCTGGCCGTTCGATTCCCATCTGCGAAGCCCAAGTCTCAGACAACCCACCGCATACGCAGGTATCCATACCACGTATCCAGTGTATGATCATTGCACTTCACTACCATTACACGTTCAGACTACCAGCATATATTATACCATATCTTCCCTCAGGCGACACTTAGCTTATACTGGAGAATCCGCGCATCGAAGACGGATTCGACTTGTTCGGTCATTTATGGGGCAGGATGCTCGGTCTAGAGTTCGGCAGCCTGAGACGCTACGCCATCATGTATGGAACAATTTATTGGCGGATATGGAAACGTGGAGCGCGCCGACTGGGGAGTCCAGCAACGCCATCCTGGACGATGTACCAAAAGGACCGGTGCTCAACGTAGCCGACCTGAACCGATCGACGAGTCTATATGCGGACATTGCTGTTGCAATTACATGTGTGTGAGGCGGATTTCTCACTATCTTTCTATATGCTGATGGTCCCCTTGTAGGTTCATCGGAAATTTGCGTACACGGACTAGGGTCGATTGTGTTCGTGTTCCAACCCTTGTGATCAACAGACGGTCTATCTCTCGATTGCACCAGTTGACGATCTCATTTCGAAACAAAGTCGGAATTTCGGACGTTAGGATGCATCAGGGTAATGTCCGTCACCAAGGTACCTCCGGGTCAAATTCTTCAATGAATAACTTCTCAGACTTGTTTACGTTACCTTTGTAGATTCGTACTAGATGGTGTAGCACGGTATTCAGACCTGAAGTTTCTCGACGTGGAGGTGAGATTCCAATAGGCGGGTAAACAAGCTATTAACACGTGCATCGTGAGTAACGAACCTAATTCTCGTTTCCCTCCCTTGACCCTTACACCCGTCATCTATAGGCATCGTTGTCCCAATCCCCGGCGCGCTGAATACTTCACACAGGTACGAATTTTGCTCGTCGAAGGAAACGCTCGTTGGTCCGACTTGCTCACAGACGTCTAACCAACACACTCTCGAAGAATCCGTTATCGATGGAATCTGAACCATCTACTGTTAGTCCATTCGCCATCCCTCGGCTCGGCTCATCTCATGTAATCCTTTTCCGGGAAATCTCTGCTTACCGTTCCCACTGTGCCCTGGCGGATATTATTGAATGGCATATCGTGTGCAGCAATATACTTATGCTCCGTCGCACTGAGCAGTCGTCGGAAGACCTGGACTCGGAGACATTCACATCCGTCAAGGAGCACATACACTGCCTCGAATCTAAGATTGTTACCTGCGATGGACATCTCCAGACACAGGATACATCTCTTCAGCACGAACGTGATCTTGTGTCGCAGGATCTCGGAAATCATGAATCCATATTCACGCCCATTTGACGTCTTGCTATATATCTTTCAGATGTCCCTCAATGACCGCGTCAAACTCGACGTGAAAATCAGCCCTTGGCTTCTAGGTTACGTCTGCCATCACTGGAGAGCTCTCTATTATTCCACCGATTCCTTGTGGACCGGCGTATTGCTTGAGAGCGTATGCTCCATTAACCTCCCACCCGGTCGAAGCCGTCTAAAAACTTCTTCTCTCCCTTTACAGAAAGTTCGCCGCTCAATATCATCATTGCACTGATACATCCTCGCGATGTGGATCCTGAATATTACTTCTTTCGTCGTGAAGTTTGCCCAGGCGATGACAGAAGTCTTGTTTGGGAAGACATTATTCTTCATTCACACCGACGATCTTACGTAGGCTTCTCTACGGAAGGGCCGGTAGCAGCCCTTTGGAGATTTTCTTGCCCTTTGCCCTGCTTATGCAGGCTCTTCTTGTCGATACATGGAGCTTCTTCTTCCACCGGCATCTGACACCTGTTTTCTCAGCTCCCCTTCTCCGAGATCTCGCCCTCTGCATGGAGTATTGCCGTTTGGAGGGTACTTGCGCAAACGGTGCCCCTTCACCAGATTGTCTACCTAACGATGTCATTAAGCATCAATAAAGCAAGCGACCAAAATACAGATCTAAATGATGCAGATCCAGATTTCTACGCCTGCCTGAAGGACGTTACCCTGTTGGAGAATCTCAGCTTCAAGATCTGCACCGAACGTATCATCTTTCAGCCTCTGCGCCGTCTGATATAGTGCCATTTCTTCCCTTCATCCATCACAATATCCACACGCTGACACTAGACGGCGACATTCCTTCCGTCCTGGGCCAGTGCTTCATGCCAAACCTGAAGGAATTATTCGTTTATCGCGCCTCTGAGATGGAGCTGATCTCACTAATGATAGCTCCGCCTACTCATGCTGGGTCTCTTCTTTGGTTTGTGTGCCACCCAAAGAGCAATCTACAGATCTTTTCGTGCTCCAAATCACTTCCACTTCCGGTGTTGAACAGCGCTTGTGAACAGTGGTCGGCGTCATGACGAAACTCACCATCACCGTTGTTACAGCGACTCGAGCGCCACTGTTCGAGAGTTGACCTTTGAGGAGGGCAGACCCGGTGTGCTCCCAAATTTCCAGTATTTGAAGTTGCGTACGCGTGACGGGTTGTGTATCTTCCTCGTCAAAATGGCGTTCTCAAAGCATACTCAATTGTCCTGGTATTTTCACAGATTTTCTGACACACACTATACTTTACGCCAAAAGAAGTCCCCAGTTATGATGGTGTCATCCATCTGAAGCGTCTGCGTACATTGGGTGTCTGTGTTCAACTTCTTTTGGATCGAAGATAAGGAAGGTTTCGCCCGAGTTTCTGGAAGGAAGGAAGTATGAATGATGTACATAGTGTGAGAAATACCGCCGTACAGGATACAAGCTTGGTTTACTACCCATTACTCATGAGAAATGATAAATTTCTCTCAGTTCATATGCGAGGAGCCCTGGTGCCAACACCGAACATTATCAGAGCCCTAATTCGCTGTAAAAACGAATCTTCTTGGGTTTGATCATTGTCGGTCGCATGGAGAAAGCCGTCATTGTTGAGAATGAATTAAGGATGCCGCTCGTGGAGTAGACAGGGCTGAAGGTTAAGTCTCTGTGAAGAGTCAATCGCCCTGTATTCTGCTAGGCTCGAAGTCCCGATCGAATCCAAGCGGTCAACGTAGAACCTACACATTTTTGAGAAGACAATGACATGGACCGCGGTCGCAATTCGAGAAGAAGTCATATATTCGGTATCATGATAATATATCAAAACGAAAAAAAAAGAAAACCAAAGAGCTAACGCTTTCCCAATACAAGCTCCATGTTGCGAATACGGCAAAACCTCTGACCGTGATCTCTCCTTCCCCACCGCACCCGGGCGAGAAGCTCTTCTATATCTGCAACAAATATGATTTTATTCAGTCACGTCAAAGGAAGGGTCTTACGAAAGAGGCACCTTTGAGAAATCCCGATCGCCGTTCCCCGATATTGTTTACGGGTTTATCCCGAAAGCGAATTTGGCAAGCTATCCGTAGTCCATAACCCAGTGGCATCTCTTTGTTTACGATCTTGATTGCATCTTCCACTGAGAGGTACTCCTGTGTTGATGGAGAGATGATAATGTCGTTGAACGGTGGGATCTTGAGGCTGACGGGGTTGGTATGCTTCCAGAGCTGAACTAGAAAGTTGCAGTAAGCGGCTGCGAGGAGATGAAGTGGAGGATATGTCACTCACGGGTGTTCTCAGCGCGGAATAGTTGCGCGAGGCGCGTTTTTAGGACCTGGGCGAGGTCGGGTCTTGGTGGCTGAGAGTTGCGAGAGAAGGGAGCTTTGCGATGGAGATCGTGGGAGAGGCTCATCGCGAGGTGCAGGATACGAAGAGAATGGGGATTCAAATATTGTTGTCTTGGTTAAGTGTGAAGGCCAGGACGGTCGCGACACGAAGTTTACTAGCCTTAGAAAGAACAAAAGCCGCGATCCACGGAGGACCCCAATACGTTTGAAGCTTTGGACATTCAGCAGTATAGCGCTGACGGAGCCCACAGGAAAAGGAATTTGCGCGACAAATCCGGGTCTGATTTTGGCTTCGCGTTACGTGAGCTAGAAGTTGTAAACAGTTTCTATGGCACTGAGAACCATCAAAGGCCAGGACATCGGTTAGGTATAATTTATTCTGCATGTCTGAGCGCTTACACGTTTAGCTGCCAATGGGAAATTGTCAGCAGAATAAGAGGGAAAAAAAATAGAATAATATCACCTCGATATCATGTGTAATATGTGTACGAATATGGTCGATGATCATGAAGGTCCGTGCGAAGAACCCTGAAGACGCCGTCGTGCCGTAACGCGTTCACGCGACGCGGTGTTTGGATAAATTCGGCGATCCTTCCAACACCGTACCACCACCATCGATCGCCCGCAAAGCTGCTACAGAAACGATGAGTACCGAAGTACGACGTTCAACCCGGATAGCATCCCAGCCTTCGCTGAAAGCTAAGAGAAAAGCCGATGGGGAGGGTAGCAGAGTAAAGAAGAGGGTACGCCTGATTTGCCCTTGTCGCCAGGGCATCGCTGACTGACCTTGCCCTGCTGCTCAGACGAAAAAGACGGACGAATTACCGCAAGAACCAGTCGAGCAGCTCCAAATAGGCTCCTCGCTCGCTGGACTGTCGATAACTCTTCTGAACCATGACAGCGAAGACGTAGAGATTGGAACGATTGTGGGCAAGCGAGGCGTGGTACTCTTTCTGGTGCCCAGGGCTGATGCTCGTGCGTTGCCGGTGGTTGCACCGGCACTCGTTGCTGACTGATCTCGTCTTCCATTACGCTTGTGCCCCCTCTTTTGCCTGCCTATAGTCGGCTGCACACAGCAAGCTCGCGGTTTCCGAGATGCTTATGACAAGTTCACCGATGCTGGATACGACGTGTACTGTCTGAGTGCCGACAAGCCAGGGAAGCAGAGTAAATGGAAGTATAAAGTTTGTTCGATTAACCTTCCTTATTCTCCGCGGTTCTCACATGATATTCATGTAGAAATCTTTGCCCTATACCCTTCTCTCCGATCCCAAGCGTACATTGATCTCGGCGCTCGGCGCCGGCACCACCAAAACAACACGAAGTCACTTTGTGTTTGCCAAGGATGGTATTATGATTGACAAGCGTATGCCAGTTAGGCCTGGGGACAGGTTCGGCATGTTTAATTTTATTCGAGAGTATTTTCTGATCAACTTGAGATATCTAGTTCCAAACTAGCCTTGGAGGCTATCGAAAAAGAGTCTGCGAACGACAGAGGAGGCGATAAGGACGAAGAGGATGAGACGGATGAAGAAGACGACGGAGCGTAGGTTCAGGTATTATTTTGGTGTATCTATTTTCTTGGTGTTCTCTATTGTTGTGCTTTCGAATCAGATCTGTATCCACTCTACAGAGAGAGAAATGAGAGCACTGTCAGTGGTTCGCTATAAAGTACCACGACTCTGGCTGCGAATGATATCTGTGCCTTCTCACATTCCGATATATTGGGGGTTCTCCAGAGTGCTGGGTGGTCTCACGGTCGTCACTGTTCCATGTAGAGCGGACGGTTCTCGGCTGTACATTCGATCTACTCCACATCCCGGATGGCCACCTTGTCGAAGCGAAGCTCGTTAATACAGGAAGAACGGTCGAGGGAGGAGACTATAAAATCGAGCTCTTCGGGGAGCAATAATATTGGGACCATCAGACGACTGATCGTCGATGATCTCTAGACGACCGGTGGTCAGGGAACGTCAGCAGGTGCAAAAGCTCGGCCGGGGTTACTTGTTCAGCACATATCCGCGGGACCCTGAGGACACGTCGGGATGGTTATAGTGGTTGTGATACTGTCAAACTACGTGATAGAACAGGACGTCTGAAGAAGGGAATCTGCCAAGGATTTCGACAATATTATCCTACTGTGCTGTGTATTCATAGTGTTGTTCAAGCCATAGCACGCGGATGGCGCTGAAGTCGATGCCAACCTTTTAGTGGGTCCCCGCTCGAGTGACACCAAACCAGGAGGGGGAAGAGCGAGGTCAAACGAGCTCGGCAAGTACATATTGAAAATGAATGAATGGCAAGAACTCAGGTTGAGGAGACATGGTGAAGGCGAGCATATTGTCCTCACAGACGACATGAGAATGTTATCATTGTCATGTTGAGCAGAAATCCCGATGTGCGTCCTGCTTTGCCGCATGTCCTCTGCCGATACAATGAGAGTGCTTGCCTCGTTGGTCTTGAAAGGTAGTCGTGGTCAGCATCAACAAACACGACGGAGGGAAGAGAGGGAGATGCTTCGCCAGTAGGAGGACATTGAAGCGATACGGAATGCGATCTGGGAGTATGATCGAAATGGAAGTTCGCTTATGTCGTGCTTGATAGGAAAACGATAATCAACAGCCCTCGCCTCTAGGAAAATTGCATTGGAAGGACGTGCGACATCCCGCCTTCCCAACAAGCTGTCCTTGAAAACCTTCAATCATCATGCATCAGCTTCAGGCCTCAAAGCTTCAAAGCTTCAAACTCGACTATGTGTACGTCAGATAAATCGAGTTTTATAACAGGGGTAACAATCTCACTCATACATGCTGCAGCTAGTCTAGGTCATATACCCACAATGGCCTTAAACGCTTCATAGCATGTCAGAATTTCGCTCCTGTTGTCCAGAGGCATCATCCCTTCACTACGCCAGCGGGCAGGACAAGGATCGGGCGGGTAACAATAAGTCACGCGGGTTTCCTCTGGAGGATACATCCCATGGCGAATATGGCGAGATAAATTTTGGGTGACGGGAATTTTGAAGAACACAGGCGACGTGCAAACCATGACAATGCCGGGCATGACCTAAAAAGAACAACCTCTCAGAAAGGAGTCAACAAACCTGCGAAATACTCACCTTTTCCGCCAAAGGAGGGAATCCAATCGCTTCCCGTTGCGCATTATTCTCGTTGAATGCGGCGACTGCTTCCGCTACAAGCTGAGCTGGCGCATTGACGGGCTCCCTGTGCTCCAGCCTATTCTCCGCCTAGACGAGGAGAAGGATATCGTTCTGTGATCGATCCAAGATACAGACATCGGTCTTTGCGGAGGAGAGGGAAGTCCACTCGCTCTCGACGAACATAACCCAGAGTCTTGAGCAGCGAGACGGCGAAATCAACGACGGCGGTTTCATCCCTTTCGGGCATCACAGCGAGCTCAAGGTAGGTGAGCAACTCTGCGAGGTAATATTGTTGCATAGTGCGAGCGTCGACATTGGTTAGCAGCTCTTGACCAACCAAGTAACACCTGCGAAGCCGGCTTTCCGAGGGCCTCGCCTACCCGTCAGCTAAAGAACGGAAGAGCGTCGACCTGATTGAGGGTGATGTGATACGAGTCCAGGTCATTGAGAGTCCAGCTGTTGCCAGACTTGGCGGAACGAAGGAGGTCAGCCATGACGTTGGTAGTTGGTTGAGCTGAGGATGTTGGACGAGCAGTACCAAAACGGATTCAGAATCCCACGCCTCGTCCATCGTCCTGACCACCTGCCCCATCTTATCCTCCAATCTCCCGAATTTCGATCTTTCAATGCCCTCGCCTGCTGTATATGCCTATGTCCCACTACGGCGACGCGACCGGAGCCAACATCGGTTTCGGTAGCACCCCCTTGTTTTTATTGCACGAATATCATGGTTATCTCTCTTCTCAGACATGTCACAACGGGTGAGCAATGCCTGTTTCGTCTAATACTTCTATTCGGGGTGCTAAAATGTACCAGCGAGATGCAAGCAAGCAAGCAAACACGAAACAAAAGAGAACTTGCAAGAAACGAGTGTGCTCAATGCCGATGAAACCTCCGAATATGCTGTTTTCGAGCTCCACTACCTCAGCGGTCAATGTCAACAGATGAGATGTGTCCGACAAGCTCACTGAGGCTGGATATGATGTGTACTGTCTGAGTGCCGGGAAATGGGAAGGACAAGGTTCGTTCGTCTCAGCTTCCTCATCCTCCGCCGTTCTCATGTCCATGTAGTTCCTGCCTGATTTCTCCGCGTCGACAAGATCTGGTCTCTTGTTTAATACCGGGATCCGAAGCCCAAGTTTTGAGAGACCTATACACAAACGTATCGGACGCCCTTCTCGACGCCCTCTCAACTAAAGACAACCAAAGATCGCCTTCTACATGTTAATGATGATCAGGATACAGCGCAAGTCCGGATCGCAGATATTCAACTCAAAATTCGCGGTAAGTTTTATCCCTCCCTTTCTCCTCCGTTTAATAATTTACATTTGTAGTCAGCATACACACGCTGAGGTTGTCGGATGGAGGAGCTTCGTACTTGACTTGCTTGTTATAGTCGGTACGCTTGTTGTTCTCAACGAGAGCATGACTCACTATCTTATCGTAGCGTGGTATTCAAATCTCGCTCTCTCAGGACTAGACACCAGGACGAGGGAATGCGACAGACAGGCTAACGAAAGAAGGAGAGGCACTCAGAAAACACGTGAGTCTCTACTTCTCAATGTTCGCCTCATGTAATGTTCTATGCTCATTGAATGTGATAGGTTTGGTATACCCTCTAAGGATCGCAGCGTGTCATATAGTCCACATTATCTCATGGACCTTTCGCGAAACGCTGCTATCAGTGCAAAATTAATGCATACATATTACATTCTCCGATAATGGTAATCTGAATCTACGCACCCTCCATCGTGATGCTACCCTTCAGTCTTTATCTCTGATTGAACACTATATACAATTCGGATAGAGATTGGATAGCTAGTCGCGACTCGCTATCCAATCTTCTTGTTTCCGAGAACCCTTTGCCGAAAACGGAGCCGAACTCCCACGGCCTTCTTTTTCCTTCCGACCATCATGTTCGCTATCGACCGTCCAACGCGCCGTTTCTCTCTATTTCACTTTCTGATGTCCTCCTCTGCTTCACACGTCTTCTTGAACGCAACGGCGACGCAATCGTAGCGCCGGCACCGCACGTTTATTAGGGTCTCCTCTCAGGTAAGCCCTTGAGCTCAGTTCCCTCCCTGTTCGCTGACGTATGAAAGGATAATCGTTTCTAGGGCTAACAATGACGCAGGAAAAGGTTGTTAAGAGGCTCTTATCTGGTACGTTGAATCAAATCGCGTCTGTGCGCAACGAGAGAGCTGACATCCTTGCAGGTCAGGTGAACATCGCCATGCGTGTTGCAGACAGCGCAGCCGCGTAACTTGGCGTTTCCAGTGTGCAGAAAAGGTGTATGTGGTCGATGGAGGCTCAACCTAGGTAAGTATGATCCACTGTGATAAAAAATTCCTTGAGACTGATATCCTAAAAAAGAGCGGGAATCCGAGATTCTGCCTCGTCAACTTGATGGACTGTCGCTTGGCTCTATGTGACCATAGTTCACTTCGCAGGGAAAAGTATAGTAGGAGTTCTTAACCGGTGCGTCGAATCATATTATACACGCGTGCTCGGACCGAGACATCCTCGCAGGTTACGGGATACCATGCGACAGGACCAGCATCATCCCTTCCACGTTTCTAATGTGCAGAATTTGTCTATGCAGTCAACGTAGAATCCACGACCATCGGTTCTTCTCTGTGTTGATCAGGCTTGGTAGGAACGCAGGGTTCGGCTTTGCGCACACCTCTCACTCTTTCGAAACTTTCCATCCTGTACCAGCGCGACACGTCAGTACTCAGTGTCGATGCCGGCACGATGTCGGTCTGCCTACGTTTCAAACTCGAAATCTGGATTCGTGTGATGCATCGCCAAGATGTATTTGAAGCCCGGCGAGCAAGGAGGACGTGGAATTGATGGGTGATGGGGTATATCAGGGAAGGAATGGGCTCGGGTATAGCAGAGGTGAGTCCCATGTCCTCAGGTATACTCCGCCGAATTAACTATCCCTTCACAGCCGCTGCCAGGATTCATACGTGCCTCTTCTCACCCCACGCATCAATGAATAGTACGCGATCTCGGTCCTCCTCCCGTTGTCCGAACTAATGTCTTTCAGATTTCCTTTGGAGAGGAACGCCGATTTTGACTATGATATGTTTGTTGTCTGTTCAAACGTATTCACATGGTCTTGACTAACTTTTCAAAGTTTGCAAGCTTCAAGATTGGCCGATTTTGAATGGCGGCAGTTTGCTTGACGGTGAGCCTATTGTCAGTCTCGATTCTGCCTGCCCTGAAGTCCTTTCAGTACTTCGTCTTGAGTGGGCTTTACTTTTTTCTCTTCACTTTCTGCGAGGGACGAGACGGCAGACATCAGGAACGTCGGATCGGCTTTGCAGTGGACTGTCACCTCCCGTCGTGGTGGATGCTTATCGGGGAACTAGGGATTTGGTTTTGTCGTCTAGGATAGCGGCGATTGCTGTGTACGATCTCAGAGATCCATTGTCGTGGTGTGTACCATCGACTCCCCTGCATCGCGCGACTTGCTCACTGTTTCCGTAATAGCTTGTTGCCTCCGCCAAGACCTCAGCTACAGCTCGCTCACCTATCCGCACCCAAAGCGGATCTGTCTACTGCCTGAATGCTTTATTTCGAAGTCGAGTTGTCGAGGGAATTTGATACTGTAATGTCTCAACGTTGGCGAAAGAACAAGAGAAAAGCCAATACGGGCATAATTTATATACCGGTACTGAATAAGTATTGATGAATGAGGATCTGTCTACGTGCAGAGCTCCTGGAGCTCAAAATATCAAACATGGGCGTTGATGAGCGTAAGTAGATGAGTTATCAAAAGAGTTGGTAATTTATTATCTGTGCTTCATAAGTTGCAACGGTGTTCTACTAAAAGTGGTTCATCGTTTGGTGCACTGCTATTTGTCGATGCGAAGTACCGGAGGAGACCCCGGCCTGCAAGTTTGTGTTGCCACGCGACCACGTGCCTTCAACAGGCTTACATTGATCGACCATTGTCCTCTTCGCAGAGATAAATATTGGGTGAAAATGGGTGTCGCTGCATTCTTCCTCTCCGCCATCAGTGCTCGGCAAGTCCTGAATAGGATCATTCTCATGGTCCAAACCGACATAAAGACTGATTACCTATATATATATACATATATAGGACTCAGAACCCAGTCACTTTCCATGAATAAAGCCAGTATTGTTATTGTTATTGGCTGATAATATAACAATGCTACACAGAAGACTGGCAGGACGGCATTCAAAAAGTGTACAATGGATCAATTATTACATGGCTACAAACAAACACGATGACGATGAAATGAATATTTGAGTCAGAACAGAGCAGTTTCAATTCCAATCAGTGAACACTCTGTGCCTGCAAGCGTGAGAAAAGCGCCAAAGACAAAAGCTGACTCGATCCCCCGTCCTCTGGTAAGACCTTTACGTCTTCCATATCTCGGAACAACTGTTCCACGACGTCCCCTGCGCCTGAGAGATGAGCAATCCTCGCACAAGCGTCGTGGAGTTGGAAGTAACGACGGTCGGGAAGAGGGATGTTTCCGTTGGTCGCATCTGTGAGCGTCACTTGGTACGGAAATCTATACGTAGTGTTTAGGCCTGAAGGATAAGTGTGAATTTCATATGTATTATTATCATCCTATATAGGTTTCATATTCAGAAAGACAAGGAAGAATAATAATCTACTTACACTCTCAATTGGACGGAGAGAAAAGTAGAGCATATCGAACAAACTATGCAGGTTGTCTGCTATCGTGAACGTATTCTGCAGTCGGTGAGTAGCATTTCCATTGAGCTCCTCGACGACTGAAATACCAGAAAACCGTTCGACAACGGCAGCGGCGGAAGCGGCCCATGCTAGCTGGCAAGCAAAATGAGATTAGATGGAGCTACAATCGTAAGAGGGAGGCAAACGGACTTTTGCACGCGCGGCACTCGTCATTCCAGATGTATTATCCATTGTCGATTGGCCGAATATGTGACCCAGCGATGTACTTCCTGCCGAATCTTCGGATGTTTTATTGACTAGCATCGGAGCTTTGTGGAGACTGACAGCGTCCACAGTCCCTGACAGAATACACCGATAATTGTCTCGCGCCAAAGCCTAAGGAACGTCAGTTGAGAAGAACAGCCTAAAAATTGTGTTTACCAGATCTTTAGCGACGTGTGAACTGATAGTGGGCTGCGCCAAAACAGCAGCGATGTTGTCTGCCGTTGCTTGAAATGATGCTCGGGAGCTATGACTTGACAAAGACGTCGGTACTGAACCCTTCGGATTTTTGACTAGATGAAATGGTCATTATTGCGCGGCGTGGAACGAAAGCGAAGACATACAAACTCTAATCATGCCCATAACGTATAGATAAGCCAACCCGGCCAGAAATTCGCCATTATGATTGCACCCGAGAATTTCCCGTACCAGTGTAGCCCTACCTTCAACGGAAGGAGAGTAAATAAGTGCATAGCCCAGGACTCGTGCCGCAACTTCTGGACTGAATCTGAACATCGCGGCTTCAGAGACCTCTCTGGCCAGGCCACCTACGACCACGCCCCAGCTACTACCAAGAGCTTCGAGGGTCAGACAAGATTGATACGCGGTATATCCAGGAGTGCCTTGAGGAAAGTCGCTGGAGGGGGGTAGTACCGGTAGGGGCACGGACATGGTGGTAGCACTTGTGGAGGTTTAACAATTTAGCCCTATGTATAGGTATTAGCCGATTCTTGCCGAAGAACTTTGGCTTCTCCACAAATTGAGATGATCCAATCTTCGTATTTCCGAGAACCATTTGCCGAAAACGGAGCCGAACTCCCACGGCCTTCTTTTTCCTTCCGACCATCATGTTCGCTATCGACCGTCCAACGCGCCGTTTCTCTTTATTCGACTTTCTGATGTCCTCCTCTACTTCACACGTCTTCTTGAACGCAACGGCGACGCAATCGTAGCACCAGCACCGCGCGTTTATTACGGTCTCCTCTTAGGTAAGCCCTTGAGCTCAGTTCCCTCCCTGTTCGCTGACGTATGAAAGGATAATCGTTTCTAGGGCTAACAATGACGCAGGAAAAGGTTGTTAAGAGGCTCTTATCTGGTACGTTGAATCAAATTGCGTCTGTGCGCAACGAGAGAGCTGACATCCTTGTAGGTCAGGTGGTATCTCCATACAACATCGCCATCCTTGTTGCAGACAGCGCAGCCGCGTAATCTGGCGTTTCCAGTGTGCAGAAAAGGTGTGCGTGGTCAATAGAGGTTCAACTTAGGTGAGTATGATCCACTCTAATTAACCTTTCCTTGAGACTTATCCGAAAAAAGAGCGAGAATCCGAGATTTTACCTCGTCAACTTGATGGACTGTCGCTTGGCTCCGGTGTGACCATAGTTCACTTCGCAGGGAAAAGGGTATTAGGAGTTCTCAACTGGTACGTCGAATCATATTATACACGCGTGCTCGGACTGAGACATCCTCGCAGGTTACGGGATACCAGGCGACAGGACCAGCATCATCCCTTCCACGTTTCTAATGTGCAGAATTTGTCTATGCAGTCAACGTAGAATCCACGACCATCGATTCTTCTCTGTGTTGATCAGGCTTGGTAGGAACGCAGGATTCGGCTTTGCGCACACCTCATTCTTTCGAAACTTTCCATCCTGTACCAGCGCGACACGTCAGTACTCAGTATCGATGCTGGCACGAAGTCGGTCTGCCTACATCTCAAAATCTGGATTTGTGTTATGGATCGCCAAGATATATGTGAAGCCTGGCGAGCAAGGAGGACGTGAAATTGATGAGTGATGAGGTATATCAGGGAAGGAATGGGCTCGGGTATAGCAGAGGTGAGTCCCATGTCCTCAGGTATACTCCGCCGAATTAACTATCCCCTCACAGCCGCTGCCAGGATTCATACGTGCCTCTTCTCACCCCACGCATCAATGAATGGTACGCGATCTCGGTCCTCCTCCCGTTGTCCGAACTAACGTCTTTCAGATTTCTTTTGGAGAGGAGCGCCGATTTTGACTATGGTATGTTTGTTGTCTGTTCAAACGTATTCACATGGTCTTGACTAACCTTTCATAGCTTGCAAACTTCAAGATTGGCCGATTTTGAATGGCGGCAGTTTGTTTGACGGTAAGCCTATTGTCGGTCTCGATTCTGCCTGCCCTGAAGTCCTTTCAGTACTTCGTCTTGAGTGGGCTTTACTTTTTTCTCTTCACTTTCTGCGAGGGACGAGACGGCAGACATCAGGAACGTCGGATCGGCTTTGCAGTGGACTGTCACCTCCCGTCGTGGTGGATGCTTATCGGGGAACTAGGGATTTGGTTTTGTCGTCTAGGATAGCGGCGATTGCTGTGTACGATCTCAGAGATCCATTGTCGTGGTGTGTACCATCGACTCCCCTGCATCGCGCGACTTGCTCACTGTTTCCGTAATAGCTTGTTACCTCCGCCAGGACTTCAGCTACAGCTCGCTCACCTATCCGCACCCAAAGCGGATCTGTCTACTACCTGAACGCTTTATTTCGAAGTCGAGTTGTCGAGGGAATTTGATACCGTAATGGCTCAACGTTAACGGCAGAAAGAACAAGAGAAAAGCCAATACGGGCATAATTTATATACCGGTACCGATTAAGTATTGATGAATGAGGATCTGTCTACGAGTTCAAAAGATCAAACATGGGCGTTGATGAGCGTAAGTAGATGAGTTATCAAAAGAGTTGGTAATCTATTACCTGTGCTTCATAAGTTGCAATGGTCTTCTACTAGTAGTGGTTCATCGTTTCGTGCACTGCTATGTCGAGGCGAAGTACCGGAGGAAACGAGTGGCCCCGGCCTGCAATTGCAAATTCCATTGCCAAAAAAGGACATGGTTTGTGTTACCACACGACCACGTGCCTTCAACAGGCTTACATTGATCAACCACTGTCCTCTGCTATCGGGCGAAAATGGGTGTCGCTGCATTCTTCCTCTCCGCCATATCTACCAATGGGACTGGTGCTCATCCTGACAGTACCGCGTTAGACTCTAAACCCATACCTAACAACCTCGTCACCCCCTACAATGATGCAACATCGACTGTTCCTGACGCAGACGACAACGTTGCTAACCCGAAAACGACCCCGTACAACATTGGCGCTGCGAGCTATCGTGCCTTTCACATGAAGTACGACCGAAAAGACTACGACAACTTCATCAGAGAGGACCTCCTTACGCGCGTATTCATTCCCTCCGACGACTTTCTGCGTGTCATTCTTCACCTTCCTGGAGACTGGAGAAAAGATCCCTCCATCACGTCTCTCATTGAAAAGGTGAAAAATGACGAACAGTGGAAGAAGCTCTGGGCGGACTACATGGTCCAGTGCGGCCAAACGGACGAGAAGCTGTTATACCGTCTGCACAGCAGTTTGTGCAATAGAGCGCTCGACTTGATTAAGATCGACTTTCCTTCAGAACTTGATATTGGTTTTTACCGCCAGGATCCTAAATATGTCAAGGGGACCAACGCCAACCTTTCTCCGGACGTCATTACTCTCCTGCTGTCCTTGTTCAACAGCTCCAAGAATAAGATTGCAGACATTGAAGCCGGTGGCCCACAGAACAGTATTGGGTGGCCGCAGCTTTTGCAGTGGCTTGATTTCAAACTGAGTGAGACTACGCTCGATAATGGCCGGAATGCCACTCGAGTCCTCACCGCAGGTAAGTCTTGTGTTTCTATAATGTATTAGTTGACTGATGCATAAGTCATCAGACAAGATGGATTCAATTGGAAAGGTTTTCAATCCAAAGGGATCTATGCCTCCTGGAGATCCGGAGGGTGTAGGTGTCGTGGCGGGACAAAAACGTAGATCCGATGTGCCTAAGCATGGCTCGCGATCTGGCAAGACGTCTCGAACGTCGAAGAAGCAAGATGCGGCTGCGCGGAGTCGAATGCAGGAGGAGGCTGAGTCAGAGCGTCTGCGCTCCTCACTGAACGACAAGGATCCCAAGAACAAGGAAGACCCTCAGTTGCAGTGTGCGCGCTATGCGATGGAGGTGTTGTCTAGTGCCAGATTCAGGACGCACAGTATCGGCGCCTTAATTGGCGGTACTCTTCTCCAGATGCAGTATTATGACCGCTCGTCCATCATCATATCCCAAGAAATTGACATGGGTAAAGATCCAGAGTCTTTCATCGCTATGCTCATCGGATTACTCGACTCTCGCTCGAAAAGCATGGTATCCACAGCATCATTGAAGACCCCATCCTTGGTGACTATGCAAACTACACACAGGAGCATCGAGACGACACCGCGACGCTGTTCGAGGGACGAAAGCTGACACTGAAGAAGGCGGATGGGACCCCTGTGGTCTTTACGCTGGGGAAAATGATTTTTCGACAGCCCGGAATTATTGGACGGGACACATGTGTCGTCGAGGCAACGGCTGAGGACTGTGAGGAGTGGAAAGGCATGGAAACGGTCGTCAAGATTAGCTGGCAGGCTATATCGCGTCCATCGGAGACAGACTTCATGAATGATGTGAAGAAGGCCGTAGACAAGGACAGTGCATTGTATCATTGGGTCGCCGACCACCTTCCCAATATTCTCCTTTCCGAAGACTTCAAGATGGCGGAAGATTCTCCACAGGCAAGGCTCAAGGAGTACCTTGACGCCGCCAGCTATGCGGATGGGAATTCATTTCAGTATGAAAGCCGGGTGTGCCGTATCATGGTGCAGGAGAAACTTTATCCGATCACGAGCCTTCGTGAACCTCGCCACTATGCTCAAGGAATATTCGACATATTGCAAGGTTTGTTTTTCTTGCAATTTGATAGCATGTATTGATATGTGTGTAGTCCACAGATGGGTTTACGACCACGCAAGAATCATCCACCGGGATATCAGCATGACCAACCTCATGTGGCGGAAGAGGAACGGTGTCATTTGCGGAGTCTTGAATGACTTTGACTTGTCTTCCTACCGCGATCGGAAAAGTGCGTCGGCTCTGTGTCGGACCGGAACGGGACCGTACTACGCATGCGATCTCCTCGTGAAGATCCGCCAATCCATATCTATCGACATGATCTTGAGTCTATGTTCAACGTCCTTGTCCTTCTGTGTTGCCGATACGAGATCCAAACAACTCCAGCTCCAGAAGGCAAAGACCAGCTCGCGCACGTACCGGTCCTTCCATTCGAGAGCTGGTATGGTATGCCGTACGAACGGCTTTACGAAAAGAAGCATACCTTCTTCAATGACCTCACCCAAGACCGGGACAGGCTTCTTCCCGTCTCTGTCAGCTTCTCTGAGTTCAAGTCCTGGCTCGCAGAATTGTATGGTTTTATCAGTGACGGGTTCTTATCCCGCCATCTCTTCCTCCGAAGCGGCAACAACAGGAAAAACGATCTGATTCCTCAGTTCTTGGGCGTCCAGAAATCGGAGGCTGCATCCACGCAGTTTGACAACGCGACACTAGGAGGCTTTGTCGACTATCCACCATTCTTTACAGTCATGCGTTATTTTGAGGGCCAAGATCTAGTTGTCAAATATGATCCAAATGGAAAGCCCGCATAATGTCAAACGCGACGCTATGACGAGAGTGACTGGCTATTAGGGAGGATACATTTTGTGAGCGACAAGTAAGATACAGCAAGTCGTCTTGATTAGCGTGGTACACACATCTATGATGGAAATGGTTATCTTTGAGAATAGAATACATATATTAAAGCAAAACCGGCAAATACTTCAGCGACAGCTTGGAATTTCGGAAAGGCAGCGATGGATTACATAATCCAAGGATCACGTCCACGTGAGCGATGTCGCGACGTGACAAGATTGTTGTCGCCGACCACCACACGATGTCGAATAGACCAGAGACAGCGCCAGCACAGAGCGATGGCTCTCTGCTACCTCCGTCGACACCGCCCAAGCCTTCGACTGCTCCAAACATGGGCACACGACCCAACCAGGACACGCCCACGCATCTGAAATTGGCATCGTTCGAGCTGTATTCCTCAGTTGGCGGGCAGTTTGTAGAGCCAGCGTTCGTGGAGGCTGCCAGAGAGCTCGAGAACAAATATGTCCTAGTCAGCCCCGACCACTTGCTTGCAGAGTACCTGCCAGTACCACACCCCGATATGCCGAACATCAACAACGAAACGTTTAGGAAGGTGACACACGAGAAGCCTGGGCCTACGACATGGGAGCCGCGGCGCAAGGAGCAGGACATGTACGAGCCCATGGTGTGTTGATTACTGATTTCAGTGTTGATCCACGTTGACTGTCAATAGATAAGTGCCCTTCGGCCGTTCCTCAGAGAAGGCTGGGAGATAGTCGACACATCCAATTCGCCTGACCCCGACTCTGCCTTCTTCATGGACCATCAGGTGAAGCCCGACCTCACTGTCTACTCCGACAAAGAGCCTTCAAACAAGAATCGTTGTCGCGTGTGCGACATGGAGACGTTCATCGAGTTGAAGCTGGCGCCGTCTGCCGATCCGTTCATGGATGACGTGGAGAAGCCGGAGAAGGATTCTGCAGATGCACGGGATACCCGTGGTCAGCTCGTCACATACCTGAATGCAATGCAGGCCGCTCAACACCGAACTCACGGCTTCGGCGTCTTCATCGCCCACCGCACTTGCAGGCTTCTGCGTCACACCCACAGCGGAATCGTGGTCACCACCAAGTTTGACTATACCAAATCTGATCATCTCCAATCCTTCTTTTGGCGACTCTCGCACGCAGTTCCCGCCATTCGTGGCACCGACACAACTTTCCAACTCGTGCCATGTTGCGATGCAGCTCAAGCCCGTGTCCTTCTCAACGCAAAGAACGAGACTCTATGGAGGGTCTTCATTGGCGAGCGCTCGTTCTACGTTACCACACCATTTACACGAAGCCACCATTATCCTGTCGGGCGCGGCACACGCTGCTTCGTCGCCGTTGACTGCAATACACAGCAGAAATGTCTGCTGAAGGATGCCTGGCGACTGAATGGCTACCATCGGGAAGACGAAGTCTACAAGCGGCTACATGATAAGAATGTTCGTAATATTCCTGGGGTGCTTGCTGCGGGAGACGTCGAAGACCAGCATTGCGGTTCTTTTCCAGACGAATGGCGACTTCCCTCTGATCATGGCATACGCAACCACACCCACTATCGCATTGTGCTCGACGTTGTTGGGGAGCCTCTCATCGACTTTGAGTCGACGCACGCTATGGTTCAGTATGTTCTGAACGCCCTGGAATGTACGTCATCTCGTTCCAAGCTATTTCACTGTTCTGAACCTTTTAAAAGCCCATCACGACGCCGTGACACTAGCGGGCGTTGAGCATCGCGACATTTCAGTTGGCAACATCATTGTAGCTCGCAAAACTGGCAGTCCGCCTCTCGGTTACCTCATCGACTGGGAACTCGCCAAGTTCTCTGAAGACAACGGAGCCCGTGCTTATGAAAAAACCGCAAGTGCCATTTACGACATGAAATTCTTATCTAACCTGCCCTCTTTCAGGGCACACGGCAGTTCATGTCTGCTAGGTTATGTGGCGAATCACCTCCACCACGGACGTTGGGCGACGATCTTGAATCATTTGCTCTCGTATTACTCTGGCTTGCTGGCAGATATGCAAAGAGCAAGATGTCACCGATTGAGCGCCGCGAGTTTCTCCTAGCATTTGAACGTACGCATGGCATGCAAAAGGCTATGATGTTTCTCGGGGGCCGTACTCGTGCGATCATGCTCCATCTCGACTCACGTTGTCTAGAGGACCTGCTTGGAGACATTTTTGATGGCTACAGATGGCGATACACCTTGCTGGCGCGCCGAGATCAGGAACAATCGAACCAATCGGAGAAACTCGAGCATCAACAAAGACTACTGGAGAGTCATCATTGGCTTATGAACCTGCTTGGAAACAAATTGAAGGACGAGACATGGAAGGCGGCGAGAGATCCTTCGAGCAAGGAGCAGAAAGTTGCCCCAATTTTTCCGAGTGTTGGAACTAAGAAGAGAAAGTCGGATTGTTCAGAATACGAGCGAACATGTGCCAACAAGAGGTTTAGGGGCTGTGGGCCAGGCAGCATAGAGGTACACGACAATAAAAATGATGACGAGGCTGATGGTGGCGACTATGACGGACAAACGACGTGTGGGTGGTAGTCATTTACACTTGCTCGATCCTTGATCAGCTAGAATAATACGCTGTTGTTTCTGGGACCTTGTCCGTTTATCATCGTGGCGAATTCGCTTACTATGGAAGTGACCGCATCGATGCCATTCATGGAACACTGGAAGGTTAATTTCCAATTGCTTTGAATTTAGGGTTATTGACAGTCAGTGGAAACGGCTCGTGGACGATCAGATCTATTTGAGGCTTTAGGCCATACCATCGATGCCATACGCGACAGCGTTCAACGCAGACGTCGCATGCACTGCATCGTCTAGTGAGCTATCATTCTATCTAGCATATATCTGCTCACTATTTCTCAGCAAACTGAAGAGCAACAGCAATCGCAACAATGTCGCTAGGCTGTTCTGCCGCGGGAGACGCGTTGGCTCTTTGTATGTCGTTTTTCGAGCTTCACGTTTCTTCACAGTGCTAACTATTTGCAACAGTCGCGCTTAGCTTTATCTACGTCAAATATCGCATCCTTACTTCGTTACAATGTATATATCCTTTATCTTACCCACACATACCCTCGTTTAGCTACCTTTTTGATACTAAAAACCAATGTTACTTCATTTCACCTCGTCCCAAGCCGCAGCTGTGCATCCGCCGGGCCGCCGACGTGCTGCGGCTGAGTTACGGCTTCCCCAAAATGCTTCGTTTCGGCTATGGGTTCCGAATACTTCAAAATCAGTCCCAAAACTATTGGTTCTGGATTGCCAGAAACTAGTCCCCATTTATTCACTTTTGTTCACGATTTTGATAACACCAAAAGCATTCAATTAGGATTGTCCAAAATTTATTTCGATAGCTTCCGTTTTTGACTTGTGGAAATAAGTTCTTTTGAGATTAATTCATGAGCCACCAAAATGGTCTCGAATTTTTGGTGATATTAAATGCTTTTCAGAATTTTAAGTTTACAATTGTCTAAATTTGTATCTAAATGTGTCTCAAAATCTCAAATTTTCAGTTCAATTCAGAGTCACCCAAAATCATCATATTTCCAGTGTGATTGGCGCCAGTGGATGCTTTCTCAGAAGAAGGACCCTGGTACATATACGAGTGTCGTTATGGCCGTACGATATCAGTATACATACATTCTTTCTGTCAGCATAATCACCACAAGCCTCCAGTGATCTAGCAAGCCTGTCTGTACTCTACCAAATGGCCAGTACTCAAGAATGTTCTACAGAACAAGAGACGGCACATCCATTTGATGCCGGTGCAGTGACAGCCTCAAACCAAGAAGACAGTCTTTTGAAACTGCATGTTGAGAGCATGTACATGTCGGCTTTTGCCAGGCGCTTATGATCACTTTAGGCGTCGTGAAAATATCTTACTTGTTCTCCATGTTGCGTCTTTTCCACTGCTTGCCAACCAACCATATCACCCATCGTTCACTTTCTACTGGCCTCATTTTGCGCACCGTACACGTCAAATCACTCCCAGAAGGATACAATGTCAACAGAGTCCTTGCTGCCGTCAAGGCGAACCTGGCAGAATCAATAACTGTCTCCAAGGATCACTTACTCATCTGGTTTTTCAATGAGGATATGGCCAAGGACTGCATTGTGTCTGGGAGCGGAACATTGGGAGCAGTTATGAAAATGGATGATGCCCTATCTCCCCCACTATCTGCCGTTGATGTGGCAGCCCTCGAGAGACTGGGAACGTCTCGGTCATTGGCGATGTTGGAAATACCCAACAATGTCCATGAAAAAGATGTCCAGGAGATCCTTTCTCAGCATGGCAATATGGAGTCTTGGATCTTCGACTCGCCAAAGAGAACAGCTACAGTACATTACTTTGATATGCACGATGCGTTGATACGCATGGAATGTATCCACCCGTAGATTTTGCGATTTGTATATATATACTTATCCAATCTATACTGTACTTGAATATCGAGAGCTAGGATTGAGCCTCCAGATCGCTAGCTAAAGCTATCGCTTCGCACTATACAATATACTAAGTGGCATTAGGACTTAGGAAAGATATCGCTACGAGTCGGACCTACCAGCCTAATATATACGCCCTAGTAGGCGAATATATGTCATAACAGTTCTAGTTGTGAGTTAGCTATTAAACCAGGAGTAGATATACCAGATAAAACTGTGAATAGTTGTGATAGTAGACGGAGCTAACATCCATTACAGGATAGCCAATGCTACCGGGATTGCCTTAGAGAAAGATATAACCCTGAAGAACCATGGGGTTCGCATCAATGATGAGACTATACTATCTACCGATCGATCTTCCAGGAATATTCTGACCGATCACATTGCATCAGATAGTTCTAGTTATAGCAAGTTTATGGCTACCCCTTAATCATGAATTGGCCTGAAACCAGGCAATGTGCAGGTAACTAAGTTATTCCATATGGCAGGATACACAGCATTCTGACTGCGAGGCGGGTAACCAAATATATCAGCCTAGAACATCGGAGGCTGCTAGCTAGACCAGGTTGCATAGCACGGCAGTAGGATATCTTGGGCTAGCTGTGACCGGTAGTAACTTACACTATAGTATATGACTAAATAGCCGAGGTAGCATGGACCGGTAGTAGTATATAAGGACTGTACATACGAATATACAGGAGGCTTCGCCACCCTGCAGTTTGACCGTATAGCGCAGAAGCTAAGGTTGAATTAAGAGGTATTAAGTCGAGTCTCGGACAAATAGCATATCGCTAAGTCCACTAAAGAATATAAAGCATATATTTGATTGTAAAAACATTGCAAGTCGCAGAGACCGCTGTATATTCAGAACGAAGCTTGAAGTGAAGGCATCGCAGCCAATATAAGCCAGTGAGCTAAAGATAGAGGCCAGTGCGCCCATATATCAGTCAGTGAACTGGAAGATCAAGGCAAAGAGCCATCTAACTTCGAGTTTTGAAGTCTATTCAGCATTCTAACAGACAAAGTTCGCTTGATTATACCACTAGACCACACACACATTGTATATCTGCTTTGTTGAAGTCAGATTTTCTTGAATATCCTCATTGTTTTCGTCTTTGAGTTGAATATTTGTGGACAAGTTTAGACTATTCAGTTTGCAGAGGTCTTCTATCGATCTCGAAACGCCCGAACTCATATATTTGGTGATTGTGAGCGCAAGGATTGCTTAGGGTTTAGTATATACGAGTTACACTCAGTATATATTTAGATTCTAGCTATCTCTGTATGATTACCGAGCACATCATCTGGAGCCCACCGCGAGGGGGTTTCAAATTGAGTAGTTTATAAGAATATTCGACTTTACAAGTCAACAGAAGGGTTGAAGAGTTAATCTATTCGACCTAGCTTACTTGAGCAAACCTGCCGCCCAAAAACCAACTTCCTCAGCAGGGAAAGGCCAAAGCGACAGGCTCTGCCCAAACTCCGGCTTCATGAACCCCTGTACCAACAGGATCGTCGAAACCAATGTCAGGAAGAAGTACAAAGAATTCACAAGCTGCTGGGACCAGCGAGCTGTCGGTTTACGCACCGGAACTGTCTAGAGCCCCAAGACAATCAACTATTCCTCCAGTCGATCTCAGGGAACGAGAAAGATTGCGAATAGCTGCTAACAGGACCACCATACAAGATCGTCGACCTCCGTCGGTTTCACCACCTAGAAATCAATCTTCCTCGAATATTTGAGGTAACAGTCGAATATTCCCTTCAGGACAAACGAACTCACAGTCCTCTCAAACCGCTAGACATTCCAATATGACTAGCACCCAAAGTACAAAGAATATGCCAAGGCCTACGGGTCGAGATGCGCTGAAGTTTGACAGCGATGAGCCAGAAAGTCTAAGGCGATTCCTCGGTCAAATGGACGATCTATTTGATGACTACGGCATAACAGATGATGAAGAAAAGAAGAAGAAGCTAGTTCGCTATACAGACATGAGAACAGAAGAAGAGTGGAAGAATCTAAATAGCTACGATAGAGGAAAGTCCTACGATGACTTCAAGAAATCACTACTAGAAAACTATCCAGAAGCTGGAGACGCGGAGATCGGCACGCTAAGTTGATTAACGCGTATCACTCGAGAGTTTGCGAATATCGGCGCTGACGAGCGTGAGACATACCTCAAGTTCAAGCGACGATTCTTGACGGAGGCAAAGAAGTTGAATAAGCTGCCAGTAATAGTTACGAACAGAGAACTAGTAGAAAAGTTCCTGTCATGCCTAGGGCAAACATTTAGAGAGAATATATTAGCTAGATTAAGTTTGAAGAAGAGAACCGCACCTGTGACTGCATCTGGTACGCAAATATTCTGTAGGGAAGATAGTCACAAGCTGGAAGATGTAGTGAAAGAAGCTGAGGACATAGTACTATCGGGCATGGTGCTATGGCAATCAGGAGAAGGTTCAGGAGATGCAGTAAAGGTAGAGATAGATGATGTTCGAAACCAGATGGCCAATATCATGGATAGAATGTCCACTAGTGAGAAACTCGCTGATGAAAGGCAGAAAGAAGTGCTAAAGGCCCTTCATCTGAATTCCTGGCCAGTCCAGAATATTCAGCAGTCGACAGAGGATATGTCGTATCGCCAACACAGGATGAACGCCTTGAGGTGTTGGTACGACTGGAAGATGGGTCATCGTGGAGAAGATTGCGATAATCTTCAAAAGCATTTGACAGAAGGGTTAGTAAAACGAGGACCAGATGGCAGAATAATATTGGGTGATGGACACCCGATCCCACTCATGCCATCGACGAAGTCCCCATTCGAGAGAGTGTTGGACTATCACAGTCATGGAGATGCGACTCAAATGATGTTTGAGGAACCAGGAGCTATCACGCCTGTGTTCGCTGTGTCATTGCCTACCGACTATGGTATGTCTAGATATACGAATAGAGAAAGAGATTCGTGTGATGAATTGATAGAGCGATTGCAAGAGGAAAGGAGCTACTGGCAGAATAACAATACCCAATGCTACCGGCCGAATAGACCACAGCAACAAAGGTACATTCCACCAGGCACCCCACAGCAATATATGCCTCCTCTGAACCAGCCGTATGCACTGCAAGTGCAGCAGCAGCAATATATGCTGCCTATGAACCAACAGCAATATATGCCGCCGGTTCAACAGCAGCCATATATTCCTCCTGTGCCAGCAGCACTGACACAATCGCAACCTATGGATGCGTCGGCATTGCTTAATCAAATGGCGGCGTTGTTAGAGCAGGCTACGTTAATATCGCAGAGACAGAACGATCTGAATAGTCAGTATGTAACGACTCGCTCCAGCATGGGAGAACAACCCCAGCAGGATTTTCCAGGGGCCCAATGAAGGTGAAGAGGAATATTCCGTCGACACCTTCGACTATTCCCCAACGACCGCTGGAGGGCTGTTTTAATTGGAAGGGTGCGAGTACAAACAAGAATTGGCGAAAGCCAACTGTAGAAACTGACAATGAAGAAGATATAGTGGAGAAGGAATGTAATATTCCACAGACTAAGCCGAAGCGGGACACAGAATATCCGTTCAAGGAGAAAAAGAAGGTCACTATTGATGATAACCCTCGAATTATGGGATTGTCACATAGGGAACTCCCATTCCAGGGGGTGCCTCCAGTGCGATTCGAGCCATTAGCTCGGGATATCCAACCAATAGTCAGAAATGAACTACCCAAGAATGAGATAGATGGTGGATCAAAAGGGCCAGCATATAAGAATATGGTGCCAATACATAAAGAAGGACGAGTATGAGAAGTAGCAGCTAAAGTAATGGGCTCGTCGATAGTGGTAGACGCGGAAGTCCTATTGGACTTGTCCGAGCCGCTACGAAAGGAATTAATGAAGCAGTTAGCCAAGAAGAGAATGACGCCATTCAATCAGAAGCAAAGTAGCTACGGATTGGAGGATATCCTTTCCCAAGTCAAACTAGAGCAGAATAGTCTGCCACAGACTGAAGAACCGTTGGATATAAGCGAACTGCCACAGACATCTTTCATAATATTGCAATTTACGGTAGGGACTATACCAGCTGGATCATTGATAGCTCAAGATCCATACTTGCAGTATCTAGACTCGTTGGGGCCTGGTGAGAAACCTTGAACGGTGATAGTAGCAAAGGACTCTGAGAGTCTTAGAGCGGTATATCCAACCATCAATGGTGCTGGAACAGAAGAATCGGTAGTAGATGGTGGATCGCAGATTGTTTCCATGGCGGGAGATATAGCCAAAGTGCTTGGAGTAGCCTGGGACCCAGATATTACCATCCATATGCAAAGTGCGAATGGGCAGCTAGAGAAGACGCTAGGTCTCGCGAAGAATGTACCGTTTCTGTTTAATGGAGTAACGGTATATTTGCAAGTCCACATCATAGATAAACCAGCATATAAAGTATTACTGGGACATCCATTTGATGTTCTTACCAGAGAGTGTGATTCAGAATCAAGGAGATGGGGGACAGGTAATCACTATTACCGACCCAAACACGTGGAATAGATGCACGATTCCCACTTTTGCTAGGGGATTCGCCGCCAAGACTTGCGAGGCAAGCGTTCCAATCTGAGTCGGATTTTCCCTATTCGATGAGTTGATCGATGATCAAGGAGAGTTAGCAGTTACAAATCGAACAGAATATAGATGGAACTTTGGAAATAAAAGCATATATAAAAGCAGAAGATGGTACATTTACCCCAGAAGAGTTGCGAGATGCCTATCTATTAGCGGATCTCCAACAAAAAGATACCCAAGTACGAAAAGATGCAATAGCAGCGGGACTATTGGACTTCGTATTTCCAAGGCAGAAGGATACCAGATGGATATTCGTCGGCTAGCTCAGCGTTATACACTCGAGTAGCTGGAATAACCGTCGAAACTTCCGAGTCCTGCCATAGAGAATACTTAGTGCCAGGATTAGAGCACTTGGAAGTCTGGACAGACAAACCTGTGTATAAACCGGTGTCGATATTAGCGTCGAAGAAATATAAGCCAGTAGCTTTAAAAGTGAAGCCGATGCTGGGTGACTTACCAGATAAATTTCGGATTATCCTGGAATATTCAAGGCGATCCCCTTAAGGATATGCCTTCGCTAAGTCCCCATCCCCCGGAATATACGCCGACAGGAAGATATACGCAAGAAAGAAAGGAAAAGATAGATGCGAATCACCCAGAGGGTTTCCTCTGGCCAGAAGAAAGGAAACTAGTGCATCATTTTATGACAATACAAGAACGAGCTTTTGCATGGGATGATACTGAAAGGGGACTGATTTCGTCCTGACTTCTTCCCGCCGATAGATATTCCAGTAATACCTCATACTCCGT
The DNA here is from genome assembly GCA_030407015.1 of Armillaria fumosa. Taxonomy (NCBI): domain Eukaryota; kingdom Fungi; phylum Basidiomycota; class Agaricomycetes; order Agaricales; family Physalacriaceae; genus Armillaria; species Armillaria fumosa. The sequence continues at coordinate 304,428 of JAUDYM010000021.1, read as the reverse complement.
GGGTATTGAAGAATATTCCAATTCCACCAGGAATATACTGATGAAGTATGCAAGATTATCAAGACTAAGATCGATGCAGGGGTCTATGAGCCCTCCAACTCGTTGTATAGATCTCGATGGTTTTGTGTGGTAAAGAAAGATGGAAAAAGTCTCAGGCTCATGCATAGTCTTGAACCATTGAATGCGGTGACTATTGCGCATTCGGGTGTACCACCAGCCACAGATGAGCTATCGGAACACTTTGCTGGAAGAGCATGTGGAGGATGTCTGGATCTGTATGTCGGATATGACGAGCGGGATATTCGCTATTCGTTCAAGAGACTATACAACTTTCCAGACTCCTTTCGGCTCTATGAGACTAGTTAAGCTTCCGATGGGATGGACTAATTCTGTGCTGATATTCCATGAAGATGTGACATATATTCTGCAAGATGAGATTCCAGAAGTAACTCGACCGTATATCGACGATGTTCCAGTAAGAGGACCTCAGACACGATATGAGTTACCAGATGGAGGTTATGAAACCATTCCAGAGAACTCTGGGATTCATCGATTTGTCTGGGAACATATGCAGAATATGAACAGGATAGTACAGAGAATGAAATATTCGGGCGGAACATTCTCCGGCCCTAAAAGCTATGTTTGTGTCGATGAAATGACAGTAGTGGGACATCTTTGTTCCTACGAAGGCAGACAAATAGAGACAGATAGAATTGGTGTTATAGAGCGCTGGGGACCGTGTCAGCACCTTACAGATGTGCGGTCTTTCCTTGGAGTATGTGGAGTTTGTAGAAAATTCATTAAAGATTACGCAAAGATAGCCGAACCTCTAGTAAAGTTAACTTGGGGAAAGACACTATTCATATGGGACGTAGCACAACAGAATGCTATGGACAACTTGAAGAGAGCAGTAGCGAGTAGTCCAGCTATTCGACCTCTCAGGTATGATAGTGCCGCAGAAATCGGTCTATGCGTTGATACTTCATGGAAAGCGGTCGGATTCTACATATATCAAGTAGATGAGAACGATCCAACGAAGCAATATTATGCCAGATTCAGGTCAATAATGCTAAATGATAGAGAAGCGAGATTTTCACAGCCAAAAAGAGAACTATATGGTTTACTGAGAGCATTGAAGGCCTGTCAGTACTGGCTAATTGGTGTAAGGAACTTAGTCGTCGAAACAGATGCACTGTACATCAAAGGGATGTTAAGTAACCCAGGTATGGGGCCCAATGCGACCATTAACCGTTGGATAGAGGAGATATTGATGTTCCATTTCACGCTAAGACATGTGCAAGGAAGCACATTTCCAGCGGATGGACTATCAAGACGTGATCCGCAGCCAGGAGATGAAGAATATTCCATACCGGAAGGAATCGATATGGAGGACTTTGGACCTCTAAAGTTTGAGACCCAAGAGAATATTCCAACTCCAAAAGATTTGGAAGAGTTCAAGCACGATATAGATACGAGAGGTGGATATATGCACAGCATCGCCACCAGTATTGAAGACTTCGATTCTGAACTAGAAGAAGCAATACTGCAGGAATCTGCGTTAAGGAATGAATATCTTCGTCAAGAATCACAAGACATAGGTGTGGTACAATTCCTTAATGAGACTCTGTTGATACCACCATTAAGATGGAGAAATGACTATAAGAATCAGAAAGAATATATGGAATCACATCATACTCCAGGAGCTATAGCTCAGGACAAGAGGCTCTTTCACGTAAAAGAGTGGTTATGCGACCAGCGATTCCATCCAGAAGGCCTGAATGAGAAACAATACCTTAATTTCAAGCAGTATAGTCGAAGCTTTTGGCTGGATCCAGAAGATAGACTATATCGAAGAAGTGTTGACTCGAGATATAGATTGGTAGTAGATAAAACCCACAGAATGTATATGATGAAAGCAGCGCACAATTCACTAGGTCATAGAGGATTTTACGCGACTAAGTCCCTACTAGAACAACGATTCTGGTGGCCGGAGATGGAAAGGGATATTAGCTGGTTCGTGAAAACCTGTCACTTGTGTCAGGTCAGGCAGAAAACTATGCTCCGTACACCATCTCCGAGGACTCAGACGCCCTCTCTATTTCAGAAGGTTCACGGCGATACGATGATTATGCCGATAGCATCCAACAAGTGTCAATATATCGTGCATCTAAGAGACTCGCTATCATCTTGGCCTGAAGCTCGTGCACTGGAACATGAAAATTCGAAGTCAATTGCCAGATGGTTATTTGAAGATATAATTTGTAGATGGGGTTGCCCTGATGAGATAGTCACAGATAATGGTGGACCCTGGGTAGCAGCGATAGCTTGGCTAGAAATGAAGTACGGGATTACAGGAATCAGAATATCTCCGTATAACTCGCAAGCAAATGGAAAAATAGAGCGTCCACACTGGGATATTCGCCAGTCACTATACAAGGCGACTAGTGGAAACACTAGCAAGTGGTTCTATTTCCTACCACACGTCTTGTGGGCTGATAGAATAACTATAAGAAGAGGAATGGGTTGCTCACCATATTTCATGGTGACAGGTGCACATCCGATTATCCCACTCGACATTGTAGAAGCCACATGGTTAGTAAAACCTCCAAGTGGAATATTGTCGAGGGAGGACTTAATAGGAATGCGCGCACTGGCGTTAGCAAAGCACTCGAAGCATATCGACTTGATGCGAGAGAAAATAAGCCAGACCAAGTTAGAAACATTGAAAAGATATGCAAGAGATCACAAGGTGACTATACGCGACTATAACTTCGCGCCAGGCCATTTAGTCTTAATAAGAAACACAAGAGTAGAAGATAGTCTGAATAGAAAGATGGAACCACAATATTTAGGTCCCATGATAGTGATAAGAAGAACACGAGGAGGTGCATATATTATAGCAGAATTAGACGGATCCATTATGGGACGAGTCACGCAATTCCGAGTTATTCCCTACCACACTAGAGAATTGATTGAGTTACCCAAGAATATTCACGATTTAATAGACATCAGTCCGCAGACTTTAACTAGACTAGTTAAAGACCAGGATGGACCGTCTGGAGACGCGAATATTCGGTTAAAGAAGCAAAGAACATTTGGAATAGATAGGTTAAGAATGGAGTTTGATAAAGAAGATATCGCTTCAGGAGGCGAATATTCTGCCTCTGATAGTGAAGACTCGTCAGAAGACGATCCAATAGAGACAGAAGATGAGAATGATGACGACTTGCCACCAGCAAGCCGACTTAGAAGTGCAACTTTCAAGTCATAGTCACAGAGGTTGCACTAAGTGCGAAATATCACGGTATATCTCAATTCAGACAGGCATTCTGAGCGGAGCAAAAGACAGATATTTCGTTGTAAAGACCGACTACATCCTATACTAACTAGTATAGTGTGGGGGAGGTAATAGCTAAGAGTAAAGACAGTATGAAAAGCGAAACAGAAAGTACTAAGGAATGAATATTCTAAGCAGATTTATATCCAGAGACCGGCTCAGTGCCCTTGGAAAGAATCTCGACAGGAGTACTAGTACTAGCGACAGGAAGAAGGGATTCTAACTCCCTTACTACTCTGCCATGATGCTCCAAAATGAATTCCCTGTGCTTCAGCAAATATCCGATGCGATGCACAGTGGAAACGAGTTCATTTCTAAGGTCAGCCTTGCGAGAACGCAGGACAGTCTCGGAACAGCCATCAGAAGAACAAAAAGAGACGGTAGCACGCGCGTTGTCCAAGACAGCACAGCTCGCCTCGTTGTTAATAGCGAGATCGGCAGCTAAAAGATATATTCAAGTTAGAAACAAAATAGATGAAGAAATAAAATCGTACTTACCAGCAATAGTGTAAGGGGAGTCCTTAAAAGAATAGTGATAGTCTGCACGAGGACGTTTGCGAGACTGAGTAGTGGCAGCCTTAGCAAGAACAGCTTCGGTAAGCTGATAAGATAGAAAGGATAAGTCCATGATGGGACTATAGCATTAAGGAATGGCTACTTACCTCGGGATGCTTCTCTGTAGAGAACTTCTAAAAGAATAAGAATCAGTAAAGAAGTAAAGACAGAACGAAGTAATACGCCTTACTTTAACTTTGTTTTTGTGAAACTTGGGCATAGGAGTCTTGGCACCGGTGACGACGTTGCCAGACGAAGGATCAGGATTGACAACAATCTCAATGTCGTCATCAACAGACATATGCTGGAATCGTGCAAAAACAGCATCAGCAGTCTGTTGAATATATGCTAGAAAAGAAGAAATATACCGAGTCAGCTTCCACTGGATCGGCAGAGCTAGGGGTGTTACCCATGACGGCGTCCTCATCAGGGACTGCCATGACGCTCGCCTCCTCCTCTGAAGAGTCTTCAATATAGGCACGAGACTTGGTAAGGCGTCGAGTCCACTTGCCAGGCTGAGCAAAGATGGAAAGATTTCAGAAAATAAAGAGATAGTCGAACAAAGAAAGAAAGAACGCACCGGAGATGACTTAGACTTTCCTTTGGCAGCAGAATTAGCTGCAGCGCGAGCCAGCTGAGCGCGACGCTTGCGATCATTGTGAATTTGACCAGTAAAAGCCTTGAGGGTCTGGTAGTCGGGAAACGGCTGAATAGATGCAAAAGTTCCTTGAAGCTTTTCAAAACACTGTTTAATATGGAAAATAACATCCTCCAAAGTCTGGTTGCCAAGAACAGCATCAGGGAGGTCAACGAGTTCGAGCTAGAAAGAAAGGTTATTTAAATATTCACTTAGAAAAAGTGAAATATTCACCCCAGTCGAGACCACCGTCCTGCAGTGGGCCAGCTGAGCGTCAGCACTGATATTCAGGCTAGCCAGAGAGTCAGCGATCTTGAGACCCTCCTCAGCGTGAGCGACGATAGCGACAGTATCAACAATAGTGGACATATTGAGAATAGAAGAGAACACGAGATAGAGTTGAATATTAGAGTTGAAATGTGTTGGTGAAGAATATACCAATGGGGACATTGGATTTTATAGTGTGGGGGAGGGCCTAGAGACAACCCAAGCCTGAACGAAAATCTGGTGGACTCAGAGGAAATTTTTCGCAAAAATCAGACGTGACATGACGATTTGACAAAGGTTTGAGTCGAGACAGGTGTCTATGCATGAACGCCAACCGGAAATTAAGAAAGATCAAGAATATACACACTACCCTGAGGCGCAATCAATGGAGCGATTGGTAGTTGCGCCACCATACAGCAATAAGGCACCCCTTAGAGACAGAAAAACACACGGGATATTCGGGTTGAAAAACCTGGAAAGTTCTAAGTGAATAGTTGAGGACTAAAAGAAAAATATATTCAATATGTGCCGAAGCACAGAATAGACAGGTCACATAAGAGCGATAACCGCACTTAGACACACCAAATTGAAATCACAATGAGAGATATATTTTTTTTAAGTGCCTTTGGCACTGACACACAGATGTAAGCGAAGATATAGAAAATTTTGCCCTAAAGGCACGAGCAAGAAAATGATGAGACAAAGATAGAATGAACAGAAAAACCACTAGGACTACTGACCAACGAAGAAAGGAACGGAAGGGGGTCAAGAGGAGACGAGAATCATTTCTGTTCATCGGACTCCTCAATGTTTGACCTTCTCTTCTTCTGTGTATCCTTCTTCTCCTGGGCTTCATCAGCGCTAAGCTGGTCCTCCGCAGCCGAATCGTGGCCCTCCAGATCGACATCCTCCAGTCCACGAGCAGATGTCGCCGGAGACTCTGCATGGGGAGAGCCTGGGGACTCAGCTTGGGGAGATGCTGTTCGCTCTCCAGTAGAATGAACCGAGCTGCAGGGGTCGTGCGAAAGAGAAATGCCTGGCAGGACCAGTGAACTGTTGTCTTCAGGGCTGGCGACATCGAGCTCAGGAATCGGGATCGCATGGGCAGTAAGAGCCTGTTCGAGAGCAACGAAAAGTTGATGTGGGAGATCAGGGTCAGACAGGACGAGCCTCAACGAGCTGGGAGCCTCGGTACAGGCAACTCAGAGCGTAAGGTCGAACACGCTTCGAAGCGTGGCATGGTACTGTGAAGCGATGTTGGCAGTAGTGTTGGCAGATAGCTCGTAGAGATGCCGCAGGTCCAGAGCTTGTTCAAGATGCTTGCGCACATCTAGAAATGAAGAAAAAAAGGGCTTAGTAGATAATAAGAATAAAAGAAAACAGGACTCACTGGTCGGCGTCGCTTTGACATAGGCAATCGCTTGAGTCCTGATCTGATAACGGTCCAGAGGACCAGCCTTGAAGGAACAGACAGACTTGCTACCGTGATAGCAAGCATCGCAATTGTTTCCCCACCCACGGAAGATGCAGGGGACATTGTGGGCGCTCAAGGCACAATGTAGGCAGGGATAGTTGGGCTAGAAAAGGTTAAGAAGTGAGAAAAGACACTAGAAGATGGAACCAAAAAGAGAGACTTACGACGGCGTCGTCTTTGACGAGCTCACGGACTTCATCTTTCTTGATTGGTTCAGGCTCCACAGTCGGGAAAAGATAGACTAAGAAATAATGAAATAAGAGAGAAGAAAAGATGAAGAAAAGAGAAGGAAGATGTACCGCCCTCTCCGGGAATCATAGACGGTGGCGGATACGACTTGTGGTTGCGACGATTAATGATGGGGATCCCGCCGATCCCAGGTCCAGATGTGACGGTGTTCAGTTCTTCGAGGTTTTCTTCTTCATTTGCCTGGTCGTCCTCTTCATCACCAGGAGGGTCGCCTATGGACAAAAAGCGTTAGCAAAAGAAAGAAAAGAAAGCGGCAAAAGATGCTTACCAACCGGTTTGTGCACTGGAGAAGGCGAACGTTTAGCCTGTGAGCGAGTACTGCGAGACGGCGCGGGCTCACTGGCTAATAGTGACAACTGAAGTTTAGCGAAAAGTACGAGAAGAAAAGATAAGACGTACCGGTTTTCTTTTTGGATAAGATGGCTTTGGGCTTGTTGGTGACTGACTTGCCCCCTCTACTCTTCTTAGTGGGAGGCGCCTAGGAAAAATAAAAAGAAACTGAGTAAAATGACGAGAAAGAATAAGAAGAAAATACGGACCTCAGACTCCATGTCGGAACAATCGGCAAGTTGACGTTTACCTCTGGACGAAGCAGAAACCATGGGCAGCGGCTTGGCTTTGACGCGCTTCAAGTTGGCGGGCCCAGGCTTTCCAGTAGGCATAACTGGAGGCTGGGGATCTTTGGCGGTCCTGGCACGGACAGGGCGACGATCGTCGGAAGGCGCGGGTGTCTCTTTAGCACATTTTGACGCTGATCTAACTGCGTGAGAGGCTGGGATGCTAGACCCAGGGTGCAGCAGCATAGCCTATGAAGAAAATAAAAATAAAACAGCTTAGAAAAAGTGAACAGCCACGATGAAAGTGGGGATGTACGGTTTTAGATTCCTTCATAGTCAAAGACCAGTCTCCCCACTCCTCAACGTATGCGTCCGTAGAAAGGGCACCAGCTAGACGGGTCGCTGACTTGAGCAAATTGCACACGAAAGGCATGTGCTCATCTTGAGGGTTAGAGGACAGTTGATATCGAAGAGTGAGCTACCAAAAAGTCAGAAAGAATAAAAACAAAAATAAAGAGAAGCCCATGCACCAGTATAGGGTGAGCTTGAGTAAGAGCAGTTACCACATCGCGCTCTCGAGCGTTCTCCAAAGCGTCGTCATCGAAGAAGGGCAAGAGCCTTTGAAGATGGGGGTCGAGTTCCTTGAATGGGAACATGGCGAAGAAACAGCACGTAAAACAGAAGAGGACCGTAGAGTTGAGAAAAGCAGAGATGACAGAGAGCGAAAGAAAGGCGACAGAACGATGAGTCACGTCACAGCAGAGGGCTAAGAAGCAGCGTGACTTAGGATAATTTTTCAGAGGAATGTTCCCACCGGCAACTTCCAGAGCTGAAAGTTCAAGCTGAGTCTCAACGCGGCATGGATAACGCTGGTGCACAGACCCACCAGCGTTGAATATTGAGTCCAGGCTTGAATATACCAAGTATTGAATGAAGTAATGTGGATAGTAGCAGATAGAAAGAAGACCACGCGTATCGCCACCCCAAAACGGGCCATATGACAGGTGATGTCACCCCACGTGCGCGACGATCAGCAGGGCCGCTGTACAATGAAATAGTGATGGATTCACAGAACCAGATAAGAAAGAATATACGGACAAGTAACAGGAAGCACTGTGCCAATAAGGGTAATATCCCAGCAGCAGTGACCAGGGATGGTCACAATTATAGTGTGGGGGAGATGATACGCATGGAACATATCCACCCATAGATTTTGCGATTTGTATATATATACTTATCCAATCTATACTGTACTTGAATATCGAGAGCTAGGATTGAGCCTCCGGATCGCTAGCTAAAGCTATCGCTTTGCACTATACAATATACTAAGTGGCATTAGGACTTAGGAAAGATATCGCTACGAGTCGGACCTACCAGCCTAATATATACGCCCTAGTAGGCGAATATATGTCATAACAGTTCTAGTTGTGAGTTAGCTATTAAACCAGGAGTAGATATACCAGATAAAACTGTGAATAGTCGTGATAGTAGACGGAGCTAACATCCATTACAGGATAGCCAACGCTACCGGGATTGCCTTAGAGAAAGATATAACCCTGAAGAACCATGGGGTTCGCATCAATGATGAGACTATACTATCTACCGATCGATCTTCCAGGAATATTCTGACCGATCGCGTTGCATCAGATAGTTCTAGTTATAGCAAGTTTATGGCTACCCCTTAATCATGAATTGGCCTGAAACCAGGCAATGTGCGGGTAACTAAGTTATTCCATATGGCAGGATACACAGCATTCTGACTGCGAGGCGGGTAACCAAATATATCAGCCTAGAACATCGGAGGCTGCTAGCTAGACCAGGTTGCATAGCACGGCAGTAGGATATCTTGGGCTAGCTGTGACCGGTAGTAACTTACACTATAGTATATGACTAAATAGCCGAGGTAGCATGGACCGGTAGTAGTATATAAGGACTGTACATACGAATATACAGGAGGCTTCGCCACCCTGCAGTTTGACCGTATAGCGCAGAAGCTAAGGTTGAATTAAGAGGTATTAAGTCGAGTCTCGGACAAATAGCATATCGCTAAGTCCACTAAAGAATATAAAGCATATATTTGATTGTAAAAACATTGCAAGTCGCAGAGACCGCTGTATATTCAGAACGAAGCTTGAAGTGAAGGCATCGCAGCCAATATAAGCCAGTGAGCTAAAGATAGAGGCCAGTGCGCCCATATATCAGTCAGTGAACTGGAAGATCAAGGCAAAGAGCCATCTAACTTCGAGTTTTGAAGTCTATTCAGCATTCTAACAGACAAAGTTCGCTTGATTATACCACTAGACCACACACACATTGTATATCTGCTTTGTTGAAGTCAGATTTTCTTGAATATCCTCATTGTTTTCGTCTTTGAGTTGAATATTTGTGGACAAGTTTAGACTATTCAGTTTGCAGAGGTCTTCTATCGATCTCGAAATGCCCGAACTCATATATTTGGTGATTGTGAGCGCAAGGATTGCTTAGGGTTTAGTATATACGAGTTACACTCAGTATATATTTAGATTCTAGCTATCTCTGTACAATTACCAAGCACATCAGCGTTCCAGGCACGTTTTACTGTTTCTAATCAATTCTTTGTACTAATTTTCACTGTCACAGGCCTTGATGGATTTGAGAAGCAATGGCATTAACGCCCTCCCCCTAACGAACCCTGACAGATACATATTTCCTACATGGTTGCCAGCCAAGGAGGCTGACAAGGGGATGGTCAATTGTCACGTCAAATTTTCTGGAATCACAGACCCCAAAATGATCTTACACCTTCGCTCATGGGTAGCCGAATTTGAGAAGGATCGCATTTCTGTACTGTATCTCGTTGTCGAGAGAACAAGGAGTATGTTATCTCTCTTTTCATGTCTATAGAAGTCCCTAATGTTGTGTATGATCTAGACTGCAATGCTGCAATTTGCTTCATCTGATCTAGTGCAGAGATTCTGCAACATGTGTGCGTCCTGGGCACTGGAGTTGGGTGTCCAGGTATCTGTGGCACGTCATCGATCGCCAATTCAGCAGGGTCTCATCATGGCGCTAGCACTCGGGGCCTGTCGAACAGTTACTGTTAACTTGGCCAGTGAAAAGGACTTGACCAATTCAAATGATTATCTCCACTTCTTCAAGCGAATTGGTGTTATTACTCCAGAGTCAAAGTACGTTTGTTCTTTTCTTCCTCTGTGCATCCAGATTGGTGACATATACCATGTAGAGTTCAGTTCACCTCCCCAGTTCATGAATTGTGCATTTCATACGAAAAGTTGTTTTCTGCTATGTGATGCATTCTCGTCCTGGCCGATCTCAAGGTTGTGGGGAGCAAACATTCAACTCTGCCTGACTTTGAGGGAACCAGCGTGAACTTTTTGGGCACCCATCTAAACCCGTCTCCTGTTTCTCCCAGTTTATGGCAGTAATACTGGAACCACTCCCTCCATCTGGGATTGTGTACTCTATGAAAGTGCACATTGATGCATTCGAGTGGTCATGCACTTTTATTCTTTCATAGATCTGACCTCCCATAGCCAGTTAGCCAAAATAGACCGAGACCCTGGTCTGCAATCTCAGGAAAGGTCAGGTTTCATGGAACAATACCTCACAACGAATGCCTTGGACTTCCTTGATAACCATATTCCAGTGGGAAACATGACTGGAATTCAGGACGATATCCAGACGATGGCATAAGAGTCTTCATTCTGTTGTGGTGCCAAGTCATACGGCGGTATAAATGTGACTTTCTTCTTACACTATATCAAGTACCAATGAAATGTTTGCTTCTAAATCCTGAATGTGAGCGCAAGAGTTTGTGTTCTACATACTTCAATCATTCATCACTGTCGAAGTGTCTTTGTTCTTGTCCTCAATATATTCTCATCCCTCGAACAAACGAGGTACATGAATATCAGTTTCGACAGTTCCTTTCATATCAATTGCCTCTTCATCAAATGATTATTATTTAGTGAATATCTCAAAAAAAAAAAGGGTCCAGACTGTGAGTTCCAAACGGGAGACTCATCAGAATTTATGTGATGCAGGATCAAAGAGCACCACTACATTCTGAAATACTGACTCTGCCGACAAAAACCTGCCCCTCAGGACAGCGACTCAAGGCACCAGGGCATGGACATGGACATGGAAGGCGCTACCTTTGTGGACTGTGTGGACTGCGGCATCCTCCTTCCACATCAACTACCAGTATCACCAAGTCAAGCATAATGCTTGATACTCCCCTGCCCACTCCCGACAATGCTTATGTTGATTCGGACATTGATATGTCCAACACCCACTTTCCTCTCCCCCCACCATCTCCAATCTCCATGGGTAACCGTCACTGGATATAATACATTCCTCTGCCCTGAGCCATTGCCTCACCTCCTGCATGAAAATTTGACTGGGACATGGTGCCACCTGCACATTGAAGTCCCTGTCAATCCATCACCTACAGCAGTCCATCCATGTCCAAGCTGACAATATCTATCTCCCATCACTGAGTCCACAAAACCCAGTTCTCATCTGTCTAAGACTACTCTGCGGCTTGGTCTTCCTGCAGAGTTGTTCATCGCAGGTCCAAGGGACTGTCAGCTCCCTTGAGTTATGTGGGATGATGAATTGGATGTCAATCTCGAGGATCTACTAAATGTGTCGACATTCATGACTGCAGACTATGTCATTTTTTGTCTCTGTCAGATACAAGTGTTTCACTATCAGGTTGTGCATCACATACCACAAATCCGTAGATACATAGAACAATGATAATTATTAATGAGCCACAATGGTGCTAAGACATCGAAGTTGTACATTTCTAGTAACAAGGAAAGGCTTCTCGAAAGAGGATGAGAATATATCACACTAGCTCTCACCCAGGCTTCTACCTGTCATTCTACTCTGACCACATACTCCTGGTGCTCTACCCTGGTAGCACCATACTATTATCCAGCCCTACTCTACAAAGGTTGTTGCCAGCTCGGCTTCAGCTTCATCCAATCAATGAGACGAGTCTTTTTCAGCGGTTCACCACTTGATGAAGCAACGAAAAGACCTCGAATGTGTTCTTTAACCTCCATCAGGGCCTCCGGTGTGATGGTTCACCTCCTCTTCAACTTCTGGGTCTGGGAAGATGTTGGAGTATAGTCATCGGTGTCACATGTCCATGTTGGGTCTGGCTGGTTGGTGTTGGGGTTCCATGGTGGTGAATCAACAAGGGGGTTGGTGGAACTGTGGTATTGAATTGCCTCAGCCTTTTCATCAGCCACGTTATCATAGAATATGGCGATTTGTGCTTCGAAGTCATAGATTTCCACATCCTCTGGCTTCTGATTATCAGTAAACCAAGAGTCGAGCAAACTCAAGACGACTAACCATGATCACATCAGGTAGAGTATTTGAGAACATGGGTAAAACATCCCTGGCCATTCCGATGACAATGTTGTGATCCCGATTGATGATCTTGATCCCGCTGATCAAGCTGGATATGAATGACTCGTTGAATGAGAGTTTGTCTGGGCTGAGGAGGGTGCCAGGAGAGAAGACCAGGTGATTGCTGAACACAACAGTAGGATGATGGTCAAAGGGTAGGAAAGTGGTGATATCCTTGGCAATATTGTCTGTATCATCTTCAGCAGATGGCAGCCATCCTGCATTGTCAAACTGTGTGAATTCGAGAAGGGTAAAGAAAATGCCAACGATAAGGATGAGGTGATGTTTTTCTTTAGTCTTATCTAAGCACATGGCCAGGTATCCTTGAGTGAGGGCCTGGAAGATGTTCTCCATCTCTATGAGGCACCACCAAGCATCCCAGTCGCAGATATCAGTTAACCAATTGAGGATTGGCACTTCAGAAAAGCTGTGTTGAATAGCAGGAAACATGAATATAATTATAAGCACTTTACTTACATTGACCTTGGTCCATGACATACAGGCACTTGACTTCCACTAGAAGGGCATTTGAGGATTTGACCATAGGTTTCTTATCAGCAGGGCTATTTGTGGTGAGGATGCAGAGGATGAAGTCCAGAATTGCAGTGCGTGTCATGCGGTACTGAGCCAAAAGTTCAGCAAGTCAGTATTGGGGGCATACATCTAGTGATGCACTTTCTTTGAGGACAAGAAACAGGCTGAAGTAGTGTAGCATTGTGGCCACAAATGGATAGAGCCAATCCTTGAATACAGCTTCTTTATTTGCACAGAGGACTTGACGCCATACTAAGTGTCGGAATTGGTGGTCTAGAGGTCGCTACATAATGAGTACTTACATGTGAATGTTCAGCTCGTGACATATGGAAAGGTATACTCTTACAGGTTGTGCTGTTGAGAATGAATCTGACATGTCAGGTAGTTGCCATGATACTTGACAGAGAATGCAAACTGTAGAGGCAGCAAAGGGATGCTGCATCGTCGTCATGTTGTGTGAATTTGCCCAATGTGATACTCACATCAGCTGTGATGTGACACTCTCTTAGTCTATATCTATTTGGCAACACCTTCTCATTCATCTCCTGACACTTGCCACAACTTCTGCCTGAAGTGTCTTCCTGTCTGCCCACTGTCACGATTGCAGACTGGAGTGGACTTGGTCGATTGCCACAGTCGGCATAACCCCAACTGAGCTGCAGGCCCTTGGTGGTGTATCAGCACATGACGAGTTGAGTATTTTCCACCTCCATGACTGTGATGTCACAACCAAAAAGGGCATTTTCAGACAAAGTGCACAGTGTACATCGCTGAATCTGAGAAAACCTTGTAAGGTCTTACATCCAAATATCACTGGCATAATGTGCAGTGAGACATACAATATGGAGTAACATTATAGCTTGCCTTATAAAAGAATATATGGGCAGGTCAATTTGATAATCCATATCATGCGAGTGTGCTCATGACACAACATTATAATTCCCATCACTATGATATCAAATCGTAATGGTATATAATGCTCCATTGTGATGATAAGCATGCACCATGTACAGATGACATGCTCATCAAAAGTTATTATGTACTCGCAATAGTAATTCATAATTCCAAGTGATCATCACACAAATTCAAGACAGCGATAGAAATAATATATATTGTCAAACATATTACTACTGAGGCTATGACACCCATAGGCATGCCTGTCGCTGCGCTACAAGTGATTTCCTCAAGTTCACAACTGTTGTCTTTGCCTGCAGTTCCCTAGCAGAATAAGGAAAGGCACATCTACCAAAGAGAATCACTCATCAGAGTACCATGGAAGAAACAAACCATATACCTTGTCCACTATTCAGGGAGCTTGTTGGCAGCAACCTTGACTCAGGATCAGCAGGGCCTTCAAAATAATTGATACCATGAGATTGAAATGGAGCTATAATCAACCATTAGTATACAGTTGCACATGAGAAAAGGGAATATACCAAGACAGCCACATAAGTAATGGTTCGAGAGGTCACTGGACCATCAAGGCATCACAGTCTATACCCGAAAGCCAGCCTATAAATGATCTGGACTGCGAGATATTAGATGGTAACTCCATATTGGTAGTTAAGACCTACTCAGCCTTGGCATCCTCATCTTCGGTAGGCCCAGTTTCGTCTTCTTCCTCTGCTGCAGCTGAACGATGACCTGCCTCTGCGAGGAGACAAGACAATGGCCCATACATGGCCATGGATTTGCAGAGCACGTAGCCTATGGTGAGGTCAGACCTATAGTAGACCATTCAGCAGGTTTAATTAGAATAAACAGACAGCATACCTTGTGTGCTTCGTATTCCTGAGGGCCTCTGCTAATGCCATCTTGGTCGCTTTGAGCTCTCAGTGTGTCAACACATACTCAGCTCAGGTGGAAGCATGGAAGTGGGAGGTGGACTAGGAGAACGACTAGTATTCGATCATGAGGATGTTGGAGGTGAGAGAATAAAGTAGATGTCGAGAATTTCCCTGGTTTATAGGTGTCATCCCATGGGAAAATCAACAGAGTCATGGTATGCACATGATACAGAATTGCTGCTGATTAGTATCGCCATGTGATCCTATTTTCAACTCTGCTGCAGATGCCGCTTCATCTTAAAGTCTTACTCTAACATGGTGGCATCATGCATAGGTACTCAGCCCCATCAGGGGAGGCTTCAGAGGAATATATGCCGGAAGATGCTCACAACAAGGATGAGGACTTGGAATATTATATCTTGAGTCTTGCCAGTATTTTGAAAAAGAGCTGGATGGAGAAGAATCAGAAGATGAGTATGTCTCCACAAGCCCAGGATGGAAGAAAACGAAGATGACCCAGTATGATGAAGAGGGCCCAGAAGATCTTGTAGATTCTGAGAAAGACATCAATTAGGGACAATTAGAAAATTACAATACCTCAGAGTGTATACAATAACCCAGAGTTGGAATTGTACTGCTCAAAAATATTCCTAGAAGGCAGACTAGTGTCATATAATGAATGTGTAATAATATAGCCATCTGATGACCTATTGTAAAATGCCTGCTAGGATGGCAATGAAATGATAATGTGGTATAATACTGACAGACAGTGGATATGTGTTAGGGCCTGACTCTCATGTGACTCAAGATTGGATGATTGCTAAGCTGTCTCGCGTTTGGACAATCACTTTGGCAATGCCTTGGATAATCTCGAGGTGATGAGAGAGTCGCTTACTGGAGAAGCTCTCAGCAAGTGAGCAGACAAGTAAAGTTTATGTGATGTTAAACCTTAGCTCGAAGCTGAGGTTGTACAGTGAAACATAGCTACTTAAATACTAAAGAGTAGGTACTATTAATAGCTATGAAAGTTTTATCGAAGTAGAGAGGCGTGCTGGTCAGGTGATGAGCATGCAATATCATGTGTTGTCCATCAGGAAAGTTTTGTCGAAGTTGATATCGGTGATGGTGAGGTGATAGTGCATAAGCATGATGACACTGATAAGATGCGATGAGACTGAGATAAGGAAAAAAGTTAATAAATCATAACAATATGATCATATAAGGTCAGAGAATATAGTGTCACCCTGATGGTCGGCTATACTTGTCATAATAGGAAATCTGCTTTTCCCAGATTCAGTGATGTAACAATTGGCTGACAACGTTACATTCATCAGCAATTTCGCACCTTTATAGGGACTATAGATATTATAGGGTGTATAGGGCATTTTTAGGCCCATGTCCTCTCCATGATAACAGCTTACATTGGCTGAGTTGGACAGTCCTGCAGGCATGATTGACTGTAAATATAACACCGTGTAAACCAATTTTCATGGGGAAAAAAATTTATTGACAAATATACAGAGTATAAGTACATCAGGAGAGCTATGCTAGGTGACATGGGCATGCCATAATCACACTGTCCTGTAGTCTCTCACCCGTTCTCAGACAATTTTTCTTGTGCCTGCCACTTTGTTGCTTTCTTCCGGTAAGATATTGGAAGGTGGCATTGGCCATGAGGAAACACAGCGGATAGGGGAAGCCACCAGTGCTAAAGCCCAGGTGGCTATGCAAGGTTGAGGGTGGTCGACAAGGGGGAGGGTGTTGGCCATGATACTGGTCGCTGTTACTGCTGTTGTGGAGATATGGGATTCAAAATCAGTCACAAATAATCAGAAATCATCGCTGAATCCGGGAAAAGCTGATTTCATATTATACCAATTATAGCTGACTGTCAGGGTGACACTATATTGTCTGACCTTATATGCTCATATTTACTGTCCATCACTATTATACCACATTTTTGTTTCACTGCCATCATAACGGGCATCTTACAATGGGTCATCAGATGGCTATAGTATTACACATTCATTATACAATGCTAGTCTGCCTTCTAGGAACATTTTTGAGCAGTACAATTCCGACTCTGGGTTATTGGATAGAATCTGAGGCATTATAATTTTCTAATAGTCACCAAATCCTTCATTGTCATCTTCCTGATAATCTACAGGATCATTGTCTGAGTATTCTGGGTCCTTCTCATTACAGTCATCTTTGTCTCCTTCCATCCTGGGCTCGTGGTCATAATTACCTTCTCCATCCAGCTCTTTTCAAAATTAGGACTCAAAATGAGTTCCAAGTCCTCATCCTCGTTGTGAGCATCCTCTGGCATATATTCTGGATCCATGACACCACCGTGTTAGAGTAATGAGGCGGCATCCGCAGCGGAGTTGAAAATAAGATCACATGGTGATCCTAATCCACAGCAATTCCATATCATGTGCATACCATGACTTTGTTGGTTTTCCCATGGGACAATACCTATAAACCAGAGAAATTCTCAATGTCTGTTTTATTCTCCTGCCTTCAATGTCCTCATGATCAAATACTAGTCGCTCCTCTAGATTCCACCTTCCACTTTGTTGCCTCCACCTGAGGGAAACTGTGAGGTAGCTGAGTATGTGTGCAACACCGAGGGCTCAAAGCGACCAAGATGGCATTAGCAGAGGCCATCAGGAGTAAGAAGTGTGCAAGGTACACTGTCTGTTTATTCTAATTAAACCTGCTGAATGGTCTACTATAGGTCCAACCTCACCGTAGGCTATGTGCTCCACAAATCCATGGCCATGTTTGGGCCAATGTCTTGTCTCCTCACACAGGCAGATCATCGTGCAGCAGCAGCAGTAGAGGAAGAAGACAAGGCTGGTCATACCACAGATGAGGATGCTAAGGCTGAGTAAGTTTTAACTACCAACATGGAGTTACAAGTCTAATGTCTCGCAGTCAAGATTATCTATATGCTGGCTTTGGGGTATTCGCTCTGGTGCCTTGACGGTCGTTACTCTCGAACAATTGCTTATGTGGCCATCTTGGTGTGTTCCCTTTCTCATGTGCAACTGTACACTAATAATTGATTATAGCTCCATTTCAATCTCACAGATGTGTCAGTGTGGCAGGAGGACTTGCAGCCGCTTCAGCTATGAGTTCCTATGGAACTTTGTGGTTGATTATTTCGAAGACCCAGCCGATCCTGAGTCAAGGTTGCTGCCAACAAGCTCCTTGAATGGTGGACAAAGTATGTGGTTTACTTCTTCCATGGTACTCTGATGAGTAATCCTCTTTGGTAGGTGCGTCTTTTCCAATTCTGCTAGGGGACCGCAGGCAAAGACAACAGTTGCAAACTCGAGGAAATGACTTGTAGCGCAGCAACAGGCATGCCTATGGGTGCCATAGCCTCAGTACTCAGTAGTAGTACATTTTGCAATATATGTTATTTTCATTGCCATCTTTGAATTAGTGTGATAATAAACTAGAATTATGCTATTGCAAGTACATGATAACATTCGATGAGTATGGTGAATACCTATCATGATGGTGGAGTATCATATATCTTGGCGAGGCCGATGTTCAGTTATGCTTTGATATCACAGTGACATGGATTATAAGGTCATATCATGAGCACGCTCAGATGATATGGATTATCAAATTGACCTGCACATATATTGTAATACAAGGCATGCCATAATGTTATTCCGTATGGTACGTATCACTGCACATTATGCCAGTGATATTCGGATGTAAGACCTTACGGGTTTTTCCCGGATTCAGCGATGGCCATTGTACAGGCGAAGGCATGAAGAAATAATAGAAGTAAACCGAAAGGAACAGTAATACAAGGGCGGAATTTCAAAAACCCACATGAGGTCAGGTGCTTATTAATGCTGTGTCCTTTAGTCTTATCATGACTACCACCACGACGAACGTAGCCACCCATCCCCGCAACTTGAATGCCATCAACACCAAGGAAGCCGATGGACAGTTTGAGTTTGACGAGGGTGCAGCCAGCAAGGAAGAGAGCGATGTCACTGAGGAAGGGAATGATGACGGCGGGGAAGAGGGTGACGACAGCGTGCATGAATGGTCGAAGGTGCGAACGAGCTTGACACTCGTTTCATGCCTTAATCGTTCCCCAGTCCCTCACTTTTGAGTACATGGCCGAGCATGAACCCTTCGCCGCCCTCCCTGTCAACTACCTGCGTTTCACTGGGTGCGCCAGATCTCCCCCATTGTTTGCCCTTGGCATCGGCGTCCGTGATATGAAAGATGGCTACGATTTGGCTCGCTGTCTCGCGCCGAATGAGCCCGATAAAGATTCTAGCGTGCTCCTCGCCGTCCTCATCCATGGGCTCAGGGACCGTACAAATCTCCACGTTCGAGCGACGCCAGTTCGTTCAAAGGAAGTCAGATTTGTCTTCTATATCGTGACGTCCTGGGACGAAGATTTCACAGATGCTCCGACCCAGCGCGACACGATGAACGCAATGCTCCGCGAGATCAACTGGAGAGAAGATATGAAATGGTACATCGTGGGAACCTGGGCGGATAAGTGGCGCGAAGACTACAATAGAACCCGTATTGGATCGCAATTGATGGTTTCTTGACCAAGTATTTACTTCAAATGTCTTTCGCCGTTTTTTCCTTATTCGTATGTACGTGGCCAATGGATGAGAAATACTGTACCCACATGTAGGGGAGAAACTAGTACACGAGCGTGACAGTCTGGCCGCAAGCGTATAAGAGATAGTGGACTTTGAGTATCAAGGCCGCGCTTTGATAACAATAAATAACAAAAGTACTTATCGCGTACGTGAAGCTGTACAAGTCATAGAAAAAGGACACTGGGTATCAAGGTTGCATCTACATCAAGAGCTCGAAGATAAATCCTTTGTATTTATTGCTATCATTTGAGTCGCGGTTGTGTCGGGTATGAAGCTAAGCCGTAAGCTGCGAGTCAGAGATAAAGCTCGGACTTTGAGTACGCACGATTTACGTCCAAATGATAGTAATAATACTTCGAAACTAGTCTGATTCTTGAAGCTTGATAGGAAAGCAGTTGATCACGAAATCGCAGAAATTTGAAGACCCACTGTCCACACGACCGCCCACCAGGGTCTCTTATTACAGTAAGAGTTCCCTGGGCGCTCACAGTTAGACAAGGTCTCGTAATCTTCTAGTTTGATTTGACTTCCGACGGCTTCCACTAATAGCCATTACGGTCAGTTTTCTGGTGCAACTGGCCGTGAGAACCCAGTGGCTAGCAAGCCTATATCCGATCACGGTGCCGTTGGTTGCTTTGGGTACTGTGGGAATGTTTTATCTTTTCTCCATGCTGCGTCTCAGTGCATTCAGACCAGCCCATCGTTCTGGCCTCATTTTTCTCAACGTAGGTGTCGAATCACTTGCAGAACGATACTAGAATCCTAACTGCCATCAAGGCGAACCCGACAGAATCGATACCTGGAGTGAATTGATCACCTACTCGTCCGACTTTTCAATGAGGACACGCCGACACAGCTAAGGATTGTGTTCGAAGATGGAACTTCGGGAGCAGTCCTGAAGGTTATGATGCTCTGTCACCCCACTATCTGCTATCAATACAGCGGCCCTTGGGACACTGGGTATGTCAGAACCTCGTACGCCATGACGGACATACCAAACAACGTCCAGGAAAAAGACGCCCTGGAAACAACCTCTCAGCATGGTGTGCTGCGGTCTTTGATTTTGACTCACCCAAGAGGATCGCTGCAGCGTGTTATCTGGATATGCACGAGGCGTTTCAGGCGCGCTTCACCGTTTCTAATCGATCTTTTGTACTAATTTTGTCTGTTACAGGCCTTAAGAAGAAGGGACGGTATCAGCATTCCCCCAACGGGCCCCGACGGATGTATATTTTCTAAGTGGTTCCCAGCCGAGGAGGCTACCCAGGAGATGAACAATTGTCGCATCCAGAGCGCTAGAGTTTGGTGTCAAAGTATATGTGGCACGCCGTTAATCGACAATTTACGGGGTCTTGTCACAGCGCTAGCACTGGTATACTCCCGGTGACTAAGTCGTAGCATGGTATGATTACAGCGCGACAACTTTGCTGTCCACATGCAAAATACCATCATTACGGCACCTCTCCAATTTCCCCCAGAACAGACGTACACTGGCATCCCCATACCGATCTCTCTGCTCAGGCTGCAAAAATTCGATACAAATGCTAACGCGCCTCTTGAACCGCACCATCACGCTATCAACATCCTTCCATAGAGCGTCATCTGAAGTGTTTAATGGTTTGAAGTCAGATACTCGCAAGATGAGGACCGCTTCTTCCGATGCGGCGGATGACGTCCCCCCAAAATGCAGACCACGCAGGCCATAATTGGCGGCGCGTACACCGAGCATCGGAGGATGCACTTTATACGTGGGATGCCGCTGAGATCCAATTCTCCCTGCCGTGGCGTAGCTGCTTATCATCATCATCTATCTGTGAAGAATTGGAGTGAAACATCATACCGAGTGCTAGCAGATGCAGGTGCAATTCTTCCAAGGTATCCTTTGTTGCCATGAGCAGTTTTTGAAGCGCCGGGAGATACGCAGCAGTTGTCATCCAGAACTGAAGTCGCTTGAGACAGCCGAAATCAATTGTAGATGAAACCCTTAGCGTCTCGTCGACGAATTCATTGGTTTCTTGCTCTCCTGTCTGCAGGGATAGACCTCGGATGGCGCATCGTCGAGATGGCACCATGCTGGACGGCAGGACTGTTCCAATACGGCTATCTGTGAATTTCAGGCTATGGATCTACCTACGGAGAGCAAACAGTTCGAAGAACTCTTCTGAGGTCCTGAACATCATCCCGTCAAACGAGACGTCTTGGAGTCGGAGCCGGGAAAGCGCATGCATCAAGGCGCTGCCTATGAAACTCGGGGGCGTCCGTATGATGGAGAGGGCTTCGACGTTGGGCAGCTGCTCGAGAATTTGGGGGATGATCTTTCTGTCCGAGTTATGGATGTGGACATTCTTCACATAAGATGCTATTTGGGACGAGCTAGACAAGAGGCGAAGCAAATATGAGTACGGTGTCGTATCGCAGTGGGAACCGAAGAGGGTAATGGTGGCGAAAAGACGTTTCTGGGATGACCACCTCAACACCCGGTTAACGAGGCTACTGTTAGAATAAGGAATTTCCTATTTAGGTTTCGAGCTTGCATGAATATTCGAGCTCGTTCTGCCCATATTCCCCGAGACGCTTACTCATTTTCTTAGTAACAGATTACTGATTATTCTAGTATATTCTACATAATCTTCGTAGTATAAAAGCCTGTAGTATGTAGGGCATCGCTAGCGCGATTGCCGTGAACATTAGTTCTGTGATTGCTTACCTCATGAACCGCGAGTTCTAACAACTACATGATATGAGAGTCTCCTTGTCGTCGCAGCATTCTTCTATGATTGTGTCAAGCAATTCGTTTGGCAGCATGAGGAATGGTTGAGAGGACGGGAATGCCTCGGGTATTGGTGAGTGAGGGCTATAGGTGGAGATTGTACGGCTTTGAACCTGACGTTCGTGTTCTTACAGATTCAGCCATTTTGGCGCGATGTTCTACTACGATGATGACTGTAGACATGTTCCATACAGGACGTCAGACACACGAACTCAAGGCGTCTTCTCTACTTTGGGAGCTAGGAACTCGAAGGAGTGCGCAAATGACCACCACCGTGCGTGGATTCAAGCTGCCATCCGCTTATGGAGTAGAATTACCCATATCACGGATTCTACCCTCTCGACTGTTGATGATGAAAGCAGACGTGCACGATGTTGAACCACCTGATATCTGTCGATGCGTACAAAGATGTACTCCCCTATGCCGGACTTTCGGAGGATCTGGGTATGACTCGCGTGCAATCACCTGTGATGTTACTATGGGAGAGTACCTTCGTGGGCGGAGAGCAATCAGAAGATCGTGATGATTGTATCGAGAAGACTTGGGATTTCAAGGCCCGTACGGGTCACGCTACGGTTAACTGTGCCTTCTCATTGGAATCAGCTGGAAAGTTTGCAGTCTTGGATGAATAGGTACTCTATTGACTACCTGGGGCTTGGGATGCCGGAAAGTCACGATGAACGTTGGGCCTGCTGTTGCGCAGTTTTCGTTTGGTCTGACTCCTATGTTCCTGAGCTGCACTGCACTATCATCCAAATCCCTCTCCATTCAGGTAGTAGGGAGTCTTTCCTGTATGTCGCGGCATATTGGGCTGCTCCCTGTTTAATCATATAATGTGGCCAATATTCGTCAAGAAGCTCATGCAACGGTAAGCTGTCAGTCCCTCTTTCTATGTTTATACACATCTTAAATAAACTTGTATTCAGGTATTATCGGTCACTTCTCGGCGGTGGATGCAATAAACATTGGCACCTGTGCTCATGTTCCTATGATTCTCGACTCCAGATTCTTGGATAATCTCACACTTTCGCAGCTTCTTGCTACTGTTCCAACGTCGTCTTGCAGTGCAGGCATTGCTATTGAGCTGCCATCTCGCATCACTCATTCCTCGGCTGCAGTGACCGTATATCCTTCCTGTACGGCGGTGAATTCCTGAGTGCCCGAGTATATTCTCGAGGCGGTGGGTCGGACCTTTGCACGGGGCTACTATCCCGACAGCGATACGACGCTACAGCATGGAATTAGGTCGCCGTATGACGGGGGCTGCATTGTGAGTGGCGCTGTCCTTACCCCCTTAGCTTGTGTTTAATTATTAGCAAATTGTTGTGTCCAGGCAGGTTCGGCCATTTCTGGACTGTGAACGCTGCAGTTGTCAAGCGACGTACCAGTACTGGCTTGTTGCCCTTATCAGGATATGCGATTATGAAGCCGCGGACGTGTTGGGTATGTAGTACCTATTACGTTCACCAAAATATAGCTTAGAGCAATATATTTTATCAGACCTTATGACTAACGGCAAACGTCTCTCGCAGACATGACTAGAATAACGCGTGGACAGCGGTTATCTTTCCTCCAGTCATGCTCCGTTGGAAGAATATTCCAATTCGTAGAACTGAGTACGGAGGAAGAGCACCAGATGGTCATATCCCCTGACCTGCGATTCTGATGCTCAGTTCAATGATCATTTTCTTCGCAGCCTAATTCTGCGTACCTAGTTAACTCGACAAATTCGTGGCCGAATTCTGTTGGGTAGGCTCGTTCATTACCTCTCATAGTAGCCAGAATCGATGCACGAAGGCCCCTAAGTATTGAAACGATATCAACTTTCGATGGTGTTCCCAGGTTATGGTCTAGTTAAAACTTAACTCGATGAGTTCGTGGCCTAATTCTTTTGTGCAGGGATCAATCATTATCTCCAGCACTCGCAGAAATCGACGCCGAAAGGCCCGCAGGAGATGCCCCACCAATAAATGGCTTCGAATATTTACTTTCACAACTTTCTTCACGTCGCATCGTCCTTCTCATTCTTTTCTGTCTCTGTATACTATCAATTTACGGGTTTTTTTTTGCGTGTACGTTCCTCCTCCCTTGTATTTGTATAATAATACTCAACTAGTTATCAGGACGCACCCCTGACCGTGGTCAGTCCCTTTTGCTTTTCCTTTTTTTAATCTTCCATATACGACAATACTTTGCGACCGGTGAGCTTTTTTTTTTCAATCTCTAAGCATTTATTTATATCCTGAAAATAGTAGACTATTGTGAGCACTCCTAAGGCTGGGTATAACTGCGATGGTCACAGACGCCGGTGACCACGAATAATTATCCGTCGCCTATTGTCAGCATGATTTTAATCATGGCTTTGGTGAGTGGAAACCAGGGTTTATTGCATGACCTACACCGGCGCGTTCTGTATCATAATAGGTGTCAGTACTGGAAAATGCGACCAATGAGAGTTGCGCTCCATCTTTCCGTATGTTGCTGGTCTTCCTGTAGGTACGATATCATGACGGCGGCCAAATTAGCGACAACTTCCGGAGTCTCTGGCTTGTAAAATAATGTACATGGGCACTGAAGGACGATGGTTCATCATGAGGAGCCCCGAGCGAATTATCAACATCGATGTAGCGCTCTGGAGGTGTGAATGGCTAGGAGATGTCATTAGTAAATAACTTCCAATATTTTACTTTCACGGCTTTCTTCGTGTCGCACCGTCCTTCTGGCCCTCGATAATGCAGAGCCCGCTCCGCCGAGGCCCGCGAGTCCACATCTCTTGTCTCCTCCACCTACGCCCCCTCCTTCTCGTCGACGCGCTGAAAAATCAAGAGCAACGAACCTTGGTCCTTCGTCTTCCGGTTCCCAACGCGGTACACAACGAACATCGAGAGCAACCCATCGATACAAGTAGCCCTATGTCTTCTAGACCTCCCACTCCCGTATCTCCTCGTCCTAATCCTCGACGAATAACCTCTCATCCTGAAAAGCCGAGAGAGCCTGTTGCTTCAACCTACCCTCAGTGCAGCAGAACACCCGGCGGCAGGCACGCATGGAAGATCAATGCCAATGCCTTCCAGTGCACATATGCGTGTAGCATTTGTGGCATCAAGGTGAAGGAGAAGGCCTTGAAGGGTTTGCCCAGTGATGGGAGAAGGTGGGACGCTTTTTCTGTGACTGGATAGTCCAACGTTCGATCCCGGAGATTCTTTATTTTTCTTATTAAGCTTCGGTTGTTGGGTCTTTTTAAATGCTTATTTCTCCAAACCTCCTGCGATAACTATCTCCTTCCGCCTGCTTCTTTTCTTGGACGATTCTGTGCGCTGCGATACCCTCATATGTCTCCCATCTATTGTTGTGGGTTATAGACAAAATCACATATTTTTCAAGTTTTCTGCCTTGGAATGAGTATTCACAGGTAAATGCAGGTATTATGAAATGTTTGTAAGTAATCAGAGGTAAAGCAAGGTAAACATAAGTAATGATAGGTACGGATGTAGAATGCCATAGGCGACAGCTTGAGATAGTGCACTACTTAAGAATACCAGGAAATACTTCGCATTCCCGTGGGCACATCGACATAGGCCCAAAATGGAATGACTGTTACGGGGTCCTCAGGGTGCATGTGCCCATATATAGTGTTGAACGAGACACGTGAGCCCTGACCGTATACCCGACTTATTACTTATTCCGTACGCCGCTCATTTACTTTTTTCCTACTCCTATACTTCACCCGACAGTATATATACCTGGTAGTTACTTCCGCATCCTCAGTCGTTTCACCCGTACTGTGCCGACTGAGGTATGTGATACTTAGCTCGTATACCTAACATACTTACTCATACACTCGTTAGTTCTGATTACATTGTTCTTATTACTTTAGGTATGGTTCGCTACCAACCAATACAGTCGTTTCACCCGTACTGTGCTGACTGAGTTCTGATTACATTGTTCTTATTACTTTAGGTTATGTGGCCCCGGCCCTGCCTCTGAACCAGTCAAGAACACGCAGTACATTTTACCCACAAGAGCGACTCAATACCCACAACACCCCCACACGAAAAAAAAAAACCATAACCCCTAAACATGTCGACGACTAGCCCATCCATTACTCAACTCCCCGAAGCCTCCCAATTCAATGGGAAGAACCTCGCATCATGGAGGATCAAAATCACTGAGATCATCAGTGGTAAAGGCCTCTGGGGGTACGTGGACGGGTCAATCCCATGCCCACCCACCGCGCAAGCGACGACAGGCACGGCACCGACCACTACCCCACTTCCACCAGATGCTACACCCCTCTACTCTTCCACACCGTCATACGATGAGTGGAAATTCCGTGACTCCCATGTACGCTCCCACATCATTCTCAACGTCTCCGACCCTATAGGTTTAGGGGTTAAGACGACGGGAACAGCAAAGGAAGCATGGGACTCAATCATTGATACCTACGCCGTCCAGAATGACATGGCTCTGTCTGAAGCCCAACGTATCCTGGGAGAGACGAAGTATACGGAGGGTGCCGACATGGATGCACATATCCAGGACCTCCGTACGAAGCGCACCGCAGTCGATAACCTATCCGAGACAGGACGGGAATTGACTGACAAGGACTTCAAAGGCATCATCATTCGCTCGCTTCCCTCTACCCCAAATTGGCTATCAATCATACCATCCCTATACCAGTGCAAGACATCAGTCGAAATCATTTCCCTCTTAAAGACCCACCACATTACCTTGTACCCTGCCAAGACTGACACGTCTCTCGCTCTGAACACGAAGTCTGCGACTGGGAAATGGTGCTCCAACCCTGACTGTAAAGCCCGTAAGCATTCGACCCATAACATTACGGACTGCTACTGGCCAGGGGGAGGAAAGGAAGGCCAGTTCCCCGAAAATTTTGGGAGGAATAGGCGGAATAACCAGGCTAACACGGCGTCGACTGCGCAAACGACAACGACGAGCAACCCACCCCAAGCAAATTTGACGATCGCCCATGTCCCCCATATTGCATTCATGGCACAGATGCCGCACGGGGAGGAGCGAGAGCGAGGGGTAATAGTAGAGGATATAATCTTCGAGGGGAATATCATGGTGTTCACAGGTGAAGGGGACGTCACGCCCAACCCCAAAGACGACGAGGAAATGGGCGATGTAGAGATGCCCCACCTCGAAGATGTCGATGCCGACTCGGACTCAGATGCTGAATTCGAGTTGACCCATACTCCCACCGAATCTGACTTTGAGGTCCTATCGTCAACTACATCAGAGTTTGACGTACTTGAACTGGCCGAGATTGACGAGGATGAAGCTCTGAAGATAGATCTTAGCTTATTTGAAGTCGAAGAATTCGTGTGCGACGCACCAGTTGCTGATAGAGCATACGTCTCGACGACGTTTGAAGGCAGGAACCCAACGAAATCCCTACACTTCCTGGACTCAGGAGCAAGCGATCACTTTCTAAAGGATCGTAAGGGCTTCACGGAGTATACAGCTCAACCATATCGCACCGGGTCTTCGGCAAAGCAATCAGAGGGTGGATTTGCGATCCTGGGCGTAGGGACAGCTAGCAAGCTCTTCCGTCGAAAGACTGGGGAGAATAAGTTAGTAAGGTTGACATTCAAAAACGCACTGTACGCACCCTCGCTGGCTGCGAATCTCATCTCTGTTAGTGCCCTGGATGCAGCTGGGTTCTACACCACGTTTGGAGGAGGTCAAGCCATCGTCAAGGATGCTAAGGGTGCCGAAATCTTCACCGGACAGGGCGAAAGTGGGATGTATGTCCTAGAATGTGTTGATGAGGATGGGGAGTTACCTGCAGGTCACTTCGCGATGTCGTCAAGGAGTGACCCGACCTCTCTATGCCAATGGCACCGCCGTCTCGTCCACGCAGGCATCAAGACGATTGAACGTATGGCTTCGAAGAACCTTGTCGATGGACTCGCTGAAGGAATCACTGACAGAAAGGTCGAGGGAAAGTGCGAGGACTGCCTGATGGCAAAACAGACACGTCGACCGTTTGATGAGCCCACTGACCCAAATGTGGAAGCTCTGGACCTCGTGGCTACGGATCTGTGGGGGCCTAGTCGCGTACTGTCCAATGGGGGAAAATCATACTTCATGCCTATTGTGGACAGCGGTACCTCGTTTAAACATGGGGTATTCCTTGCCGATAAATCTGATGAGACTACTATCCAAGCCTTCGAGGAGTTCCGTGTAATGTCCAAGAACCAGACGAATCGACGAATTAGGCATTTACGTGCCGATAATGCCTTTGCAGGGTCGAAGTGGGTCGACTACTGCAAGGAGCATGGTATTATTCTCGAGTTGACTGCACCATACTCGTCAGCAGAGAATGGGCTTGCTGAGCGAGCGATTCGTACCACAATCCAGGACACACGGGCATTGTTGCGAGACTCGGGCTTACCTCACAAATACTGGGCTGAGGCTGCCGCTGTGTTGGTTTACATCAGAAACCTGATACCATCACATCGCCACCCAAACTCCATACCAGCAGAGTTGTGGACCGGCAAGCGACAAGACGTCTCACACCTCTGAGCATTCGGGAGTACGTGCTGGGCGAAAATTCCAACCGTCAATGGCCAACAGGTTACTGGCGGAAGCAAATTGGACAATCGGTCGATCAGGGCTCGACTACTGGGGTACGCGTCCGGGGGACATTACAAATTACTGGACGAATCTGGCAGGATTTTCGTTTCCCGTGATGTCATCTTCGAAGAGGGCATGCCGCGTCGCATGCTGTCAGCCGTGGGGGAGACTGAAGCGAATGGCAGCGTCTTTCCTGATGTCTTCATGGATACCCCAACGCAGCCGTTTGAAACAGCTGACACGTCGACCAATGAGCCTCCCGACCCTACAGACATACTTGAAGCCGAACTAGTCCATAATGAGCCACCACCACAACCATGACGTTCAACTAGGATATCGAACTCGACACGCGCAGCTGCCGAATCTCGGGAATATCAACAATCCGAGAGAAATGCCAAGGATATGGGGGAGGATTGGGCAACGAACTCCGTACATCCACGAGCAGCGATCGCACAGATGAGGAAGCTTGGCATGGACCTCAACGAGTATGTGGCATTCCTTACTGATACCAAGGCATTGCACCACATCCCAAAGAACTACAAGGAGGCGATGGGTCTGGATCCAGAACGGTGGGGAGCAGCGATGGACGACGAGTACAACATGCACATCCGAAAACATACTTGGGACTTAGTGCCAGCGACACCTGATATGAACGTGATGGATTCAATGTGGGTATACGATATCAAATGGGACGGCGATGGTAATCGTGTCCGGGACAAAGCGAGGCTGGTTGGGAAAGGGTATACCCAACAGCTAGGCGTGGACTACAATGAAACTTGGGCAGCAGTGACGCGACTCGAATCGGTACGCATGACGGCAGCCATTGCGGCAGGAATGGGCCTCCACCTCTGGCAAGTTGACTTCGTATCTGCTTACTTGAATAGCGAAACGAAAGAAGACATCTACATGCGTCAACCAGAGGGATACGCCGTCCCTGGCAAGGAGGACAAGGTCTGCAAGCTGGTCCACACGATTTACGGGACGATGCAAGGTGCACATGACTGGTTCGAGACCCTAGCGAAGACGTACGACGAACTTGGTTACTATACTTCTCAGGCCGACCCTTGCGTCCGAACTAAGTGGGACGCCGACGGATCGTTCACCATTACTGACATGTATACGGACGATGTCTGGGGGGCGTCGACGAACACCGAGGAAGCCAAGAAGAGGAAGGAGGAACTTGCCAAACGCTGGGAGATAAAAGACGTGGGGGAGAAAAGCTACTTCTTGGGCATGCGAGTGGACCAGGACCTCGATGCCGGAACAGTGCGACTGTCCCAACGACCGTACTGGGAGCACGTTATCGAGAGGTTTGGGCTTCAGAATATCCCACCTCGTTCGACGCCTATGCCGGTTGGAACCATCTTGGACTCGACTATGGGACCGTCTTCCAGTGACGAAGAGGAAGAGATGGAAGATAAGCCGTATCGTCCGGTACTTGGGTCAGTAATGTGGGGGCAACTCGCCACTCGACCGGACCTTGCATACATCGTTAGCGTGCTATCTCGTTTCCAGAATAACCCTGGACTGACGCACTGGAACTCCCTTATGCACGTCATCGGGTATATCAAATCAACCCTCGACTACGGGATCACCTATTCACGAGATGCACCCCTCAAACCGATGGGGTTCGTTGACGCCGACTATGGAGGATGCAAAGATACCCTGAGATCAACCTCAGGGTACGTCTTCATGATGTCTGGTGGACCTGTAGCATGGAGTTCCAAACGTCAAGCTACGGTCGCGCTATCTACCGTCGAGGCCGAGTTCGTCTCGCTTACCCGTGCTGCACAACAGTTAAAGTGGATGTTTTCTTGGCTGCAGGAAGTCGGATTGGAACAGGAGAAACCGGGGGTGCTAAAGTGCGACAATCGTGGGGCGGTCTCGTTGACAAATACGACGCGTAACCACCACAAGATCAAGCACATCAATATTCGCGAGCACTATATTCGAGAGCTTGTACGCGCTGGTGAGATCAAGGTCGAATTCATTCGAGGAAAGGTCAACGCTGCGGACCTTTTCACCAAACCACTGCACCGTGACCACCACTACCGTTACCTCAACGACCTGAACCTCAGCGACTGACCTCTCGTGTCTGGGGGAGTGTTGAACGAGACACGTGAGCCCTGACCGTATACCCGACTTATTACTTATTCCGTACGCCACTCATTTACTTTTTTCCTACTCCTATACTTCACCCGACAGTATATATACCTGGTAGTTACTTCCGCATCCTCAGTCGTTTCACCCGTACTGTGCCGACTGAGGTATGTGATACTTAGCTCGTATACCTAACATACTTACTCATACACTCGTTAGTTCTGATTACATTGTTCTTATTACTTTAGGTATGGTTCGCTACCAACCAATACAGTCGTTTCACCCGTACTGTGCCGACTGAGTTCTGATTACATTGTTCTTATTACTTTATATAGTACATCTCCGATCGGTGAGGGCCATAGTGTCGTCTATTGGTAACCGGTCGGATCAGAAATATGGATATTGGATTTGGACCTCGGAAACCACAGAGTGACTGACTTCTCGGATCATCAAGAATTCAGTAAAGCCAAGTAAAAGCAGGTAGAAGTATTTTGAAGTATGCTACCGAAATTGGTCAAAGTATTGATTGCCGGAATTTGCATTACTTCAACATACCTGATAATACATGATAATACCTTGAAATACTGATGACTACCTGAAAATACCTACAAATACCTACAAATACCTGAAGTAGCCAGGAAAAAAAGCACACAATTGATTTTGTCTCTAAAACACCACCATACCCGTCCACTACCTTTGATTCTGGCAATGTTGATATGTATTTCTATATAGTGTTTCAATCAGACTAACGTGGTTCTAGTGCGCCTTGCCTGGGCTTTGACTTCTAACCATCTGCCGACAAATTCTTCCACATTAGGTTCGCGAGAGTCGTTTCGCCGACGTAGGCCGCTTACAAACGCTCGGAACTTCCTCTCGGAGGCGTGTGCTGCATAGTGTCGGCACCATACATCACAAGACACAAAATATCAATTACGAACATGCGGGTTCTTCCTGGCTCCCCCATTTTAGAAACCTCGAGGCAACGGACTTTGCTAGGCGCCCATGCGTTTCTGTATGCTCAGCGCTTAATTTTGCCATCTCTTCGGGCCACTCCATGAACGTTCCTGCGATGATAAGGACGTGAAACATTCATCTCTTGTGCCTTAGACACATAAGAACCATCAGGCTTAGTTGCACGGACAACTTTCCTTCCCCCTTCAAAGTTATGGTAGACGCTCCAAGCAATTCTCCGCATCCTAGGTCAAGATCTGGGAGTAATCCCAGGCAGGGAATGTGTGGTTAGTATGCTTCTTAACTTCACAAGCCCCAGACGTATAGTGCTCACCTATTTAAAGAAGCGCCCGTTGATTATAAGGGACGGCGCTCAGTATACGCCTACAAGGAGCAACCTGAAATGACCTCCGACTCAGAACTTTGGTGAATCTATTTGAGGGAGGCAGCAGTTTTTGACGAGGTGTTAGAAGATACCACTGACTCGTTATTTGTTTCTGTATGACCCTTTCCGGTCTTTCTGGATTTCGCAAACCTGATAACACCGTTTCTGTCTATGATAGACCACTTTGTTTCCATTCTCGCTCGAAACAGAGTGCGATGAGACGATGGTACTTTGCATACTGTCCAACTCTGAAACCTCTGACGAGGAAACCTCTTTCTCCTGGGAGTGTTTTTATACGACTCCTTCACCGTTGTCGACCACGAGAACGAGCAATTGCCTTGATTGAGAAACCTTGGGGTGGACATCACATTTACGTGTGCAAGGATGGCAGGTATTGGGACTGGAATATTTCGGTGGGAGAGTTCAATATGGATATATGGCTCAGAATACCTGCGATCTTACCCAGAGGCATGTCAATAGCAACCCACTGAATGAGGAATGGCATGAACTTAGGTCAAACTTAGGTATGCGAGCATCTAATTCAACTCGCTGTCAACTGGTCGTTCTTCTCTTGAGTAACTTGAAAATAAAACAAAGGATCCTCCATACACTACAGAACCAGTGTTGCAAAAAGTGCCGGCAGGTCCACCACGACTTCGTAGCCCAAGTTATGGTGGCGTTGAAACCCTCAGACACCAAGGACTCAGCGCACAAGGATACTAATGTACATCCACATTAGCTGCTGGGGCTGGCCACGAGCAAGCGCCGTCGTGTCTCTGTACATAGATTGCAGGTTGCGGTTGCAAGATATAGGGTCAGAAAAAGTCAATCACTTGACTGGCTTAGTAGAAGGTCGCGCAGTGACCTGCCCTCAATACCACGTGACGTGTAAATCGTTTACTTCTTACCACTATTTCAGTTGAGCGCGTTTGGCGTCGTGCGCTACTGCGCACGCGTATCTTTATTGCCGTGAGTTTCCGGTTATGTTCACGCTGTCTACCATAACGTTTTGTGACTCACACCGATAGTTTAGCTATGCCTCCGATAGAACTGCATCACGTCACCACGGACGCACAGTGGCCACTAGAAGTCCGGCCACTCTCTGCACAGCTTTCAAAGCCACTTCTCTTTGTCTCTATCGATGCACGTCTTTCTGAAACAAATATGTTCTCAGAGCTCCTCGACGAACTGAGGAGTAGTCCTTCATCTTTAGCTCCAGATGCTCACCCACTTTCCGGTTTTCTGGATATTATACTGGCGACAGTGTCCTCGCTTCGACAGATGAAGGAAGACCCTCACCCTTTCACTATGCCCCTTTGGTCCACCTTGATCCGGGCATTGTGCTATACATGTTATAGTGATGTCGAGATATCGTGAGCAATGCTATTGTGTGACGAAACCAATCGCTTACTCATGCATTCAAGTGACGATATACCTTTCATCCTTCCGAAGAATTTCGGCAAATCTGTTCTCGATGGGCACGCTCTGATGCTTATTTCTCATCTTTACACGAACTCCCGTTCTACGGGGGGGAAACCAGTACCTGGGTGTTCCGACCAAACTGTGGCGCCGAAGAACACTGGGTTCGACTATCAAAGCAATAATTCTAGTGGAGACCCTGAGGACATAGGAGTACAGTGGGGAGGCGAAGACATTGTAAATACCGATAGAGACACCGGCGTCTCAGAGGTTGAACCCGACACTCAGACTTTTTCATCCGCGTCAGACCATCTGCCCATGTTAGTAGAGGACCTATGCGACGAAAGACTTGATGTCTCCTGTGATCTCACACAGTCGGAGAAGTGGCTGGTGACATCTCGTTGTCCTTCGTCTCCACCCTCAAAAGCTTCTGGTCCTAGCTCCCTCGACGTGTCATTTCACGCCCACGTTCTTCCAGGTGGAGGCCGTCATACCAATGCCGTCCTTCCCGTTATCTGCATTGCAGATAAAGAGAATATCGTGCCCCTCGTTGCCAGCGTGGCTTACCAGCGACGTGTTTGGGGCATCGAAGACCCCGTCGTAGGTGTAATTCTTGCCAGGGACGGATTTTCGGCACAAGTCGTTTTGGGGTGGACTGATCCACCTGATTTGTGTAGCGACTCAGAGTCTCCGGACGATGACACGTTTGACGGTTTAGTGAGTTAACATCTGATCCTCTGTCCATCCTGAGGCTCATTGTGTAGTAGCCTACGGTGCACATCGCCTACTCAGACTCACCTTGTGTGGCCAACGGTGTCTTTGATCTGACCGATCCCATCTCGACCCTTGCTTTTTCGCAATTTATAGTCGAACTCCGGGATCAATATGACAAGGTAGCACAGAAGTGTTGCGATTCTTGCACGGCTGCCAATTCTACGTTTACCTGGAGATCAGATCTTATCGATCCCCCGCGTCTTTCTGATTGGAGAGAACAGACAGAAGAATTCGTCGCCTCATGGATTCGGGGTTTGAGAACACCAAGTAGCGTTGAGTGCGTGAATGAGATAGGCTGATTCTGAATATCCTCGTCTAATCATCTGATAGTACCGAGGACGACCCACCTCCGTATCCCATTACCCCCCCTCCGACGCAGCCATTTGATCACACACCGATGTCAAATCTGATGAAGAAAGTTGGTGGAGGTGATGACCCGTAAGCATTCCTAATAACCGCACTGTTCTAGCTTTCACCGTTTCAACAGCGACATTTCTCAGTGCTCAGGAACAGCACAGGGCGGGAAGCAGACGGGGTATAAAGGGGCTACTACATCGAAGTTGGTTCAATGGCCTCCTTCTAGCTAACGGCGCTCACGAATTACCGCAGATCTGTCTCTAGGTAGGTTGCATGTCGCTGCTGCATGAGCGACATATATTCATCGGTTGCAGATCTATCAAATCAAAGTCAACATCCGAGCTTTCTGCAACGTACGTTCATATCAGCTCTTGTTGATGACATTTGACCTGGGCTTCACTGCGTATCCGTCCTTTTGGTGGCTTCTCTGGAAGCTCTTGTCCAAACGCACCAGTTCTGAGTATTTGTCATTCTTGTGCAGTATTTTTGCGAGGTAACGCTCAAAATAATCGTAAATACTTGCTCGTGCTGAGTCTTCGTCGACCTTTGATGGTTGGGCTGAGCTCTCGTTTTCTCAGTGCAAGTTACAGGACCACCTTTTCTTGATTTTTGATCTCTCTTGAATGTTCGGCGCCACATTCTGACCTTCAATTCCAGGCTCCCTTCAATTTCAAGGTCCATTCAAGCTTGTTCAGAGTAGCGTCTGTCAAGAACACACATCCCTTTAATTAACGCTTTCTCTAGATTCGCCAAAAGGGCCGAATACGGAATCAACCCAAGCGACCCTCTCTCAATGATTACCTACACCTACGAACGATATGTTTTATCGATTAGCGCTTTGACACTTTCTCCATCCCACGTTGCCAATCGAGAGAGAATCAATGATTTCGTATCTATCTACAACAAGTTATCGTGCTTTAGGGACCCTAGTACGTGGCAACAAGAAGTGGGTCTATCGTTGAAATACTCGTGATAACGCAAGTTTAATGTACTATTACAGGAAGAACTACCTGACGTCGAAGGAGCCTATCTAGAGGCTGTCCGAAGATGCTTCTGGAAGCAGCTTGTGGCTGTTCGCACA
This sequence comes from Armillaria fumosa, assembly GCA_030407015.1. Classification (NCBI taxonomy): domain Eukaryota; kingdom Fungi; phylum Basidiomycota; class Agaricomycetes; order Agaricales; family Physalacriaceae; genus Armillaria; species Armillaria fumosa. Next base: position 268,512 of record JAUDYM010000021.1, on the reverse strand, counting down.
AGACAGGGCGAAAACATTAGCCCTGTGGATGAGTTGCATGATCCGATCATTTCAGAACGTTTGTCCTTATTCTTTTGGGTGACTCTTGGAGCTTTCTGTCGTGGACAGCGGAAGTCTGTGAATGAGGCCGAGTCCCGTCTTCAGTGGGACACGCTCATATTCTATGCGTTGAGCAGCTTGCCTTCCGAAGAAGATGAATTTCACATCAGACCCTTGTACGTTGTTCAGTTTCTGACGATCATACCATTCTTGATATTTTGAAGATTTGAACGGTCTCTGTTGCTTTCTCGAAATCGATTCGTCGATGCCCTGAATTCCGCTAACACAACCGACGAAGTCATGCCTGAAGCCAAAACTCGCGCGCTTGACTATCATGCCCTTTGCTCGGCCTCTCAGGCTGCTGTCCATAGCACGGATTCCGCGTCTAGTGATATTGGCGTCATGGTGGTACAGGAAACAGCCGCTTCATCAGTCGCCTCTCATCTCGTGATTGAGACCAATAAACTGTTCGTTGGCAACATGAAAGACGTCCACAAATTCTCCATCTTCCGGCGCGCTAGCAGCGAACCACACACCGGGACGTGTGACGCTGTCGTCGTACTTACGATGAACAAACTTGTCTTACCCTCGTCGAAGTGCGCGATACCCAGCTTCATAAACATTCCTGAGGACGATAAGGGTCTGTTGCCACCATCACAGGGGGAAGGCTATGACGCTGACAGCGGTACCCCTCGGCTCCCCGCTCCTCCCTCCAAAGTCAGGCCTTTAGCTGACAAGGGGGACTCAACTCTACCCAAACCGGGGTCCGCTAAAACTCGTATCCCTTCAGTATCCAAACTCAAACAACAGGTCACCGACAACCCTGAGAAAGACTTCAGGGAGAATCTGAAAGCTTCACGCAATTCTTTCCTAGCGGCTTCATCTGCTTGTAGTCCTCACCCCAAGAAACCAACGGGCGACAGTATTCCGCAGCTGTCCGAGGAATTCACTAGCACCATCATTCCTTTCGAACTTGGTGGCAAAATTCTGTTTGCTATCCTTGTTGTTGAGCACAAGAGGCCTTGGGACGACCCTACTAAGCCATTGAACCAGGCTAGGATTTATGTGGTGGCTTCGGTTAGGCTTCTGGAGGCGCATGGAATCAAAGGGCTTCCGATATTTGCTTTGGCAACTAATGGTAATGAGGGTGTCGTGTTGATGGCCTGGTGTTCGGAGACATCAGAGGTAATTTTTTTGTGGGTCTCCTACAATACGACCTGAACACTAAACGATGTTCTACAGAGGGTTTATCTCGTCGATCGTTGCGTCCAAAAGTTCAATATCTCTTCCCCAATCGAAGTTTTTCACTTTGCGACGTTTCTCCTACGCCTCAAAGATTACTATATCGACCATTTCATCCAACATCCAGAGCAGATCGAAGGGGCAAACAGAGCAGCTGAAGAGATGGCGAGGCGGGCAGATGAGAAGCTCCAAGAAGCTGAGGAGCAAGGAGGAAATGCTGAGGTGGACATAGACTGGGGGTGGTGGAAATCTGCTCAGACAAAGCGACCGCCTAAGGATAAGTCAGGTAAGTTGAATTCGGAACTGGGGAAGGTAGTAGAGGGGATGGGAAGTATAGACTTGTTGGGTTAGTAAGTGTTCAGCATTGAAGGTATTGGCACTGGGCACTAGCAAATGAATGAATACTGGTCACAACTATAGGATTCAAATAGGATGAGGCAATTCAGTAAGTTTGTCACGTTGCATAAGAGAGCAGAGGGTGTTACATTCATCATTCTGGCAAGGGCATGGTGATGATTCCTGAGCGATATCTCGGTCGGCGTTATTAGAAGACTCGAGAGGAGCGTATCTTGAATTTACAGCGCTCGCCGCTCGGTGAATTGGACAGTTGATGAGTATGTAGTAACATATCCTGAAGGGAATACTATAGGCAAGTTACGAACAAAATGAGAAACCATGAAAAGAAAGACCTAAAGATAGGACATAATAAGATGAAGACTCCCATTCTTCTTCGTTCACCTTTCCGACTCGTCTACTTGGGACTTGTACAAGTGCACTCTTATAATTTAGTGTGGTTCTCATCAATAATAAGTACATGATCCGGAGGCTTTAGATGCTGCGGCCTACTGCCCCTCTTTCTCTGGGCTGAGCTGCGCTTTCTGGACCTTGCTTTCTTTCCCTTCATACACTGAATCTTTGTCTGAAGCGAGAAGCGTCGATTGTCCTTCTGCAGGGTCCCAACCATTCTTTGCCTCGCTGACTTCAAAATCTATTCTTCTCATATCCACGACGGAAAGCTTTGGCGTCTCTTCTCCCACCAACCACGAAAAAATGCAAAGCTCGAAGCCTTCTGTTAGCGCCTGTCTTTGGCACCCTTGCTTAATTGTTCTTACCTCAGTTCCCTTTATATCTTCTTTGTGCATTTCATCGATAACGAAGCCTGGTATTTCGGCCGCCAAGGAAAAATCCATGCATGTTTACCCCTTCATGGGCAAATCCATTTTCCATCGAGCCTCGAGAGCCACCTCTTGGCATCAGTCCTCACGATGGCACAGCAGAAAGATGGGAACCAAAGATCAACCTCGTGCAGACTGATACTAGATATTAATCACACACAATCGAATGATCCCAATATGACGACGAGAATTACTGGATGATTCTACCTCCAGTAATCTGATTGTGAATGTACACAAGCTGACATCATGCAGTGGTGGTCACCGATAGTGAACCATTGGGCCTGCCATCTGGAACAAGCATAGGCTGTTACGATTTATTGACTTTTTTCCTTTTTCTAGTCTTATCTCATCTTATCGGCATAATCATGCTTATGCATTATCACCACCATATCACCACTATCAGCTTTGCCAAATCTTTCATGATGGACAACGCATGATGTTGCGTGCTCGTCGCCCGACCAGCAGGCCTTTTGACTTCGATAAAACTTTCGTACCTATTAATAGTACTTACACTTTCATATTTAAGTAGCTACGATTTCACTGTACAACCTCAGCTTTGAGCTAAGGTTTACCTACCACATAAATCTTACTTGTCTGCTCGCTTGCCGAGAGCCTACTCTGTAAGCACCTCTTTCACCACCTCGAGTCATCCGAGGCATTGGCCAAGTGATTGTCCGAATGCGAGACAGCTTACCAATTGCCCGACTATGAGTCACGTGGGAGTCAGCCCTAACAATTAGCTCGAAGCTTCCCTCACCCTTCCATGATGCCAGATGCAGGAAGGATTCCATATGCCATTACAACAAACCCCCGACATCTCTCAAACAGACACAAACCGAGTGGCAGTAGCCCTCTTCACATTAGCAGCAATCATTGGGACAGCGACCGGAGCCGCCATCATCTATCATAGAAACAGAGAGTGGTTTAACCACCACGGAATCACCTTTCAAAGAGGAACATTACACTACCCACTCCTGACACTCCCCATATTCTATAACCCCCCCTACAATGTTCCGACGTACCCCACAAACTATGCCGTCTATGGACAGGAGTCCTACGAGACGCCCCCAGAGTCGCCGACCCGGGACCTTCAGGGCTCCTTCACCGACCTCTACATCGAACGAAGAGGAAGAATGCCAAGCCCAGTGGCTGGCCCTTCCGGAACCCATCACTCCTCTGAGGGTGACAGAAGCGCTTCCCCTTCAGAGAGAAGCATCGAGGAGCTCATTAGAGCCTATCATGAAATTGGAACAGAACCCCTGGAGGATGCCAGGAGAGAGCTGGAGCGAAGCCTCCAGCAGATACCTACGACCGAGGTCGGCCAGCCCTGACCAGATAGCGAGACCCTCCCCCAGACGACCCTATGGGTCGTCAATCCTGACGAACCCTCCGAGGACAACAACGCCACCTCATGTACTTCGTCAGAGGGACAAGGAGCGACTCCAGAAAATGATTCAGAGGCAAGCCAAAGGAGGGCTCACCTACCCAGGAGCTCGAGATTTCACCGCCCCTTCCGCACCAACCAGATCGACTACGATGCACCTGCATCGACAATTGTACTCTCCTCTTCCGATCCTGATTCCCCTGCCCCCGAGTCCCCCGAACCTTATATCCTTCGAGGAAGAGGAGCGGAGACTCCCTTCGCCACACCTACCCCCTCCAGCTCCGCATCCACCCTGGCCTCGCTCAACCACAATGACCCAGGGTTCTATGCTGAGCTCTGGCGACAACGCCTACGAATCCGCTACATCGGGCGACCTTCGTACCAGCGAAGAAGAAGAGTTGGAGAATCCCCGCTCGCATACAGCATTCGACAACGCGAGGAGGACCCAGATGCCCCCCCCAGAGATCCTAGGAGCGAACGACACCTCGCTCTACGAGAGATCGAGAGCAGCCCTTTCCACTTGGGAACTCCAGACAGAGCCTGGCCGTCCCTCTCCCTATCCCAGCGAATGGCCCACGGGACCTACCGGTCCCAGGCCTGGGCCCTACGAAGGGCAGACTACTTACAAAGAGGAGGAGTCGACGAGACCCAGGAGGAACACTGACACCACTTCGGCCTTGTCCCAAACGAGGAGCTATGGTTATATGAGCTCAACTACGGCCCCATCCCAGGGGTACACATCCCCGATTTACGAGCAAGGACTGAGCAGGAGGAGCGAGTCCTCAACAGGCAACTGGCAGCTATACTCGCTGCCTGGAGAAGAGATGAGGCCGACCGCGCCGAGCTATCCAGGGTACGATTGGCCCAGGCCAATGCCTGACTCGCCGCCGATCGACTGGAGATGCCAGAGCCAGCCCTGGAAGGGGAAGAGTAGACTCTTCACTGGCTCAGGGGAGGCAGGACCAAGCGATATCCCCATCGACCTACCAGAAGAGGACCCCGAAGTCAAGCGACGATGGGAAGAAGAAGAAGAAGCAGAAGCCAGAAGGCAGGAGCACCAGAACCAACAAGCGGCATTCCCGGGGCTCATCAACGATTTAACAAAAGCACTGTTGGAAGCAAGAAGCTTCGCACTCGCCAACGGCCTACCCCTCCCCCCCGAACTAGAAGACCTGAACAGACGCCGAGGATGACCCACAGCCCCAGCCCCCAAACAGTGGGGAAGTCCGACTCACAGAACCGATAGGTGGTCGGTACCAAGACCACCACCCAAAAACAACCCCCCTGATCTGCCAGACTGGCCGTCAGGGGATGCAGACGAGCAGGCTCCCTGGCTACAGGTGAAGCCTACCCTAATTCGACTACCCGCAGACTTCGAGGGAAAAGGTGACGACATCCACCGATTCACCGGGGCATGCGAGGAATACTTCTCGATTTTCCGACCCTACTATCCGACACATGCCAACAAGATCCTATTCGCGACATTCTTGTTCGGCAAAAGACCTCAGGGCTGGTGGTCCCAGTACTGCCTTCAGTTCCGAAGCGACGCTGAAGAACGATACCGGTATTGTTCGTGGGATGAATTTAAAGCCGCCCTACAGGTCGAATATGGTGACCCCGCCCTCCAAGAAGTCATGGAGAAGCGAATGAATGACCTCCGCATGACAGGCACAGCAGCCGAGTACTTCTGAAGATTGGAAGAACTGGCTCGCCAAGCTGACCAACTCCGCGACCTGGGACCCCGAGGTGCCCTCGTCCGAGCAGTACGACGAGGCGTTCCTGCCTCTTACACCGACTCCATCGCCAACCTCAGAGTCATGATCCCCTCAACATACGCAGAATGGAAACAACGTGTATGTAGCATCTACGACGAAAAGGCCTGCAAACAGGCCTTCGACCGCATAGGCCACTATGACAAGTCGACCAGCAACAAATCCGCCGATACTACCTCTAAAGGTAATACCAGCATGACAAGTTCCTCGGCCGACAAACCGGTCAGCAAAGGATCGTCGGGAGGATCGTGGACCACCTATGGAGGTGCCAGGGAGCCGATGGACATAGACCGCCTTCGAAAGGAGGGCAGGTGCTTTAATTGCGGAGGCAAGGGGCATTTAGGAAAGGACTGCAAGAAGCTGAAGTGGCCTAGAGACCCGAAAAGTGGGCAATATACGACGGCCCAACTTCGGACGATGCTCACAGAAGCCGAATTACATGAGGCGCACGATAAGGAGGTGCATGGACACAGTCACGAGGAGAAGGTCGAGGAGAAGACGCCCTCGACATCGAAGATTGAGGAGGTAAAAGGCAAGGCCAAGAAGTGAGTGATTCCACTTCCTCAGCCCAATCCTCCTCTCTGGGTGGTCGGTCATCGGGTCCCGCTGTGCAGACATTACTCGATTGTAACAATACTTTACGTACGTCTCTATTATCAATGCATTCGAATATACCTGCTCTTGTCACACAGTCACCGAAGACCACCCCAAAAGAATCACAAAACATTCAGACTCTGCCTAAAAAGGCATATATAATCCCCCAGAAGCGAAGCGAGACTCATCCCCCTCCTTCGCTTACACTTTCTGTCCCAGAACTCCTCACCCTCCAGGACCTTCAGACTCGATGGGGGCCAGAGTTCATCCAAACAATGTCGGGGATCTCCCAGTCCTTAGGGATGAAGGAGGTGCTCCCCAAACTGGTCGAGCCCATCGTCGCTGAACAGGAACCTCAAGACGGAGGCAGGGGTATGAGGTCGATGCCCATTGACCTTACCTGCAATGATTCGCCTCGCGCTCGAGGGTCGTCATGGATACACGACCCCCTCTCCCCCCGTCTGGAAGAAGACGCGAAGGGTTGCAGCTCTCGTCATTCTCTTGGAGATGCCATGCCGATCGAGACAGCACCCCCTTTGTCCCTGATCACGATGGAAGAAGATGTCCCAAGAAAGGATAGGGATCCGGCGCCAATGCTGAGGGACCCAGAAGTAATGAGGGAGTACGGTTTATGCGACAAGAACGCGATGCTCACGACTCCCTCCATGCATCCTGATGGGCCTTGCGGTCACTCCCAGAGCAACCTGCTCCCCAAACCCCCGAATCCTGATGAAGCAGCCGACAGCGGGTGACCTCTGGGGAAGGAGCATGCCCCAACCAGGGGAGACTCCCTTAGGCCCCCGACCATCGAAGGATCAAGCAGGGTTCCAGCATTGGATGTGTGATGCTCATGGGCCCGGAATACCACCCTCGTCGAGGTCCCTGACGAGGAGGACGACACGTCATTCAAGATGATGCAAGCCAAGGCGCAAAAGGAGAAGGAAGAAGAAACATTGAGGGCAAGGCGTTCTGAATCAGACCCAGTGAGTGTTTCCACCCCGAAGTCCACCTGGTTCAAGCCGTTTGGCGCGGACTGGACCCTTCAGGCTGTCAGGGAAGCACGCACGGATTCGGAAGCGCTTGCCTCGCTTCACCTCTGGGCTCATAAGGAGAAGGTCAATGAGATCAACGACGAACTCCTCGCCTCGCTTCGGAAGGGGGGTGAGCTAGCACGAGAAGAGCTTTATGAGTTGAGCCAACCAATTCGGTACCAGCGATGAGTAAACACCAAGGGCGTTCGAGAACTATTCCTCGATGTCCAACTCGAGACGCTAGAGAACCGCCAGAATCTTAAAGCCCAAGCATTGGTGGACAGCGGATGTACCGGCAGTACCATAAGCGAAAACTACGTCAAGAAGTACAGGCTCATTACCCGGCCCGCGGCAGCCCCCATCTCCGTATACAATGCAGACAGCACCAAGAATAAGGCGGGAGTAATCACTGAGTTCGTGGAGGTACGAATGACCATAGGAGGGCACAGTGAAAGAATCGACTTCGCCGTCACCAACATCGGCAAAGGCGACATCTTCCTAGGACACGACTGGCTTCTCCATCATAACCTGGTCATCAATTGGACCACCGGTAAAGTCATCTTCGCCAGATGCCAGTGCCAGAAAAATCCATTCCCGCTTCCAGACGCTGATCCAGAGGACCCCTGGGATGAAGAATTGGAAGAAGGAGAAACCATCCTAATGGTCAACCTTAGGGAGGAGCTAGAAATTCGCGCGGTACACCATGCAAATGACTTAGCTGCTAAAGCTGCAGAAGGAAAAGCAAAGAAAACCTTCGAAGAGATGGTCCCGCCCCAATACCGCGAGTTCCACAACCTATTCTCTAAAGAGAACTTCGATGAACTGCTGGAACGAAAACCGTGGGACCACGCAATCGAGCTGATTCCGAACGCCAAATCAACTCTCGACTGCAAGGTCTACCCTCTGAATCGGCACGAACAGGAAGAACTCGACAAGTTTCTTGATGAGAATTTGGAGTCGGGCCGAATCCACCCTTCCAAATCTCCCTTCGCCTCCCCCTTCTTCTTCGTCAAGAAAAAAGATGGCTCTCTCCGACCCGTTCAGGATTATCGAAAACTGAACGAAATGACAATCAAGAATCGATATCCCCTCCTGCTCATCTCTGAACTCATGGATAAGCTTTGCAGTGCCAAGTACTTCACTAAACTAGACGTCCGCTGGGGATACAATAACGTCAGAATCAAACAAGGAGATGAAGCCAAGGCTGCCTTTCGAACCAATCGGGGATTATTCGAACCCACCGTCATGTTCTTTGGATTAACCAACTCACCAGCGACCTTCCAGTGGATGATGAACGACATCTTCCACGATCTCATCATGGAAGGCAAGGTGACAATCTATCTAGACGATATCCTTATCTTTTCCAAGGATCTCCAAGAACACCGACGAATTGTCAAGCGGGTCTTACAGCGCTTAAGGGAACACAAATTATTCCTGAAAGCAGAAAAATGCGAGTTTGAGGTCCTGGAAACTGAATACCTTGGCGTTATCATCAGCGAGGGATCAGTACGAATGGACCCTATCAAGGTCAAGGGGATTACCGAGTGGCCTACGCCTACCAAGAAGAAGGAACTACAGTCCTTCCTAGGCTTCACAAACTTCTATCGGAAGTTTATCAAAGACTACTCCAAAATCGTTTGTCCCATGATGCAACTCACTGGCAACGCTCCTTGGACCTGGGGAGCAGCTCAAAATGAAGCCTTCCAACGTCTCAAGAAGCAAATGGCTGAAGATGTGGTACTGGCATTCCCCACGGACAAAGGGAAGTTCAGGGTAGAAGCCGACTCAAGCGAGGGAGCAATAGGTGCTGTTCTTAGTCAAGAACAGGACAGAAAATGGAGGCCAGTTGCCTTCCTCTCAAAGGCGCTAACTGTGACAGAGCGAAATTATGAGATATATGACAAGGAACTTCTCGCAATCATGCTCACACTGGAGGAATGGAGACACTATCTCATGGGCGCGTTCGAGGACATCGAGATCTGGACAGATCACCAAAACCTGCAGTACTTCCGACAACCTCAAAAGTTGAATCGTCGTCAAGCCCGGTGGGTCACCGAACTGGCCGAGTACCACTTTACATTGCATCACAAGCCCGGCGCTTCTAACCAAAAGGCTGACCTGTTAAGCCGAAGGGACGATCACGACCAAGGGAAGAAGGACAATGATGACGTGGTTGTCCTTCAACCAGAACACTTCCGGGCAATGATTATGCCCACCACCAATGAGACTCACCAGCGTGTAAAAGATGTCACTCGAAACCACGACAAATGGGACCAGAGAATTCAAAACTCCCTCGACCATGAACGCGGCATATCCGAGAAGGAAGGACTCCTTTACTATGACAGGCGGATCTACGTCCCCAGAGATGACAAGCTTAGAGGGGAAATTATTGCCTCCCACCATGATCACATCATGGCCGGACATCCAGGAATCGAAAAGACCAAAGAACTCGTCCAAAGAGAGTTCTGGTGGCCAAAGCTCAAACAAACAGTGGAAAAGTACGTCAAGGCATGTGAAGCGTGCCAGCGAACCAAGATGGACACTCATCCAAAGGCCGCCCCTCTCCATCCCAATGAAGTCCCATCCGAACCATGGACCCATATATCCATCGACATGATCACTGGATTACCTGAATCCAACGGCTACGATGCCATCCTAGTGGTCGTTGATAGGTTCTCTAAAGAGATCATCCCAATCGCTTGTAACGTCGAACTCACCTCCGAAGGATGGGCCAAGCTCCTACACGATCACGTCTATGCCCGCCATGGAATGCCCAAGACGGTAATCTCTGACCGAGGACCGCAGTTTGTCTCCAAATTCATGATGGAGCTTCTCAAACTCCTTGACATCACGCCCAACGCGTCCACTGCCTTCCACCCCCAGACCGATGGCCAAACGGAATGGGCCAACCAAGAGATCAACAAATATCTCCGCCTCTTTATCAATCACCGACAGACAGACTGGAGCGAATGGCTCGCGCTAGCAGCGTTCACCCATAACAATCGCATTCACTCAGCCATGGGCCAGACACCCTTCTTCACAAACTACGGAGTCCATCCACGTGTACTACCGGACTCCATCAAGACGACTGCCTTTACCAACCCATCGGCAAAGTTGTTTGCTGAAAATATGCAAGAAGTACGTCGCCAAGCCAAAGAGGCTTTAGAGGAAGCAGCTGGCAAAATGAAGGCCCAGTATGACAAAAAGAAGAAGGACGCAGTGGACTACGCCATCGGAGACCGAGTATGGCTAGACTCAACCAATCTTCACCTACCCCGCCCAAAAAAAAAGCTCGATGACAAGCGTGTTGGCCCCTTCTTAATCACAGAAAAGACTGGCGCCTCCGCCTATAAACTCAAGCTTCTGCCTCACTGGAAGATCCACCCACACTTCAACGAGAAGCTCCTAACACCTTACATACCCCCGGCCTTCCCGAATCAAGAACAACCCCCCGCACCACCACCAGACCTCATCGAAGATGAGGAAGAATATGAAGTCGAAGAAGTCCTAGACTCTCGCACACGAAGAGTCCGAGGCAAGAAGGGACAAAAATCACGACTCGTAACCGACTACTTCGTTAAGTGGAAGGGGTGGACCCGAGAACACAACTCATGGGTCCGGGAAGATGACATGGCTAATGCCCAAGAAGCTATTAAAGACTATGAGGACAGCATTTCGGAAACACAAGCTGTCGTGACCGCACACAAGGTCATCGATAGATCGGAAAAAACTATCAAACGAATAGTCGATCGCAGCTATCGAGAGAACCAAGCCACGGGTGGATGGAGCATGTTCTATCAAGTAGAACGCACCGATGGGAAGAGATTTTGGATTGAGGAGCCTGATCGTGAGATTTGGAAAACCTTCATTGATGATTATTGGCATAGGGAGAGCGAGAAGGAGGTCACAAACTGCATTCAGTGTGACGAACAAGACGAGCCCTAGGGCAGTCGGGACGACTGCCTTAACGAGAGGGTAATGTTACGATTTATTGACTTTTTTCCTTTTTCTAGTCTTATCTCATCTTATCGGCATAATCATGCTTACACATTATCACCACCGTATCACCACTATCAGCTTCACCAAATCTTTCATGATGGACAATGCATGATGTTGCGTGCTCGTCACCTGACCAGCACACCTTTTGACTTCGATAAAACTTTCGTACCTATTAATAGTACTTACACTTTCATATTTAAGTAGCTACGATTTCACTGTACAACCTCAGCTTTGAGCTAAGGTTTACCTACCACATAAATCTTACTTGTCTGCTCACTTGCCGAGAGCCTACTCTGTAAGCACCTCTTTCACCACCTCGAGTCATCCGAGGCATTGGCCAAGTGATTGTCCGAATGTGAGACAGCTTACCAATTGCCCAACTACAAGTCACATGGGAGTCGGCCCTAACATAGGCAATCTTCCGAGGATCCTCCCATGGAAGATGAGGATGCAAGCTATTATGGAAACAGTGAGCAAGTCACATGATGCAGGGGAATCGATGGTACACAGCACAACAATGGATTTCTGAGATCGTACATGGCAATCACCGCTATCTTAGATGACAAAACCAAATCCCTAGTTCCCCAATAAGCATCCACCATGATGGGAGGTGACAGTCCACTGCAAAGCCGATCATCCGTTCCTGATGCCTGCCATCTCGTCCCTTGCAGAAAGTGAAGAGAAAAAAGTAAAGCCCACTCAAGATGCAGTACTGAAAGGACTTCAGGGCAGGCAGAATCGAGACTGACAATAGGCTTACCGTCAAGCAAAAACTGCCATTCAAAATCGGCCAATCTTGAAGTTTGCAAGCTATGAAAAGTTAGTCAAGACCATGTGAATACATTTGAACAGACAACAAACATACCATAGTCAAAATTGGCACTCCTCTCCAAAGGAAATCTGAAAGACATCAGCACGGACAACAGTGGGACAAGTGAAATTGCATACCATTCATTGATGTGTGGGGTGAGAAGAGGCACGTATGAATCCTCACAGTGGCTGTGAAGGGATAGTTCATTCGGCAGAGTATACTTGAGGACATGGGACTCACCTCTGCTATACCTGAGCCCATTCCTTCCCTGATATACCTCATCACTCATCAATTTTGTGTCCTCTTTGCTTGCCAGGCTTCACATACATCTTGGCGATCCATAACACAAATCCAGATTTTGAGATGTAGGCAGACCGACTTTGTGCCGGCATCGATACTGAGTACTGATGTGCTGTGTTGGTGACAGGATGGGAAGTTTCGAAAGAGTGAGAGGTGTGCGCAAAGCTGAATCCTGTGTTCCTGCAAAGCCTGGTCAACGTAGAGAAGAATTGATGGATGCGGATTCTCTGTTGACCGCATAGACAAATTCTGCACATTGAAAACATCGAAGGGATAATGCTCGTCCTGTCGCCTAGTATCCTGTAACTGCGAGGATGTCTCAGTCCGAGCACACGTGTATAAAACGATTCGACGTACTGGTTAAGAACTCCTACTACCCTTTTCCCTGTGAAGTGAACTATGGTCACACCACGACAAAGCCACTGTTCATCAAGATGGCGAGGCACAATCTCAGATTCCCACTCTTTTTTAGGATATCAGTCTCAAGGAAATTTTTATCAGAGTGGATCATACTAACCTAGGTTGAGCCTCCATCGACCACATACATGTTTCCTGAACACTGAACATGCCAAGTTATGTGGCTGCACTGCCTGCAACAAGGATGGCGATGTTCACCTGACCTGCAAGGATGTCAGCTCTCTCGTTGCACACAGACGTGATTTGATTCAACATACAAGATAAGAGCCTCTTAACAACCTTTTCCTGCATCATTGTTAGCCCTAGAAATGAGTATCCTTTCATACATCAGTGAACAGAGAGGGAACTGAGCTCAAGGGCTTACCTGAGAGGAGACTCTAATAAATGTGTGGTGCTGGTGCTACGATTGCATTGCTGTTGTGTTCAAGAAGACGTGTGAAGTAGAGGAGGACATCAAAAAGTCAAATAAAGAGAAACGGCACATTGGACAGTCGATAGCGAACATGATGGTCGGAACACTCCTGTCACTGAATAGTTTCTGTCTGAAGGAAATGATTTGTGGAGCTGAAAAAGTTTCCACAAAACAATTTCCATCTGGCAAGAAGTAAAAATAATTGTCATGTGAAAATTTGAAGAAAATTATATATCTCCTTAAGATTTCCTGTTTTTTAAAACCCTAAATTTAGTGCAATATTTTCATATGGGGGATATCATGCTACATTTTTGAATTTCTTGCAACTTTTCAGTACATAAAAAGGACACATTTCTGTCCCAGTTTCTGTCTGACGAAGTTTTATTATTTTTAAAAATACAATTTCTGTCCCTCCAAAATGTGAACTTTTTATCATATGGAAACAAAGGTAAAAACAAATATTTTCCAACTTGTTGAAATGAATCGCACGTGCAAGTGAGCCACTCATTTGCGCAATCATCACATCCTTAGTGCATGCACATGTGAGCCCCTGCCCGGCATACTCAAGGGTCTCACGAGATTCCACCAGCGTCTTATGCATCATGTCAGCATGTTCAGGAATTTTGCCCATGTGGCAGAATTCAATTGCATGGATCATCATGCTGAACAGCGACTTTGTCAGCACCACAGCACACACTGCAGTGAGTCCTTGGCATTGGACTGGTATACCTTAAACACATCAAGCATGTTGCAACAATTGCCAGTGTGTCTGCTCAGTCTTCATTCCCCATGTTCATGTCCAATGCCGAGGACCCGCTGCAGCATGTGCTGTGGTGCAACCATCTTGACTGTTGTTGTTGTCATCATCAAAGGGGCCCAGGACACCACTGTATACAAAGTCTGCCACCAGCCATCAGTGTCAGTGAGTTGGCATGGGTCATCTCCTGTCATAGTTATCATCCATGACTGCAAGGTAGAATCACACCAGTTCTGGACCAGGGGTTGGCTTTTTCAGATGGCAAGAGGGCAAAGGAATCAATGGGCTTGAGTGTGAATAGGGCTGTTGTGGGGATCTGAGGGCACGGCAACTGTCAAGACTCGCCAGGATCTTACATCTCCTCACCATGTTCCAACAAAGGTCCAGCTCTTTCTACAAGCAGCAACACAAGGTCCTTATTCACTGGACTTCAATAACACCTGTTCACCAACACTATCTAGTGCTCTGACTATGTCCTTGAGCGTAGAGTCGATGACCTGCTGGTCTGGCATCAATGCCCATCCAATAAGGGCAATTGGAGTATCACGACATGCACACCTGGCATCAATGAGGGTGTTGATAACTTCTGGCAAGTGAGCCACATGGCCCACACCCATGAGCATGATCACCTCACTCGTACCCAGGCAGCCGTACCTGTTTACCTTGTGTTTACCCTTTCTTCCAACTCCTGTGCATGTGATGAACAATTCAGCTGCGCCGCACTGGATTACCAGAATTCCTGCAAATGTAGGCCCTGCCAGTGTTGAACTGACTCCTGGAATGACAATAGGTTTGAATCCATGTGAGACAGGGTCACCTTGCTTAAGCTGCTCACAGTTAGTTGCTGCTACACCTTACAACAATGGGATACATACCCATACAAAGTCACTGTTGCGTAGCCTTCCTGGTTCTCCCCTGACAGCACCTGCTCCTTGTCCTTTTCTGTCAAGTTTGCAAGTTTCGACAATGGCCAATAGTCACTAACCTGCGCTACCCAATTCATCCTCCCTCAGAAGACTGACGATGCAGCATCCAAGTCCATGGTGAGCATGTGCTACACAGCGTTAGCCTAGAGACGGAGCAAGCATCAATGAAGAAGAGCTGTGTGCTCTGTGGTGCTGACAAAGCTGCCATTTGGCATGATCACCCATTGGCTGACATGCTGCATAAGACACTGTTTGATTTGTGAGCCCTTGAGCCCTACAGGGGCTTGCATGTGCATGCACTAAGGAGGCGATGATTGTGCGATTGAGCAGCTCGCTTCAGCACATTGAAGAGGCTGGCTGTGGGCACTTGTGGAATAGTGTGTGGAACAGCATGATATACACACTAAACCTCACACACACTCACACAACTACTCAATCTAACAATCACCCTCGAAAGTGCGATGGGGGGAATGAGATTATATCAACTCTGTGACTACTAGTGCTGCAAATCTAGTAAAGCTCCTTATTATCTTGATGCTATACAGCGTTTACTCTTTTCCAATTGATCCTAAACCTAGGATCTTTTACAAGAAGGTGTTACTTTGAGGCGCAACCTTCTAGGTGAATGATAATATTCAAAATACAAAAGGACACTGGTCCTACAACAGAATGGAACATGATACAAGTCGAAACGACACTGAGCTCGCTCTTCTAACCACTCAGCTAAGTACTGACTTAGTGAGCTCACTACATGTCAGTGTGTAGGGTTATCCAAAACTGACTCAAATGTCGATATCAATCACAGACACTTCAACAGATCTTGGATTCGGAACAGAAACAGATTCAGAACAGAACAGAAGCGGATTTCAGAAACAGACCAACAGAACAGAAACAGACTGACAGAAACAGATTTCAGAACTTCCACTTCAATTCATACTCTAAACAGACTCAACAATGCTCAGATGGAACAGAACAGCGACACTGATTCTTATTTACTCGGAATTTAAGCACATAAGTCAGATTCTGAATATATCTCGATTCTTCTAGGTGAGCTTGCAGGTTTGTATATGACGCTCGAAGCTACAAACTAATCCTTTGCCACAGCGCTCGCTTTCCATGTGCACACCATAACTCGGGGGTTCAAAACTTGTATACTACCCTAATATACTGACTATTTATACCAGAACAAGTTACTGATTATAAATGTCATGCTAGTACCCAGGTAAAATAGACTCCTACACACACAGCCCACCACTGCTGCAGTTCTTACTTGGCTACCAACTTGGAGTTTCTTCATATAGTATTGTTTCTATAGTGAGCTTGCTTAACTAGTAGCGTGCGCTCACTATCTGTAAGTCCGAGGACATATCAGGGTGACGGCTGTCGGCTATCCCAGATCTAGCCTCATCATTGGGTTATTGTTTCTCTCTAGAAGGGATTCTCGCATGCACTGAGCTCTCAGGTTGACAAGGCAATGTATACAAGTTACTCGGCACTCTGGTATTCAGCTGACACTGCTAATCAATCTGTGTGTCCAATTTTATCATTTATCTTATCTCACATGCAAGGTTCAGACCAGCTTCTCAGGTACAGTATGTCATTTTAATTTAACGAGTGCACCATTTTCAGTAAGTGCAATCATATAGTTCTTCAAATTAAAAAGCAGAGCTCGCTATGTAGACTAGACTGTAGGCACTAGGACAGGGGTTTTCGGTCTTTCTGCCAAGTGTACCCATCAGGTACATGCTATGACTAAGTCCCTGGTTTATTCTGTCACGTCAAATGTCACTTGACTGTCTATTTGTCTTGTTGCATTGTATTTTATTATGTATGCGCTGACATATTAGCCCCGCTCGCTGTCTATATAAGTCATATTGTCTAATCACTCAGATTGCAAAAATACATGATTGGATTGTCTGCAGTCGCAACAGCGTGATTCATTTCAACAAGTTGGAAAATATATGTTTTCACTGTTGTTTCCATGTGATGAAAAGTTCACATTTTGAAGGCACAGAAATTGTATTTTTTAGAATAATACATTTTTCTCTGATGGAAACTGGGGCAAACATGTGTCCTTTTGATGTATGGAAAAGATGTATGAAAATTAAAAATCTCTTATAATATCCCATATATGAAAAGAACATGCCAAATTTATTCTTTTAGATAATTGAAAATCTTAAGGAAATATATACATTTCTTCAAAAGTTCACCTGACAATTATTTTTGCTTCCTGCCAGATGGAAATCGTATTGCAGAAACTTTTTCAGCTCCACAAATCATTTCCATCAGGCGGAAACCATTCGGTGACAGGAGTGGAAGGGAAAAGAAGGCCATGGGAGTTTGGCTCTGGTTTCGGCAAAAGGTTCCCATCTGTAGTGTTGCCAGCAGCTCAGCTCAAAGTCATGAGTCAGTCGAGCTGAGTCGGTAATTGCCAAGCTGAGTCGAAAAATGACTCAGAAGGATTTTCAGCTTGACTTGGCATTTGAGTCACTCAAGCCATTATCACCTACCTAATTTAGAAATCATATTTTTTTTTTACTGACTGGCAGTGACAGGAAGGAGTTCTAAGGCACAAATACTTATTGCAGGCAATGTAAAAGGCTGTACAGTCAATAGAGGTAGATTATATTACAGTTCAATGCCAAATTTCATACATAAAAAAGCTATATGGTCCCAAGAAGTTACTCCCATTTTGAGATATCAGCATGAACATTAGGAGTTGCCGTTTGGCCATGAATATGCTGCATGGGTACAAATGAAGTCTGGGGATTATGTGGTAAGTATTGTGGCAACATTGGTGGTCGGTCAAAATAGAGGAAGAAAGTGTCAACATAATATTCTGTCAGTACCTTTTCAAGCTCATAAATCTCAGCCTCAGTCCATAGCCAACTTGTCCTATCCTTTGCAATGATATCAGGTTTTGATCCTGTCCATCTTTGCATCAACCACTGTAAGGAACACAGATAAGGGGCACAATTGTACCAACTAGGGTATGCAAGCCCCATGTTTGCACTGCCAACATCTGTCATCGAGATTGGACCAGCGAAACAGCAAGAAACAGCAGTCTCACAAGAAATATCATGATTTGGTCCTGCTATCTATGCCATTTGATCCAGCGTTGCCAGCTCCAGACGAAATGCAATCTCGGAAATCTCCCACATGATTTCTTGATGGTCAGTTGCAGTCAAAGCTTCATAGCATTTCCCTCTCCAGGAGACAGATGTCCCTTCACCACCACCCAGCTCAACTTCGATCTCCTCAAAACAGCCAGCAAGTATTTCTTTCATCTTTGCTCTACAGACAGCTGTTTTTGTAGTCAGATTCTCCTGTTCATTTGCCTTCGCAAGGTAGTCAAGAGAGAGGAACATCTTTCAACTGTTCTGATCAAGGACCAAAGGGGAGTAAAGAGGTGATGACAGGCAGGCAAGCATTGGAAGCCTGATACGAAGCCAGAATTTGAACATTGCCTCAATCTTGAGTGGATTCTCAGTGATTGTGAGGTTAGCTGGTGGAGGCAAAGCATATCCATGTGGTTTTATGGCAGCAGAGCCGATACAACGTGTTTTGTCGAAGACAAGATTGGAGAGACCACATGCCCAAACAGCAATGATGGGAGGGAGGAAGGCATGTGCCAGTGTTCGGTTGACAAAGAGCTTCAATGAGGACGTGGTGGGCTTGTTCGGTACATGGCAAGCATCTAGAGTAAAATTAAAAAAAGTTGGAAATTATAAGGGCAGAACTTACAGGGTGAACGTTTCTGATCTTTTCTTGATGAAGATGATGATGCTACAGGAGCTGGCAACAGATTAACTGGTGGTGCCAGTTGCCCACTCATGTCAGTCCAAGCAAAAACATTTGGCAAATGGATGTGGCTATGAGTGAATCTATCAAAGGCATAATATTTATCTGCCATTGCCCCGTGGCCTCTGAAGACAGGCTGAAACTTGGCACAGTGCTGTTCAAGCGAAAGGAGGAAACTAGGCTGTCTAAAATTTTCAACGTTGTCGATGTGTATGTTTGGAAGCTGATCAGCAGTGTGAATGATCCATACTGGTATTCCTGCTCAGAAGAAATCTTGAGCAATTTGCATATCTGTTGTAACTGCACCAATAATTCCAGAGTCTGCCGTACGTGACACTGTACTATCAGAAATCAAATTGATGCATGGTTTATAGATGCAAATGTAATCAAGGAGCGCTTGGAGATAAAGTGATACACGTTGCATCTCCTGAACATTTAATTGGACCTTTTCAAGGGACATGGGGAGGTGTTCGAGACGCTTGAGAAAGTTGTGTAGCAGCAGCATGTATGTGCGCTTGAGATCCTCAGCCCCATCAGATAGAGTAACCTCTCTTGCCTTCTCAGTGATTATCTTCACCCAATTTTGAAGCGACACAAGGCGATGCTTGTGCAGAAACCCTGGGCCTCTGCATTCTCCAGCAGAATCAGTCTCTCAAAAGTCATTTCCACCTGGAAGCCAGTGTAGTGGAGCATCTGGATGAGATTGAGACGAGTTTAATGGTGGAGATCAAACGATGGTGTAGGGTTGAGGCCAAGACAAGGGATCATCGTCACCATATTGAAGGTCTGAATGAAGGAACATAACTCAATTGTGTCTGAGAGGTGGGACCCACAACACTCCTGTGACTGATCAGTAATTTCAGGGATGTAAACACTTTCAAGTAATTTCATTTGTGTTTAATTTAAAAATACACATAACAAAACACCTTTGTAAACATGGCCTGTCATTTCTTCAGTGTTTTGCAACAGTAATTACATCTATATCTTTGGGGAAAACACCTGTGTAGACACCATCAGTGTTTTCATCTGTCATTTACAAAGAAACACATCATGTTAAACAGGTTCCATAATTATCAATGGTGTTTTTCACCCGGTATTATTTGTATAAACACAGCAGAAAACACCATGGGTGTTTTCATCAGTATACATTGCCTAATGATGAAAGAGATTACAAATGGAAACACAGATGAAAAACACAAAGGGTGTTTTCATCTGTGTTTATTTTTAAAACACTCGGCAACTCACTAGGGACAGGATAGGGACCCCAGGCACCGGCTAGCTACTTTCTAGGGACATTCTAGCTACTTTCACCAGTACTAGCACAGCCACCCATCGACTTTCTATCCACTATCCAGCTACTTACTCCCTACACTTTCTAGTGACCAGCTTGATCTGTGATAGGAAATACTAACTGCCAGGGAATGCACCGTGTTTATTATATGACATCCAAGGACGCTTTCAGAACCTCCGGCATTTTTGTGGCACTTGGGCACCCGTGCTGAGATGGCTCTGTCTCAGTGATAACATACAGAGATGGCTTAGTCAGATGTCGCATCTCAGTATTCCCGTGCCGAGACGGCTCGATCAGGCACAGCGTCTCAGTTCAGCGTGTCTGACATGCTCTGGCTTTCGATTCTCCTGACCGAAGCCCGCTGCTCTCTCTGGATCCTCAATTGTATATGCCGGTTCTTTCAACTGTTTACATCGCCATTTACAAACCTTCGTGGCTGGCATTCACTGACTTTTTCTCCCCCCCCCCGTTTCAGCTGAGGCTCTTAATCCACCGGCCATTCCTTCCTCCAAGTCCTTAACCTGTTGCCCACAATTTCTTCTAATATCCTATCCGCAAGTGCTTCAGTGGATGCCCGCGTACTCTGGGAAGGGCTGGTTGGCCTTTACAGTCTGCTTGGTTAATATGTGTGCCTGGCCTCTTATTTCGTATCCTTTTATTTTGTCATTGTTCACCGCTGTCATTTGCTTGCTACAGTGAATATTGACTTTGGCTTGTCTAACTCTTTCTGACTTCTAAGTTGCCGGCCTCTTTACCCTGCTATTCCGTCTTCGTCGTTCCTTCCCTCGTTCATCCTTTTCGACCCCTCATATTTGTCATCATCAGTGTCGTCCCCAAATCCTATCTTTCTTTTCATCCTCACCATGGCTGGCCCCGGCTGGTTAGTTGCGTTTTTCCTGTCGGAGCTTGCTGTGCATCAAGCATAAGTGTCGCTCCTATACGTCTCACCCTCCACCTCATCATTGAATGGTCACAGTTGATGAGAGATACTGCTCTCAAAACCAATCTCAATCACACTACTCCATTCCTGCCCCTCAGAAATACCGAACACTGCACTTCAACTGTCTCCCACACGGAATATCTGAGGTTTGGTTTGGCAACAGTATATCTGTCGGGTGGGTGCGTTAGCTTGGGGTATGCCAGTGCCCAACACTGCTTACTTTTTCTTGTCTTTCTTGTCTATCTCTCCTTTTAAATAGCTGACTATGTTGTCATCGGTATACATCAGCTTCTGCTGCATTAACCTGCCGAGAATACCTTCCAGGTCGACGTTGTTGTGACTGCAGACAATCCAATCGTGTATTTTTGCAATCTGAGTGATTAGACAATATGACTTACCTAGACAGCAAGCGGAGCTAATATGTCAGAGCATACATAATAAAATACAACGCGATGAGACAAATACACAGTAAAGTGACATTTGACGTGACAGAATAAACCAGGGACTTAGTCATAGCATGTACCTGATGGGCACGCTTGGCAGAAAGACCGAAAACCCCTGTCCTAGCGCCTACAGTCTAGTCTACCTAGCGAGCTCTGCTTTTTAATTTGAAGAACTATATGATTGCACTTAATGAAAATGGTGCGCTCGTTAAATTAAAATGATGTACTGTACCTGAGAAGCCGGTCTGAACCTTACATGCGAGATAAGATAAATGATAAAATTGGACACATGGATTGATTAGCAGTGTCGGCCGAATACCGGAGTGCTGAGTAACTTGTATACATTGCCTTGTCAACCTGAGAGCTCAGTGCATGCGAGAATCCCTTCTAGAGAGAACAATAAACCGATGATGAGGCTAGATCTGGGATAGCCGACAGCCGTCACCCTGATATGTCCTTGGACTTATAGATAGCGAGCGCATGCTACCAGTTAAGCAAGCTCACTATAGAAACAATACTATATGAAGAAACTCTGAGTCGGTAGCCAAGTAAGAACTGTGGCAGCGGCGGGCTATGTGCGTAGGAGTCTATTTTACCTGGGTAATAGCGTGACATTTGTAATCAGTAACTTGTTCTGGTATAAATAGTCAGTGTATTAGGGTAGTATACAAGTTTTGAACCCCCGAGTTATGGTGTGCACGGGGAAAGCGAGCGCTGTGGCAAAGGATTAGTTTGTAGCTTCGAGTGTCGTATATAAACCTGTGAGCTCACACAGAAGAATCGAGATATATTCAGAATCTGACTTGTGTGCTTAAGTTCCGAGTGAATAAGAATCAGTGTCGCTGTTCTGTTCCATCTGAGCATTGTTGAGTCTGTTGAGAGTATGAATTGAAGTGGAAGTTCTGAAATCTGTTTCTGTCAGTCTGTTTCTGTTCTGTTGGTCTGTTTCTGAAATCCGCTTCTGTTCTGTTCTGAATCTGTTTCTGTTCCGAATCTGAGATCTGTTGAAGTGTCCGTGGTTGATATTGTCGTTTCAGTCAGTTTTGGATAACCCTACACGCTGACATGTAGTGAGCTCACTAAGTCAGTACTTAGCTGAGTGGTTAGAAGAGCGAGCTCAGTGTCATTTCAACTTGTATCGTGTTCCGTGCTGTTGTAGGACCAGTGTCCTGTGTATTTTGAATATTATCATTCGCCTAGAAGGTTGTGCCTCGAAGTAACACCTTCTTGTAAAAGTTCCCAGGTTTAGGATCAATTGGAAAAGAGTAAACACTGTATAGCATCGAGATAATAAGGAGCTTTACTAGATTTGAAGCACTAGTAGTCGCAGAGTTGATATAATCTCATCCCCCCCCCCCCATCGCACTTTTGAGGGTGATTGTTAGATTGAGTAGTTGTGTGAGTGTGTGTGAGGTTTAGTGTGTATATCATGCTGTTCCGCATGCTATTCCACAAGTGCCCACAGCCAGCCTCTTCAACATCCATCGAAAATGGTACGCTTTCTTCTTCATTCGATGCCATGCATGGTCTGAAGTATCGGTTCGATAGCTCTATGACCGTGAAACTTTGCATGCTTGACGGTTTCCAGTCCTCCAATTCTCCTCACGCTGGCCCATCTGCTGCACGACCTTGATTGCTTCCACTGTGTCTTTGAAACTTATGCTGCCCAGGCCTGTCAGGTGGATGGATTTACTGAATGCCCTTGCTTTGTCCTTTTCAGATCTGGGTATGCACATTTTCAGTGTCGTTTTTGTTTTGACGGCTGCGCTTGACTTCTTACATCGTCTGTGGTCACTGGTGGTAAGTCCAGTGTGTTGATGGCACCAGTTATCGTGAAAACAATTTCCTCTACAGCCTCCTCATTGCTAACACATCTGACGATCCTCCATGTGCCTGCGTCATCATCCTTTTTGATGTACACATCACCTATGGCTTTTTTATCCTGCCCGTTCCCTTTTTATAAATGTGCAAACACCCCATTGCATCTTACTCGCCTTCAAGAGCCCAGCAAGGTGGTAGGGATCCTTGAGTATTCTATTGGCGATTAATGTATGGATGGAAACTCCTGGGTGATTTTTCTTTGTGGTTAGCATATGTTTGATTTTGCTGGCCCTTGACTTACTGGCATTGTTTATATCATACACATAATGTCCATAATCACCTACATAGGACTCAGTCCTGCCGCTCGAATGAGATGGCCCATCACCAGCTAGCCAAAAGATATTTATCATGCTTCAGTTTGTGGTATGAGTCATGATCTACAACAGCAACTCATTGAAATGGACAGCGGTGTTTCAAGGCCATAGTCTGCTACTAATCGGACAACATTATAACCGCTTTGCTCGGCTTTGACTCAACACAACTCCAGAGTTGATGTCCAGTGTAGATAAGTAACGGTACAGGGTGGCGTAGCACAGCCCGCATCCTGCATCCTTACCTAACATGGTCTCCAAACACTTTCCTGGAAAGTCTATGCCAATTTCAATCACTGCAGAAGCAGGACTGGCCTTGGTGAATCTTCCACAAAACAACACTACAGGGGTTGTACCACAACCTAGCCCTTTATAATGCTGAGTCAATGCTGAGGTGGTTTTTTTTTTTTGTAGGGGTATGATGGCACCTGTTTTTGTGAATAAACTTTATTTTTTCTCACTGTTTCCGCACTGAGTGTTTTACCCTCCTGTATTAATGTGAGTTTGTATAAAAATAATTCAATTTGACCAATTCAGCTAAATAATGAACTAGTTCTAAGGCATATTAATTTGTCGAAAAGGTTGCTGCCATGGAATGGACAATGGCCAAAATGTGTGAGGTTGCACTTCACCCGGTGATTATGATTGATCACAATGCCGAGGGTGATAATGACTTGGGAGGGGGGTTAAGAAAGGCAATGAAGATGCTGCTCTGTGTGGAAAAGGCATTCAACAAGAGAAGGAAGCAAAATTTTCATGATAAAATTCGACTTCTATCTGTGAATATTCTTGTCTAGTTGTGTCTTGGTGCACCTTCTTGAAATTATTTAAACAATGTATATAATTGTAGGGCTCAATTCTTTATATTCAATGTGCCATTGCCCAGGCCACCAGTTAACTAGGCTATCGCTCCCTATTTCCTCAATAGCATTGCTTTTTGTCTCACAACTATGAAAGTATGGGTGAACAAGCTATGAAATACCATACGCTGCCAAACTCCATGGCACCAGCAGAAAGCGACGGTATTTGAAGGGTTCAAATCGAGTACCGATTCTGAGTCTGTCACCAGTTTTGTTGCTGGATCATCACCAATTCTGTCTTTGTCACCAGTCTCATCTCCGTCTCCATCACCATTGATAAGTTAGGGCTTGGAGTATCGGCACACACTCCCCCACTGTTTTTCCGAGTTCGTTCACTGCGTCTCCGTCGTCTAGCCTGGGCCGGTGCGACTGTAGGGCATCACGAAAAAATCAGGGATCCTTGAGTTTGGTCAGAACAGTGGCCAGGAGCTGCCAGTCGAAATGGGGATACTACTAGCTAGTATATGGTGGAAGCCTTCCTAAAGAGGTTACCGGCAGCTATTTCAGGATCTCAGTCATGCCGGTTCGTCCGTTCCTATTTTCACAGCCATGGCAGTCAATATCATGTATCAAATGGTGTCAATTGACAGAAAGCTGATATAGATCCAGACTGTCAATTGACTGGTCACCTAAATAAAGTATCTCTGTCACTGTGACCAGAGTAGGACATCATCACACCCTCCCCTTTGATGGCTGTTGCACTGCCACCCCTCTCCTCTGCTCACTGTCAGCCTCCCTCCCTCTCACTGTTGCACACTTTTTTCCTTTTTAGGAAATTTGCTTCTTATGCCTTCAGAATACTTGTGGGCCTTATTCCCACCCTCCCGCTCACTGTTTAGGTCCGAAATTAGATATATAGGGTCTTCTAAAAATATATAATGGGTTAGTAAGCTGACCCCACCTCTCCCATGCCCCTGGATGCTGGATTCGGAATGGGGAGACTGGATGTAGTGTGGCAGTGCAGCCAATTGATGGGATCAGCCATCAATATCAGCCTATTTTTGGAAATATTTCGGATTGGAATGGTTTCTGGATACTGGATGGGCTACAGAATGGTACTAGGATATGTATAAATATAACTAACATTGAATTGAGCCTTCTGGTGATGTATGGGAGCCCTAGAGAAGGGGTAAAACAGGTAAAATAATGAAAAATAGTGAAAATAGGCAAAAAAAAAAAAAAAAGTGCATTTGCAGGGTGCTGCATGCATTGGATTGCTTTGAAAACTTTGCCAATGTGTTCCACGACCTTGAAAACCTCTAAACGATACTTGGTTACATTTGTGGGGCTTCAGAATTAATCTAAAATAGTGAAAAATAGCAAAAATTAGAGGGAAATTGTGTTTGGGGGGTGCTGCATGTGTCAGATCACTTTGAAACATTTACCAATGGATTTGGCGACCTTGAAAACCCCTAAACGGCCCCTGGGTATATTTGTGGGAACTCAGTATCGATCATCAAATTGATATTACAGTTTATGGGGAGCACATCTCAGAACTCACATTTCCAGGTGTCGGAAAACTTCGGAGTTATTTCCAGTAGGTTTGTAGACCTTGAAAACCCCCAGAACATCCCAGGAGCATAATCAGGATCTTCAAAATACAAAGTAAAAAGGGTGAAACTGAAGTTTTGCGAAATATCATATAGCTCACATTTCTGAATGTTGGAGAGGGTAATACTGGTACTAGATATATGATACATATTCTATAATGCTGTGTGAAACAGCCCAGGATGATGCGAAATGTATTGACAGAGATATAAGCAGATCTTTCTAATAATGAGGAGAAGCACATTCCAGATCTCAATGTTCCGGTCATCCTATGGGTCGGGGACTATCAGATTCAGATTCCCTCACCCAAAAAACATTAGAGTGATCTATCATCCCTGGGGCTCATTTTTACTAGTAGGCAATCCATATACAGCAGTATATCTTTGTGCATAAGTAAAGCACACTCTTTACTTCGGAGTTTAGACACATGAACCCCATGGACGATGGGTGGCCCTACTGTTTTTTGGGTCAAAGAACCCGAATCTGATAGTCCCCGACCCATAGGATGACCGGAACATTGAGATCTGGAATGTGCTTCTCCTCATTATTAGAAAGATCTGCTTATATCTCTGTCAATACATTTCGCATCATCCTGGGCTGTTTCACACAGCATTATAGAATATGTATCATATATCTAGTACCAGTATTACCCTCTCCAACATTCAGAAATGTGAGCTATATGATATTTCGCAAAACTTCAGTTTCACCCTTTTTACTTTGTATTTTGAAGATCCTGATTATGCTCCTGGGATGTTCTGGGGGTTTTCAAGGTCTACAAACCTACTGGAAATAACTCCGAAGTTTTCCGACACCTGGAAATGTGAGTTCTGAGATGTGCTCCCCATAAACTGTAATATCAATTTGATGATCGATACTGAGTTCCCACAAATATACCCAGGGGCCGTTTAGGGGTTTTCAAGGTCGCCAAATCCATTGGTAAATGTTTCAAAGTGATCTGACACATGCAGCACCCCCCAAACACAATTTCCCTCTAATTTTTGCTATTTTTCACTATTTTAGATTAATTCTGAAGCCCCACAAATGTAACCAAGTATCGTTTAGAGGTTTTCAAGGTCGTGGAACACATTGGCAAAGTTTTCAAAGCAATCCAATGCATGCAGCACCCTGCAAATGCACTTTTTTTTTTTTTTTTTGCCTATTTTCACTATTTTTCATTATTTTACCTGTTTTACCCCTTCTCTAGGGCTCCCATACATCACCAGAAGGCTCAATTCAATGTTAGTTATATTTATACATATCCTAGTACCATTCTGTAGCCCATCCAGTATCCAGAAACCATTCCAATCCGAAATATTTCCAAAAATAGGCTGATATTGATGGCTGATCCCATCAATTGGCTGCACTGCCACACTACATCCAGTCTCCCCATTCCGAATCCAGCATCCAGGGGCATGGGAGAGGTGGGGTCAGCTTACTAACCCATTATATATTTTTAGAAGACCCTATATATCTAATTTCGGACCTAAACAGTGAGCGGGAGGGTGGGAATAAGGCCCACAAGTATTCTGAAGGCATAAGAAGCAAATTTCCTAAAAAGGAAAAAAGTGTGCAACAGTGAGAGGGAGGGAGGCTGACAGTGAGCAGAGGAGAGGGGTGGCAGTGCAACAGCCATCAAAGGGGAGGGTGTGATGATGTCCTACTCTGGTCACAGTGACAGAGATACTTTATTTAGGTGACCAGTCAATTGACAGTCTGGATCTATATCAGCTTTCTGTCAATTGACACCATTTGATGTATCAAACTGTCTGCTACAGGTGATTTTCAATACTACTAGTGGTCGTTGGTTAACGACATCCATACCTTGCTTGACAGTTTATTTTCGATTTGCAAGCGCATTCGAACATCGTTGTAGTAGACATTTATTGAAGACATGTATGTCCTCTCGATAATCCTGTGTACATTTATGGAAGGCCAGTGTTTTTGCTAAAACAGCAGAGGCATTGGATGGTTGGGGCTGTTTTTTGGTTGTATATGTTGTTAAATACCAGGATAAACTGTTCATTCCAGTGCCGTTTGTGATTAATTTGATATCATGATTACTTTATGTGAACAGTAAGATAGCTAGATTGAAGTTGTTGACATAACCATATCGACGGCGAGGTCCCCACTTTCCGTTTGTGTCGATCCATGGATTTTTGCTTATTAGGAATGGAGCATGTTGTTTACAGACTTTGCGACCTTTAATGTTTACGAGACAACGCAATTCATGACATTCATGAATTTGGACAGTTTTTGCCAAATGTGGAATCCAGCTTTCCCATAGTAAATCTTCATGAGAAGGATTGGGAGGTCTTGAATATGAAATGTGTGGAATGTCGTGCATTCGTAGGATTTGACTCTGTTGGAAGCCAGCAATGTCTGCTACAATGTTTTGGTCAATGAAGGAGATAACTCGGTCTCTGAAGCTCTCTGTCTTCAAGGTGTTTTCCATCTCTTTGGCTGTGAAAGAGCTTTGAAGCCATAATAGCATGGGTAAATGGAGTGATCCTCGACCTTGAGCTTCCACGGTTCCAATATATGCCTGTACTATTCTGAAAATACCATGCTCTCAGAAGAAAACATGTCGTCTGCGTCGTTTATTGATAGTGATTCCAAAAAGACCTTCGAGGACTGTTTGAATCATTAAATGGAAGAACTTTGTCGAGGAGAAAGGATCCTGGGCTATATTCTTTGCTTGTACAGATGCACTAGGACTAGAATGAGCAAGGAAATCATCCAAATCAATCTTTTTGCCTGCTATGACTTGTGCAATTGGATCATGAGTGTCATTGGGATTAATGGTAATCCATAGATTAGGAGGATTGAAAAGGATGTTGGTACTCCATATTTTTGATCGAAGAGTTCAGCGTGACTCGTCCATGCCTAATACTTTTGCTCAAACTGCAATCAACTCTGATCATAAAGCCTGCATGCCTGGATTAGAGAATGGTACCCTTCGTGTCTCTTGAACGGCTGCTTCAAGAAGATTTTTTGGTTTCACAGATGTGATTAAAGGTTGATGTTGTCGATATACAGTGGAATGCATCTGCAAAACGGCCAATTGGCAGATATTTCGCTTTTGCATGACACTGAATACTTGGAAGACGAAATGAAGGTCCTTTCAAAACTGTCGGTCACCATAAAGCATTGCCCATCGTGCATGGACCTCGTAAGGAACTTCGACCTTTCAAGCTGTCTCAAAGCCTCCTATACCATAAGGAACGAGTACCGGAAAGGCACCGAGAAGATGATTGGGATTGCTAGGACCACCATCTGTTCGTAACCCCGAGTCGGATGTTCTTCCATATTCACTGACAAACCTGCTACCTCTTTTCATGCAAAATCGTTCTTCTGAGACATCGGATGCAATGGGCGGTAAGGCTTCATTGCTCAACACATGTTCTCTCAAGTCTTCATCCAAAATTTAATTACCATTGGCATCGACCATTCTGTTCAAATGTAGAATGATGTCATCTGAAGATATATTATCATCTGAAGTGTATTAGTGAAGGCAATATTTCAGGCATGTAATATACATACCTCGATAGTGGTCATTCATCGAATTATCTCCCATTAGGTTTACTTCATCGACCTTGGGGTATAAATCCTCAAACACTAAGAAAATGACTGAGTCAATGGTCGTACGAATGTACACATGTCTTACTTGTGTTGTCTGTATCCAACAAATTGGGTACATGCCCTGTTTCCTCCTGAGCCAAAGCTTCCATCTCATGTGATACTCTCGCAATCTTGACTATCTCCATTGGTACACCATAGACTGGTAACAGTCGTAAGCGATCCTCATTGATATAAATATCTTCCCACAAAGGATTGTTCACTTTCAACCATCCTAATGCTTTGAAAACGATTCGCCGGCATACATGGAGTTCTTTAGGAAATGGATATTGAGGTTTGTTATTTGGTTGGATGAAAGTCACAGCGATTAAAGTGGAAAGGATGGCTGGTTTCAGTGGCATGGATTGCTGACCATCGATAAAGGATGCAATGTATGCATAAGGTAATGGATATGTCAATACATTTCCTCTGATTCCACTGCATAATGTCTCTGGATTCCACGTTCTTTGATTTTAGGATACAGTTTGACAATGTATGCTGCAGGAAAGTAATGAGCTATCAAAATTCGTTCTGGCAATGTCAAAAGTTCCAATTGGGGGTATGTGTCCCAGCCACATATTGTTCGCCAAAGATAAACATGGGAGCTCCCTCTTCTTTAGCAATCATAGACAATCTTGACAAACACGGATGTCGCCTGCGATTGGGCTTCATTCTTCACTATACAAGAGCATATCGTGAGACAATACATGTGAAGGGTATCTTTGAGTAGGGTGTAACAAATCTGCATGAGGAATAGCCGTGATATCCATACTCTCTGTCGAAGTATTGTTCTGAATATGAGTGCAAATGACACATGCAGATTCTTGCAGTGCAGAATTATTCGTTTGATTGACACAGGGAGATGACCTTTGATGAATGGATTCTTCATCCACAGGATGTAAGAACAAATTTGGCTGTTGATTATCCATACGCATTCGCTTGGTGTAATGAATGTGGTCCTCGTACTCTTCTCAGATCTTGGTGACGAACTCCTTGGTAATGTCCATAGGAAGAAGAGCGCAGAATTGTATGAAATTATCATGTCGATGTCCCATTTGTCGAGGAATATTGTACAGCGATTGTAGAAATTCATAGGCTCAATCCACAGATAACGCACCCAATACGTTGACAATGGAAGTCTCATCAGGAAATGTCAGTCTTGGTGAATTAATATGACAGTCATTGATAAGAGCTTGTATGCAATCGAAATTGGGAGATTGAAGATAACATAGACAATCATCTCGTGTTAATCTTGAAGGAATATTGATGTTTTTATACGATGTATTAATCATAGTACCATGGTTATTATATCGAACTCATACCAGTACCATATTGACAACATAGCCATTGCAATATTGGCATGGTCACCAATTTATATTCATCACTAACTGTCACACCATCTGGAAAGGTAGCAGGTTGCAAATGCTCCGTCAAAGATTGCTGAAATTTGCCCAGGTCATCATTGTCGATAAGGGAACACAACATATATATGGTTGTTTTGTTTTGCTGTAAAAGATCAGGAGGAAGATAGTCAGATGGACATACTGAACGCAGACTCTCAACGATAACATCTTTATGATAATGTCGTAAAGACATTTCCAGGGATGTTCCATCAACAAATCTAGGTTCAAGGATGTCTAATCCTCTATCACGTATCAAGATGTGTAAATTGTGTTGCTCCACATGTCATAATAAGTCTTCTCATGTGTAATGGTTCCCAATTGAAACATCTAGGTTTTCTGTAATTAATGTAACAGCGAGAAAGGAAAATACCGGGATGTCAAGTCTTGACAATGTACAATAGTAAGGCAGTAGACAAGTTATTGAACGATTGCTCCACATTGTGGAAGCGGGACATCACTTCACTTCGAATGGCAATTTGCTGAGAGAGATTACAATTGCCAATGAAATAATACAAATATTTGTGGTGGTTCACAATCGACGATCCCACATCAATCTAAATATGACAGTCAATTGAATTCTGTATGAGAGATTGCATTTCACACACTCCATGATTCTTTAATAACATCAAGATATCATTTATCTCCACTTCATCCAAGATAGATCCCACAGATATGCCATCATGAAAAGACATTTTGCCATGAGCGGATGGTTTCAAACAGGTTTTCCAGGTAAAGTGACAGTGGTCACACATAGATTCTGTCACTTTATCACGTGCATTTTCGAAAGCACAGGTATGGACCATACAAGGAAAGTACAGTTATTACCCTGATGCTACATAAGATCATGATTGATCTAACAGATAACATAATGTTCACGAGTCCATCTGTAATAGAAGTCACGCTTTGCATGAGTAGACATGGAGGTTGTGTTTTGTGTTGGACATACTGTAGCTACTGGCGCTAGCCACGAGCAAGCACCACCGCATCTCTGTACATTGTTTTGGGTTGCGGCCTAGAAATATAGAGTTTTTTTAAAAAAAAAGTGTTTCGTGTTGGTGTCATGCTGTGAGAAAATTCACAAGACACATTTGGCTTTGTCCTCCTGAGACCTTGGCAAGCAAGGTAATTTACAAAAAGGTTTCGAAGTCTTGCAGGTTCAATGCACGAGCTCTGCTCTCCTTCTTTCTAGCAACTTGTACAAACTGACTATATTGAAGAGTCTCGGCAAGCTCTATGATCTCACTTATCCTCAAATGTATGACTCTGATATCGACTTTTACTTTCTTGAAGCAAAATTGATGGATTTTAGCGAGATCAACAATCCCATTGCCATCTCCAACTTCTCATGAATACCAAATATCTATTTCTTTTGATAGGCATGAACCAAGAATCCAGGTAGGACCCATGTCCATTCATACATGCGCCTTTTGTGAGTGCAAGCGTCACAGATCCCACAGTCGAGCAAGCCATTGCAGATTGCATACGACCTTTGCCTTGGTCTTTGCGGCCGGACAAGGGAAAATCCAATGAAAGTGAAATTGAGGAGGCGCTCTGGTTAGATAGACTTCTCAACACAGGGAAATCCCTCAAAGTGCATCTGGCTTTCACGAATCTGAAATCAAAGTACATATCCCCACATCCCTCCCAATATGCTAATATTGCTTTAACACATCACATAGTCAGTCATCTCACATGCTAGCATTTATAGACACGTGCATTCTGAATAATGTATGCCCTACTTTCCAAAATGTTGCAAGCTTAGTAACCGAATTTGTCCCAGTAACGGTATCATCAACGGTGACAAATACGCTACAGAAAAAGTGAAAGCGACCTGCCTCAATGTGCCAGATGGCTGGAAGTTGGTACATTTTCAATTTGGGGGATTCTCAGAGCGCCAGTACTGATGGTGCAACGTAGCCTTGCATCCTGCCTGATTCATCAAAAGATGCCGATGGTTTCTATGCCTTCGCTAAGTTGAACGATGTACAGACATCTAAAAGATGTATGGGTCCTCAAACAGACCTCTGAGTCAAACACTTAACAAGCAGAGAGTGAGTCAATACCCAAAGTGACGATCGTCGGAGTTACTAACACTCAGAGTAAATTTCTAAAAAGGATCGTAGATAACTCTCCTCATATCGTGTCTATGACAGGCGATGTGCCACGTCGTTAACCAGTCCTCTATTCCTATGTTTCTGAGGCATCAGAAAAGTGGCTGAGGAAAAGAAGCAAATGTGATCCTTGGTCATATACACATGCCAATGAGGTATATCTCCAAATACAGGCCAGCTATCTACAAGTTCCATGTTAGTGCCCTGGTGAAAGCCACTTCAGATGAAGAAGCATCGCCCTTGCTGGCTTCGGTGGCTCTTCAAGCGCTATCAAATGTCATCCAATGGGATGCAGATCTAGCCCCCAAAGACTCGTGAGTGGACTAGTCGCATCTGGCTTGTATTCTAAACTGAAAGCTTTTAAAAAAGACCAACCATAGACCGCATCACTTGGTATGCCACAGATCCTGGGTGGAGACAGGTGAAATTTGCCACCAGAATACTTGCTTCTTGTTCCCATCAGAGGGAAGCTTATACTGAAGTGGTTGAGGTATGTTCCATCTATCAATTTGATTACATGTGTATCTTTTCATCGAGCTTTGTTCAGTCATTAGTCAACGGATTGGCTGAAAGCTTCGCCTGAGCTCTTGGTAGCGCACATATCCCTCTTCCGCCTCGCCTGTTGCTCTTGCTTCATGCTCAAACCTCAACTGTCAGGAATGGGAAGCAGATGTAGTGGTCCATGAGCCTTTGTAGTAGTGGACTTGTTGCATTGGCATTCTGGGCAAGAAGGGGATGTATCCTTGTTCAAGGTCGCGTCTCGTGTTATGCCAGTAGTAGCAGTCTTGAAGGGCCACATACGCTTTATCTGCACCAAAATGTCTGAGGGAATTGTGTGCTAAACAAAACAGGTCTTTGCGTAAGGTGCCGGTGCAAGGGACAACTAAACGATCGCCAATGTACCAAAGATCGTTGTGAGACTTGATCGAGGAGAAGGAAGAGTCCACTAACTTTTTGCAGAAATCGTCTTCCTGATAGCCTGTGCGAATAGCATTGAGGATGGAGAGATCCGTGGTAATGACGAGTGCAGCAGCTGCAGGTTTGACTGTCTGTGCCCAAGTTGACCATTGGTTTGCGGTGTTTGGGGTGGGCTGGTCGAGGTCGATGTCTGTGGAATGGCCATCTTCATCCTCGGTGGGTGGTAGCCGAGAGAGAGCGTCTGCGGCGGTGTTGTCTTCACCATAGATGTAATTGATTGTGAAGTTGAATTGGGAAAGGAATTCATTCCACCAAGCTTGACGACAGGAGAGGTCCTTTTGCAGTGCAAAATTTTCGAGGGTGCAGTGATCGGTGTAGACCACGAAATGCATCCCTAGCCGGTCTGCCCTCCATTTCTTCAAGGCTCTGACAATTGCCAGCAGTTCCTTTTCATGAACAGGATAAATTTTCTGGGCACCTTTTAACTGCATGGAGTTGAAGGCAACAGGTCTGGCTGTATCCCACATTGGTCCCCATGACAGGACGGCACCTGTTCTCCAATCGCTTACATCACAGGTCACAAATATTTTGTTGTCACCCAGGTTCTCATGGTTAATCACAGTGAGGCAGTCGGAGGAAAGCATGAGAGCCTTGATGGCATTGAAAGTGAATTGGTGGTCCAAGGACCAAACAGGGAAATTTTTCTCCTCATTTTTTGTCATCGACAGAGTTAGGATCACTGTATGGTCAGCAAGGTTCTTCAAGAAGGTGGCGAGATATCAGACCAGACTCAAAAATCTGCATACTTCTTTCGCAGATTTTAGCCATAACCAGTTCATGATTCGTTCAACTTTGGAGTTATCAGGCTGTATACCATTCCTTGAGATGTGATGGCCCAAAAAATTTAATTCGAGTAAACAAAACTGTGATTACTTTGGATTACAGTGTAACTTGTTCTTTTTCGTCATATTAATTATAAGTCTGATGTGTGCCATAAGCCCTTCTAAGGAATCGGACCAAATGATAATATAGTCAAGATACACATGACAAAATTTACCAATGTAATCGCACAAGGCTGCAGTGATCCTGCACTGGTGCACAGCAGGTGAGTTCTTTAATCCTTGGGGCATAACAGTCCAGTCATACAGTCCTAACAGTGTAGTGACAGCCGTGAGCGGGATACTGGCAAGATCCATTGCAGTATGAAAAATGTATCTGTCATGTCAATTTTAGACCAGATAGAACCTTTTGCAGCATCTGATAAAACATCATCCACCTGAGGTAATGGATGACTATTGGAAACTGTTCGCGTTCAAGTCTTGGTAGTCATTGATCCATCTAGGCAGTGCTGTCTTATCTGTTTTAGGTATGAGCGATGTAGGAGAAGCATGTGGCCAGGAGGAAGGGCAGATGCTGAGATATCAATGTTGACCAGGTGTCTTTAATAAAGTCCTACAGCTCATCGCCCAGTCCAACCAGTGGTCTTTGGTTGGCATCTTTTCACCGGTGAGCATCATAGGTACTTTCTCCGGGGCAGTCTGAATGACTTAAGGGTAGACATGCATGTTTGGTAATGCTGAGGTGACAGTGGACATAGTGAATAAGGATATATTGTCAATAGAGGAGTTGGGTGACGTTGGCAAGTTGGGTTGAGGTGTGGATGCAATGGGCACGGTTGCAGGGTTTGGAATGGGAGTGGCAGGGATGTGATGAGCACGTTGATGCATGGATTGGGAAGGGACGCATTGACCAGGCAGAGGAGTGGTATTATGGGACGACAGTTCCTGCAACAAGGAATACAGTCAGTTTTGTGTTGCTCGCGTCGAAGCAAAAGGAAAAAGAAAGGTTAGGCCCGTGGCAGAGCGATAGTCACGGTGGACGGGGCTCTCGACGGAGCTTTTAAAGTGGTGTAGGACTGGATATATGCGACCTGGTCATCATGTCAGATGGTACCAAAGCCACAAATCAAAATTCATGTAGGAGTGATTTCAACATTGTGTGTGATGTCAGAGACTATCTTGTTGTCGTGTTCGACAGTCTCGAGATAACGTCGAAGCTGTAAAAAAAAAAAGAGTGGAAACCTGCTGGGTGACCGACAGGAAACACTGAAGAGAAGGAAACTCATGGAGGACCAGGGTCTATGCTGAATGATGTATATTAGTGAGGAGTCATGTAGATGTCTAGGGATAGGAAAGAGGGAAAGGAAAGAATTCCCTAACTAGTGAGAGGGCCCAAGTATTTATACGAGTGGAAGCAAATATAGGACAAAACTATGGAAGGGTTTTGGTCTGTGCGTGACATGTAAGCGTCGTCATAGGTAGGTAAGTATGTCATAGCTAGGGCAGCGGGCTTACATGATCATTGAAATTCCCAACCTCCTGGAGCTTCAACAATCGAGGATTGGCCATGACCTGACCTACAATGATAAGCTTGGCCGGTTTGGAGGTCTCCAGATGGTCAATATAGTGGACCTCCACAGCTTCAGCTATGGTATCAGCTGAACCGCTATGCACCTATTTGTGCACAGACAAAAAACCAGATTGTGTGACATAAGACGTGTTCTTCATCAGGACATGTTGTTGATCTGCACCAAAATGTCATCACAGGTACCACCAGACATCTGTCAAACACCATTCAACTACTATCACGTTCAATATTGAAACAACTGCATACTTTTTCAAGTAGAGAAAGCAATTCATGAGAGACAGAAACTGACCCATTAAAAGTGAAACTCAATGACATACGCTCATCACAAGAATATGGATGACACAAATATGATGCGCAATGACATTTCCACCATTTTCCTGCAACCTAGAACATGGCATACAAAGTGGAATAAATTTGGGTATTATCATAGCCATACCAATGCAATGTATATGCCATCCACACGAATTTCCATATACAAAACGTCAGTTGCAGACGAAGTAAATACATACCTCCACACCAATATACCATGGCTATGGCAAGCTGAGCTGCAAACCATAAATCAAGGTATCATAGTCGTCAACCAACGACCGCTAGTAATCACACTGTTGAGTATGTCTCATGGTATTTGACACCTGCAGTGGAAAAACAGGCCGACATGAGATGCTGGAATGCCGATGTACCCGATTTGATCTCAAGTCATGTCAATTTGGTATGATGCACCATGGGAGTGCACACGGTGAATATACAAACGTTAGGCGTGATTTCTAATGGGAATCTGATAAAATTTATGATATATGGGTATGTGCTCTCTCAGGTATCAAGATATAGTGGACTTCAGCTGTATCCTCATTGTCTCTCTCTCAGGCTCACTCAACAGCTTTGTCGACGTCTTCCTCAAAAATAGTGGTGAGCCTAGAGTGCACGAACCCTGCCATTCCAACGTCCTCAAGGGGTGTGATATACTCGACATTGTATGGAGGAGCGGGTTTGATCGTGTCTGCATACAGATGTCAGAAGAAGCATTTCACCAGCAAGAATTGTTGAGGTGTATGGATGTCGTTTTTGACTCTAGTATCAATAGCGTCGTAGGGTGGGGGGGTCCTCATAGCGACCTCGTATGATGGTGGGAAAGTGCTTGATTCCAGACTGGGGTTATCGACTAATCAGAATAGAGTGTGAGTAGATGAAGAAATCCCAGACCTTAGTCGATGCACCTGAGTTCCCAAATGACTGACGGATAATCCTGCTGGCGCATTTTACAGTTTTTCTAATGACAGAGAGGATGGATGTCTTGAGAGGGATTCTGTGGCTTGAAAACAGAAGACTAACTGTAATTGGATAGCGAGATGACTAATAGAGAACATCTACAGGTGAAGTGTTAGTATGAGCTCATGCATCTAGTCTGTGAACTGACCTTGGACCGATTTTGAGGTGGAATGAGAGAAATCAGACTTAAAGGTTCGCCATGTGGGAGATTATCATATGACTGCCATTAAGAAACATAGCGGCATCAATTGATATTCAACGCCATGACGCACCATTCAAGGGTGGATGGTGGAGTGGTCTTTAAGGGATCTTGGTTGTATGTAAGTGCTCATAATGGCAAGGAGGCGGGTTCAAATCCCGATGGCATTAATTTTATTATACAACAACAAACTTTTAAGAACTTTTTTTGTTTGCTGCATTTGCCGTCCAGCGCCACCCAACATTTCAGTTGTTGGCCAGCTGAGTGTTATTTTGGTAGCAAAATAATTATCATAAACTTTGTAGATTCGGCCTTCTGTACACCATGTAGATCATTCGAACCATATTCTTAGGCCATGCTGAGACTTGGAACCCAGTTTAGATGGATCTTTCGAAGCGAAATACCTTCCGTGCCTATTCAATATTCATGTGCTGTGTGGATTGCGATGCTTCCAAAGTTAGATCTCAAAAAATGTTGTTTAACATCATACATTAAATCTATAAACTGCCCACTGCACTTCAGGACATTGTTCTACAATCTTGAAGATATTCACATCGATATAGGAAGCTTTAATGCAAGATAGAATTCTAAGGAACGACCAACGAGGGCTGAAAGATTTCATATTGGGATTTGATGTGTGGAAGTCGGATATTATGACAGTGTGGTTATAGTCTTTGGCAAGCGAGACAGGCTGTCTACAACGTTGAAGGTGTTGAAGGCATCCAGACCTGCAGATGGCCCAGCGTCATTGATTGTGAACAGAAGACAACAACATGTACTAACCACTAGTCGGTTCGTCCAAGAATTGAATTGAAGGGCTCGTAACCAATCAATTCACAAGCAATTGAAACCCATCTTTTCTCGCCTCCAGATATGGATCTCTGACCTACCAGCCTGTTCAATCAATAAAAAACCTGTACGAAGCCCAATATGCTTACCACTATCACCGATTCTCATGTCTTTGATCTTTAGAATTCCAAGCTCAGTCAAGGTCTCTAGTGTTCTAAACTTCTTGGCCTCAAAACTCATATCTCTGGGTAATCGCAGCAAGGCACTGTATAGCACTGTCTTGTACAACATCAGTGTGCTCATGAGCATGTCTTCGTGGTCCATGAAACTGGCTACACTTTGGAATTCGGCATCAGCTACCTCCCTGCCATCCACGAGTCACATTCGAGTCAATGAACTTCAAAAGAACATGGGCACTGTGAGAATGTGTACATACCAGGAATTAGGCAGTCAATGCCTCCCCATCCTGCCGGACATTT
Organism: Armillaria fumosa; assembly: GCA_030407015.1. Lineage (NCBI taxonomy): Eukaryota > Fungi > Basidiomycota > Agaricomycetes > Agaricales > Physalacriaceae > Armillaria > Armillaria fumosa. The sequence continues at coordinate 229,371 of JAUDYM010000021.1, read as the reverse complement.
GCATTGACCATCATAAGGGTTGCAGTTGCCATATTGACTGCAGGTGAATGCAGGTAGTAAACAATTGAAACAGGGTGGGCACTTGTCTAACAAGCAGTTAATGGATAAGAAAATATTAGAGAATGCTTGATAGCCTTACCTGGCGGACAGACAACAGTAAGAGCCTAAGTGAATATCAATTCTGATTTGCGAAAGAAGTGCTGGCATACAGAGAGACTGGCTGGAAATTGGTGCCACCAACAACACAAGAGGGGAGAGCAACACGACAGATAGCATCCGACATGGGTGGTGGATGAACCTGTAATGGCTGATTGCATCTGATCGAGCTGTCTCGGCACAGGAATACTGAAATGCACTATCTGACTAAGCCATCTCCATACATTATCACTGAGACGGAGCCATCTTGGCACGGGTGCCCAAGTGCCACAAAAATGCCGAAGGTTCTGAAAGCGCCTTGGATGTCGTGTAATAAATGTGGTGCATTCCCCGGCAGTTAGTATTTCCTATCACAGATCAAGCTGGTCACTAGAAAGTGTAGGGAGTAAGTAGCTGGATAGTGGATAGAAAGTCGATGAGTGGCTATGCTAGTACCAGTGGAAGTAGCTAGAATGTCCCTAGAAAGTAGCTAGCCAGTGCCTGGGGTCCCTATCCTGTCCCTAACGAGTTGCCGAGTGTTTTAAAAATAAACACAGATGAAAACACCCTTTGTGTTTTTCATCTGTGTTTCCATTTGTAATCTCTTTCATTATTAGGCAATGTGTACTGATGAAAACACCCATGGTGTTTTCTGCTGTGTTTATAAAAATAATACTGGGGAATAAACACTGTTGATAATTACTAAACCTGTTTAATGCCACATGTTTCTTGGTAAATGACAGATGAAAACACTGACAGTGTCTACACAGGTGTTTTCTCCAAAGATACAGATGTAATTACTGTTGCAAAACACTGAAGAAATGACAGGCCATGTTTACAAAGGTGTTTTGTTATGTGTATTTTTAAATTAAACACAAATGAAATTACTTGAAAGTGTTTACATCCCTGAAATTACTGATCAGTCACAGGAGTGCAAAGCGCCAGCATTTGGCGAAGTAATGACAAAACTACCATACAAGCCACCTACAGCTCCATCAAAAGCAGTTAACTCTACGTAAGAAATAGAGGACAATTAGTCATTGATGCAAAGGTTGGATGAAGTAAGACTACTCAACTCGTTCCAGGGTTCTTTTTGTGCATCAATAATTCTGGGCATTGCCTAAGCTGCTGAAGCGAAGTATTCAATGTCATGATTCTGCTAGGATAGTAGATGAACATGAAGACAATTTGAACACTGATATAGACACTTACTGACAGATGGCACGACAACAAAGGAATCAATGAATGAAGGCCAATGAAGTCTTCACAGTTATAGTGTGGCACAGATGGAGAAGAGATGTCGACAAAAATAGGTCCAGTAGAGGTCGAAGCCACTATAACCAGCAGTGCTGAACAAAGGTTGGAAGGGTCACTAGATAGAAGGTTAGATCCACTGACGCAAAGTACAAGTGGATGCAGTGACAGTACATACAACTGCAGACTGAAAATGAGAGAGATAAAACTTACTTACTTCCAGAAATACAGTCTTGAACTTGAAGGTAAGTAAGTGATGATACTTAAGTGAGCAGTATGGTGTGGCATGTTCTGTTATTTGCTGATGAGTCAGCAAGGCCATTGACAAACAACCCAAGTAATTTCATTGTGGACCTGCCACATTGCTTGACCTTGGGACTGTATGTATTGTTGTCCCTGCAGCTTGTACTTTGCATTGGCTGCATCCTCTGTTTCTCTTCACTTCTATGTCACATGCTCTATCTCTTACCATCTGTTCTCCTGCTGCCTTTCTTCTATCCTCAAGACTGTACATTTTTGTCATCTCTGCAGTTTGTACTATGTGTCCACTGCTTATTTCTCATTCGCCTCTGGTATGCATGCTTCAAGAAGATGCCTCCCCAACAGACATCCTGTCTCGCCACAGATTTCAGGGTAGGTGACTTGTGCAATGTGCAATGCCAGTTATTCATGTCACCATATCTAGTGTTCATGTCAATTTACCAGCTTTGGGCACCACTGTTTCATCTTGCGAAGGATTGGTTTTGGTGTTTCCAAGCATCGGGCAATGTGTAACAATCAGATATGTAAAATTCATCTCCGAAGTGCACATCTGTTCAATATGCTTAGGAATTATATGCCAGTCAGGACAAGTACCCTTGTATCGTGTCAAGTATTTAAGCAAGGCCAATTTTACTATGCTTATCATTCCCATCAAATGGCTCCTCCTAAGAAGTGTAATGGACAGAACACCAATGCTGACACTGAAGCTACCCCTCTGCCTACTCACCATAGTCGCAGGAATCAAGCGCAGCCTGATCCAACACCTTTGGCACCTGCAGCAGAAGTTGCTGCAACCACAGACTGTGTTGCTGCTGCTGATGCTCAAGTAGTGCAGCCTCAAATTCCGCCACATCAAATATCACAACAACCAGTACCATCACCACATCAAATATCGCAACCACCAATACCACCCCCACAAGCACCACCTGTTCCAGGTGCACAAGCAATGTTTCGTGTTTGTGGTAAGCCCTATAACTATAATCTTTGTTCCAGCATTAATATTTTACTAGGATACAATCATTATTGACCTGTTCCCAACACTCAGGGAGTATTTCCTATGCCCCTCGAGTCGCAGACCGTTCGACCTCCACAGGCTCCCTGATTGGCCCTTTCACCAATGCGCTGCCCAGCTGAACCAGCCCCTGCCCACCCAATTTGATGTGCTCGATTTGAGGAAGACTTGGACAGCTCAGACAATAACCTCCCTCCTCCACCAGCATGTTTGGAAGAGGAGGATCAACACGACCATCCTGAAACCCCTCAACATCCTTCATCATCATGTCCAACACCAGCACCATGAACACCACAGGCATCCATGCCTCGCCGTCCCAGCCTACAACTGCTCACAAGGACACCTGGAACACCATGACGGCTTGCTCATACCATTACCACTCAGAAGCATAAAAGTCGTGTGCAGGATGTCTGGTCTTTCTTTGTCGAGGAAAGGGGTCGCAACTGTTGTTCTTTTTGCATGTATGTATCTGTTCTTTTTCCACCTAGCATGGCTAATTTACCTCTTTTCAGTGCTGGAGAAATAAGTAAGAATCATGTACCAAAGCACGTCAATTTTGGATTGATGAATAGTACCAATGTTCTATGTTGCCACCTGGTCGAGTACCATGCTACAGCATGGCTTAAACAGTGTGAGGATAAGGACCTCCAAGTTCCCACCAAGCAGCGCGCATACAAAAATGCTCTCGATAAATTTCGAGTTGAGCAAGGCCGAGCACCTCTTTCTGATGATTTCAAGGAATGCTCTCCCTTTTCCCAGGAGGTCTTCATTGATGCACTCATTGCCTGGATTGTTGCTGATGATCAGGTATTTTCTCTACCTCATTTTTGATTCTTTAATTATACCAACAACAATTTAGTCAATTAATGTTATCAAGAATCAACACCTACATTCTATCTTTCTCTTGTTGTGTGATGATCTCAAAGACTCCCGACATACCTCATAGGACTTCGCTTCTGACTCGCATCATGGTCTTGTGGGATGAGTACATTGAAAGCCTATCATCGGAAATGAAGGTAGGTGATTTTATGCAGTGCCAAATATTGAACTGACATCATTTACACAGAAATCCATGGAGCATATTTCCTTCACCACAGATCTCTGGACAGACGTCAACATGCGGCCATTCATGACCATCACTGCATATTGGATCAAGAACAAGGTTGTCAATGGGCTTTCCATGCTTCATTTGCGCTCATATCTCATTGCATTTCACCGCATATCTGGCTCTCACACAGGCAAACACCTTGCCAAAGTTTTCATATACATTCTTGAGCATCTAAGCATATGAAACTTTGGGTGGATTACCTGTGACAATGCATCAAACAATGACACCATGATGGAGTGTCTTGAGTATTTATTGAAGATGCGGTTCCCCAACAGCCAGTTTCATTCAGTTGACAACAGAATTTGGTGAGTACTTGTTTCATGTCTGTACAGTTCTAACTTCTTGCTAACTTCAGACCCACAGATGTTTTCCACACATAGTCAACCTCACCTGCCAAGCAGTAGAGAAGGCAATTGATCAAATTTCCTACTCATCAGCATTAAACATGGGAGTCTTAGGTAATATTGACCAAAATCCCATCGCCAACTTGTGGACATTGATAAGATCGGTACATTTATTAATAAGTTTAGATGAACAGTGAACTCATGACTACTCTATACAGATCTGTTCATCATCTCTTTGATGCAAAACTTTTGCTGAAAAGGTCTTTGAAATTCAGCTTGGTCCCCTCCAGCTCCTATGTGATGTGGACATCCGATGGTCCTCTACCAACATCATGATCGAACATACCATTCTTTTGCACTGGGTAAGTCAATGTCCTGATACTGACTTCACTGACAAATTAAATTGATAATTGACAGGCAATTGAATTGTTCCTTCAGTCCTGAGAGCAGCGCAAACTCCATAGATACAGGCCGAGCGATGACGAATGGACCATCCTCAAGCTCTTTCATGAGATTTTAAAGGTATGCTTAGTCTGCAATGCTAGCCTAACTGATATACAGCTAATATACTTTTATACAGGTTCCACATGCTTTTCAACACTGACTGTCAGCTGAAAAAACACCAATGCTTTGCAATGCACTTCTTGCCTTTTCAGCATTTCTGTTACATTGGCACTCACTCCAACAGACCATGCCAGAGATGGCAGAAGTTATCAAAGCCGGTCTAGATAAGCTCAAGGATTACTTTGGAAAAGTGATGAATATACCAGCATACATCTTCTCAATGAGTAAGTTGGTACAATTCTGGAGATTCATCTTCTAACCTATTTCCAGTTCTGAATCCGAAAATGAAATTGTTGTGGTATGAGCACCACCAGCCAGAAAGGCTCATGTGGGTGTGAGCAGAATTCTTGAAAGAGGTAGGTTGTCGGAATGACTTTTTTCATGTCATTTCTGATAGTTTTTTTGTCAAGCTTCAACAATACATTTATGTAGCAACTAACACTACATCATCACAGGACGTCGACTGGATTGATGAGGCTCTGGGACTTAATCTGGTGATGGACCCGACTCATGCTGGCCCTGAGCAAGAATTTAGCGCCTACCTTCTGGATCAACAGGTTTTAGGAACTACGTTATTGTTTTGGCAGGTACATGTTGTTCGATGCTACTGTTATGATTTATTCACCTTTTTGACTTATCTTATCTTATCTCGCCCCACTTTCCCATCACAAGATCGACAGACCTTCACAATTCTTGTGCCATACGGTGCACGTCCCTTTGATCCCATCTTCTTCATCTTTTCATACTATTATTAGACCCGATGTTTAGTATATAAGGACCATGAAGTCCACCATGTAACCTCAGCTTCAAGCTATAGTTTAATCAACTCTATCTTGCCAACTCACTTGCAGAAAGGCTATCTAATTGTACCCCATCCATATTCCAGACTATCACAAGGATCTCTAGGGTGACTGCCCGAATGCGAGACAGCCCTAGACCTACCTTTGTCCTCTGAATATTGACCAGGGTCTAACAGTTAGCTTGAAGCTTCCCTACCATACCTCCTAAACTGCTTGACGAAGGAGGCTTATGCCCATCATACCAGATACTACCCCATGAACCACAATCATAGTGTCAACGGTACTAGGGACCATAATTGTTGCCCTAGCAGCCATCTTATTCATTCGCCCTTGACACTGACAACGAAGGTGACAGCCCATCAGAACCTATCACCCTAACCTCCCAAGATACTATGTCCGACCCTCCCGACCATCCACCCCAGAAGAAGGGGTTCATGCAGACCCTGAAGGACAAGATTCTACCAAAGTCCACTGATGACACAGCATCCATATGAACAGTCAGGACCCAGTCATCCTGTCGATCCTATCAGGATCCCAGACCACCAGAACTGAGTCCTCTGACACTGCCACTAGAGCCCCTCCCACAGTCCCCCATTATGAACCCTCTCCAACTGTCTCCTATGAAGACGTCATTGAGGCATATGCAAGAGGATCCGACTTTGGAGTCACCAGCAGCGAGGGAGATGATAGAGATGCAGAAGAATTTAGCCCAACAGAGCTTGACCTCAAGGTCGCAGAGAGGCGACGAGAGGCCACCAAAAGAAGAGAGGTCGTATCACCCAGACCTGTTTTCCCAATACGACCCCCCGCAGCTATCCTCACCCAGACAGGAAGTAGGGGCCGAGACAGAAGGCCCATTAGAATATATCCCAACCTCCCCTTCCAGGAAAGGATCACCATATGACCGGAAATCCCCTCATCCCAGGTACCAAGCCCAACAGATGAGGAGGGAGAAGAGCGAAGGAGACGTCGACTCCAGCTCGTGGACGCATACTACAGCACAGCAAATCGTACTCGACTGGCAGGCGAATCGAGAACACGATACTGGGACAGACTCAGACAAGCTGCGTGGGCCCAGCAGGACGCCGTCGTGGAGCAGCTTCAAATCGAATACCAGCAGCGGGAATGAGACCATTACGAGCAGAGGTTTGAGGAGAACCCTTTCCATTTTGAGGGACCTGATATGGAGTGGACAGTCCTCTCAGAAGGAGATAGACACACTCTGGGACCCTGGATCACCTTTGCCTGGGAAGTCTGATTACGGGACTTCATACGAAGGGGAGGACTCCTGGTCTCCATGGATGAGTACATATCCAGAACTTGCCCCAACTACAGAATGGTGGGAGGAGCAAGGCGACCGCTCACTCCGCAGACCATGGGAAGAAGAATACATGAAGACCTCCAAAGGGAGCTACAGGGCCCTGTCCCCCATCCCTACGAGGGGCCACCGCTCCATCCCAGAACCAACTCCGAGCAGAGGGAGCTCGAGGGGACTCTGGATAGGGCCCTCCAGAACCTCACAGCAAACAGAGAGGTGGCTGAAAGAGTACAAGAATTGGCGGAGGCAACAGAAAGAGACCAAGAGATGGCTGAGGAAGCCCGAGCCGTGGTCGAAAGAACGAGGACAGTGGCAGAATGAAGGGGCAGGAGGGTACCCACGTCCCCTCCCCAGAAGAGGGACCCAGCTTCCCAACACCCCCACACCGCTGAGCCTCCCCTCTGCAGGCAGGACCGAGTACCCCATCCCGGCATCAGTAGGTTGATCGCAGGAGCAGGAGGGGCAGGAGCTGGAGAAGCTGGACCCTCAGGGAAGAAGCCAGAACCCGTCAAGCTTAGCTCGGTGGAGTTACGAGCCAAGCATGAAAAGGAGCTCGAGAAGGCCCAGGAACTACGCTGAAGAGGCTGGCTGTGGGCACTTGTGGAATAGCGTGTGGAACAGTGTGATATACACACTAAACCTCACACACACTCACACAACTACTCAATCTAACAATCACCCTTGAAAGTGCGATGGGGGGGGGGGGATGAGATTATATCAACTCTGTGACTACTAGTGCTTCAAATCTAGTAAAGCTCCTTATTATCTCGACACTATACAGCGTTTACTCTTTTCCAATTGATCCTAAACCTAGGATCTTTTTACAAGAAGGTGTTACTTTGAGGCGCAACCTTCTAGGCAAATGATAATATTCAAAATACACAGGACACTGGTCCTACAACAGAACGGAACACAATACAAGTCGAAACGACACTGAGCTCACTCTTCTAACCACTCAGCTAAGTACTGACTTAGTGAGCTCACTACATGTCAGCATGTAGGGTTATCCAAAACTGACTCAAACAACGATATCAACCACAGACACTTCAACAGATCTCAGATTCAGAACAGAAACAGACTGACAGAAACAGATTTCAGAACTTCCACTTCAATTCATACTCTCAACAGACTCAACAATGCTCAGATGGAACAGAACAGCGACACTGATTCTTATTCACTCGGAACTTAAGCACACAAGTCAGATTCTGAATATATCTCGATTCTTCTGGGTGAGCTTGCAGGTTTATATACGACACTCGAAGCTACAAACTAATCCTTTGCCACAGTGCTCACTTTCCATGTGCACACCGTAACTCAGGGGTTCAAAACTTGTATACTACCCTAATATACTGACTATTTATACTAGAACAAGTTACTGATTACAAACGTCACGCTAGTACCCAGGTAAAATAGACTCCTACACACACAGCCTGCCGCTGCCACAGTTCTTACTTGGCTACCGACTCGGAGTTTCTTCATATAGTATTGTTTCTATAGTGAGCTTGCTTAACTAGTAGCACACGCTCGCTATCTGTAAGGCCAAGGACATATCAGGGTGACGGCTGTCGGCTATCCCAGATCTAGCCTCATCATCGGGTTATTGTTTCTCTCTAGAAGGGATTCTCGCATGCACTGAGCTCTCAGGTTGACAAGGCAATGTATACAAGTTACTTGGCACTCCAGTATTTGGCCCACACTGCTAATCAATCTGTGTGTCCAATTTTATCATTTATCTTATCTCACATGCAAGGTTTGGACCGGCTTCTCAGGTACAGTACATCATTTTAACTTTAACAAGCGCACCGTTTTCATTAAGTGCAATCATATAGTTCTTCAAATTAAAAAGCAGAGCTCGCTAGGTAGACTAGACTGTAGGCACTAGGACAGGGGTTTTCAGTCTTTCTGCCAAGCGTGCCCATCAGGTACATGCTATGACTAAGTCCCTGGTTTATTCTGTCACATCAAATGTCACTTTACTGTCTATTGTCCGAGAATGTGTCAGACCCTTATTAGGCAATTTGGAATATTATCCAGCCCGATATATTACCGAGTAGAATATTAGGCTCTGTTATCTTATCCAGATCTAATTAGAGATAATATAATCCCCACATAATCTAAATATAGGTTCACTAGAACGACGCTAGAAACACTGAGAGTTACAATTTAACAATGGTCGGTACTCCGTCAGTGCATTTAATTTCACCAGTATGAGTACTCAGCATCTCAAGACTTCGTTGATTTTTTATCCTGCAGACAACCTCAAGAAAATTAATGGAGATATGCAACAATTGAAATTTTCAACTTGATAACGGCCGTCTACCACTAAAAATGTACGCTACCACTGGTCTACTGTAGGGCAAGAAACAATATAAACCTACAGACTTGTAGAAAATAAAATCAGAGCCCCCGGCACTCAGCCTTTTCATTTTTGTACTCACATCTCTTGAATGCCGCCCACTCATCAGGAGCAATGCCAATATTGCCTTCGTTCCTTTGCACTTCGTGGTCTTAAAAGGCATGAAACTGCTTGCAAACGAAACTTTGATGAACAGCAGGACAATGCACTTTATGAGCAGCGACTGTTCAGAACCGGTGAGCAGTTTACCACCATGGATTTTGTTTTCCTGTTTGCATTCTGACGATGTAGCCTTGGTCTAGCGCAAACAAATGCTATGGTACCTTCAGGAAATGACATTAGCACTGCTAGTGATGAATACTGGCTAATACCTGACCATGATCCAGAATGTCAGTCCTTCATGCATTACATCCTGTGTTGCACTGCTAATACTTACACAAAGTGATACATCCTGCTCCCAACAATGACATAGCAGCACACCCTGATCCAGACGATGACATAGCTGCCTCCCTACCTGAAACTCATGAAGAGAGCATTCATGGTACATCTGAGTACAAGCGTGATGACATCTGAACGGTATACCATCCATCCAGTGGACGGCCAACCCAGATAGCTCATTTTGAGGATTATCATTTGTCTTCTGCATTCCAGCATGTCGAACCACCCATTGACACTCATCCATGGTGACCATTTGCATCACGACGCGACTTTGAACTTGCTGAATTCATTCTTGATGCTGCTCTGACTGAGAAGCAGATGAAGACCCTGTTTCAACTGTTGAACCTGGAGGCAGCAAGCAATCCAAGCACCGAGTTTAATGTTCATAGCCCAAAGGATTTCAAGGAACATTGGGACCATGCAGTCAATTTAATTACTCCAGTTCGTCTTTATTGTCTCGAAGATATTAAAGATATTACCTTACGTTTTTTTGTTTCAGTTTGAGAAGTCAACAGTTACTGTACGGCTCCGAAATAAAGACTATACTTACGACGTTTACCGGCGGAATTTGTGGGAATGGGCACTGGAATTAGTCCAGAACCCACTGTTGGAGCCTCATTTCATCTGGGATGCCGTTCAGCTTTCGAAGTGGAATGGAGATGCCTTTGAAAAGTTTGTAGATGAACCGTGGACGGCGCAAGCATTCTGGGATCTACAGGTCTGCTTATTACCTTTGTCCATAAATTATACAACTTACAATGAGGCTATTTACCACAGACGGCGCTCCCAGGGGGAGCGAAGGTCCTTTGCTTTATTATCTACGCTGACAAAACACGTCTCTCTTCATTCGGCACAGCTCAAGGATATCCAGTTGTTGCACGCTGCGGAAACCTTCCAATTGAGATATGAAACGGAAACAGCATTGGTGGCGGACGTGTTGTTGGGTGGTTACCGGTTGTTCGTGTTATTTAATGCAGTCCAATTGAATATACTTGGCTAAACTTACCTATGTTTAGATTAAGGAGGATGCAAAATACAGGAAGAGGGTGTACTATGTCGACTTCAAGCATCGTGTGTGGCATGCCGCCTTCAAATATATCCTTGAGCCACTGTTTGTACCAAGCAAAATAGGAGGATGGGTTCATCTTTCCTTGGTGAACACGGATATTCAAATGTTCCCTCGACTACCAATCAAAAGCTGTGATTATGATGAAGCGTCAGTCCTCAGTGTTGTTTTTATTTTTTGCATATATCTCACCTAATAGTAGGAATTTCATTGTCCTTATACGGGGTGCCAATGGTCTTAAGCCATGCGTCATATGTCTGGTACCAAAGCTGGAGCAGTATAATCTGGATATCAGATATGAGCTACGGACAAAACAGCAGACTCAGGAAGTACTCACTGATGCTGCTGCTATTCCAACAAAGGGTGCTCGAAACAAGTTTCTTTCTGGCTTTGGTCTGAGAAATATTGAAGTTAGTAAAAACTTGCTTCGTGTCCTTCTTGAACTGATAGGACATGATGAGCAGAATGTTTTTTGGAATATTGAAGATTGTGATCCATTCCGTTCGCTTTCTTTTGATCCTCTCCATGCTCACGATAATGGTTTGTTTGGAGACCATCTCAGAAGTGAAGTTGTCTCCCGAATTGGAGCCTTAGGTGCAGAATCTGTAGGTCAGGCTGATGATCAGTAAGTGAGACTCGCACTCAATTTCCGGTCATATTCTGAGCTTCTTTGATATAGAATCAAGCTCTTTCCAAGATGGAGGAATCTATATCATTTTGAAAGCGGTTTTATGGCCGTCCATTTTGCTGATGGTGGAAAGTATGAAGATCTGTCCAAAGTAAGTTCAAGGTCTCACTTTTGCTCCATGGCAACCTTTAAAGAGCTCACGTTTAGCACATCATTTTTGTTACGCATAATATACTTACAGAGGACAGCGATGAGCATGGATATCATTTGTTGAAGTGTGTCCGAAGCTATATAGAGCTTCGCATGTATGCAGGATTTAACCTCCATACTGAGCGCAGTATACAAGCTATTCGGGATGAATTGCTCAGGTTTTCGGCACTCATAAGAGTAAGCCATCTCTTCTTTATGATATCCATGGATAGAGGGCTAATCAAACCTAGGAATATGAACAACTCACAAGATCAACTGATCTGGGCGCAAAATCATGGAACTTCCCAAAAGTCCACTCTCACCAGCACATGGTTGACGATATCTTGCGAAAGGGAGTCATGCTGAACTACAACACGAAGCCCAATGAGAAGATGCACGGCCCCCTGAAGGATGCATATCAATTGTGAACCAATTTCAAAGACGTAGCAGAACAGGTGATTCAAATTACAGTGTTGGTATTGCAGGCCGCAGCTGAATTTATCTTGATTTAGATTCTACGAGTGGATTCGTGGTGCAATGCTGCATCATTTATATGTCAGCAAATCGAGTTACATGATGAGCAGCTGAAAAACCTGGAAATGCCTGGAAATGATAATGGCAAGCTCGAAGAAGATACATCCAAAGTCTCTGAATACTCCAGCAAAGTGACTTTACATGGTCACCGTGGTAAAGGGGGGGGAGTCTTCAAAATTAGGGAAATCAGAGATTTGAAAGCAGATGACCCGGCATTCCATGGCTTTCGAAAGCATCTGTCAGAATTCATGATTCAACAGTTTGAGAAATACCCTGATATCATTCCCGAAGTTGATGGAGAAAAGGTCTCCTTCAAATCATTCAAGCCAGATGAAGAAGTAAGCAACAATTTAATCATTACTTGATTATTTTCCTGATCAATGCATTATAGATCCAGTTACACGGTCTGTTGAAAGTCAACTATGAGAACATGGTTGACTGGACCACCAGCACCGACTATCTGCGGTGTAGTCCAAATTTCTACAACCATCCTCGATACGATTACCTTCTTGTTGACAGTATGGAGCGTCCATTCTTCACCCAACTGATCATGATCTTCACATGTGTTATTGGTGGGAAACCATTTCCTCTTGCCCTTGTTCAGCCAGTCGATCAACCTGCGGGTACAGTGATGGAACAGGTAGATAAAGACCTTGGTTTTTATCGAGTTCGTGCACGAAAAAGAAGTGACTCTTTATTTGTGTTGGTCTACATGATTATTCGAGGGGCTCTCCTGGTTGAAGACTTTGGAGTAAAAGCAACGGATGGATCCAAGGATTATTTAGTCATTGACTGCATCGATAGTGATTCATTTCTCAGGATGAAATCACTCCAGTATACCGGTCGCCGTAACTGAAGACGATTGTTGTTATATTGCGTAGGATCTAGGGACAAATATATACTAGTATCCTGTAGTGCCATTAATAACAAAGGAACGATGAGAAAAACGCTATCAAACTCACCATTCACATAGCTTTAAAAAATCCCCAGGAAGGCATATATCAACCTCAAAATGTATTAGCGCCCATCGAACTGTGCAAGATCAAAAACGAGACCAGGTCTTTCCGTGTATACTTCCTTGTGAGTCTCAGGTAGAAACGAAGTCTGGGGGAAATGGGAGAGATGGCGCAGAATGACTGGTGCATGACCGAAGAAGCAAAAGAAGGACTCCACATAGAAAAGGATGATACATCTTTCCACCTCATCAAATTCTGCTTCTGTATAGCTAGTCTTCTTCTGTTGGATTAAGTTAGGACAGGCTCTCCAAGACCGCATCGCATTCATCAGTGGAAATACATATGGAGCTCTCTGCCACCAAGTTGGATGCCCCAGTCCGTGATTAGCACTGCCAATGTCAACTGCGACAAATGCTGTGGTAAGACCATAGGGCAGACAGTGCAGGAGTAACTCGTGGTTTCCACCATTCGTCACTGCTTGTGCATCCAACGCGAACAACTCAAATCTGAAGTTGAGTTCTGCGAGCTCCCAGGCAATTTCCCGATGGTGATCGTTTGTTAACATCTCAAGCTCTATACCTCTCCAAACTGCCGGACCAACATTGAAGTTAGTGTCAATTCGCAGCTCACCGGCACAGCCTTGCAAAAAATCGATGGCTTGATCTCTATGTTTCCCCGCTTTTGTTGGCATGGTTCCAGATGAGCTCATGTTGCATGAGCTTGCGTTTTTCATCAAACGATCCAAATTCAGAATGACACGCCAGGATTGATGAGCTATCGGCTGCGCTGAATATGACGAACAAGAAACACGTGCAAGCAGCAAGGGACGTAGGCATAGCCATGCCTTGACGAGCTCAAGGGCTTTCCGTTCATCCTGCACACCGATAAAGATATCTGGGCATGGAAAGATATACCCATTTGCTTCGGCAATCCTTGCTTCCGGGTAACATCGTGAACGATCTGAGTTCGTAGACTCCACTGCCGCTTGCCACAGCGGAATAGCTGGTGGCAAAAGCTGGTGAACAATGACTGAAAGAAACAGTCCTCTCTGGCTCAATTGATTTAACTTCTTCGGTTTTGTTCTTTGATTAGCAGTATCGTCTATGACCGATTTTAGAACATTGAGAACAGATAAGAAATACTAACTTACATGGCTTGCTGTGTGTTGACGTTGATGGCTCTGGCTCTGGCTCTGGCAGAGGAGGGTTTGAATGAACTTCGCCAGGGATAAGCACAAAAGGGTTCGGTAATTTCAAGTGATTGCACATAAAGAGTCGGAATGCTTTGTATTTTTCAGTTTGGTCCGATGCCCCAATAAAGATCGATCGAAGCCGTATTTTTGGAGCCTCAAGAGCAAGGTATTCGCTAGGCTCTAAAGGGACGACGTGGGCATCGATTCGTGTAAAAGGAAGCCGATCCAACTTAAGTAAAAGCCAGACCGGAATTCGGGCTCGAAAAAGCTCTTCAACAATGACGGGGTCCATCGTGAAGGCACCAATGAGCTCTGGATCAGCAGTGGTGGAGGGAGGGACGTTAGTTGCCAGCATACGTGGTTGATAAATTGTGATGTAGTCTATGATAGCATGCATTTCAATGGCTACGTGCTGGGTCTCCGAAACAGTCAGACGAAGCCTATTGAAAGTAAAAGGCAATGACTCTAGGCAATGAAGGAGCGTGGACAAGCCACAGTGGAAATCCTGAAGCAAGGATTCAGAAGGTCCCCAGCTCTGAGACTCTGATATGCTAACGATTTTTTGAGCTGATGTGCGAAGCCGAGCGAGTGATGTATCTTGAAACTTTCCAAGTTGATTGTCCTGCAATGGAGACCTGGATGTATCGAAATCGGACCATGTAATGGGTTCATAGAGTGGCAGGAAGTCTGGGTCAAGCGAACCTCTGGGACGCTTTCGTATACAACAGAGCCATGGATCAGAACGCACATAGAATTGTGGCCATAGTAGTGGGTCGTCGGCGCCGTACTTGAAGTCTGCCCGCATGTACATCTCTCGGTTGATACCAAGAGGAGGCTGGTACAACCCAGACCCGTTGGGAGTAATCATGAGCCACTCTTTGTCGATAAGCGCGCCCAGTCTTCCATCGAAAGGCCCGACGGCTGTCCCATCATATCAGATTGAGTTGTGTAAAGAAGAAGAACGGACATACGATTCGCAGTATCCTTTTTGTGTAGTATACCAGTAGGATTCTTGTTCAGATATTCGTATGTGAATTGATGCTCCATAGTTCTAGTAGATGAATATATTGATCATTAAAACGTCCTGAACTTCGAGAAATATAAAGGACTTACAGGATAGAATCAAGCAACAGCCAAGGTAGAGTACGGAGACGGATAGATCTTATCGATGCGAGGGTATTCTGGCACCGTAGTCACTAGCATAAGTGTCAAGATATGAACAAAATATCGAAATGGAAGCACACCGATGAAATCGTCTAGATGTGGTGAAATTGCTGCACCGACGAAAGCATCTAAGTGCTGCAGATAAAATGCACTGATGAAAGCGTCTAAGTGCCAAATCTGAAATGCACCAGCAACAATGTTTAGGTGCGTGTGGATTCAGTGACATACCAATGGAGTCCAACTTGAAGATGGCTTGAAGGAAATTTGACTGTCAGTTCCAGTATTTGATATGGCTATAATAAGTTAAGTGAGAACAATTATAGAGTTCATATTGAAGCGAAATATACACTACCAGGATGACTATACCTTTCTCCTTCAAGCAACATAGGGCGAGTGGCACGTGAAACAAGAGCGTGAGCGTGATGGTCGAATCATGGCACGAAGTCATGTTTGCACTTGCCTTTTTTGGATTGTGGTCCTTTCACCAGTACCACCATGGGTTAGATCTTGCATCACCCAATATCTCGCATGGGTTAGACCTTGTGTCGCCCATATGCCTGTGTAGACGATATTGTCAGCAGGCTTTATCTTTAATTCTGGTCTATCCTGGACGGTCTTGACACGGCCAGTTTTCTGCTTCGAGCTCACGAACATTTGCCTCAAGTAGCTCGATTTTCTTCGCCTTAGCATCCCTGCTATGTTCCGCAGCTGATTTGGGTCTCCATATCGTTTCAGGTGAGTCCAACGACGGTATCGCATCGAGATCCTTGACCGATGGTGTCCTAGATGGGCAAGCTAAATCTCATCGTTCCATCAATACTTGGACTTTCTGCCGCTCGACCGCAAGTCTGTGCACCTCACCATCCCACTGTCGACGATTCGGCACATCGAATGGCTCAATGCTCGAGCTCGAGCACAGGTATCTACGCACTGAGTGTTGTTCTGTTTCACGCGGATGGGGGATGGTGGAATAGTAAGTTTCCTTTTCTTTTAGTAGTGTTCCATGCCCTGAATCACTGTAGATCATCCAATTGATGTCCCGCTACCACCCCATCTTAAGTGCTGCTAGCTCTCCCACTGGTCCGTATTTCGATATGAGATCAGCGATGCATACCTCAGACGCTGTCGATTTATGGCTAATGCATTCAAATATGGCGATGACCTCTTTCCCTGACCAGAAGACAAAAGAGGAGAGGATGGCGAGCCACCATCACCGTCGCCTGACATTTCTAGTCAGCCGCATATCTGAAATTGGCAACATATGCATCAAACACCCGCTAACTTTGTGAAAGATGCTCATTCATGTGCTCATAGGTCCAGAATGTGGTGGTGCTTGCCGATTAGGTGCATGAGTTCTTCAAGACCTACCTGATACAGAACTCCTGGCCTCTAACAGCAGCATATTAGGCAATATTCGGACCACAATCACAACGGATAGTAACAGGAAGATAACAGATATGTTCACAGACATTATTGGAAGGACGATCGGGAAACATCAAGTAAGTCTTGGCAGAGTTTGACAGTATTGAAGTCGGTATGTTGACCACCACATCCTCAAAGGTGAACAATCGGACCTCACACGAAACTTGAGGAACCCAGAGCTCAAGGATTGCTTTTCATGTCATCTATGCGGCACACGCCGTCAAAAACAAGTCTCAAGTGGAGTGCCGATGCTTATGGTACGAGTGGCCAATACCACGCTTATGGAACACACTGCATTCGCCATTGACGATGCCAAGGATGATGATGACGATGATGAAGATTTTCAGTGATGCATAATACCCTAGACGGAGGCGACAATGTCACAGACGATTCATTTGCCTTCGTTGTATTGCTGTTAGCTCAATAAAACACAAGATTTTGCCTACCTCCGGATTCACCCATTGCTGATGTCGGCGTCTGAGTTGCTATGAATGAAGCTCCAGGGTTGTCTGAAGGGTGATCAATTAGAAGCATATTATTCGGCACCATCGTTGGAAATTCGCCACAATCATTGTCTACAAGCACCTCTTTTTTTTCTACCACCATCATGGATGCCACTTTACTATCCAACGCACTCGAAAGGATGTCTATGGAAGATATCGTTATGGTACGTTCATTGTTCACTTCAGACTGGCTTCTAGCTCATGTACATTCGAGGCTATGAAAGATCTTCAGCTCAAAAACCAAGCCCTCCAAGAGGAAAACTGTAGGCTCCTGACCGCCCCTTCTGTTCCCAACACCACCAGATCCCCTGTCTTATTGCCAGACAATTCTGCTGCTGCTGACGCTGGCGGTTCGGCATATGACTCGGTGTTGAACACCAAAACGCCATCTCTCTTTGACGATAAGGAGAGCTGAAAAGAGCTGGAGTATTGTGCCATGAAGATGGTCGTCTTTGGGCACGTCTGGTTTGAGAGAAAAGGTTTATTTGGCATTGGGTTGGAGTCGGCTCGTCGCCAACTCAATGCTGCCATCCTCACTAATGCCATCGACACAGGCGTGGAGAGGCCATCGCCGGATCGAATTGTGGTGCTGCGGCTGGTCCTGAAGCTCTACGAATTTCTCCCCAGTGTGTTTTATCCGCTTGCTGATGCGACGGTCACTGGCGAGTATCACCGGATGTACAAAATTGTATGTCTATGGTATTATTTTTATTACAATTGTTTTCACTCATTGTTTTGTGCCACAGATGAAGGAGGTCAGAAGCCTCCGATGGTCGAACTTCCTCAACCAGTTCAGAACTCTTGCCGCCGACATTTTTGATGGCACTGTTCCTCGTGAATATTTTAAAAAGGGCTTCGACCGCCACGAGGACCCGGACTGTCAGCGCCTTCTGGGATTCAAGTCAGCGGGAGTGTATGACAGGCATCCCCCTTGCCTGTTCGCTGGCGATTTCAAGTCAGGAGCGACCATCTTTAGGACTATCTATGGAGTTAGGGTCTGTCTTACCCATACATTTGAGAAGTATCAAGGATCTAACAATGGTTGTAGATTCTTATGTGTCTGTTATGGGGCAACACGGCTATCGACGACCAGAAGATTGTTACCAAAGGCACATATGCTGATCTATGGCATGTCAACGAGGTCAATTCTGCGGCAATCACCTTTGCCACAATAGTTGTAAGTGCTCATGATAAGTCTTCATCCTTTAGACCATCACTGAGTAATGTATTACAGACATGTTATCTTCTTATGGGGGACACAGATTTTACACCAGTGGGAAAGAAATCGTCCATCAATTATATGGCCGATGTTGAGTATTACGTCGAACATCTTGAGGATCAGCTGAAGAAAGGCATGACATCAATGCACGCCACCATCAAATTCTACAATGACCACATCTTTCCTACAAACCGAGATCGCCGATATCAAGTTCCTACCACAGTCCCCAAGTCACTCAATGAGGAGGAGGAAAACTTTTGGCACGAGCTCGAGGCACTCGACAAAGAGCCTGACTTCGATTCCGATGACCCAGCCCCTCCTATTACACCTGTTGTATCAGTGCGTACACCTTCGGCCATCTCTAATCAAGTCAACTTTCCTGCAATGCTGGCAATGCAGGTCACGAACAATCCAGAAGCACATTTGGGTGTGGCAGATGCTAATGACAATGTCCGATCAAAGGCTAAAGACAAGAAAGGCAGCAACAAAGCAGTTCCAACAGCGACCAGGGTGATGCGTGGCTGAGGGGGTCAGGGCGGAGTGCGAGCTGAAGCTGAAGCTCCCATCCTATGGGTCACGCGACAGAAGAAAGGACGAAAGGGTGAGCGAGAGTCCTCCAATAGTCAGGGGCCACCAGTAGCCGGCGCAAGTACCGTAGCCAGGGTGCCAGCGACTACATCTCACATGGCATCAATTCAGGGAACATCCACAGGCATTAACGTAGAGGAAGGTTCAGGTGATGATGATGACGACGACGATGACATGGAAGATGAGGATGAGTAGGTGGTTGAATTGGAGCTGTTGTATTTGCAGCCCTCTGTAGTACTGTGCTTTTTTGATAGTATTATTTCAAATACCATACAGCTTTCATACAACATTTTCGAGCAAGACAACTGGATATAACATGGAAATGTGAATGCATACCTTACTAGAGGGTCATTGTTGCAGATGTATCATAGTGACTCGACACCTCCAATACACTATGTACTATATAGTGTAACGGTTAATGTATTTGTATCTGTAATGTTGATTTATAATTCTTTATTAATCTGTCTTTGAAGCTCTTGTGTTCGATCCCTGGTGGAGTCATTGAATTAATACTAACTAACCTTGCCTTTGAGAAAAGATAATGAATAAGTACGACTACAATCTCGTTAGTCAGGCTAGTATTTTTTTTTTCATCGCTTCAAGTCTCCAATATTTTCCAAGTTCTTTAGTGGTATATTAGCACATTATAATGAACCAAATAAGATGCTTATTAGGCTTCGTGCGACCTTATGAGGGTGCTGAGACCCTTTTAAGACCCCTTTATAAGTGGCATAACAAGGGGGCTTATTATGGTTGATTGGGTCTTTATTAGGCATCAATTTAGAGACCAAATTATATACCTTATTGTAATTAACTTTCATCACGTAAGGTCAAACAAGGTGATCCAGACCATAACGGCCAAATAAGGCATTATTGGGCCTTAAATACCCTAAATAGGCAAATGCAAAATGTCGGACAATTTGTCTTGTCGCATTGTATTTTATTATGTATGCTCTGACATATTAGCTCCACTCGCTGTCTATATAAGTCATATGGTCTAATCACTCAGATTGCAAAAATACACAATTGGATTGTCTGCAGTCGCAACAATGTGAACAAAGTGAAGGGGCTGACAAAGAACTCCAGGACCACTATAAAAAGTACCTGAATACCCGTCCCCCCCCCAACCACCTGGCAGTCCCAGAGACCCGGACGATGACCCATGGAATGACCCAGAACGATGGTCCATCCCCCGCCCCCCTCCCGGACCAGATACCCCCTGGCCCTCCACCAGTATGGCCAATGGGGAATGCTGCTGACAATGCCCCCTTCCTCGGAGTAAGGCCAACCCTCATCAAGGAACCCACCCCATTTGATGGTACCCATTCAGAACTCAAAAGGTTCCTGTATCAATGTGGTAGCTACTTTGAAACCTACCGCACCTATTACCACTATGAATCCCAGCAGGTGGCTTATGCAACCTCCACCCTTATCGGAGCTGCCCTGGAGTGGTGGGTCAACCTGGTCGATGACTTTTTCAGTCGAAACCTAGGAAGATTCCGATACCCCTCCTGGGACAGGTTTGCAGAAATGCTCGCCCTACGATTCACCAACCCGGCTATCGAGGATGTCCATGAGAAAAAGATGATGGACCTCTGCATGGAAGGGATGTCTGCCAGCCAATACTTCCAGAAACTGGAGACGGAAGTGCAAATGGCCAATCAGAGGTGAGACGAGAGCCCAAGAGGCCCTCTCGTCACCGTGGTACGATGGGGAATCCCATACAGTTATGCCCGCACAATCACCGATACAGGCTTTAACATCCCCGAAACCTACCTGCAATGGAAATTCCAGGTCACCACCATGTATGAAGAGTGACAGAAGCGAACACTCTTCGACCAAGCGCATGGCGGAGACAGGAGGGAAGGTAAGAAGTCCGACAATCGGCCGAAGAACCAGGCACAAGGAGGCAGCCAGATGCCGACACCCGAAAAGAAGATGGGAACCGGGACTACCTATGGGGGAAGTGGACAGCCGATGGACATAGACCGACTCAAATGGGAAGGACGGTGCTTTAACTGTGGAGAGAAAGGACACTTATCGAAGGACTGCAAGAAGGAGAAGAAGAAAAGACCCCACAAACCTCGCACCGGGAGATTTACCTGGGAGGAATTGAGGGCAATGATCAAGATTGCCGATGAAGAAGGAAAGGCGAAAGAAACACCCAAAACCACCAAAGTGGAGGAGGTAAAAGATGAGGCCTCCAAGTAAGCGATTCTACTTGTTCGGCCCAGGACTTTCAGATAGGGAAATCGAAGTCGAAGTCTGCGGCACGGTCTTCCTCTTCCTGTATCACATTATCAAGTATTTGTCACACACATTCAAATATACCCAATTTGACTACTTCCCTATCTGAACCTGAATCGCCTTTGAAAAACTATAAGAACCCTCCTAGCGACAACAAAACCCCATCTCCCTCACGATCACTAACCTCTCCCGTTCCAGTCAACCCCTCTCCAATCGCCTCGGAAGAAATCCCTGGATCCTCCACCTTCCGGTTGGGTAAGTGCTCTGGGCCATGGGTGCCATCGACCCTCGGAAGCGATGGGGGGCATGGCATGCCCGATCAAGCACGTATGGTCCCCCAGGTCACTCACCCTCCGGGACAAGTCACGAGAGACCCAACCCTGCCAAGGCAAGTGGTGATGTTCGCCCCCCGGCCAAGGCGTACACCTTGCCTGGGGAAGCGACATCCCAATGACTCTCAGGATCAGCGGAATGAGGAACTGGAAGTGCCAGGAGAATGACACCCTCCAGTACACCCCCAATGGAATCAAGCGGCATCGGATGCGCGGTGCCACCACGAGTAACTATGGAAGAAGTACCTGATGAAGAAGACGATGTCTCTTATCAACGATACCTAAAGGCACAAGAGAAGCAGGACAAAGAAGCACGAGAGGAGAGACAATCCCCACCCTCCCCAGTAAGTGTTCCCCACCCCCCAAACTTCACCTGACTCCCACCGTTTGGTGCGGACTGGACCCTTTGGGTGGTTAGGGAAGCACGAACTGATGCGGAGGCACTATCCTCCTTATACATCTGGGCACATGGAGATAAGAGATCAGAAATAAATATTGATCTCCTATGCCTCCTTCGAGAGGACTCCCCTTCCATCATCGACAGAATACATGAGTTGAGAACCCCAATTCGGTATCAGTGATGCATAAGAACCTCGGGCACCCGCAAATTATTCCTCGAGGTGCAAATTGAGACCCTTACCAATCGAGAGGTCCTCAAAGTCCAAGTGCTCGTAGACAGCGGCTGCACTGGCAGCACCATAAGCGAGGAATACATCAGGAACAACAACCTGACGACCCATAAAGCCGCCAGCCCTATTTCGGTATACAATGCCGATGGCACTCATAATAGGGCAGGAAGTATTATGGAATTCGTAGAACTCCGACTCAACATCGGAGGGCACAGCGAACAGATTGACCTGGGAGTGACCAACCTAGGCAAGGGAGACATCTTCCTGGGGCATGACTGGCTGAAATGGCACAATCCAGTTATTAACTGGACAACTGGGAAGGTCTTATTCGCAAGATGCCAGTGCCAACGAAACCCGTTCCCCCTCCCCGATGCGGACCCCAACAACTGCTGGGACGAAGAGCTGGAAGAAGGGGAAACGATCCTAATGATCAACCTGGAGGAAGAACTCGAAATCCGAGCGGTCCATCATGCCAATAACCTAGCGGCGAAGGCAAATGAGGGGAGAGCGAAACAAAGCCTCGAAGAGATGATACTGCCCCAATACCGGGAGTACCAAGATCTGTTCTCCAAAGAGAACTTTGACAACCTTCCAGACCAAAAGCCATGGGACCATGCCATCGAACTTATCCCCAATGCCCAAGCAACCCTCGATTGTAAAATCTACCCTCTTAACCAAAATGAGCAGGAGGAATTGGACAAATTCCTCAACGAAAATCTAGACAGCGGAAGGATCCACCCCTCCAAATCCCCCTTTGCATCCCCTTTCTTCTTTGTCAAAAAGAAGGACGGCTCTCTTCGACCCGTACAGGACTACCAGAAGTTGAACGAAATGACCATCAAAAACTGGTACCCCCTGCCCCTCATTGCTGACCTTATGGACAAACTGCAAGGCGCTAAATACTTCACCAAGCTGGACATACACTGGGGATATAACAATGTTCAAATCAAGCAGGGAGACGAGCACAAGGCCACCTTCAGAACGAACTGTGGACTATTCGAACCCATGGTGATGTTCTTTGGACTCATGAACTCCCCCACAACCTTCCAATGGATGATGAATGACATTTTCTCAGATCTCATCCATGAGGGAAAGGTTACCATCTACCTGGACAACATCTTAATCTTTTCAAAAGACCTACAAGAACATCGTCAGGTGGTATGAAGGGTCCTATCCTGTCTCCACGAACACAAACTATTCCTAAAAGCCGAAAAATGCGAGTTTGAGGTCCTCAAAACAGAATACCTAGGCGTGATTGTCAGCAAGGGGTCAGTTTGAATGGATCCTATTAAGGTAAAAGGGATCATCGAATGGCCTACCCCCACCAAAAAGAAGGAATTACAGTCCTTCTTGGGCTTCACGAATTTCTATCAGAAATTCATAAAGGACTACTCAAAGATCGTCCGTCCAATGACCCAATTAACCGGGAACACCCCATGGAACTGGGGAACTGCCCAGAATGAAGCCTTCCAGAGGCTCAAAAGACAGATGGCAGAGGATGTAGTGCTCACTCTCCCACGAGAAGAGGGCAAGTTCCGAGTAGAGGCTGACTCCAGTGAGAGAGCCATAGGCGCTGAAGTGCTGCTTGCATGCACAAGCTAGAAATGCACCAGCATCGAAGACACTGATCACACCCACACCTAACACTACACACACAAACACACTCAAGTTCGTGGGAGATTCTGATGCGATAAAAGTAGCAAACCAATAAAACTGTATTCTCAATATTTCTAAGATGCACATGTAGCAATAGTGCTCGTATAAAATCTAGACTTCTCTAAGTCCAAAGGCTTTTCTCAGACAAGAGGTGTGACTTCCGTCGCTGGGCCTCAAGGCAAGGGTTGTATAACAATACTCAAATGTCGCCAAACGTAACCACAACTCTCTAGATGTCGTGCACAACCCAAATAGTCACCGCAAGCAACAAACAACACACTAAACATGACTTAAAGCACCACACTCTAAGCAGAAACCGAAACACTCAAACAATCCACAAGAGCCACAGGGTTTGAACCTATGCGCTTGAGCTTCTAACCGATCGTAGACCCACAGGGTTCTAACCTATGCGATCCAGAGAACACAAATAAACACAGAAAACCTTGTCCGACAAGCCAAAGGGTTTGAACCTTTGCCAACTTGTGGAATTAACACAAAGCAAGCACTAACCAGACCAAAGGGTTTGAACCTCTGCCACCTGTAATGCCTCGTGTCACACAGAAACCTCAAGAACTCAAAAGAGTGCCCTCCAAGACACTATATTCTTATTCTCAGTATAGAGCACAGTCAAACAATCAATGAAACTTAAGTACAGAGTGCCTCACTAGCCTTCTTGGCCTCACTCATGACTCGGATCACTCAAATTTATATCAAAGATGGTCTATATTCTCTCGCTCAAAGCTACAAACAACTCCAGATGCTAGAGCGCATGGCTGAAAAGCTTTGCACCATTACACCAGGGGTCCAAAACTTGTACACTACTTCTATACTACTGTATTTATACATTCTATGATCTACAAATTAATACAACTGATTATAGTATTATTTCTTCTGTGGCCTTCTATTCCTTGCATCCCGTGCATGTCGTCTGAGCATGCCATCGCTTGGCACTTAGTCAAACGTCCGACCCGGACCCAGACTTGGTCTCACTCATGGTTGTGGAGTCGTCTAGCACTGCACGCAGTGTGTTGACACATTACTCGTTATCTCCTTGGAGTGGCAACCTATCATAAGGGCCGTATCTTCCTTTAATCTTATTATTCTAGGTTTTCTTGGTTGGTGGGGATACCTGCTCCATGCCTGGGCCTCACGCTCCTTGGCCGAAGTCAGTTTTCTCGGGTTTATTCGTACTCAGACATTATTTCATCTCGTGCGCAACTTGCCAGTCGATCCGTGCCTTGCGCATCATAGATCAATGCATCACATAGTTCTCTTAATATCACGCATGTCTCTTATTAATTCTTTAGAGCATGTCTCCAGTCCATTCCTAGTGCATTCAGTATCAAGCACTGAGCTCTTATGCTTGGTGTGACCTCAGGTAGTATCATTCTAAGCTAGAGCATGCGCTCTACCAATCGTCACTTAATATATTCGACTGCACAACTTTGTAGCATCGCGCTCTTCTCTATTCTGCCTTGTCCTTGTAACAGGTTCTTGTAAAATGTATGTATTGATACATTTTGCGAAATTACATGCGTAAACACTCTGAGAGCGTGTCACCGTCCAAATTTCGAAGTCTTCTGCGGCTCCCATAAGATAATGCCTCCATTCTTCAAGGGCGAGCATTATTGCGAGGAGCTCCTTGTCATAGATTTCATAATTCCACTCCATAGTGGTGAGCGCCTTCAATAGGAATGCGACTGGTCTCCACTTCCCCTCATTCTCCTGACTAAGGACAGCGCTGACACGCTCTCAGAGCATTTAAGCGTGTAATTTCGCAAAATGTATCAATACATACCTTTTACAAGAACCTGTTACAAGGACAAGGCAGAATAGAGAAGAGCGCGATGCTACAAAGTTGTGCAGTCGAATATATTAAGTGACGATTGGTAGAGCGCATGCTCTAGCTTAGAATGATACTACCTGAGGTCACACCAAGCATAAGAGCTCAGTGCTTGATACTGAATGCACTAGGAATGGACTGGAGACATGCTCTAAAGAATTAATAAGAGACATGCGTGATATTAAGAGAACTATGTGATGCATTGATCTATGATGCGCAAGGCACGGATCGACTGGCAAGTTGCGCACGAGATGAAATAATGTCTGAGTACGAATAAACCCGAGAAAACTGACTTCGGCCAAGGAGCGTGAGGCCCAGGCATGGAGCAGGTATCCCCACCAACCAAGAAAACCTAGAATAATAAGATTAAAGGAAGATACGGCCCTTATGATAGGTTGCCACTCCAAGGAGATAACGAGTAATGTGTCAACACACTGCGTGCAGTGCTAGACGACTCCACAACCATGAGTGAGACCAAGTCTGGGTCCGGGTCGGACGTTTGACTAAGTGCCAAGCGATGGCATGCTCAGACGACATGCACGGGATGCAAGGAATAGAAGGCCACAGAAGAAATAATACTATAATCAGTTGTATTAATTTGTAGATCATAGAATGTATAAATACAGTAGTATAGAAGTAGTGTACAAGTTTTGGACCCCTGGTGTAATGGTGCAAAGCTTTTCAGCCATGCGCTCTAGCATCTGGAGTTGTTTGTAGCTTTGAGCGAGAGAATATAGACCATCTTTGATATAAATTTGAGTGATCCGAGTCACGAGTGAGGCCAAGAAGGCTAGTGAGGCACTCTGTACTTAAGTTTCATTGATTGTTTGACTGTGCTCTATACTGAGAATAAGAATATAGTGTCTTGGAGGGCACTCTTTTGAGTTCTTGAGGTTTCTGTGTGACACGAGGCATTACAGGTGGCAGAGGTTCAAACCCTTTGGTCTGGTTAGTGCTTGCTTTGTGTTAATTCCACAAGTTGGCAAAGGTTCAAACCCTTTGGCTTGTCGGACAAGGTTTTCTGTGTTTATTTGTGTTCTCTGGATCGCATAGGTTAGAACCCTGTGGGTCTACGATCGGTTAGAAGCTCAAGCGCATAGGTTCAAACCCTGTGGCTCTTGTGGATTGTTTGAGTGTTTCGGTTTCTGCTTAGAGTGTGGTGCTTTAAGTCATGTTTAGTGTGTTGTTTGTTGCTTGCGGTGACTATTTGGGTTGTGCACGACATCTAGAGAGTTGTGGTTACGTTTGGCGACATTTGAGTATTGTTATACAACCCTTGCCTTGAGGCCCAGCGACGGAAGTCACACCTCTTGTCTGAGAAAAGCCTTTGGACTTAGAGAAGTCTAGATTTTATACGAGCACTATTGCTACATGTGCATCTTAGAAATATTGAGAATACAGTTTTATTGGTTTGCTACTTTTATCGCATCAGAATCCCCCACGAACTTGAGTGTGTTTGTGTGTGTAGTGTTAGGTGTGGGTGTGACCAGTGTCTTCGACGCTGGTGCATTTCTAGCTTGTGCATGCAGGCAGCACTTCAACAGATCACCAAAATCTCCAATACTTTTGGCAACCCCAAAAACTCAACCGTTGACAAGCCAGATGGGTGACCGAATTGGCAGAATACCACTTCACCCTGCACCATAAGCTGGGAACCTCCAACCGAAAGGCAGACCTTCTCAGTCGTCAGGATGACCATGACCAAGAAAGGGAGGACAATAACGACATCATTGTCCTCCAACCTGAACACTTCTGGGCAATGATCATGCCAACCACGAGCGAGATCCATCAACGGATTAGAGACATCACTCGAAGCCACGAGAAATGGGACCAGGGGATTGCTGCCTCCCTCAATCACGAACGAGGGATTTCGGAAGAGGAGGGACTCTTACATTATGATGGGCGCATATACGTCCCAAGGGATGACAAGTTCTGGGGAGAAATCATCGCCAATCACCATGACCACATCACAGTGGGACACCCTGGAATTGAGAAAACTCGGGAACTCATACAGAGAGAATTCTGGTGGCTGAAGCTCAAACAAACAGTGGAGAAATACATCAAAGCCTGCGAGGCATGTCAATGAACCAAGACCAATACACAACCCAGGGCCAACACCCTCCACCCCAATGTAATCCCATCCGAGCCCTGGACCCATATCTCTGTTGATATGATCACTGGACTACCAGACTCAAATGGCTACGATGCAATCCTGGTGGTTGTTGACCAGTTCTCAAAAGAAGTGGTTCCCATCACCTGTAATACAGAGCTTACCTCAGAAGGATGGGCCAAGCTGCTCTGCAATCACATTTATGCTCATCACGGTATGCCCAAGACCATCATTTCTGACCGGGGGCCCCAATTTGTTTCCAAATTCATGACAGCGCTCCTGAAGCTCCTCGACATTACACCAAATGCCTCCACCACTTTCCACCCTCAAATGGACAGGCAGACCGAATGCGCAAACCAGGAAATCAACAAATACCTATGCATCTTCGTCAACTACAGACAAATGGACTGGAGCGAATGGCTTGCCCTCGCCACCTTCGCCCACAACAACCAAGTCCATTCTGCTACCGGTCAAACTCCATTCTTTACAAATTATGGAGTTAACCCTCGCGTACTACCAGACTCAGTCCAGACCATGCCATTCACCAACCCAGCTGCCAAATCATTCATGAAATGAATGCAAGAGATTCACTGACAAGCAAGGGAGGCACTCGAGGAGGCCGCAGGAAGGATGAAGACACAATATGACAAGAAGAAAGGAACAGCCATAAACTATACGATTGGAGATAGGGTATGGCTCACCACAACTCACCTCCACCTTCCCCACCCCAAGAAAAAACTCGATGACAAACGAGTAGGACCCTTCCTCATACTAGAAAAATCTGGCACCTCAGCATACAAACTCAAACTCCCATCGCACTGGAAAATACACCCATGCTTCAATGAGAAGCTACTGATGCTGTATATGCCACCTGCATTCCCCAACCAGGAACAACCACCCCCACCACCGCCAGATCTGATTGAAGACGAAGAGAAATATGAAGTCAAAGAAGTCCTAGACTCTCGCACGCGATGAGTCCGCGGAAAGAAAGGACAGAAATCCAGACTCGTAACCAACTACCTTGTCAAGTGGAAGGGATGGACATGGGAACACAACTCGTGGGTACGAGAGGATGACATGGCCAATGCACAAGAAGCAATTGAAGACTACGAAAATAGCATTTCAGAAACAAGAGCCATTGTAACAGCTCTAAAAGTCATACTGCTCTGAAAAAATGCTGAAAGAGATCCTAGACCATCGCTATATCGACGAGATCATCCATTACCAAGTACTCCAAAGAGACGGGAGGAAATTATGGATCAAAAATCCCACTCCAAACAACAAACAATGGAGGGACTACATCGACAATTACTGGAGAAAGGAGTTTGCAAAGTCGCAAGAAGAACCAACAGATGAGCCCTAGGACAGTCGGGACGACTGTCTTAATGAGAGGGTAATGTTATGATTTATTCACCTTTTTGACTTATCTTATCTTATCTCACCCCACTTTCCCATCACAAGATCGACACACCTTCGCAATTCTCACGCCATATGGTGCACGTCCCTTTGATCCCATCTTCTTCATCTTTTTGTACTATTATTAGACCTGACATTTAGTATATAAGGACCACGAAGTCCACCATGTAACCTCAGCTTCAAGCTATAGTTTAATCAACTCTATCTTGCCAACTCACTTGCAGAAAGGCTATCTAATTGTACCCCATCCATATTCCAGACTATCACAAGGATCTCTAGGGTGACTGCCCGAATGCGAGACAGCCCTAGACCTACCTTTGTCCTCTGAATATTGACCAGGGTCTAACAGCTACATTCTAACTTCGTTAATCATTGTGAACAGGAAAATCGGTCACATTATCCAATGTTGTTCACTATGGCCATGGACTATCTGCCAATACAAGGCTCATCTGTGCCATGCAAGCGTATGTTCTCTTCCAGAAAGCAAACTACAATGGATCAGCAATCTCGCATCTCACCTGAACTCATGGAAGCCTTACAAATGATGAAATTTCATCTGAAAAAGGAGGATGCTATACTCAATTTTACCAGCCATTTAAACAAGGATAGCAAAGTCAGTGTGATGGAGGATGAAATGGAGGATGAGAACATGGTCCCAGGAGACGTAAATGAGTTCGCAACCTCACTTGACAAGTAGTACAATTGTATTTTTTAAATTTTCTAAATATAGTAATTTATCTATGCTGAGTCATTCGCCAAGTTGTAAGTTGCCAAAGTCATGACTTTGAGCTGAGTTGAGCTGAGTCATTGGACTGTTAGAGCCAATTTGGAGCCGAGTTGTTGGAGTTGAGTTGAGTTGAGCTGAGTTGAGCCATGGCAACACTACCCATCTGTGCCATGGCTCTGGAAAATTAAGAAGATTGGATAGCTAGTCACTATCCAATCTCTCTCTGAATTGGATAATGTTCAATCAGAGACGAAGGCTGAAAGGTACAGTACTCGTCATCACCTCTCTTACACCCACCGTTAGCAAGAGGCTACCAGAAAGTTGGGCCGGAACACCAGGGGGGTAGGTAGGTTGGGCTGGCAGGCCCCCCAAAAAAAAGTTGACCTCACTCAAATTGTGTTGTCATGGGCATAAATCCTCATGTAATTGAGATATTATAATACTTTGAAACCAATCTTGATCTAGACAGTCTTTACTTCGCAATGATAGTGATTTCCACACTTTATTATTATTATTAAACACTTGCATTAAAAACCCTTAGCTGCCAGTTACTATCAGCTAGGCAATTAGACAATAAAATTAAAATACAGAATTCTGCAGAAAGATGTTTGGTGTTGCAACACTTGCATGAGGAAGAAAGGGAGGCAATAGAGATGAATTCAAGGACATTTGGTTTCTGGATGAATTGTAGACAAGTTGAAGGTAATAGGCAGGCTTAAATGTATCCTGAAGTTTGTATAATATTATGGATGACATATTGTATTGGGTAATGATATGGTAGTATTGTCTGAGGGCTTGTTGAATCATCATGAGCATTGAGTGAACACTGATGAACACCTGGACCAAGGTCACATGTCATCTCTGGCAACAGGCAGCTGCCCAAAATAGTAATATGATGTCATAATAGTCATGTGAAAGTAGATAGGTTTGATGCCCAAGCCTGAAATATTTTAATTGATCCACTGTGTTTTTTTTTTTTTCAAAATGGCAGCCTCTTGGCTGTTAGGTGGAAAGAAATTTTTGTATATTTTTTGAGTAATTTATTCAGAAGGAAACCCCCAAAATATGACAATTTATGCAATAATATCAAATTTCCCACAATCATTTCACTTTTTTGAGGTCAAAGATACAAAAAAGCTGCCAGCAATGGCTGCAAACCTAGGTTCTGCCATCTACCAACTGCACCATGTGCATCAAAATGTCGGAATGATCACAAAGTGCCACTCAAGAAAACTATGAATTTGACTGCATATGATGTAAAGGATTCTGCATGGCATTCTAATGAATATGTAAGCCTAGCTTACAGTGAGCCCACTCACATATAGGCCTGGATTGGATAGCTCGGGACATGTGGTCATAGTTATATATATAGATATATATATAGACATAGTAGGTTGGTAGCTTTCTTCCTTCTCCCCTTTTTCCCCCACTTTATGCCCAGACCCCCATACTCACCCATACATACATGTCATATACCCCAATATACCCTGTTCCCATTCTCCTGTGTGTCTCATGAGTTCTCTCAGTGAGGCTGCCTCCAGGCAGAGCAGCCTTTCACTTTTTTTTTGAACGACGAACGGGGCACTAACTGAACTTGAACTCGCTCTTTGCTACATGCTCGAACATCGAACTTGAACCATACCTCACTCTTGAACCTTTGAACTTCAAACCTTGAGCAGATTGAACTTGTCAACATTCACAACCCTCATCCCACACTGCTCTGATGCTGCCTTTTTTCAACTGCGCTGTTGTAGGCTTTGAGCATGAACCTTTGCCTGCCTTGCTTCTGCATTCAAACAACATGGCTCCTTCCTGCTCTTGCTCTGACAAGGATGATGTTGCTCAGCCTCTCCGCATCATGTCTCCTGTGAGTACTGTCCCCTATAATGTTGCTGCGATCCCTGTCATTCCTGACAGGGACTCATCTCTGCTCACTGAGCCTCATTTGATTTGGAATTGTGCACTCTCAGACCATAATGTCGAGTCGGAACTTCCTTGTGTCCCCGTTACTGCTATGCTGGATATCAGCTCACCGTTCGTTCTTATTAGACCAGAGATCATGCATAGATCCAAGCTCCGTAGACGATGACTGCATACCCCAATTACCATTGATACCCCTCTTCCGTCCGATTCCTCAAAGTCAGCATTAACCGAATATGTATTGATCCAGCTACATGATCATGATAACCTCTTCTCTGCGTGTTCTACACGTGCCATTATTTGCCCTGGCCTCTGCACTGATATCATCCTTGGCCTCCCCTTTTTATCATATA
Source organism: Armillaria fumosa (assembly GCA_030407015.1). Taxonomy (NCBI): domain Eukaryota; kingdom Fungi; phylum Basidiomycota; class Agaricomycetes; order Agaricales; family Physalacriaceae; genus Armillaria; species Armillaria fumosa. Next base: position 197,087 of record JAUDYM010000021.1, on the reverse strand, counting down.
ATGAAATTACCATCAGCTCGGCTCGTAGATCTGCTATTCATGAGCCCTCTTCATTCGACCTTTTACATCCTGTTATACCTGTGCCCGCTCCACCTGCCTGTCCTAAACTGAAAGAATCCTTGTTAACTACTCATAAAAACATTAATGAACTTCATAGTGAGCTTACTGCACATTGTAATTTGATACGTGACTCTATTGATACCTGTTGTGAACCTGTAAAACCGTTTGATGTGGTTGCCGCTGTCCAAGAGTGTATTCAGTGTCTTGCGTTAATAGAACATTGTAGTAAACTCGAGATCGATGCCAAGAAGGCATACAAAGACATTTTCCAGCCTCTGCCTCATGTCGATGAGATGCCTAACAAAGTTACTTGTAAAATTGAACTGAAGAATGCGGAAAAGACTATTACTTCCCAATTGTATGTGTGCCCTCATAAATTTCATGCTGCTTGGCAGACTCTCATAAAGCAGCATCTCGATGTGGGCAGAATTAGAGAATCGTCTTTGCCTCATGCATCACCTGCCTTCTTGATCCCCAAGCCAGACTCGACTGTGTTACCTCGTTGGGTCAATGATTATCGTGAGTTGAATGCTAATATTGTCACGGACAAGTATCCATTGCACTGTATCAATGACATCCTTGCAGATGCTGGCAATGGAAAAATCTGGAGCAAACTGGATATGACAGATAGTTTTTTTCACACTCGCATGCACCCTGACAGTATTCCCCTGACCGCAGTATCTACGCCCTTTGGATTGTATGAATGGACTGTAATGCCTCAAGGCATGAAGAACTCACCATCTGTACACCAGTGCCGAGTGAATGATGTGTTGCATGACCACATTGGTAAGATTTGCCATATCTACTTGGACGACATCATTATCTGGTCTCAATCCCTGGAAGAGCATCAGGAACATGTCCGTTTGATCCTTGATTGTTTGCGCAAGGAACGACTCTATTGTAATGCTAAGAAATTGGAATTCTTCCACTATGAATTGAAGTTCCTTGGACACAAAATCTCGACAATGGGTATCGAACCTGATAATTCCAAGGTTGCTCATATCTTGAATTGGGCTGTCCCTGTCACCGCTGGAGATGTTCATGCCTTCTTGGGTTTGGTTTGCTACCTAGCCTCTTTCTTGCAGAACTTGGCCGAATTCACCGCTGTCCTCACTCCTTTGACTGGTGTCAAGAACACTGTGGCTATCAAGTGGACCGAAGAGCACCAGGCTGCCTTCAACTCGATTAAGAAGTTGGTGGTCTCTGCTGATTGCTTAACAGTCATCGACCATTTAAACCCGGGCGAAAATAAGATCTTTGTCACCACTGATGTGAGTGACCATCGTACTGGTGCCATCCTTTCTTGGGGTCCGACTTGGGAAACTGCATGGCCTGTTGCATACGACTCAATGCAGCTCAAAGGAGCCCAGTTGCACTATCCTGTTCATGAGAAAGAACTGCTAGGTATCATTCATGCTCTTAAGAAGTGGTGCGCTGACTTGCTGGGCAACGTATTTGAAGTGTTCACAGACCACCGCACTTTGGAAATTTTCCAGACTCAAAAGGCTCTCTCTCACAGACAGGCACATTGGATGGAGGAGATGGCCCAATTCGACATGACCATCAATTACATTCGGGGCGAAGATAACACCGTAGCTGACGCACTTTCCCACTTACCGGATAATCCCTCTGAGGTCGTACCGGATGTCGATCTGTGCGAGATAGACTGCTGGAAGTCCTGGCTTGAAGCAGGCAAACAACCAGCAAATCCCATTGCTGCGTTTACTCAGTCTTCTTTGCTCATTTCGGCCGATGAATGTATCTTAAAAGAAATCAGAGCAGGATACCTGACAGACAAATTCTGCAAGAAATTTGTTAGTGGTGAAAGGATCGTGCCTAACGTGAAGAATGTTAACGACTTGTGGTACATCGGAGATCATTTGCTCATTCCTCATACTGGTTCCATTCACGAGCAGTTGTTTTGCTTGGCACATGACTCCTTGGGTCACTTTGGGGCCAACAACGCTTACGGTGCTCTTCGTGATAGCTATTATTGGCTGAATATGCACTGAGACCTTGAGGTTTCCTACATCCCATCTTGTGAGCTCTGCCAGCACAATAAATCTAGAACTACCAAAGTCGTGGGCCCTTTACACCCCCTGCCAGTCCCTGACAAGCGTGGCAATAGCATTGTGATCAACTTTGTGGGTCCTTTGCCTGAAGATTCGGGCTTCAACTGCATCGTGACGTTTACTGATCGACTGGGGTCTGACATCTGCATTGTACCCTGCAGAACAAACCTTTCGGCGGAAGGTATGGTGCAGCTTTTCTTTGATAACTGGTATTGTGAGAATGGGCTTCTGTTGGAAATTATATCTGACCATGATAAATTGTTCATTTCAAAATTCTGGCACGCCCTGCATAGACTGACCAGTGTCAAACTAGCTATGTCTTCGTCTTTCCATCCAGAGACTGATGGCGCCTCTGAACGTTCGAACAAGACAGTCATTCAGTCTATCCGATACCATTTGGATTGTGCACAGAAGGGCTGGGTATCTGCACTTCTGCAAATCAGATTCAATATGATGAACACTATTAATGCATCCACAGGATTCTCGGGCTTCCAGTTACACATTGGCTGGTCTCCTTGACTGATCCCTCCCTTGGTTCCCCCCACCTTTGCCACCACAGTACCATCAGAGGACATTCACATGGCAGAAATTGTGGAGAAACTCTTGCTGGACACGCAGTCTGCAGCTGATAATCTGATCGCATCTAAAGTCAGTATGGCTCACCAAGTCAATCAACATCGTTCCCCCAATTTTGCTCCTGTCATGGGTGATCGCATGCTGCTCAACACCTTTCATCAAAGACATGACTATGTGCAGAGCCAGTCAGACCGTGTCGCTAAGTTTATGCCCTGTTATGATGGTCCTTATTATGTCATGCATGCTAACCCTGACTTATCTTCTTATACCTTAGACATGCCGAACTCTCCTGCGCGGTTCAATACTTTTCACATCTCCAAACTGTGTAAATTTGTACCCAATGATAATGACTTGTTCCCCAATCACGAACTTCCTCATCCTGGCCCCATGGTAACGGAGGACGGCATGGAGGAACACTTGATTGACTCCATCATCAAAGAATGCTGATGCAGTTGTGGGTTCCAGTACCTCATACATTGGCTCGGTTTTCCTGATTCCCATGACGAATGGTTGACTCGACGAGAGCTAGAGGACTGTGAGGCTCTTGATGTCTGGCTGAAGAAGAAAGAGGATGCTGCAAAGGCTGCAGATGGTATGGCCACTCTTCTCAGGGATGGGGAGAGTGTAAGCCTAGCTTACAGCAAGCCCACTCACATATAGGCCTGGATCAGATAGCTCGGGACACATGGTCATAGTTATATATATAGATATATAGACATAGTAGGTTGGTAGCTTTCTTCCTTCTCCCCTTTTTCCCCCACTTTACACCCAAATTCCCATACTCACCCATACATATGCATCGTATGCCCCAATATACCCCATTCCCATTCTCCTGTGTGTCTTGTAAGTTCTCTCAGTGAGGCTGCCTCCAGGCAGAGCAGCCTTTCAGAATATCAACATTATTTCTCATTCCTAGATCATTGTATACAAGCCTCCATCTCATGTCTTCATCATGATTGCTGGACCCAAGGTATGAGGGTCCTGGCAATCTGACTATGACACAGAACTTCAGCTTGTTGGGGCCCACCCCAAACTTGGCTTATTACTTCAAGTTTGAGGTGTTAGTTTTGAGAGCAAATATATATATGACTGTAATAGAGCTTCAGGATATACAATATTTAAAGTATTTGTACTTTTTTCTGTATCTGGGAAGAGAACTCAAATTCACTGTCCAGAAGTGCAGTGGCTAAGTGCTACATACAATTGTCCATGTGAAAAAACAGGAGTACATAAATATAATCCAATATAGGTAACTGACTGTCCTTGAGACTTGTTGATTGTCACTGCAAATGCCAGCCTGACTGGAAATTGGTGACATGAAAATGCAATAGGAAGTTCAGCTGTATCTGCATTGATTGTGATATGTGGAATAAAGACAACCTTGCCAGCATTGTTGCCACTAAGAAGATGACATTCTAATACATGGGGATGAAAACATGTGAGAATCATTCATGTCCCATTGAATAGACCATTTGCTGGATCCAGATTGCAGAGAAGCATGAGAGGACATCCAACTTTGAGAGCCAGTTTTGCATGTGGCAATGCAGAAGCATTGAAATTTTGAAGAAACTCTGTTGGATAAAGAGTAGTACAATCATCTAACTCTTCTTTTATTATCTTGTCTGTACTCCAATAGACTGCCTCTTGTCCTGGAAACATATCCAGAACCTGTTGATTGATTTCATCAATATTATCATTACATCCAGAGAGAATTGTGTATTCTAAGAAAAAGCAATCTTGAAAATGACCAGCTTGAATGTTTGGATAAATGTAACTGATAAGTCCAGGGGTTGGCAAGCTGGCTTCCCAGCATTGAAGATGCTCTTAGGATTGGCTCTTTATGTATATGTTTCAAAGAGTACAGCTACATGACTTTCAAACAGCTAAGTGCCCACAATGGTCCCACATGAACATGTGCCACTTATTGAGCATGCTGATGCTATGGCTGGCAATCTCAGTCAGTGGTGGGGATTGCAGGTGGCATTCAAACAGCTGGTCAGTGCCAGCATGTTGAAGAAACAGACAGACAGGTCATATAATGGTGTCAATGGATTCACCAAAGGTAGTGTACCTGTTTTTTCTCAAACATGAATGGCCGACTAATGTTATTTTTGTGTAAGATGGGATGACTGTAGTGATACCCCAGTAAGTACCTAAAATTTCCTCTTTTGATTTGTTCTGACTTTCTCTGTTACAATTTATTCACTTTTTTTCCTTTTTTCTAGCCTTATCTTCATCTTATCGTACCTCTATCACTGATTGGACAGTTCATATCAATCAAACCTGCTGGACAACACATGATTATCACCAAAGGGTGTGTGTTCATTGCACTGCTGCATGTGCTCACCACATGGTCCTTTGTTACATTCTATTATTAATATCAACCTTTTAGTATTTAAGTAGCACAGTTTCACTGTACAACCTCAGCTTTGAGCTAAGGTTTAATAACACTAAAACTTACTCATCTGCTCACTTGCTGAGAGCCTATTGGTCAAACACCTCTCTCCCTCTCCCTCGAACATTACCGAGGATCCACAAGTGATTGTCCGAACATGAGACAGCTCAGCGCTTCCCTCAGTTTGAGTCATGTGAGAGTCAGCCCTAACAATTAGCTCGAAGCTTCCCTTCTCTCCAATGCACCAGATGCAGGAGAAACATGCCCATCGACATCACCCCAAACATAGACAAAGTTACCAGAGACACAGCAGCCGCCACCTTTATTGCCCTTGCCATCATAGCAGGAACAGCAATCCTACTTGCTGTCATCTTTCATAAGCACCAAAGTTGGTTTGAACAACATGGACTAGCTACCAGAAGGCTAATCACATACCTCCCACCCCCTTTACCACACTTCTACATACCACCCTACAATGCTCCAGTATGGCCTATTCAGATAGACTACTCCATCTATGGATGAGAATACTACCAGACACCCCCAGAATTGCTGAGTAGGGAGAGCAATGATGAGCCCTCCAGTGGTGAATCAGATATCAGAAGATACTATGGAAGAAGGAGCCCCAGCCCCATTGCTGGGCTGTCTGGCACTTGGCACTCCTCTGACCATTCTGCTTCCTCTCTCTCTTTTGAGAGAGACATCACTGAACTTGTCCAGGCCTATACAGGGCCTGGAACAGATGAGCATGAGTCGAGCCAATGCAAATTGGGTGGCAGCAGCAGAACAACACTTCCAGCCAAGACCCCTGAGCCCCACCCTGATAGCACAACCCTCCCTGCATAGATACTATGAGTCATCAATCCTACAGATGAGACCAACACCCCCAATACTCCCATGCCTTCAGAGCAGAGCAGGAGGAGGGCCCACATACCCAATGACCCCCAGTGGTGGCCCCTGCCAGCCCCCAGCACAGTTGCGTCGACAATTGTACTCTCCAATTCCTCCCCCGAGCCTGATGCTGGATCTGATACAACTAGAAGAGGAAGCAATAGATCCTCAAATGATCCCACTGGCTCAACCCCTGATCTGCACCACCCATCAGGCCCTGTCAACCCAGCTGACCTCAGGAGAGGATGACTTTGAATCCACAACATCGGGAGACCTAGCTACCACCGATAAAGAAGACCTTGGGAGACTGTGCTCACATTCTGCCTATGACAACTGGAGGAAGACCCAGGCCAGCCCCCTCAGGAGCTTAGGGAGGAATGAAGGCTGGCAAGGAGAGAACTGGAAAGCAATTCCTTCTACTTGGGAACTGCAGACCGAGCCTGGCCATCAATCTCCATTCAACAGACCATTGCCCTTAGCCCCTATTGGGCCCAGGCCTGGACCTATAGATGAGCAGACTATCTTAGACAAGGAGGAATTGATGAGATGCTGGAGGAGCACTGATGATGTCAGGGATTATATCCCACCAAGGAGTTATACCGCAACAAGCAGAACTATGGACCAACCCCTGGGGTCCACCTCTCAGGACTTCAACCCAGAACCAATGAAGAGCATCAGAACCTCACCAGGAACCTGGAGGATGTACTCAGAAGTTGGAAAAGGGATGAACAACAACAAGAACATCTGGCCCAAGTATGAGTGGCCCAGGCCAATGCCTGACTCACTGCCGAAAGACTGGAGGATGACTGGCAATCCATGGAAAGGAAAGAGTAGGCTGTTTGCCAGGGCAGGAGAAGCGGAGACCAGTGCCCAGGCCCAACTAGAGGCTGAGTGATAATGAAAGAAGGCAGAAGAAGCAGAGCAGCAATGCCAGGAGAAAATAGCTGAATGGGAGCTTGCCCAGAACAAGCTATGAGTGGAGCTCAAGAAACTGAAAGACTTCACTCACGATAATGCCCTCCCACTCCCCAGAGAATTCCAAGAACCTGAACCTCTGAGAGGCTGCCCCAACCAGCCACCACCCAGGAGATATGGGAGTCCGACCCACAGGATGGATTGATGGTCGGTCCCCTGCCCTCCTCCAAAGAATAACCCCCCAGATCCCCCATACTGGCTCACTGGAGACGCAGAAGAAGGAGCCCCCTGGTTGCAGGTCAAACCCACCCTAATTCACCTCCCCTCTGACTTTACAGGAAAACACAACGACATCCACCGATTCATGGGAGTCTGTGAAGAATATTTCTCTATTTTCAAATCCTACTACCTCATGCATGCCAATAAGATACTCTTCGCTACCTCCATATTCAAAAAAAAACCCCAAGAATGGTGGTCTCATTACAAGCTCCAGTTCTGGAGCAAAACCCTAAGACACTACTGCTATCCCTCTTGGGATGACTTTAAAGCTGCCCTCCAAGTCAAGTATGGTGATCCAGCCCTACAAGAAGTCATGGAGTGAAGGATGATAGAACTAAAGATGACTGGACTGGCCCCCAAGTACTTCTGCCAACTCAAGGAACTCGCCTGCCAGGCTGACCAACTCCATGACATTGGCCCTTGGAGTACCTTAGTTAGGGCCATGCAATGTAGGGTGCCCCCTTCCTATACCGAGTCCATCGCCAATCTCGGTGTCATGATCCCCCAAACCTATGCTGATTGGAAATGACGAATTTGCAACATCTATGAAGAATGGACTCAAAAAGAGGCCTTTGACAAGATTGGCCACTATGAGAAACCAAAGAACAATGCCAGTAGTGGACAGAAACCCACTACTGGCACAACAAGTTCCTTGACTGATAAACCAGCAGCCAAGTCAGCCTTGGGATGAACCACTTATGGAGGAACTGGGGAACCCATGGACATCGACCACCTCCAACAAGAAGGGAAGTGCTTCAATTGTGGAGTTAAAGGACATTTATCAAAGGACTGCAAGAAGCCAAAGTGGCTGAGGGACCTGAAAACTGGGAAATACACCTTGACCCAACTTTGAGCCATGCTTACTATTGCTGAAAAGGAAGAGAAGACAGAGAAGAAGGTCAAGGAGAAGACACCCTTGACATCAAAAGTCAAGGAGGTAAAAGATGAGGCCGAGAAGTGAGCAATTCCACTTCCTTGGCCCAATCCTCCTCTGGTGGTCAGGTCTCAGATCCCACTGATGAGCCCCAAGGCTCTGTGTGCTCTGAATTCATGGGTATACACTTAAATTTATCAATATTCTCCCTTGCACGGACTTTCAGTAAACCAACCATTGCAAGTCCAGTGCAGGTCGAATCGTTTCAATATATTAATGGCACATGGCTACACGAAGCAATGATGCATATATCAATATGGTGCATGCACTCATTAAAATATCTGGTCCAATCCCTCCAGGAGGCTGCATCATTGTTCTACAATGCCATAGGAATCTAGCCTGTGCACGTGATATCACCCATATGATCATATGGTACACCTATGCAAAGGCTGTGCATGGCTAAGGACTCATAATGAGTACCTAAGCAAGCATACAGATGCATTAGAATAAAAGGTTCGGCTTTGCAAATAGGTATTCACCTCAACTGTGCAACCAGTAATGATGAATAAGGGTGGTGATGCCATTCAAACTCGCCAGCAAATGGACTGTTAATATAACGGCAAGCTCAGTAAGATAGTACATAGCACAATAATATTGTTACCAATCATTTGTGAAGCTCACTAATATATTACTGCAGTTACAAAGGCTGACATTAGTAGCTTATGCACAGGTACAAGGAAATTAGTATATAAACTTGAGTGTAGTAGCTAGAACAATAGAATATGCTCAGGAATACCACTCCCCCACACAATAGTCCTTACTTCTTCAAAGCAAATCTGCTAAGAAGACATCACCTCAATGTTCACTTCAATACACTAGTGTAAACATTCTTTGCGAACCATAAAACACTTGTGCACCATATTGAATTGTTGAGCATCAATACTCAGCTTCAGTCCTTAAACCAAGAAGGTGTTACGATTTATTCATTTTTCTTATCTTATCTTATCGAACCTCGTGACGCTTTCCTATCACGAGATCCTGCATTCGCAATACCTACGCCTTACGACGCACAGACTCCATTCTGATCCCATCTTCCTCATCTTTTCATACTATTATTAGGCCCGCCAGTTAGTATATAAGACTCGCTAAGTCTATGATGTAACCTCAGCTTCAAGCTATAGTTTATATAACTCTATCTTGCTGACTCACTCACCTAAAGGCTATCTAATTGTACCTCTACCATATTCTGGACTTTACAAGGATCTCTAAGGTGACTGCCCGAACGCGAGACAGCCTTAGACCTACCTTCGTCCCTTGAATATTGGCCCAGGTCTAACAGTTAGCTTGAAGCTTCCCTACCTTTACCTCCCCATCGCTAGCCGAAGGAGGATAAATGATCATCGTTACCGACACCTCCCCCAGAACCACCATCATAGTATCCACCGTGCTAGGAACCATAATCCTCGCACTAGCAGCGGTAGCCTTTATTTGCCCACGACGCCGTCAAAGGCAACCAGTTAGAACCTACCACCCACAACTCCCCCGATACTATGTTGGACCCTCCCGACCAGCCACCCCAGAAGAAGGGATTCATGCAAACCTTGAAGGACAAGGTTCTGCCGAAATCCACCAACGATGCAGCATCCGTGAAAACAGCGAAGACCTGGTCATCCCGTCGATCCTATTGGGATCCCAAACCACCAGAACTGAGTCCTCTGACACTGCCCTTACAACCCCTCCAGCAATTGCCCGTCACGAGCCCAAAAACATCTTCAATGAAGACGTTATTGAAGCCTATGCAATGGGAAGCGACCTCGCAGGAGATGAAGGAAATAGCCCAGAGTCTGGCCCCACAAGGTCAAACCCCTACCCTACCGAGTCACCCCCTCCAAGAATCGTATCGCCCAGACCCGTTCTCCCGATATGACCCCCCACAGCTCTCCTCGCCGAGACAAGAAGAGACCGTGTTCGAGGAAGAAGAATTTATCCCAACCTCCCCTCCCAGGAGGTCATCACCATACGAACGGAAGAGTCCTCATCCCAAGCAGCAAGCCCAGAGGATGAGGAGGGAGAAGAGCAAAGGAGACGTTGACTCGAGCTTGTTGATGCATACTACAGCTCAGCAAATCGTGTTAGACTGGCAGGCGAGACGCGTACGAGATACTGGAACCGGCTCTGAAGGGCCGCGTGGGCCCAGCAGGACGCCGTCGCAACACAGCTCCGAATCGATTACCAGCAGTGGGAATGAGACCGCTACCAGTGAAGGTTCATGGAAAGCCCCCTCAACCTTGAGGGACCAGAGATGGAGTGGACAGTCCTCTCCGACCAGGACAGACTCGCTCTGGGACCATGGATCACCCTCGTGTGGGAGGTCCGAGTACAAGACTTCATCGCAAGAGGGGGATTACCAATCAGTATGGATGATTATGTCCTTGGGACAAGTCCCAACTACAGAATGGTGGGAGGAACAAGGCGACCACTCACTCCGAGAACCGTGGGAAGCAGAATCCACAAAGCCTTACGAAGGGAGCTACAGGGCCCCATCCCCCATCCCTATGAGGGACCGCCACTCTGTTCCAGAACTGACGCCGAGCAGAGGGAAATCGAGGGGACCCTGGATCGGGCATTCCAGAACCTTGCAGCAAACCGAGAGGTGGCTGAAAGAGTACAACAGCTGGCCGAGGAGGCTAGCAGAGACCGCGCCCTGGCCGATCAGACCCAAATCTATCATGAGCGCTTCCGACAAGTGGCCGAGCGAAGGGTCAGGAGAGTACCCACGTCCCCTCCCCAGAGGCAGGACCAAGCACCCTGACCCCATGCCACCGAACCCCCACTCCACAGGCAGGACTGAGCACCCTGACCCGGCACAAGTAGGATGTTCGCTGGATCGGGAGGAGGAGAAGCAGGACCCTCAGGGAAGAAACCAGAAGTGATAAAGCTAAGCTCCGCCAAACTACGGGCCAAGCATGAAAAAGAATTGGCCAAAGCGAAGGAACTCCAAGAACAGAAGGAGGGGATGGATCAGGAGCTCGAAGAACATTACAAAAAGTACCCGAACACGTGCCTGGCATGCCCATCAGGAGGACCAGGGGGAGATCCGGACGACGACCCCTACGACAACCCAGAACGATGGTCAATTCCAAGACCACCTCCAGACAGGATGCCCCCTGGACCCCCCCCACCGTGGCCTTCGGGCAATGCAGCAGACAACGCCCCTTTCCTCGGGATAAAGCCAACCCTCATCAAGGAACCGGTCCCTTTTGATGGGACCCACTCTGAACTCAAGAGGTTCCTATACCAGTGTACCAGCTACTTCAAGACTTATCAAACGTACTATCACTACGAGTCTCAACGAGTAGCTTATGCTACCTCTGCCCTCATCGGACCCGCCCTGGAGTGGTGGGTCAATCTCGTCAACAAGTACTTTAGCAGCAATCTCGGGAGGTTCCGATACCCCTCCTGGGATAGATTCGCGGAGCTACTTGCCCAGCGCTTCACAGACCCCGCGATAGAAGATGTTCATGAGAAGAAGATGATGGACCTCCGCATGGAAGGGATGACCACCTATCAGTACTTCCAGAAGCTGGAGACGGAGGCCCAGATGGCTAATAGAAGACGCGATGAGAGCGCCCAAGGCCCCCTCATAACAGCAGTTCGACGGGGCATTCCGTACAGCTACTCTCGCGCGATTGCTGACATGGGCTTCAATATCCCCGAAACTTATCCTCAGTGGAAGCAGCAAGTAACCACGACATATGAGGAATGACAGAGACGAACACTTTTCAATCAAGCGCATGGCGGAGATAGGCGAGAAGGAAAAAGGACCGACAATCGGCAAAAATCCCAAGGATCAGGAGGAAGCACAGTAATTCCCGAAAAGAAAACTGGGACCAGGACCACATACGGAGGAAGTGGACAGCCGATGGAAATAGACCGACTTCGAAAAGAGGGTCGGTGCTTCAACTGCGGCGAGAAGGGACACATATCGAAGGACTGCAAAAAGGAGAAAAAGAAGCGACCCCACGAAGCTCGTACTGGACGATTTACCAGAGAAGAGCTGAGGGCCATGATCGAAATCGCAGAAGAGGGAGAAGGCAAGAAAGAAGAGGTCGCCAAGACCACCAAAGTCGAGGAGGTAAAAGACGAGGCCGACAAGTAAGCGATTCTACTTGTTCAGCCCAGGACTTTCAGACAGGGAATTCGAAGTCGAAGCCTGCAGCGCAGCCTTCCACTTCTTGTAAAAATTTGTCACATATTCATCACATGCATTTGAATATACCCAATTTGACTACTTCCCTATCTGAACCTGAATCGCCTTCAAAAACCAATAAAAACCCCCTCAACAACCACGGAATCTCATCCCCCTCATGATCGCTGATGCCTTCTGCTCCAGACAACCCCTCCCCTACTGCCTCAGAAGAAATCCCTGGAACTCCCACCTTCCGGATGGGTAAGTGCTATGGGCTGTGGGTGCCATCGACCCTCAGAAGCAACGGGGAAGACGGCGCGCCTGACCAAGCGCGTACGATCCCCCAGGACATTCACCCTCCGAGACAAGTCATGAGAGACTCAACCCCAGACACACCGAGCTCCGTCAAGGCAAGTGGTGATGCTCGCCCCCCAGCCAAGGCGTACACCTCACCTGGGGAAGCGACATCCCAGCGACTCTCGGGATCAGCGGAATGAGGAACCGGAAGTGCCGGTAGAGTGGCACCCTCTAGTACGCCCCCAATGGAATCAAGTGGCATCGGATGCACGGTGTCACCACGGGTCATGATGGAAGAAGTACCTGATGAAGAAGACGACGCCTCTTATCAACGCTATGTAAAGGCGCAAGAGAAGCGAGACGAAGAAGCACGAGAGGAGAGGCGGTCCATACCCTCCCCAGTAAGTGTTTCCCACCCCCCGAACTTCACCTGGCTCCTGCCATTTGGCGTGGACTGGACCCTTCGGGCAGTCAAGGAAGCACGAACTGATGCGGAGGTGTTATCCTCCCTGTATCTTTGGGCACATAAGGATAAAAGATCCAAAATAGATACTGACCTTCTCCAACTCCTTCGGGAGGACCCCCCCTCCGCAATCGACCGAATCTGTGAATTAAGAGCCCCCATTCGGTATCAACGATGCATGAGGACCTCGGGCATTCGAGAACTATTTCTCGAAGCCCAGATCGAAACCCTCACCAACCGAGAGATGCTCAAGGTCCAAGCGCTAGTGGACAGCGGCTGCACCGGCAGTACTATAAGCGAAGATTATGTCAGAAAAAATAATCTAACCACTTGGAAGGCTGCCAGTCCCATTTCAGTATACAATGCCGACGGCACACGAAACAAGGCAGGAAGTATCACGGACTTCGTAGAACTCCGGCTCAACATCGGCGGACATAGCGAACGAATCGACCTAGGGGTAACTAACCTAGGCAAGGGAGACATATTCCTAGGACACGACTGGCTGAAACGACATAACCCAGTCATTAACTGGACCACTGGAAAGGTCTTATTCGCAAGGTGTCAATGTCAACGAAATCCCTTCCCCCTCCCCGACGCAGATCCCAAAGACCCCTGGGATGAAGAATTAGAGGAGGGAGAGATGATCCTAATGGTCGACTTGGAAGAGGAAATCAGGATCCAAGCGGTTCATCATGCCAATGACCTAGCAGCGAAAGCAAATGAGGGAAAAACAAAGTGAAGCCTACAGGAGATGGTACCACCCCAGTACCGGGACTACCTCGACCTGTTCTCAAAAGAGAACTTCGACGACCTCCCAGACCGAAAGCCATGGGACCATGCGATCAAACTAATCCCCAACACCCAAGCCACCCTCGATTGCAAAATATATCCCCTCAACCGGAACGAACAGGAAGAGTTGGACAAGTTTCTCGATGAAAACCTTGATAGCGGAAGAATCCGCCCTTCGAAATCCCCCTTTGCCTCTCCCTTCTTCTTCGTCAAAAAGAAAGACGGTTCCCTCTGACCAGTGCAGGATTATCGAAAGCTGAACGAAATGACCATTAAAAACCGATATCCCCTCCCTCTTATAGCCGACCTAATGGACAAGCTACGCGGCGCTAAGTATTTTACCAAGCTGGATGTACGATGGGGATACAACAACGTTCACATCAAACAAGGAGATGAACACAAAGCCGCCTTCAGAACAAATTGTGGGCTGTTCGAACCCACGGTAATGTTCTTTGGACTAACAAATTCCCCCACAACCTTCCAATGGATGATGAACGACATATTTTCTGACCTCATCCAGGAAGGAAAAGTCACCATCTACTTGGATGATATCCTAATCTTCTCGAAGGATTTGTCGGAGCACCGCCAAGTGGTAAAACGAGTTCTGGCCCGCCTCCGAAAGCACAAACTCTTCCTTAAAGCCAAGAAGTGCGAATTCGAAGTCCTCGAAACAGAGTATTTGGGGGTGATCATTAGCGAAGGATCGGTCTGAATGGACCCCGTCAAGGTAAAAGGAATCGCCGAGTGGTCAACCCCTACCAAGAAAAAGGAATTGCAATCCTTTTTAGGCTTTACGAACTTCTATCGGAAGTTCATAAAGGATTACTCGAAGATTGTCTGCCCCATGACCCAATTAACTGGGAAGGCCCCCTGGATATGGGGGGCCGCCCAGAACGAGGCATTTCAGAAGCTCAAGAGACAAATGGCGGAAGATGTAGTACTTGCTCTGCCACGAGAAAAGGGCAGGTTCCGGGTAGAGGCCGATTCTAGCGAAGGAGCGATAGGCGCAGGCCTAAGCCAAGAACACCAGGGGAAATGGAGACCAGTTGCGTTCCTATCAAAGGCGCTCACCACCATGGAACGAAACTACGAGATCTACGACAAGGAACTCCTTGCGATAATGCTCGCCCTCGAAGAATGGAGACATTATCTCATGGGAGCCGTGGAAGATTTCGAGATTTGGATGGATCATCAAAACCTCCAATACTTCCGACAGCCCCAGAAGCTCAATCGTCGACAGGCTAGGTGGGTAACCGAACTAGCCGAGTACCACTTCACCCTACATCACAAGCCTGGGACCGCTAATCGAAAAGCAGACCTCCTTAGTCACTGCGACAACCATGATCAAGGGGGAAAGGATAATAATGACATAATAGTCCTCCAACCCGAACACTTCTGAGCCATGATCATGCCAACCATGAGCGAAATCCATCATCGAATCAAGGACACTACTCGAAGTCATGAAAAATGGGATCAAGGGATAGCCGCCTCCTTGAATCATGAACGAGGAATCTCAGAAGAGGGAGGACTGTTACGATACAATGGGCATATCTATGTCCCATGAGACGATAAGTTGAGGGGCGAAATCATCGCCAATCACCATGACCATATCACCGCAGGACACCCCGGAATTGCAAAGACCCAAGAACTCGTCCAGAGGGAGTTTTGGTGGCCGAAACTCAGACAAACAATCGAGAAATACGTCAAGGCTTGCGAAATATGCCAACGAACGAAAACCAATATGCAACCTAGAGCCAATCCACTTCACCCCAATGAAATCCCATCGGCACCATGGACTCATATCTCAGTCGACATGATAACCAGACTCCCAGAATCTAACGGCTACGATGCAATTCTAGTAGTCGTTGACCGATTCTCAAAGGAGATCATCCCAATCGCATGCAATACCGAGCTTACTGCTGAAGGATGGGCCAAGATACTCCGCGACCATATCTACACCCACCATGGTATGCCTAAAACCGTCATTTCCGATCGAGGACCCCAGTTCGTTTCCAAGTTCATGACGGCCCTGCTACAACTCCTCGATATAACCCCAAATGCCTCCACTGCATTCCACCCACAAACAGATGGACAGACCGAGCGCGTGAATCAAGAAATTAACAAGTACCTACAGATATTCATTAATTACCGACAGACCAATTGGGACGAATGGCTCGCCCTCGCCGCCTTCACCCACAACAACCGAATACACTCCGCTACTGGCCAAACCCCCTTCTTCATGAACTACAGAGTTAACCCCCGCATACTCCCCGACATGGTCCAAACAACGCCATTTACCAACCCAGCCGCCAAATCGTTCGCAGAGCACATGCAAGAAATCCATCGACAAGCAAAGGAATCACTCGAAGAAGCCGCTGGAAGAATGAAAACACAGTACGACAAATGGAAGAAGGCCGCCATCGATTACGCTGTCAGAGACAGAGTATGGCTTGACACCACCCATCTACACCTCCCCCGCCCCAAGAAGAAACTCGATGACAAACGAGTAGGCCCCTTCTTAATCCTAGAAAAATCCAGCGCCTCCGCATACAAGCTCAAGCTCCCATCCCACTGGAAAATTCATCCCCGCTTCAACGAGAAATTACTGACCCCCTACATACCACCCGCATTCCCCAACCAAGAACAACCTCCACCCCCTCCACCAGATCTCATCGAGGATGAGGAAGAATACGAAGTCGAAGAAGTCCTAGACTCACGCACCAGGCGAGTCCGAGGAAAGAAGGGCCAAAAGTCACGACTCGTAACTGATTACCTCGTCAAATGGAAGGGATGGACACAAGAGCACAACTCGTGGACACGAGAAAGCGACATGGAAAATGCGTTGGAAGCAATCGAAGACTATCAAAAGGAGCTCGCCAAACGCACACCATCAGCAATGATGCGGAGAGTAATCGATCGATCACAAAAGGCAGTCAAACAAATAATCGACCGCGACTATCGAGAAAACCAGGTCACCGGTGGATGGAGCATGTTCTACCAAGTAGAACGTGTGGATGGAAGAAAATTCTGGATAGAGGAACCCGACAGAGAGCGATGGAAGACGTTTATCGACGACTACTGGGCACAAGAAGTTGAAAAGGAGATCAAACCAGGTGATTGCATTTTCTGCGACCAAGAGGAAGAAGATGAAGAGGAGGACATAGAGGCAGTCGGGACGACTGCCTTAACGAGAGGGTAATGTTACGATTTATTCATTTTTCTTATCTTATCTTATCGAACCTCGTGACGCTTTCCTATCACGAGATCCTGCATTCGCAATACCTACGCCTTACGATGCACAGACTCCATTCTGATCCCATCTTCCTCATCTTTTCATACTATTATTAGGCCCGCCAGTTAGTATATAAGACTTGCTAAGTCTACGATGTAACCTCAGCTTCAAGCTATAGTTTATATAACTCTATCTTGCCGACTCACTCACCTAAAGGCTATCTAATTGTACCTCTACCATATTCTGGACTTTACAAGGATCTCTAAGGTGACTGCCTGAATGCGAGACAGCCTTAGACCTACCTTCGTCCCTTGAATATTGGCCCAGGTCTAACAGAAGGTTGTAGTTCACCATTGTTGGCATTCTCACACCGCTTGCACCTACACCAGAAGACTTCAAAGGGTAATCCGTAGATAGGGTTATTGCACTTTAGCTTCTAACACCCACAGGTATCAGTTTGCATAGTGAAATCATAATAATAACAAGTTTCTATAGCAGAAACTACAACTGGAACCATAGCCAGGATTCCAACATCATCAGTCAATGCAGCATAAAGCTTGCCCTGCTCAGTATACACCCACAGTTGTGATTTCCTTCCCTTCTTAAAGTGATTTGCACATTGACTTTGCTTCATGAAGCTATTATTTGAGAGCATAACACCCAGTAGCCTTGAATAAGCTACAATCTTAGGACCTATAGTCACCACATGGAGGTGCATGACTAGACTCACTAAGAACCTGCCTTCAGATTCTATTACAGATTATACTTGCCACTTAGGTGTTGTGTTTTCTTCCCGCAGGAGTCTATAGGTTCATCACCACTGTGCAGACCTTATCTGAATGTATTACATCTTTACATATGTGTTACAATTTATTCATTTTTTTGTTCTTATCACTCCACTATGATCTTATCACTTCACTATCGCCAACCTCCACCTTCTCTTTGTTCATGCAGAGTCCAATTCTATTCTTATACCTGGATTTTAGTATATAAGGACCACTAAGTCTACCATGTAACCTTAGCTTCAAGCTATAGTTTATCCAAACCTTATCTTGCCAACTCATTTGCTGAAAGGCTATCTAATTGTACCCCCTCTATTTTCCTGGACTATCACAAGGATCTCTGAGGTGACTGCCTGAATGTGAGACAGCCTCAGACCTACCTTTGTCCTTGGGATTATCTGATCAGATCTCACAGTTAGCTTGAAGCTTCTCTTACATCTCCCATTCACTAGCCGAAGGAGATTCATGTCCACATTTCAACAAACCTCCCCCCAGGACACAATAATTGTATCAGCAGTGTTGGGGACAATTGTAATCGTCCTCACCATCATACTGTTCACCCACCACCGCTGCCAATGGGAAAGACAACCAAGAAGGACATACCATCCAAATCTTCCCCAAAACTATGTCCCTCCCTACTGACGATCCCCAACCCCAGAAGAAGGGACTTCTGCAGAGTCTCAAAGACAAGGTCCTTCCAAAGTCTACCAATGATGCAGCATCTGTAAGGACTGTCAAGACCCAGTCATCCCATTGCTCCTTTCTGGGCTGACAACCACCAGAACTGAGTCCTCTCATCCTTCTGCTGGAGCCACTCCAACAGCTCCCTGCTACCAGTCCAGTCCAGAGCCCAGTTATGAGGACGTCATCGAGGCATATGCAAGAGGAGAGGAGATCAGAATCATTGACAATGAGGGAGACGACCAAGACACAGAAGAAGGAAGCAGAACCGCCTTGGATGAGGCAGCCTTCAGCTGGGGACCTGAGGACCTCTCCTCATGACCTGTTCTCCCTGAGAAACCCCCTGCTGCTCTCCTTGCACAGGCAGGAGCAAGGGCCAAAGACAAAAGACCCCTTAGAAGAATATATCCCTCCCTCTCCACCAAGGAAAAGATCACCATACAAATGGAAGACTCCTCACCCCAAGCACAAAGCCCAGAGGATGAGGAGGGAGAAGAGTGAAGGAGACATTGACACAAGCTCATTGATGCCTACTACCACACAGCAAATCATGCTCGACTGGCAGGAGAGTCATGGGAGCAATATTGGAACTGACTTTGATATGCACTGTGGGCCCAGCAGGACGCAGTCACCGAGCAGCTCAAAATTGAGTATGCCCAGCGAGAGCGGTGATGTGCTCGGTAACGGGCAGTGTGCAAAGGAAAACCAACTCTAGATCATCAATCTAGAGGCTAACTCTCACTCTAACACACACACACACTATCACCAATATTTAAGTTCGAGGTTGAGTATGATAGAAGCACTCATGGCATACTTAGATTCGATAATCAATTGGGTTTTGTTCGAATGCAACTTCAATTCAGTTCTAGGAGTGTTTACATGAGATACACTAATTGCGATAGCAAGGTATATAGCAACATGGGGTTTTGTAAGGTATAATAGAGCAGTTTAGACTCAAAAGACTTCATCTAGGTGAGCTGAAAGCTGATCTAGATGACTTCACAATTCAAAACAATCTAAGAACTTGCAGGTTCTACTAAAAACCCACAGGCTCTAGAGTACACAGACTCAACAACACAAGTTCACAGACTTGAGACAAAGAAACACACAGGTTTCTACAAAGGATACACAGATCCTGACTTCAAGTACACAGACTTTGCAAAGAGTGCACAGACTCTTCAATTGTTTAAACTTAAAGCTTTCTACACTTATTCACCTCAACTAGGCAATGTTCTTCTTATTGGATGACTTTGTAAAACTTATTTACCCCATCGAGGACAGACACTAAATCCTTTATTTGATTAGGTAGCTATAAGCCACTAGCACAAACGTGAGGGAATGTTTTCCTGCCTTTATGCATCTAGATGGCGGCATTTTATAGTATTCTACATCTAGGTATAGGAGTCTCTTATCTAGGCATCCTTTATGGTATGATATTGGGTATTAATACAATTGATGAGTAATTAATTTTCAAGGACTGTGCAATTCTGAGGTTTCTATTGTCTCTTGGAATGACTGTGGTTTATTCTATTGTCTAGGAGTGCCATACTGGTCCGTAGGCACTCCTTATTCATTTTTCAAGGTTGGCTGCATATTAATCCATTTAATACTGCATTTTCACACAGTATTTTGAGGAAGTAACCACCAATCATGGATCGATCAAAGGACCGAGATTGTATTGCTTTGATCACTGCACGATCTTGATGGGTATCTCGGTACTTAGCAAGGCTATTTATTCTATCCAGGGTTCAGGGTTATTCATGCACGAGACTAAGTCCATTCTAGGATTTGATTCCATCGAGACTTAGTGAATATTTCATTTTAAGGTGGTATTCAAGCCATTGAGATGATGAGTTAATCTAGTCTTTCTGTCTCTACTTCTTGGTTTGTTGTACTAGATGCAATTGTGTCTCCTAGATGTGATTTATATAGTCTAGTTTGACAGATAATAGCAAGTAGTGTAGAAGGCATATAGAGTCAACTCATCTAGATGTCTTCTCTAAGTCCGTTCTGCACTCCAGTGCTCAGCAATTGATCTAGTATATAACTAGCAGTGCAAAGTCTTCACTCTAGCACTCAGTACAGCTTATAGACTGTGTAAATTGATGTAAAATCGCAAAATCTATGGGTAGCCTGGTGACAGGCATATCAGTGGGACCAATACAAGCAATGATTCCATGAGAACATTTTCCATCTTGAGGGATCTGAGATGGAGTTGACAATCCTCTCAGAGAGAGACTGGTTTGCTATGAGACCCTTGCTGGCCCTCGCCTGGGGTGTCAGATTACAGGACTTCGTCCAAAGGGAGGGCTTACCAGTCTCAACCAACAACTATGTGGTGGAAACCTGCCCCAACTACTGAATGGTGGGAGGAACAAAGTGACCCCTCACTCCCTGAACCTTGGGAAGAAGAATACATGAGGACTTATGGAGATAGATACATGGCCCCCTTCTCCATGACTGGGAGGGCCCGCTGCTCTGTCCCCGAACTGACTCTGAGCAGAGGAACCTTGAGAGGACCCTGGATTGGGCCCTCATGAACCTTGCAGCAAACAGAGAGGTGGCTGGACAGGTCATGGAGTGAGAGAGGCACGTTCATTGTGTACCCACACCCACTCCCCGATGCTCCTCCACCCCAAAGGCAGGACTGAGCTCCCAGGCCCGGCAGGAGTAGATTACTCGCTGGAGCAGGGGGAGGAGAACTCAGGGATGCAGGACCCTCAGCACCACCAGGAGGCAAACAACCGGTACCGGTGGACCTACGAGTCCAGCTTGCGAAACAACAAGAGAAGGCCAAGGACCTTGCCAAAAGCAGGGACAAGGCACAAAAGGAGCTGGATGATCACTACAAGAAGTACCCCAACACTCACCCCCTGCGAAGGCCCAATTACCCAGGGGGGACCCAGATGACGACCCATAGGATAACCCTCACCGATGATCAATCCCACAGCCCCCACCAGGAAAAATGCCCCCAGGACCCCCACCCCCATGGCCAGCAGGGAACACTTCGGATGATGCCCCCTATTTGGGGGTAAAACTCATGCTTATCGAGAAGCCTGCCCCTTTTGGGGGAGCTCACATGGAGAATAACCTATTCCTCTATCAGTGTATCAGCTATTTTGAGACCTTCCACACCTACTATCATTACGAGTCCCAACAAGTGGCTTTCGCCACATGTCTCCTAATTGACAGCGCCTTGGATTGGTGGATCAATCTAGTAGATAACTACTTCAGCTGCAACCTAGGACAATTCTAATATCCTGGCTGGGACATGTTTGTCCAAATGATCTGATGACAGTTCTCAGATCTGGCTATAGAGGAGGTACATGAAAAAAGGATGATGGACCTTCAATTGGGAGACTAGCCTGCCACTTAATACTTCTAGAAACTGGAAAAGGAGGCAAAGCTAGCCAATCGGCAAGCAGATGAAAGCCTCCGAGGACCACTGGTAATGGCTGTATGCAGAGGGGTCCCATATAGCTATACTTGAGCAATCACAGATACCAGATTTAACATCCCACAAACCTATCCGCAATGGAAGGCATGAATCACCAACATGTACGAAGAACAACAAAAGCGTACACTCTTCGACCAAGCACATGGGCTCAAGAAGAAGGAAGCAAAGAAGCCAGACAATCACTCTAGACCTCCTGCCCAGAACCCTTAACAATCTGCCGATAAGAAGACACCCACGGGGACCGTCTTCAGCGGAACTGGACAGCTGATGGTGATAGACTGCTTAAAGAAGGAAGGAAGATGCTTCAACTGCGGTGAGAAGGGGCACCTATCCTGAGACTGCAAGAAGCCAAGGAAGCCCCATGACACTTGTACCAGAAGGTTTACCCAGGAAGAGCTGAGGGCAATGATCGAAATAATTGACAAAGGAAAAAGGATTGAGGAGAAGACACTGGAGATGAGTAAAGTGAAGGAGGTAAAAGACAAAGCCAACAAGTGAACAACTCCACTTGTTTGGCCCAGGACTTTCAGATAGGAAAATCAAAGTCAAAGCCTGCAGCACAGTCTTCTTCTTCTTCTTGTAAAAAATATTCACATGTATGCACACATTCAAATATACTCATTTTTATGCCTTCCCCTTCTGAACTGAAAGAGTTGCACCCAAACTATAAAAACTTGCTCCAAAGACCTTCAAAACCATCTCCCCCACACATGCTAACCGCTCCTGTCCCAGAAACCCCCCCTCTCGACTCCTCTCGAAATCCTTCTTCCTTCATCTCATGACCAGGTAAGAGCGAAGGGCCATGGGTGCCAATGACCCCTAGAGATAATGGGAGGTATGGCATGCCTGATTAGGCACGTACAATCTCCCCTGTCTCTAGCACCCTGGGACCAGTCACAAGAGACCCAACCCCCGAACCTCCTAGCCCCACCAAGACAAGTGAGGATGATTGCCCCCCAGCCAAGGCATACACCTCACTTGGGGAAGCAACATCTCAGCTACTCTGTAAGGTGGGATCAGCAGAAACAGGATCCAGAAATGCTGAAAGAATGGCTTTCCCTAGTATGCCCAAGACAGAATCAAGAGGCATCGGATGCACAGTGTCCCATCCCATAACAATGGAAGAAGTTCCAGATGAGGAAGATGATGTATCTTATCAACATTATCTATAGGCTCAAGCAAAGCATGACAAAGAAGCAAGAGAGGAGAGGTTGCCTGTTACGATTTATTGACTTTTTTCAATTCTCTAGTCTTATCTCATCTTATCAGCATAATCATGCTTACACATTATCACCACCATATCACCACCATCAACTTCGATAAAACTTTCATAATGGACAACACATGATCTTGCATGCTTGTCGTCTGACTAGCATGCCCCCTAACTTCGACAAAACTTTCGTACCTATTAATAGGACTTACTCTTTAGTATTTAAGTAGCTACAATTTCACTATACAACCTCAGCTTTGAGCTAAGGTTTAACAACACATAAACTTTACTTATCTGCTCACTTGCTGAGAGCTTCTCCAGTAAGCGCCTCTTTCACCACCTTGAGATCACCGGAGGCATTGCCAAAGTGATTGTCTGAACACGAGACAGCTTAGCAATCGCCCTATCTTGAGTCACGTGAGAGTCGGGCCCTAACAATTAGCTCGAAGCTTCCCTCACCCTTCCACGATGCCAGACACAGGAAGGATCCTGCATGCCACTACAACAAACCCCTGACATTGACAAAGGAATGACAAGCACTCTTGCAATAATCCTTTTTACAATAGCAGGAGTCATTGAAACAATGACCGGAGCCGCCACCATTTATTATCGAAACAGGGAGTGGTTCGAACACCATGAAATCACCTTCAGAAGAGGACAACTAGTCTACCCACCCCCAACTCTCCCTCAATTCTACATTCCCCCTTACAATGTTCTGATGTACCCCATGCACTACCCCATCTACGGACAGGAGTCCTACGAGACGCCCCCAGAATTGCTGACCCAGGACCTTCAGGGCCCCGAGTCCGACATCGGAAGAAGAGGAAGAACGCCCAGCCCAGTGGCTGGCCCTTCCAGAACCCAGCACTCCTCTGAGGATGCCAGAAGTGCTTCCCCTTACGAGGGAAGTATCGAGGAGCTCATTAGAGCATACCATGGAATTGGAACAGAACCCCTGGAGGATGCCAGGAGAGAATTGGAGTGAAGCCTCTGCCAGATACCTGCGACTGAGGTCGCCCAGCCCTGAGCAGATAGCGAGACTCTCCCCCAGGCAACCCTACAGGTCATCAATCCTGACAAACCAGCCGAGACCACCAACACCTCCTCATTGGACTCGTCAGAGAAAAGAAGAGGAAGATCATCATATGACTCAGAGGAGAGCCAAAGGAGGGCTCACCTACCAGGGGACCCTAGACTTCACCGCCCCTTCAGAACCCAACAGGCTACACACAACACACCTACGTCGACAATTATACTCTCCTCCTCCAATCCCGATTCCCCTGCCCCCGACTCCCCTGAATCTGATAGACTTTAAAGAAGAATTAAAGGTGGAGAGACTCCTATTGCCAAGTCCACCAGAACAAGCTCACCCTCCTCTCTGGCCTCACTCAACTGCGATGACTCAGGGTTCTATGCAGAGCTCTGGTGATGATGCTTACGAATCTGCTATATCAGGTGACCTAGCTACCAGCGACGAAGAAGAGCAGGAGAATCGCCACTCGCATTCAGCACATGACAGAGAGAGGAGGACCCGGATGAGCCCCCTTGAGATCCCACAAGCGAACGATGACTGGCTCGTTGAGAGATCGAGAGCAGTCTCTTCTACCTGGGGACTCCAGATTGAGCCTGGCCATCCCTCTCCCTATCCCAGCAAATGGCCCACAGAACCTACAGGTCCCAAGCCTGGGCCCTTTGAAGGGCAGACTATCTATGAAGGGGAGGAGTGGATGAGACGCAGGAGGAACACAGAAACCGACATGGCCTCCTCGCCAATGAAGAATTATGGTGGTACGAGCTTAAATATAGCCCCATTCCAGGAGTATACATCCCTGACCTACGAGCAAGAACGTAATTGGAGGAATGAGTCCTCAACCAGCAGCTGGCAAATATACTTGCCACCTGGAGAAGGGATGAGGCCCAATGCACTGACCTATCCCGAATACGGGTGGCCCAGGCCAATGCCCGACTCGCCGCTGACCGACTGGAGGCGCCAGAACCGGGCCTGGAAGGGGATGAGTAGACTCTTTGCCGGCTCAGGAGAGGCAGGGCTGAGTAACATAGACATCGACCCTGAAACTGAACAGTGATGATGAGACGAAGAAGAAGTGGAGGCCAGGAGACAGGAGCACCGGGACAAGCAGGCAGCCTTCCCAGGGCTGACCACTGACTTGGCCCAAAAACTATTGGAAGCAAGAAGTTTCGCACTCGCCAATGGGCTACTGCTTCCCCCCGAACTAGAAGATCCCAACAGGCGATGAGGATACCCCACTGCCCTGGCCCTCAAAAGATATGGGAGCCCCACACACCGAACAGACAGGTGGTCAGTTCCCTGACCCCCCCCCCCAAGAACAACCCTCCTGAACCGCCAGATTGGCCCTCCAGAGAAGCAGACGAACAGGCTCCCTGGTTGCAGGTGAAGCTGACCTTAATTCGACTCCCGGCCGATTTCAAGGGAAAGGGCGATGACATCCACCGATTCACAGGGGCCTGCGAGGAATACTTCTCAATATTCCGAGCATACTACCCCACCTATGCAAACAAGATCCTATTCGCCACCTCCCTCTTTGGCAAGAGACCCCAAGGATGGTGGTCCCAATACCGCCTTCAGTTCCGAAGTGATACTGAAGGATGATACCGATACTGTTCATGGGACGACTTCAAAGCCGCCCTACAAATTGAGTACGGAGACCCTGCCCTCCAAGAAGTAATGGAGAAGCGAATGAACGATCTCAGAATGACTGGCACAGCAGCCGAATACTTCCGCAAATTGGAAGAATTGGCCCGCCAGGCTGACCAACTCCATGACTTGGGACCCCAAGGTGCCCTAGTCCGAGCTGTCCAATGAGGAGTACCCGCCTCCTACACTGACTCCATCACTGACTTAGGAGTCATGATCCCTTCCACATATGCAGAATGGAAGCAGCGCATATGCAGCATCTATGATGAAAAGGCCCAAAAGCAGGCTTTTGACCGAATTGGCCATTACGACAAGTCGACCAAGGACAAACCCACCAGTAATACCTCTAAAGGTGATACCGGTGCGACAAGTTCCTCGGCTGATAAAACTGCCAGCAAAGGCTCGTCGGGTTCCAGATGGACCACATATGGAGGAGCAGGGGAGCCCATGGACATAGATCGCCTCAAGAAGGAAGGCAGGTGCTTCAATTGCGGAGGAAAGGGGCACCTAAGAAAGGACTGCAAAAAGCCGAAGCGGCCTAGAGACCCAAAAAGTGGGCAATATACAATGGCCCAACTTCATGCGATGCTAACAGAACAGGAGGAGCACGATAAGGAGAAGCATGGACACAGTCACGAGAAGGTCGAGGAGAAGATGCCCTCGACATCAAAGGTTGAGGAGGTAAAAGGCGAGGCCGAGAAGTGAGTGATTCCACTCTCTTGGCCCAATCCTCCTCTCTGGGTGGTCAGTCATCAGGTCCCATTGAACGGACATTACCTGATTATAATAAACTTTTATGTACGTCTACAATTGTCCCCATGCATTCGAATATACCAATCTTGATTACTTCCCCCAAGACCACCCGAAAAGAATCACACCACGTTCAAACTCCATTTGAAAAAATCTATAAAATCCTCCAGAAGCGAGACGAGACTCATCCCCCTCCCTCACTAACACTCTCTGTCCCAGAACTCCTCACCCTCCAGGACCTTCAGACACGATGGGGACCGGAGTTCATCCGAACAATGTCAGGGATCTCCCAGTCCTTAGGGATGAAGGAGGTACTCCCCAAACCAGCCAAGCCTGTCATCACTAAACAGGAACCTCAAGACAGAGGCGGGGGCATGAAGTCGATGCCTGCTGACCCTGTCCGCAATGATTCGCCTCACGCTCGAGGACCGTCATGGAAACATGACTCCCTCTCCCCCCGCCTGGAAGAAGAAACGAAAGGTTGCAGCCCTCGTTGTTCTCTCAGAGACTCCACACCGATCGAAATGGCACCCCTTTTGTCCACGACCCTGACAGAAGAAGATAGTTATTCAAGAAAGGATAGGGACATGGGACAGGCATCAAAGGACCTGGAAGTAATGTGGAGGCATGATTCATGTGACAAGAACACGATGTCCATGACCTCTTCTGTCCTTAACTGGCCTTCCGGCCAATCCCAGAGTGACCTGCTCCCCAAACCCCTAATTCCTGACGAAGTAGCCAGCAGCGAGTGATTCCCGGGGAAGGAGCATGCCCCAACTGGGGAGACCCCTTGAAGGCCCCCGACTGCCAAAGGATCAAGCAGGATTCCAGCATCAGATGCGCGATGCTCACGGATCTGGAATACCACCTTCGTCGAGGTCCCTGATGAAGAGGATGACACATTGTTCAAGATGTCCCAAGCCAAGGCTCAAAAGAAGAAGGAAGAAGAAATGATTGAGGCGAGGAGTTCTGAATCCATCCCAGTGAGTGTTTCATCCCCGAAGTCCACCTGGTTCCAGCCATTTGGCATGGACCGGACCCTTTGGGCTGTCAAAGAAGCATGCATGGATTCAGAAGCCTTTGCCACTCTTCACATATGGGCACATAAGGAAAAGGTCAATGAGATTGACGACCACCTCCTGAACGCAATCTGAACAGACCACAGGGATGCATGAGAAAGGCTATATGAGCTAAGCCAACCCATTCAATACCAACGACGAGTGAGCACAAAGGGCGTCAGGGAGTTATTCCTAGATGTCCAACTCAAAACGTTAGAACACCGCCAGACACTCAAGGCCCAAGCTCTCATGGACAGTGGATGCACCAGAAGCACAATCAACGAGGCCTATGTCAAGAAGTATGGTCTCATCACCCGACCAGCTCCGACCCCCATCTCCGTGTATAACGCTAATGGCACCCGAAACAAGGCCAGAGAGATTACCAAATTCGTTGAAGTAAGGATGATGGTGGGAGGTCACAGCAAGAGGATCGACTTTGCTGTTACCAACCTTGGCAAGGGAGACATCTTCCTGGGACACAACTGGCTTCTCCGCCACAATCCTGTCATCAACTGGGCCACTGGGAAGATCATCTTTGCCCAATGCCAGTGTCAAAAGAATCCCTTCCTCCTGCCAGATGCTGACCTAGAGGACCCATGGGACAAAGAACTGGAAGAGGGCGAGACCATCCTAATGGTCGACCTGCGGGAAGAACTGGAGATTCACGCAGTACATCACGCAAACGACCTGGCCGCCAAGGCTGCTGAAGGAAAAGCAAAGAAGACCTTCAAAGAGATGGTCCCACCCCAGTATCGCGAATTCTACGACCTGTTCTCTAAAGAAAACTTCGACGAATTACCAGAATGAAAGCCATGGGACCATGCAATTGAGTTGATTCCAAATGCCAAGTCAACCCTCGACTGCAAGGTCTACCCTTTGAACCACCATGAACAGGAGGAACTCGACAAGTTCCTCGATGAGAACCTTGAGTCAGGCCATATAAGGCCATCCAAATCGCCCTTCGCTTCTCTGTTCTTCTTTGTTAAGAAAAAGGACAGCTCCCTAAGGCCTGTACAAGACTATCGGAAGCTTAACGAGATGACCATTAAGAATCGCTACCCACTTCCTCTCATCTCCGAGCTCATGGACAAACTCTGCGGTGCCAAATACTTCACTAAGCTGGACATCCGCTGGGGATACAACAATGTGCGGATCAAGCAGGGAGACGAGGCGAAGGTTACTTTTCGAACCAACCGCGGCCTGTTTGAACCAATGGTCATGTTCTTTGGCCTGACAAATTCCCCAGCCACCTTCCAATGGATGATGAACGACATCTTCCATGACCTCATCATGGAGGGAAAGGTGACCATCTACCTAGATGATATCCTTATCTTCTCGAAGGATCTTCAAGAACACTGCTGAATAGTTAAACGGGTACTTCAACGCCTACGGGAACACAAGCTCTTCCTGAAAGCCGAGAAGTGCGAGTTCAAAGTATTGGAGACAGAGTATCTTGGTGTCATCATCAGTGAGGGATCCATTCGGATGGATCCTGTTAAGGTCAAAGGTATTACAGAGTGGCCCACTCCCACCAAGAAGAAGGAGTTACAGTCCTTCCTGGGCTTCACGAACTTCTATCAGAAATTCATAAAAGACTACTCCAAGATAGTCTGCCCCATGACCCAACTCACTGGAAACGCCCCCTGGACCTGGGGGGCTGCCCAGAACGAGGCCTTCCAATGCCTAAAGAAGCAAATAGCAGAAGATGTGGTACTGGCTTTTCCGAAAGAAGAGGAAAAATTCTGCATAGAGGCTGACTCGAGTGAAGGAGCAATAGGCACAGTCCTCAGCCAAGAACAGGATGGGAAATGGAGGCCAGTCGCTTTCCAATCAAGGCACTGACCGCTACCGAATGCAACTATGAAATTTATGACAAAGAGCTCCTTGCAATCATGCTAGCTCTCAAGGAATGGAGGCACTATCTTATGGGCACAGCAGAAGATTTTGAGATCTGGACTGATCATCAAAATCTACAGTACTTCTGCCAGCCCCAGAAGTTAAATCGTCGCCAAGCTCGGTGGGTCACCGAACTTGCAGAATATCACTTTACGTTGCATTATAAGCCTGGCGCTTCTAACTGAAAGGCCGACCTGCTTAGTCGATGGGATGATCACGACCAAGGGAAGAAAGACAATGATAACATCATAGTACTCCAACTGGAACACTTCCAGGCCATGATCATGCCCACTACCAGCGAAACCCACCAACACATCCGGGATGCTAGCAGAAACAAGAACAAATGGGACCAAGGGATTGCCAACTCACTAGACCATGAGCAGGGTATCTTCAAAAAGGAAGGACTCCTCTATTATGATGGGCGCATATACGTTCCCCATGACAACAAACTATGTGGTGAAATTATTGCCACCCACCACAATCACATCATGGCGGGTCATCCAGGGGTTGAGAGGACCAAAGAACTCGTACAAAGAGAGTTCTGGTGGCTAAAACTCAAACAAACAGTAGAGAAATATGTCAAGGCATGCGAAGCATGTCAGCGAACGAAGACAGACACTCATCCCAGGGCTACCCCTCTCCACCCAAACAAGATCCCATCCAAACCGTGGACTCACATATCGGTTGACATGATCATGGGACTACCAGAATCCAATGGCTATGATGCCATCCTGGTAGTCATTGATCAGTTTTCCAAGGAAATCATCCCAATCGCCTGTAACATCGAACTAACTTCTGAAGGCTGGGCCAAACTCCTACATGATCATGTATATGCTCGCCATGGAATGCCCAAGACAGTAATCTCTGACCGAGGACCTCAATTCATCTCTAAATTCATGATGGAACTCCTCAAACTGCTCGACATCACCCTGAACGCCTCCATGGCCTTCTACTCTCAAACGGATGGCCAGACAGAGTGAGCAAATCAGGAGATCAACAAATATCTCCACCTTTTCATCAACCATAGACAGACCGACTGGAGTGAATGGCTTGCCCTCGCAGTGTTTGCTCATAACAATCAGACCCACTCTGCCACCAGGCAAACCCCATTCTTTACCAACTATGGGACCAATCCTCGCATCCTACCTGACTCTATTAAAACAACTGCGTTCACTAATCCTTCAGCTAAATCCTTTGCTGAAAATATGCAAGAAGTCCACCACCAAGCAAAAGAGGCACTGGAGGAAGCCATGGGCAAGATGAAGGCCCAATACAACAAAAAGAAGAGAACTGCCGTGAACTATGCCATCGGAGACCGAGTATGGCTGGACTCCACCAACCTTCATCTCCCCCGCCCAAAGAAGAAACTCGATGACAAGCGCATCGGCCCGTTCCTGATCCTGGAAAAGGCCGGTGCTTCGGCTTATAAACTGAAGCTCCCACCTCACTGGAAGATTCATCTGCGCTTCCACGAGAAGCTACTCACTCTGTATGTACCACCAGTGTTCCCTAACCAGGAACAACCCCCCCCGCCCCCACCTGACCTTATCGAGGATGAAGAGGAATACGAAATCGAAGAGGTCTTAGACTCGCGCACCCGCCGTGTTCATGGCAAAAAGGGGCAGAAGTCGCACATCGTAACTGACTACTTCATCAAGTGGAAGGGATGGACCCAGGAGCACAACTCATGGGTATGAGAGGATGATATGGCCAATGCACAAGAGGCCATCGAAGACTATGAGAACAGTATTTCCGAAACCAGAACTGTCATGACTGCATGCAAAGTCATCGATAGATCTGAAAAGACACTAAAAGAAATACTTGATCATCGTTATGTTGACAATATCATCTCCTACCAAGTACTCAGGAAGGACAGAAGGACATTCTGGGTCGAAAACCCCTCCCCAAACAACAAGCACTGGAGAGATTATATCGACGACTATTGGAGAAAGGAGTATACAAAAGCACAAGAAGAACTGCTGAGCGAACCCTAGGGCAGTCAGGACGTCTGCCTTAACGAGAGGGTAATGTTACGATTTATTGACTTTTTTCAATTCCCTAGTCTTATCTCATCTTATCAGTGTAATCATGCCTATGCATTATCACCACCATATCACCACCATCAACTTCGATAAAACTTTCATGATGGACAACACATGATCTTGCATGCTCGTCGTCCGACTAGCATGCCCCCTAACTTTGACAAAACTTTCGTACCTATTAATAGGACTTACTCTTTAGTATTTAAGTAGCTACAATTTCACTGTACAACCTCAGCTTCAAGCTAAGGTTTAACAACACATAAACTTTACTTGTCTGCTCGCTTGCAGAGAGCTTCTCCAGTAAGTGCCTCTTTCACCACCTTGAGATCATCCGAGGCATTGCCAAAGTGATTGTCCGAACGCGAGACAGCTTAGCAATCGCCCTATCTTGAGTCACGTGAGAGTCGGGCCCTAACATTGCCTGAGTCATCACCCATAAGTGTTTCCCGCTCCCTAAGTACCACCTGGCTCCCACTGTTTGGTGTGAACTGGACACTTTGGGCAGTTAGGGAGGCACAAACTGACTCAGAAGCCTTGGCCTCTCTGTATATTTGGACCCATTGAGATAAAGCAGGAGAAATAAACATTGATCTTCTTTTGAAGTTAAGAGGGGAAGGAGATGTCCACGATTGAGAGGTTATATGAATTGAGGGCCCCAATCCGATATCAATGATGAGTAAGAACCCAAGGTGTCCAGAAATTGTTCCTTGACTCCCAGATTGAGACCTTAACCAACTGACAAACCCTGAAGGTCCAAGCTCTCATCGATAGTGGGTGCACAGGCAGCACCATTAATGAGGCCTACATCCATAAACATGGCCTTGCCACCTGAGAAGTGCCCAGTCCAATATCCATATACAACATGGATGGCACCCACAACAAAGCGGGGAGTATTACCAAGTTTGTAGAACTCCAACTGAGTATTGGGAGACATAGCAAACAACTCGACCTTGCAGTAACCAACCTAGGCAAGGGGGACATTTTCCTAGGGCATGACTGGCTGACATGCCATAACCCAGTCATCAACTGGACCACAGGCAAGGTCATATTTACTGGGTGCCAGTGTCAGAAAAACCCATTCTCCCTCCCAGACAGTGATCCTGAGGATCAGTGGGACAAGGAGCTGGAAGATGGAGAAACGATTCTCATGATCAACCTAAGGGAAGAGCTAGAAATTCGCACCATTCACCATGCCAATAACCTAGTGGCGAGAGCCAACAAAGGGAAGATTAAAAAATCCTTTGAGGAGATGGTTCCTCCCCAGTATTGAGAATTTCAAGACCTATTTTCGAAAGAAAACTTTGATGAGCTCCCTGAGTGCAAACCCTGGGATCATGCCATCGAGCTCATACTGAATGCCCAGTCCACTCTGGACTGTAAGGTATACCCCCTCAATTGTCACAAACAGGAAGAGCTGGATATATTCTTTGATGAAAACCTGGAGTCTGGAAGGATTCGACCTTTGAAATCACCCTTCATGTCCCTCTTCTTCTTTGTCAAGAAGAAGGATGGGTCCCTTCGACCGGTACAGGACTATCAAAAGCTCAATGAGATGATGATCAAAAATCGGTATCCTCTCCCTCTCATCTCAGAACTTATGGACAAGCTATGGGGTACTAAATACTTTACCAAACTAGACATACGATGGGGATATAATAACATCAGAATCAAACAGGGCGATGAGCATAAAGCAGCCTTCAGAATGAATCAAGGGCTATTTGAACCCACAGTGATGTTCTTTGGGCTTACCAACTCCCTCGCCACCTTTCAGTGGATGATGAATGACATCTTCCATGACCTGATCCATGAAGGAAAGGTGACCATTTACCTAGATGACATCCTAGTCTTCTCAAAAGACCTCCAAGAACATTGGCAGATTGTTAAATGAGTACTTCAACACCTTAGGGAGCATAAATTGTTCCTCAAGGCAGAGAAGTGCAAGTTCGAGGTGTTAGAGACTGAGTACCAGGGTGTAATCATTAGTGAAGGATCGGTGTGCATAGACCCCATTAAGGTCAGGGGTATCACAGAGTGGCCCACACCCACTAAGAAAAAGGAACTGCAATCCTTTCTGGGCTTCATGAACTTCTACCAGAAGTTCATAAAGAACTACTCTAAAATTGTATACCCTATAACCCAGCTCACCAGCAACACTCCCTGGATCTGGGGGACTGCTCAGAATAACGCCTTCCAACAACTCAAGAAACAAATGGCAGAGGACGTAGTCTTGGCTCTCCCCAAAGAGAAAGGCAGATTCTGTGTAGAGGTGGACTCCAGCAAAGGAGCCATAGGGGCAGTTCTTAGTCAAGACCAAGATGGGAAATGGAGGCCAGTTGCCTTCCTTTCCAAATCTTTGACCACCACCAAGCAAAATTACGAGATATATGACAAGGAACTTCTCACAATTATGCTCGCCTTGGAAGAGTGGAGACATTACCTCATGGGGGCCGCCAAAGACTTCAAGATCTGGATGGACCATGAAAACCTGCAATATTTCCATCAGCCCCAGAAGTTAAACCATCAACAAGCCTGATGGGTAACTGAACTCGCGGAATACCACTTTATGCTTCATCACAAACCAGGCACCACTAACTGCAAAGCTGACCTACTGAGTAGACAGGATGACCATGACCAAGGCAAGGAAGACAATGATAATATCATAGTCCCCCAACCAGAACATTTCTGAGCAATGATCATGCCCACAATCCATGAAATGCACCAACACATTAAGGATGCAACCCGAGACTATGGTAAATGAGACCAGGGGATTGCCAATTCCCTCAATCATGAGTGAGGCATCTCTGAGAAGGAAGGGCTTTTATATTATGATGAACAGATCTACATTCTCTGAGACGATAAACTGCATGGAGAGATTATTGCCACTCACCATGATCACATCACTGCAGGACATCCAGGGATTGAGAAAACCAGGTAACTCATCCAATGGGAGTTCTGGTGGCTGAAACTCAAACAAATGGTAGAAAAGTATGTCAAGGCATGTGAAGCATGCCAGCAAACAAAGACCAATACTCAATCTAAGGCCACTCTGCTTCACCCAAATGAAGTCCCTTCAATGCCATGGACCCACATATCCATCGACATGATAACAGGACTACCAGACTCCAATGGCTATGATGCCATCCTGGTAGTGGTCGACAGATTCTCCAAGGAAGTTATTCCCATAGTGTGCAATGTTGAACTTACATCAGAAGGATGGGCCAAATTACTATGCAACCACATCTATGCCTGCCATGGCATGCCCAAAACTGTCATATTCGACTGGGGACCCCAATTTGTCTCTAAATTTATGGCAGAACTCTTCAGATTCCTCGACATTAGCCTGAACACATCCAAAGTGTTCCATCCCCAGACCAATGGCCAAACAGAGCATGCCAACCAAGAGATCAACAAGTACCTACACATCTTTGTCAATTACTGACAGATGGACTGGAGCAAATGGCTCACTCTTGCAGCATTCGCCCATAACAATTGCATTCACTCTGTGATGGGTCAAACACTGTTCTTCACCAATTATGGAATAAATCCATGTGTACTACCAGACTCGATCAAAACTACCCTGTTCACAAACCCCTCAGCTAAATCCTTCGCAGAAAATATGCAAGAGATTCACCACCAAGCAAAGGGGTCACTAGAAGAAGCAGCCAGTAGGATGAAAGCCCAATACAATAAAAAGAAACAGGATGCAGTGAACTACACTATTGGAGACTGCATATGGCTGGAAACCACCAACCTTCACCTGCCACACTGATGAACCTAAACTTCCATAGCAATGGCAACACCAAACTCAAAGAGTATTGGGTAAAAGACGAAGCAACACAGTTGTAGAGGTGTTGTGTGTGCAAGTATGTTTAGGGCACCTCCATGCACTCCAAGAAATTCCTCTAGACACAAGAATACACTGTGACATGATAGTCTAACAGGTAGTACCCTTTAGCAGTTGAGTACTAGTTATGTAGGCTATACGCCAGGATTGATCTCAAATATACGAGATGTAACTGAAGCTGGTATGATGTGAATACCAAGAATCGGTGGGGAAGGAGAAAAATGTGACTAGATGCTGGCGCTAGATGATGATCTTCTGAAAGAACGATCTAAAAGAAGAGTATCAAATGTATGTTGGCAAAACTGAAAGCAGCTTTGTAGTCGTGAATGCGAGAGTGAAAACAAAGTCCTATGTCAATGGTAAGGTTGCTGGTCCTATACAAAATGATGTTACTGAATGTCGAAGCCGAAAACTGAGTCTATACAGAGACTATCCTATCCTATGTCAATGTCAAACCTATAAGTCCACATGGGGACTATCCTATCCTATCCTATCCCACCCTATCCTATGGCAATCCTAAATGAAAGCTGGTCGAAACAATCCTATGTCAATGGTACTAGTCCTATAAGTCTGTTCAGAGACTACCCAAGTGGGCGGCGATACTATGTTGAAAGTGAAGATGAATTAAACTCCTATGGTGTGAAAGTGAAGACAATGCAGCCTATAAAAGAGAATGAGATGGAATGGGGTACATGATATGCATAGTAGAGCAACGAGGGTTTATACTAGCGTTATGGCAAGCACTTGGTATAATTACTGGTATAAAACTGTCCAGAAATTCTATTGTCAAAACTGGTGGTGATATGTGGTCAAGAATATGAAAGAACGAGAGGTGAATGAAGCGGTCAGACAGTAAGAACCAGTCTTAGGCTTATAGCAACACATATAATGTGCAAAACAATTGATTGGTTGAGCGTATATGGTTATGAAGAAAGAGGTTACAAGATATAGCTGTTGGTGTACCAGCTGGTGTTTGCTAGATTGTGTAGTCTCTATTATCCTCTCTACAATATTTTATCTCGCTTTTATACTACAAGTCCTGCTTTATTATTAGTTTCTACTTAGTAAAGCTGTAAGGCTGTGGCTTGGTCAGTATACGAGCATCCACATGTAAAACTGAAGCTTTCAGTAACAGCTATTCTCCTGCATTGCTGAAGGGAGATAAAATACGTCGATCCTGAGTGACCAAGATGCGGATAACTAGGGTGCTGTTTAACTGTGGACTGTGAGGGTATGGCTGTCATACTGAGGCCTACTAATGGGTTAAAGGTTTCTTGAGGTCTTGGCATAGTTACAGCCTTAGTAAATGAGGGCTCTAATGACTGTGGTCCACAAATATCGAGGGGAAGCAAATGTCGGTGCATATGACATCATATAATTGAATGATCAAATCAGCAAGTCAAGCCATGATGCATAGTTGATGCAATGTTGATGCAGTGATGAGCCTCTATGCTCTGTATGCTCAGAATTTGCAGATTATACAGCCCTCAGAACTTGCAGATTACTCCACTATCTTCCTACTACCTCCTACTACCTCCTACACAAACTCTGGATTTCATCTCTAGCCCACTCAGAAATATTTCCGGGCACCAGCTGATTATACAGCGGTTATTTAGCGGCAATTTCGATGAATATTCGAATGCTACAACTCGAATCTCCTTCCGGAAATTGGAGAACAATGATTATTACTCCTACTACCTTCCATCTTCTTCTCCAGCCGAATTTGCACCATATTTCGATGCTCCATCACATCCTGGCATGCCTGATTGACAATCAACCAGATATGGCATTGCTACATCACTAGGAACTGTGATTTGCTGCGCTTTCATTGATCCTCCTCCTTCCAAGTTATTTAAAGTGCATGGGCACTTCAGACCACGTTTACTAAGGCTGCTTCATTGCCAAGACCTCAAAGTAACAGCTAGTAACTGCGCACATCTCAGCAGAAAAGCTGCGCATTGAAAATCCACAGTTAAATAGCATCCCATGATCCTGTTAGGGCCCGACTCTCATGTGACTCAGGATCAGGCAATTGTTAAGCTGTCTCGTGTTCGGACAATCACTTAGACAATGCCTCGGATGATCTCGAGGTGGTGAAAGAGGCACTTACTGGGGAAGCTCTCGGCAAGCGAGCAGACAAGTAAAGTTTAGGTGTAGGTAAACCTTAGCTCGAAGCTGAGGTTGTACAGTGAAGCGTAGCTACTTAAATACTAAAGAGTCAGTACTAATAATAGCTACGAAGGTTTTGTAGAAGTTAGGCGGCGTGCAAGTCGGACGACAAGCACGCAATATCATGCATTGTCCATCATGAAAGATTTATCGAAGTTGATAGCAGTGGTATGGCGGTGATAATGTGTAAGCATGATTATGCCGATAAGATGAGATAAGGCTAGAAAGTGAAAAAAGTCAATAAATCGTAACATTACCCTCTCGTTAAGGCAGACGTCCCGACTGCCCTAGGGCTCGCTTGGCAGTTCCTCTTGTGCTTTTGTATACTCCTTTCTCCAATAGTCATTGATGTAATCCCTCCAGTGCTTGTCATTATGACTGGGATTCTTGACCCAGAAGGTCCTTCCATCTGTTTGTAGTACTTGATATGAGATGATGTCATTGACGTAGCAATGGTCAAGTATTTCTTTTAACGTTTTATCTGACCGGTCGATAACCTTTCGGGCGGTTACGATGGTCCTTGTCTCAGAGATGCTGTCTTCGTAGTCTTTAATGGCTTCCTGTGCATTGGCCATATCATCTTCCCATACCCATGAGTTGTGTTCTTGGGTCCAACCTTTCCATTTGACAAAGCAGTTGGTGACGAGTCGTGATTTTTGTCCCTTCTTTCCACGAACTCGGCAAGTGCGCGAGTCTAGAACTTCCTCAATCTCATACTCCTCTTCATCCTCGATGAGGTCTGGAGGAGGTGGGGGGGGGGTTGTTCTTGGTTGGGGAATGCCAGTGGTACATACGGCGTTAGGAGTTTTTCATTGAATCGCGGGTGGATTTTCCAATGAGGGGGAAGCTTGAGTTTGGAAGCAGACGCTCCAGCCTTTTCAAGGATGAGGAAAGGTCCAACGCGCTTGTCATCAAGCTTTTTCTTGGGCCGGGGTAGATGGAGGTTGGTAGAGTTGAGCCATACTCGGTCACCGATGGCATGCTCTACTGCTTCTTGTTTCTTTTTGTCATACTGGGCCTTCATTCTGCCCGCTGCCTCTTTGAGTGCCTCTTTAGCTTGGCGGTGAACTTCTTGCATATTTTCAGTGAACGACTTGGCCAAAGGGTTAGTGAACGCGGTCGTTTTTATGGAGTCCGGAAGGATGTGCAGATTTGTTCCATAGTTCGTGAAGAAGGGTGTTTGGCCTGTGGCCAAGTGGGTTCGATTGTTGTGGGCGAACACTGCTAAGGCGAGCCATTCGCTCCAGTTGGTTTGTCAGTGGTTGATGAAGAGACAGAGGTACTTGTTGACCTCCTGATTGGCTCGTTCCGTCTGTCCATCTGTTTGTGGGTGGAATGCTGTGGATGCATTAGGAGTGATGTCGAGGAGTCGTAGGAGTTCAGTCATGAACTTTGAGATGAATTGGGGTCCTCGATCCGAGATAACGGTTTTTGGCATGCCATGGTGGGCATATACATGATCGCACAGCAGCTTGGCCCATCCTTCAGAGGTTAGCTCGACGTTGCAAGCGATTGGGATGATTTCCTTGGAGAATCGGTCGACGATTACCAGGATGGCATCGTATCCATTGGATTCCAGTAATCTGGTGATC
This sequence comes from Armillaria fumosa, assembly GCA_030407015.1. NCBI lineage: Eukaryota > Fungi > Basidiomycota > Agaricomycetes > Agaricales > Physalacriaceae > Armillaria > Armillaria fumosa. The sequence goes on along the minus strand of JAUDYM010000021.1, from coordinate 157,900 downwards.
ATGTCCACAGATATATGCGTCCATGGTTCAGAGGGTACCTCATTGGGGTGGAGGGGTGCAGCCTTTGGGTGAGTGTCCGTCTTTGTTCGCTGGCATGCTTCGCATGCCTTGATGTATTTTTCTACTGTTTACTTGAGCTTGGGCCACCAGAACTCTCTTTGAACTAGCTCTTTGGTCTTCTCGATTCCTGGATGTCCTGCGGTGATGTGGTCATGATAAGCGGCAATAATTTCGCCGTGGAGCTTATCATCTCTAGGGACATAGATGCGGCCATCGTAATACAAGAGTCCCCCCTTCTCTGATATTCCTCATTCATGATTGAGGGAATTCTCAATTCCTTGATCCCATTTGTCATGACTTCGGATGACATCCTTGATCTGTTGGTGGACTTTGCTACTGGTGGGCATGATCATGGCCCTGAAGTGTTTGGGTTGGAGGACTACAATGTCATTGTTATCCTTCTTGCCTTGGTCATGATCATCTCATCAGGACAAGAGGTTGGCCTTGCGGTTTGAAGCACCCGGTTTGTGATGCAGCGTGAAATGGTATTCAGCCAGCTCAGTAACCCACCAAGCTTGTCGGCAGTTCAGCTTTTGGGGTTGACAGAAGTATTGAAGGTTTTGATGATCTGTCCAGATCTCAAAGTCTTCCACCATGCCCATAAGGTAGTGTCTCCACTCTTCCAGTGCCAACATGATGGCCAAGAGCTCCTTGTTGTAGATTTCATAGTTCCATTCAGTGACGGTGAGTGCCTTGGAGAGGAAGGTGACAGGCCTCCATTTTCTGTCCTGTTCTTGGCTAAGGATGGCACCTATGGCTCCTTCGCTTGAGTCCACCTCCACCCAGAATCGGCCCTTTTCCTTTGGCAGGGCCAGTACTACGTCCTCCGCCATCTGTTTCTTGAGCCGCTGAAATGCTTCATTTTGGGTGGTCCCCCAGGTCCAGGGTGAATTGCCAGTAAGCTGAGTCATGGGGCATACAATCTTGGAGTAATCCTTGATAAACTTCCGATAGAAGTTTGTGAAGCCTAAGAAGGATTGCAATTCCTTCTTTTTGGTAGGTGTTGGCCACTCCATAATTCCCCTGGCCTTTATGGGGTCCATTCACACAGAGCCCTCACTAATGATTACACCAAGATACTCAGTCTCAAGGACCTCGAACTCGCACTTCTCAGCCTTCAGGAATAGTTTGTGCTCCTGGAGGCATTGCAGGACTCGCTTGACGATTTGCCGGTGCTCTTGGAGGTCCTTCAAGAAGATTAGGATGTCGTCCAGATAGATAGTCACCTTCCCCTCATGAATAAGGTCATGGAAGATATCATTCATCATCCACTGGAAAGTTGCTGGTGAGTTGGTCAGGCCGAAGAACATGACGGTGGGTTTGAAGAGACCGTGGTTTGTTCGGAAGGCAGCCTTGGCCTCGTCTCCCTGTTTGATTCTGATGTTGTTATAGCCCCAGCAGACGTCCAGCTTGGTAAAGTACTTGACACCGCAGAGTTTATCCATCAATTCTGAAATGAGGGGGAGTGGATACCGATTCTTGATCGTCATTTCATTGAGCTTGCGGTAATCTTGTACCGGCTGGAGAGAGCCATCCTTCTTTTTGACAAAGAAGAAAGGGGATGCGAAAGGGGACTTGGAGGGGCAGATTCATCCTGACTTCAGGTTCTCATCAAGGAACTTGTCCAGCTCTTCCTGTTCGTGTCGATTGAGTGGATACACCTTGCAGTTGAGCATGGATTTCAGGCCATTCTGTAAGAATGAGAGGAAATGGGCTGGATATAACCAGGCTATAGATTGTCATCTGGTGGGTTATAACCACAGCCACAAGATAGCACTGCCACCACCATAATAGTCATTTGAGCTAAAAGCTGAAAGAAATAATTTGGTGCGTAGTGCCAAAATTTTTTTCTTGAATTGGTACTTGAATGATCCCAAAATGGCTCCACATTCAATGACACATTCTCAGAACACTGCCACACCCCAAATGAGAAAATATGGCCTCATGTCATGTATTTATGTTTTAATAGACTTTCCACTAGTCAATTAGCCCTGAAAAAAAAAGGACATACTCAAAAAAAATATATCATTCATTTCATGGCTCCTCCTCACACATACAGAAATTGTTTTGGCTGGATGCATCACAGTGAATCAGGATGCACTACCGTGGGATTATAGCATTCCCAATATGGTAGGTAGAAATGTTTTTTAAATCTTCATTGAAATAGTATGAATTTGCAAGTGCATGGCTCCAGGAAGTCCAGAAATATCATATTTGTATGTACTGTATATATATATGATTTTTCAAGTTAATGAAATGTCCAACTTCTGTAGTATTCAAAGAGAAACACAATTTCGATGAATTTCGGAGATTGCCGGACCAAGTGGATGCTCGTGCCGATTCCATACTCATGCAATAAACTGTTCAGTATAGGTCAACTTCACATTTCAAAGTGCTTTGAACTATCTTGAATTTCAGAAATACATTAGAATAATACACAGTTTGATTTTCTTAGTGTATAGCACAGTAGATCTGTGGTAATACCAATATAAGTAAAAGTCCAAAGAAAAAGTCGCAATAAGAATAAGTGATACAGTGCATATTAGGTGTGGTCAACAATAGTACATGGAATATATGCATGTAGTAGTGTATCGGTGTGGATTGGAAGGGCTGGAGCAGTAGTAGTATATATTATATTTACTGTACAGCTGCTCTTGTACTGTCTGAGAAAGTAGAATAGCATGAGGAGGGCAAACTACAGATAAGAATGCACAAAATACAGAGAAACTTTGATTAAATTGCACATACATGATCCCTATGTAGCCGGATTGATATAAATATTCATACATATATTATAATTACTAAATTAAATGTATTCCGATGGTCGATGAAATGTCGGATGGCCTGCATTGAGCAGCAGACGAATACCGAGCATGGTTTCTGCTGCTCGATCGAGGCAGACCGGCCAACTGAATGGCGATCAGGTGGCTGTGCGTCATCGTTTTTGACCTTTTACTGCCACATCGCCACCCACCACGACTCTCCACATGACGGAACAGCCATTCAAATGGCATATAAAGGTATGTAAAACTATTCTATGAACTCACCGTTGTTTTTAGGATCCTTTTTTGTGTGGGAAGGGCCAAGACAAGCCCCCAATGATGGCAACGATGACAATGACAACCTACTGGACAATGATGGTGACCATGGAGATGGGTGGGTGATCGGAGGATTAGAGGAGGTGTATGGAATGCATAGGCATAGGATTAGAGGGAAGGAAGGGACCGAGGAGAATGACAGAAGTCTGGGATGGCCTGAGTAGGAGGTCCCCTCAAGATCTGGATACCGACGTCCAACGATAACGATGATGGACAAGCCCTTTGGGGCATCGATAGATGACCCAACGACAGATCAGATGCCCCCAACAGATCCCGTACAGCCCTGCTACTGCGCCCACCGTTGGCTACACCCACCCCGCCCAACATCACCCTCTCCTGCTCCACCCAGGACCCCTAGAGCCACCACTTCCGTGTATCTCCCACTCTTTGAGTAGGGGATCACGACTATTAGGTTCGTTTCCTCTACCGACCCTGCCGTGTTCTGATGCTCGCTCATCGTCCCGACACCTGCCCTTTCTGACCTGTAGCACTTCCTACGGCACTGCAGATGACACGACAACTGGGCCATCGATGGATGATGCATTGACAGACCTGACATGCCCAATGATACTCCTGCGCTCCCACTACTGCGCCCACCGCTGGGTACCCCCACCCCGTCCAACATCGAGCTCTCCCACTCCACCCAGGACCCCCAGAGCCACCCCGTCTGTGCATATCCCACTCTTTGAGTGGGGGAACATGGCTATGTGGCTCGCTTGACCTACCGACCCTGCCATCGCCTCATGCCCGCCCATCATCCTGATGCTCGCCCTATTCCAGCTGTAACCTCTCCTATGGCCCTGCAAATCGCACATCGACCTGGATACCCCCGTTTTCGATAGTGGGGAATTCAACGGTACCCACTGCCTGCCCCCATTTGACCCACTTGCCGTGCAACAGCCGTCACAGCCTGCCCCCCGCCATTTTCACCGCCCACAAGTGGGCTACGGTCCCCACAGCACTGGAAGACAGTGTAATTCGATGGCTAACGTGCTCACCCCCCGAATGCCACCATGCACAAGCATTTCCGATCCCTGTACGTAGCCCAATGCCCCGCACAACAAGCCGCTTTTTTTTTTTCCCCAAATATTTATTGTCATTACTCTATGTATTTACTATAATATCTCACATTGTTATGGCTCTCTGGCTCAACTGGTTAAGATGTCTACTGTGCTGTCAGCTACAGTGTTGGTTTGATTCCTAAAGGATGTTTAATTTTGATAGTCAACATTGTGCACAAAAAAAAGGTAATCCAATCCCAGTCTGTCTGATCCAGCTTTTTTTGGTGCCCGCTCATCAGGGTCGTCATGCACAGTAGGTCAGCCTGCTATGCAGGGTATGTATTATTTTTTTTGAGCCCATAGAGCAAGCAGGGCAGCGGGAATTCAGGCTACAATGACCTGCACCACCCAATACATCATTCTGCCAAAAAATTTGGCTGAATTGCTATTTTGAGAATTTTTGCCCTAGATGCCAGCTGGCAATGGTGCCGGGTTTGGCTGTATTGGCTGGGTGTGAGTGTGAAATGGTTTGGGGTTTGGACTGGATATAACCAATGGGTTATATCCCTGCTAGGTGTTTTCTATAGAACTGGTTATAACCAGAGCTAACCAGGTATTCAAGTGGAAACAGGTGTGGATTTGGCATTGGGGATCAGTTCGATTGTGTGATCCCAGGGCTTTCATTCAAGCAACTTGTCGAAGTTTTCCTTCGAAAAGAGGTCTTCAAACTCGTGATATTGGGGTGGGACCATTTCTTCGAAGGTCTTTTTTGCCTTTCCTTTGTTTGCTCTGGTGGCTAGGTTGTTTGCATGATGTATGGCATGAATTTCTAGTTTCTCATGGAGGTCCACCATGAGTATGGTTTCACCCTCTTCTAACTCCTCATCCCATGGATCTTTGGGGTCGGCGTCGGGAAGCGGGAACGGGTTCTTCTGACACTGGCACCGAGCAAATATGATCTTGCTGGTGGCCCAGTTGATGACTGGGTTGTGGCGCAGGAGCCAGTCATGTCTGAGGAAGATATCACCCTTGCTGATATTGGTGATGGCGAAGTCGATTCTTTCAGAGTGGCCTCCTACGGTTATTTGTACCTCTATGAACTTAGTGATTTCCCCTGCCTTATTGCACATTCCGTCGGCATTGTACACAGAAATCGGGGTAGGCGCAGGTCAGGTGATGAGTCCATGCTTCTCGATGTAGGTCTCGCTTATGGTACTCCCGGTGCAGCTGCTGTTGACTAATGCCTGAGCCTTGAGGGTTTGGCGATTTTCCAATGTCTGAAGTTGTATGTCGAGGAAGAGTTCTCAGACATCCTTAGTGGACATCCGGCGCTGGTACCGGATTGGTTGTCGTAATTCATACAGCTCTTCTCATGCCTGTTCTCCTCCTTCCCTCAATGAGGCGAGGAGTTCATGGTCGATCTCATTGACCTTCTCCTTATGAGCCCAGAGATGGAGTGAAGCAAAGGCTTCTGAATCCGTGCATGCTTCCCTGATGGCCTGAAGGGTCCAGTCCATGCCAAACGGCTTGAACCAGATGGACTTCAGGGAGGAAACACTCACTGGACTTGATTCAGAATGCCTCGCCTCTAACGGTTCTTCTTCCTTCTTCGCTTGTGCCTTGGCTTGTGACATCTTGAACGACATATCGTCTTCCTCGTCAGGGACCTCGATGAGGGTGGTATTCTGGATCCATGAGCATCGCGCATCCGATGCTGGAGTCCCACTTGATCCTTCAGCAGTCGGGGGCCTTTGAGAGGTCTCCTTGGCTGAGGCATGCTCCTTCCCCGAGGATCGCCCGCTGCCAGCTACTTTATCAGGAATTGGGGGTTTGGGGAGCGGGTCGCTCTGGGAGTGACCAGAAGGCCCACTAGGGATGGAAGAGGTCATGGGTGTTGCGTTCTTGTCGCATGAACCATGCCCCCACATTACTTCTGGGTCCTTTGGTGCCTGTCCTGTGTCCCTATCCTTTCTTGAATGACTGCCTTCTTCCTTTGGGGTCATGGACAAAAGAGGTGCCAGCTTGATCGGTGTGACATCTCCGAGAGAACGATGAGGGCCGCAATCTTCCATTTCTTCTTCCAAGCGGGGGGAGAGGGGGTCATGTTTCTGTGACGGTCCTCAAGCGAGAGGCGAATCATTGTGGACAGCATCGGCGGGCATCGACCTCATGTCTCTGCCTTCATCTTGAAGTTTCCGTTCAGCGACGACAGGCTCAGCCAGTTCGGGGAGCACCTCCTTTGTCTCTAAGGACTGGGAGATCCCCGACATTGTTCAGATGAACTCTGGCCCCCATCATGTCTGAAGGTCTTGGAGGGTGAGGAGTTCTGGTACAGAAAGTGTTAGCGAGGGAGGGGGGTGAGGCTCATCTTGCTTCTGGGGGATTATATATGCCTTTTGAGGCAGAGTCTTAATAGTTTGTGATTCTTTTCGGGTGATCTTGGGTGAATTCGTGAACGTGGCAAGTGGTATATTCAAATGCTTGTAAACAGATGACATATGTAATGATGTAATACAATCAGGTAATGTCCGCACAGCGGGACCCGATGACCGACCACCCAGAGAGGAGGATTGGGCTGAGGAAGTGGAATCACTCACTTCTCAGCCTTGCCTTTTACCTCCTCGACCTTCGACGTTGAGGGTGTCTTCTCCTCAATCTTCTCATGATTATATCCATGCTCCTCAGCTTCTGTAAGCATTGCATGAAGTTGGGCTGAGGTATATCACCCGCTCTTTGGGTCTCTAGGCTGCTTCAGCTTCTTGCAATCCTTCCCCATGTGTCCTTTTCCTCTGCAGTTGAAGCATCGGCCCTCCTTCTTGAGGCGGTCGATGTCCATTGGTTCTCTGGCTCCCCCATAGGTGGTCCATCCCGAACCCAATGATCCTTTGCTGGCTGGTTTGTTGGCCGAGGAACTTGTCATGCTGGTATTACCTTTAGAGGTATTACCGGTGGGTTTGTCCTTGGTCAACTTGTCATAGTGACCGATGCGGTCGAAGGCCTGCTTTCAGGCCTTCTCGTCATAAATGCTACATATGTGTTGCTTCCACTCTGCATATGTGGAGGGGATCATGACCCCTAAGTCAGTGATGGAGTCGGTATAGGAGGCGGGTACCTTTGTTGTACGGCTCAGACCAGGGTGCCTCGGGGTCCTAGGTCACGGAGCTGATCAGCTTGGCAGGCTAACTCTTCCAGTTTGCAGAAGTATTCAGCTGCCATGCCGGTCATTCTGAGATCGTTCATCCACTTCTCCATCACTTCTTGGAGGGCAGGGTCTCCGTACTCAATTTGTAGGGCGGCCTTGAAGTCGTCCCACGAGCAATATTGGTATCGTCCTTCAGTATCACTTCAGAACAGAAGGCGATATTGGGACCACCATCCCTGGGGCCTTTTGCCAAAGAGGGAGGTGGTGAATAAAATCTTGTTGGTGTGGGTGGGGTAGTACGCTCTGAAAATCGAGAAGTACTCTTTGCAAGCCTCCATGAATCAGTGGATGTCGTCCCCTTTTCCTTCGAAGTCAGCAGGGAGGCAGATCAAGGTTGGCTTCACCTGTAACCAGGGAGCCTGTTTGTCTGCTTCCCCCGAGGGCCAGTCTGGCGGGTCAGGGGGAAGGTCCTTGGGGGGAGGTCGGGGGACCGACCATCTGTCAGTTCAATGGGTTGGGCTCCCATATCTTCTGGGAGCAGGGGTGGCAGGGCGTTCTCGACGCCTGTTAGGGTCTTCTAATTTGGGGGAGAGTGGCAGTCCATTGGCGAGTGTGAAGCTTCTTGCTTCCAATAGTTTCTGGGCCAAGTCAATGGTCAGCCCCAGGAAAGCTGCTTGCTTGTCTCAGTGCACCTGCCTCCTGGCTTCTGCCTCTGCTTGTTGTTGTTGTTGTTGTTCTACTTTGGGGTCGACATCGATGTCACTCGGCCCTGCCTGTCCTGAGCCGGCAAAGAGTCTACTCGTCCCCCTCCAGGCCTGGTTCTGGCACCTCCAGTCGGTTGATGGCGAGTCGGGCATTGGCCTGGGCCACCCATATTCAGGATAGGTCGGTGCATTGGGCCTCATCCCTTCTCCAGGTGGCGAGTATATTCGCCAACTGCTGGTTGAGGATTTGTTCCTCAAGTTCAGTCCTTGCTCATAAGTCAGGGATGTATACCCCCAGGATGGGGCCGTAGTTGAGCTCGTACCACCATAGCTCATTGTTGGGCTGGAGGTCATAGCGATGCCTGTGTTCTTCCATGGTCTCGTCAACTCCTCCCCTTCGTAGATAGTCTGCCCTTTGAAGGGACCAGGCCTGGGCCATTTGCTGAGATAGGGAGAGGGATGGCCAGGCTCGATCTGGAGTCCCCAGGTAGAAGGGACTGCTCTCGATCTCTCGACAAGCCAGTCATTGTTCGCTCTCGGTATCTCGAGGGGGCTCATCCGGGTCCTTGTCTCTCTGTCATGTGCTGAATGTGAGCAGCGATTCTTCTGTTCTTCTTCATCGCTGGTAGCTAGGCTGCCCAATGTAGCGGATTCGTAGGCGTCATCGCTGGAGCTCTGCATAGAACCCTGGGTCATTGCGGTCGAGTGAGGCAGGGGTAGATGGTGAGCTGGTTCTAGGGGAGTCGGCGATAGGAGTCTCTCCACCTCTAATTCTTCCTTGAAGTCTATCAGGTTCGGGGGAGTCAGGGGTGGGGGAATCGGGATTGGAGGAGGAGAGTACAATTGTCAATGCAGGTGTGTCAAATGTAGTCTGGTTTCTGTAGGAGCAGTGAAGTCTAGGGTTCCCTGGTAGGTGAACCCTTCTTCAGCTCTCCTCTGAGTCATAGTCTGACCTAGCTCTTCTTCTCTCTGACGAATCCAGTGAGGCGGTGTTGGAGGCATCGGAGGATTCGTCAGGATTGATGACCCGTAGGGTCATCTGGGGGAGGGTCTCGCTATCTGGTCAGGGCTGGCTGACCTCGGTCGTAGGTATCTGGTGGAGGCTTCACTCCAATTCTCTCCTGGCATCCTCCAGGGGTTTGGTTCCAATTCCATAGTATGCTCTAATGAGCTCCTCGATACTTCCCTCGAAAGAGGGAGTACTTCTGGCATCCTCAGAGGAGTGCCGGGTTCCACAAGGGCCAGCCACTGGGCTGGGCATTCTTCCTCTTCTTCCGAGGTCGGCAAAGAGGCTCTGAAGGTCCTGGGTCGGCGACTCTAGGGGCATCTCGTAGGACTCCTGTCTATAGATGGGGTAGTGCGTGAGGTACGTCGGAACATTGTAAGGGGGAATGTAGAATTGAGGGAGAGTTGGGGGTGGGTAGACTAGTTGTCCTCTTCTGAAGGTGATTTCGTGGTGTTCGAACCACTCTCTGTTTCTATGGTAGATGATGGCAGCTCCGGTCGTCATTCCAATGACCCCTGCAATTGTAAAGAGGATTACTGCAAGGGTGTTTGTTGTTTCTGGAGAGATATCGGGGTTTTGTTGTAGTGGCATATGGAATCCTTCCTGTGTCTAGCATCGTGAAAGGGTGAGGGAAGCTTTGAGCTAATTGTTAGGGTCGACTCTCATGTGACTTGAAGTCGGGTGATTGCTAAGCTGTCTTGCATTTGGACAATCACTTTGGCAACACCTCAGATGATCTTGAGGTGATGAAAGAGACACTTACTGGAGAAGCTCTTGGCAAGCGAGCAAACAAGTAAAGTTTATGTGTAGGTAAACCTTAGCTCAAAGCTGAGGTTATACAGTGAAGTGTAGCTACTTAAATACTAAAGAGTCGGTACTAATAATAGCTATAAAAGTTTTGTAGAAGTTAGGGGGCATGCTAGTCGGTCAACGAGCACGCAATATCATGCGTTGTCCATCAAGAAATATTTATCAAAGTTGATATCGGGGGTGGTGAGGTGATAGTGTGTAAGCATGATGATGCCGATAAGATGAGATAAGGCTAGAAAGTGAAAAAAGTGAATAAATCATAACACATCACTACGACCTCCAGCCCAACAATGAGCTATGGTGGTACGAGCTCAACTACGGCCCCATCCTGGGGGTATACATCCCTGACTTATGAGCAAGGACTGAACTTGAGGAACAAATCCTCAACCAGCAGTTGGCGAATATACTCGCCACCTGGAGAAGGGATGAGGCCCAATGCACCGACCTATCCTGAATATGGGTGGCCCAGGCCAATGCCCGACTCGCCATCAACCGACTGGAGGTGCCAGAACCAGGCCTGGAGGGGGACGAGTAGACTCTTTGCCGGCTCAGGACAGGCAGGGCCGAGTGACATCGATGTCGACCCCAAAGTAGAACAACAACAACAACAACAAGCAGAGGCAGAAGCCAGGAGGCAGGTGCACTGAGACAAGCAAGCAGCTTTCCTGGGGCTGACCATTGACTTGGCCCAGAAACTATTGGAAGCAAGAAGCTTCACACTCGCCAATGGACTGCCACTCCCCCTCAAATTAGAAGACCCTAACAGGCGTCGAGAACGCCCTGCCACCCCTGCTCCCAGAAGATATGGGAGCCCAACCCATTGAACTGACAGATGGTCGGTCCCCCGACCTCCCCCCAAGGACCTTCCCCCTGACCCGCCAGACTGGCCCTCGGGGGAAGCAGACAAACAGGCTCCCTGGTTACAGGTGAAGCCAACCTTGATCTGCCTCCCTGCTGACTTCGAAGGAAAAGGGGACGACATCCACTGATTCATGGAGGCTTGCAAAGAGTACTTCTCGATTTTCAGAGCGTACTACCCCACCCACACCAACAAGATTTTATTCACCACCTCCCTCTTTGGCAAAAGGCCCCAGGGATGGTGGTCCCAATATCGCCTTCTGTTCTGAAGTGATACTGAAGGACGATACCAATATTGCTCGTGGGACGACTTCAAGGCCGCCCTACAAATTGAGTACGGAGACCCTGCCCTCCAAGAAGTGATGGAGAAGTGGATGAACGATCTCAGAATGACCGGCATGGCAGCTGAATACTTCTGCAAACTGGAAGAGTTAGCCTGCCAAGCTGATCAGCTCCGTGACCTAGGACCCCGAGGCACCCTGGTCTGAGCCGTACAACAAAGGTACCCGCCTCCTATACCGACTCCATCACTGACTTAGGGGTCATGATCCCCTCCACATATGCAGAGTGGAAGCAACACATATGTAGCATTTATGACGAGAAGGCCTGAAAGCAGGCCTTCGACCGCATCGGTCACTATGACAAGTTGACCAAGGACAAACCCACCGGTAATACCTCTAAAGGTAATACCAGCATGACAAGTTCCTCGGCCAACAAACCAGCCAGCAAAGGATCATTGGGTTCGGGATGGACCACCTATGGGGGAGCCAGAGAACCAATGGACATCGACCGCCTTAAGAAGGAGGGCCGATGCTTCAACTGCAGAGGAAAAGGACACATGGGGAAGGATTGCAAGAAGCTGAAGCAGCCTAGAGACCCAAAGAGCGGGTGATATACCTCAGCCCAACTTCATGCAATGCTTACAGAAGCTGAGGAGCATGGATATAATCATGAGAAGATTGAGGAGAAGACACCCTCAACGTCGAAGGTCGAGGAGGTAAAAGGCAAGGCTGAGAAGTGAGTGATTCCACTTCCTCAGCCCAATCCTCCTCTCTGGGTGGTCGGTCATCGGGTCCCGCTGTGCGGACATTACCTGATTGTATTACATCATTACATATGTCATCTGTTTACAAGCATTTGAATATACCACTTGCCACGTTCACGAATTCACCCAAGATCACCCGAAAAGAATCACAAACTATTAAGACTCTGCCTCAAAAGGCATATATAATCCCCCAGAAGCAAGATGAGCCTCACCCCCCTCCCTCGCTAACACTTTCTGTACCAGAACTCCTCACCCTCCAAGACCTTCGGACTCGATGGGGGCCAGAGTTCATCTGAACAATGTCGGGGATCTCCCAGTCCTTAGAGACAAAGGAGGTGCTCCCCGAACTGGCTGAGCCTGTCGTCGCTGAACGGAAACTTCAAGATGAAGGCAGAGACATGAGGTCGATGCCCGCCGATGCTGTCCACAATGATTCGCCTCTCGCTTGAGGACCGTCACAGAAACATGACCCCCTCTCTCCCTGCCTGGAAGAAGAAGTGAAAGATCGCACCCCCGTCTATCTCCTGGAGATGTCACACCAGTTGAGATGGTGCCTCTTTCACCCCCAACCCGGGAAGAAGACAGTCATTCAAGAAAGGATAGGGACACGGGAAAGGTGCCGAAGGACCCAGAAGTAACGTGGAAGTACGGTTTATGTGACAAGAACGCGATGTCCACGACTTCCTCCATCCATCTTGATGGGCCTTCCGACCACTCCAGGAGCGGCCCGCTCCCCAAACCCCCAAATCCTGATGAAGCAGCTGGCAGCGGACGATCTCCGGGGAAGGAGCATGCCCTGACCGTTGAGGGATCAAGCGGGACTCCAGCATTGGATGCATGATGCTCACGGGTCCAGAAGACCACCTTTGTCGAGGTTCCTGACGAGGAGGACGACATGTCGTTCAAGATGTCCCAAGCCAAGGCTCAAGAGAAGAAGGAAGAAGAAACGACCAAGGTGAGGAGTTCTGAACCCAAGCCAGTGAGTGTTTCCTTTCTGAAGTCCACCTGGTTCAAGCCATTTGGTGCAGACTGGACCCTTCAGGCTGTGAGGGAAGCACGCACGAGTTCGGAAGCCTTAGCCACACTCCACCTCTGGGCCCATAAAGAGAAGGTCAACGAGATAGACAACCGACTCTTAGCCGAATTAAGGAAGGAGGGAGAACAAGCCTGGGAACGACTCCACGAACTAGGACAGCCGATCAGATACCAGCAGCGTGTCTCAAGCAAGGGTGTCCAAGAACTTTTCCTAGACATACAACTCGAAATGCTTGAGAACTGACAGACCCTTAAGGCCCAGGCCTTAGTCGACAGCGGATGCACCGGAAGCATGATCAACGAGGCTTATGTCAAGAAGCATGGTCTTGTAACCAGACCTGCTCCTGCACCGATTTCGGTCTATAATGCTGATGGAACTCGTAACAAGGCAGGAGAAATCACGGAGTTCATCGAAGTAAGGATGACCATAGGGGGCCACAGTGAGAGAATCGACTTTGCTGTCACTAACCTTGGCAAGGGCGATATCTTCTTAGGACATGATTGGCTACTGCAACATAACCCCGTCATTAATTGGGCCACTGGCAAGATCATATTTGCCCAATGTCAATGTCAGAAGAACCCATTCCTGCTCCCCGACGCTGATCCAGAAGATCCATGGGACGAAGAGTTGGAAGAAGGTGAGACCATCCTCATGGTCGACCTCAGAGAAGAACTAGAGATTCGCGCAGTACATCACGCGAACGACCTAGCTGCCAAGACCACCAAGGGGAAAACCAAAAAGACCTTCAAAGAGATGGTCCCGCCCCAGTATCGAGAATTCCACAACCTGTTCTCCAAGGAGAACTCCGACAAACTGCCAGCCTGAAAACCATGGGACCATGCAATCGAGTTGATCCCGAACACCAAGTCAACTCTTGATTGCAAGGTCTACCCCCTCAATCGACATGAGCAAGAAGAGCTCGATAAGTTTCTTGATGAGAACTTAGAGTCAGGACGAATCCACCCCTTCAAGTCTCCCTTCGTGTCCCCCTTCTTCTTTGTCAAAAAGAAGGATGGTTCCTTACGACCGGTTCAAGATTACCACAAGCTAAATGAAATGACCATCAAGAACTGGTACCCCCTGCCCCTAATCTATGAACTCATGGACAAGCTCCACGGCACGAAATACTTCACCAAGTTGGACGTCTGCTGGGGATACAACAACATACGGATTAAGCAAGGAGATGAAGCGAAGGCTGCCTTCCGAACCAACCGAGGGCTATTTGAACCCACTGTCATGTTCTTCGGACTAACCAACTCACCCACCACCTTCCAGTGGATGATGAACGATATCTTCCATGACCTCATCATGGAAGGGAAGGTAACGATCTACCTGGACAACATCCTTATCTTTTCCAAGGATCTCCAGGAGCACCAACAGATCATCAGAAGGGTGCTTCGATGCCTGAGGGAGCACAAACTCTTCCTTAAGGCTGAAAAATGCGAGTTTGAAGTCCTTGAAACCGAATACCTCGGTGTCATTATCAGCGAAGGATCAGTATGCATGGACCTTGTTAAAGTCAAGGGGATCATGGAATGGCCTACCTCCACTAAGAAGAAGGAGTTACAATCCTTCTTGGGGTTTACGAACTTCTACCAGAAGTTCATAAAAGACTACTCCAAGATCGTATGACCCATGACTCAGCTCACCAGCAATGCCCCCTGGATCTGGGGGACAGCCCAGAATGAGGCCTTCCAACGACTCAAGAGACAGATGGCAGAAGATGTGATACTGGCGCTCCCCAAGGAGAGTGGGAAGTTCCGAGTGGAGGCTGATTCCAGCAACGGGGCAATCGGCGCGGTCCTCAGCCAAGAACAGGATAGGAAATGGAGGCCAGCCGCCTTCCTTTCCAAGGCATTAATGGTCACCAAACAAAACTATGAGATCTATGACAAAGAACTCCTCACCATCATGCTCGCTCTGGAGGAGTGGAGACATTACCTCATGGGAGTGGCAGAAGACTTCGAGATCTGGACCGATCACTGAAATCTTCAATATTTCCAACAGCCACAGAAGCTCAACCGTCAACAAGCCTGGTGGGTTACTGAGCTGGCAGAGTACCACTTCACCTTGCATCATAAGCCAGGCGCCTCTAATCATAAAGCCGATTTACTCAGCCGACAAGACGACCATGAGACCAGGGAAAAAAGGACAACGATGACATAGTAGTCTTGCAACCTGAACACTTCCGGGCAATGATCATGCCAACGGCAAGTGAGATGCACCAACGAGTCAAGGACATGACCAGGAATCACGAGCAGTGGGACCAAGGGATCGCCAACTCTCTCGATCACGAGCGAGGTATCTCCGAAAAGGAAGGATTACTATACTACGATGGATGGATATATGTTCCCTGCAATGACAAGCTATGCAGAGAAATCATTGCCACACACCATGACCACATCACTGCTGGGCATCCGGGAATTGAAAAGACCAAAGAACTCATCCAACGAGAGTTCTGGTGGCCGAAACTCAAACAGACAGTCAAGAGATACGTCAAGGCATACGAAGCCTGTCAGTGCATGAAGACCGACACCCAACCCAAGGCCACCCCCCTCCACCCTAATGAAGTCCCGTCAGAGCCATGAACTCATATATCTGTCGATATGATCACCAGGTTACCAGAATCCAATGGCTATGATGCCATTCTGGTAATAGTCGACCGGTTCTCAAAAGAAATCATCCCAATTGCCTGTAACATTGAGTTGACATCAGAAGGATGGGCGAAACTATTATGCGATCATGTATATGCCCGCCACAGAATGCCAAAGACCATAATCTCTGACCGGGGACCCCAATTCATCTTGAAATTCATGACTGAACTCCTCTGTCTCCTCGACATCACACCCAATGCATCAATGGCCTTTCATCCCCAAACTGACAGGCAAACTGAACGAGCAAATCAGGAGATCAACAAGTACCTCCACCTCTTTATCAACCACTGACAGACTGACTGGAGTGAATGGCTCACCTTGGCAGCATTCGCCCACAACAATCGAACTCATTCAGCCACAGGCCAAACCCTCTTTTTCACGAATTATGGAACGAATTCCCATGTCCTTCCGGACTCCATCAAAATGACTGTGTTCACCAACCCCTCTGCCAGGACGTTTGCTGAAAATATGCAAGAAGTCCACCGCCAAGCGAAGGAGGCACTTGAAGAGGCTGCAGGCAAGATGAAAACCCAGTATGACAAAAAGAAGCGAACAGCAATGGAGTACGCCATTGGTGATTGGGTATGGCTGGACTCCTCCAATCTTCATCTACCCCGCCCGAAGAAGAAGCTTGATGACAAGCGTGTTGGCCCGTTCCTGATCCTGGAAAAAGCCGGCGCCTCCACATACAAGCTCAAACTCCCACCTCATTGGAAGATCCACCCGTGCTTCAATGAGAAGTTGTTAACCCCATACATACCACCCGCGTTCCCTAACCAGGAACAACCCCCTCCGCCACCACTGGACCTCATCGAAGATGAGGAGGAATATGAGGTCGAAGAAGTCCTGGACTTGTGCACACGTCGAGTCTGAGGAAAGAAGGGACAAAAGTCATGCATCGTAACTGACTACCTCGTCAAGTGGAGAGGTTGGACCTGAGAACACAATTCTTGGGTACGAGAAGATGACATGGCCAACACCCAGGAAGCCATCAAAGACTACAAAGACAGCATCTCCAAAACAAGGACTGTCATAACCGCTCACAAGGTCATCAACAGATCTGAAAAGACTTTAAAGGAGATACTCGATCATTGATATGCTGACAACATCATCTCATACCAGGTCTTAAGACAAGATGGAAGGACGTTTTGGGTCGAAAATCCCTGCCCAAATGACAAACACTGGCGGGATTACATCGACAACTACTGGAGAAAGGAGTATGCAAAAGTGCAAGAAGAGCCAGCGAGCAAACCCTAGGGCAGTCGGGACGTCTGCCTTAACAAGAGGGTAATGTTACGATTTATTCACTTTTTTCACTTTCTAGCCTTATCTCATCTTATCAGCGTCATCATGCTTACACACTATCACCTCACCACCACCAATATCAACTTTGATAAATCTTTCTTGATGGACAACACATGATATTGCATGCTTGTCGTCTGACTAGCATGCCCCCTAACTTCTACAAAACTTTCATAGCTATTATTAGTACCGACTCTTTAGTATTTAAGTAGCTACACTTCACTGTATAACCTCAGCTTCAAGCTAAGGTTTACCTACACATAAACTTTACTTGTCTGCTCACTTGCTGAGAGCTTCTCCAGAAAGCGCCTCTTCCATCACCTCGAGATCATCCGAGGCATTGCCAAAGTGATTGTCCAAATGCAAGACAACTTAGCAATCGCCCGACTTCGAGTCATGTGAGAGTTGGCCCTAACACGATGCCTGTGTTCTTCCATGGTCTCGTCAACTCCTCCCCTTTGTAGATAGTCTGCCCTTTGAAGGGACCAGGCCTGGGCCTGATAGGGTCCATGGGCCATTCACTGGGATAGGGAGAGGGATGGCCAGGCTCGATCTGGAGTCCCCAAGTAGAAGGGACTGCTCTCGATCTCTCGACGAGCCAGTCGTCGTTCACTCTCAGGATCTCGAGGGGGCTCATCCGGGTCCTCGTCTCTTTGTTGTGTGCTGAATGCGAGTGGCGATTCTCCTGTTCTTCTTCATCGCTGGTAGCTAGGCTGCCCAATGTAGCAGATTCATAGGCATCATCGCTGGAGCTCTGCATAGAATCCTGGGTCATTGCGGTCGAGCAAGGCCAGGGTAGATGGTGAGCTGGTTCTAGGGGAGTTGGCGAAAGGAGTCTCTCCACCTCTAGTTCCTCTTCGAAGTCTATCAGGTTCGGGGGAGTCAGGGGAGGGGGAATTGGGATCAGAGGAGGAGAGTATAATTGTCGACACAGGTGTGTCGAATGTGGTCTGGGTTCTGTAGGGGCAGTGAAGTCTAGGGTTCCCTGGTAGGTGAGCCCTTCTTCAGCTCTCCTCTGAGTCGTAGTCTGACCTAGCTCTTCTTCTCTCTGACGAATCCAGTGAGGTGGCATCGGAGGCGTCGGAGGATTCGTCAGGATTGATGACCCGTAGGGTCGTCTGGGGGAGGGTCTCGCTATCTGGTCAGGGCTGGCTGACCTCGGTCGTAGGTATCTGGTGGAGGCTTCACTCCAATTCTCTCCTGGCATCCTCCAGGAGTTCGGTTCCAATTCCATGGTATGCTCTAATGAGCTCCTTGATACTTCCCTTGAAAGAGGGAGTACTTCTGGCATCCTCAGAGGAGTGCCAGATTCCAGAAGGGCCAGCCACTGGACTGGGCATTCTTTCTCTTCTTCCGAGGTCGGCGAAGGGGCTCTGAAGGTCCTGGGTCGGTGACTCTGGGGGTGTCTCGTAGGACTCCTGTTCGTGGATGGGGTAGTGCATGGGGTACATCGGAACATTGTAAGGGGGTAGGTAGAATGGAGGAAGTGTCAGGGGTGGATAGATTAGCTGTCCTCTTCTGAAGGTAACTCTGTGGTGTTCGAACCACTCTCTGTTTTGGTAGTAGATGGTAGCGGCTGCGGTCATTGTTCCAATTACCCCTGCTATCGTAAAGAAGATTATGGCGAGGGTAGATGTTGTTTCGGGGTTAATGTCAGGGGTTTGTTGTGGGGGCATGTGGGGTCCTTCCTGTGTCTGGCATCGTGGAAGGGTGAGAAGCTTCGAGCTAATTGTTAGGGCCCAACTCTCATGTGACTCAGGATCGGGTGATTGTTAAGCTGTCTCGCATTTGGACAATCACTTAGACAATGCCTCAGATGATCTCAAGGTGGTGAAAGAGGCGCTTACTGGGGAAGCTCTCAGCAAGCGAGCAGACAAGTAAAGTTTAGGTGATGTTAAACCTTAGCTCGAAGCTGAGGTTGTACAGTGAAGCGTAGCTACTTAAATACTAAAGAGTCGGTACTAATAATAGCTACGAAGGTTTTGTAGAAGTTAGGCGGCGTGCAAGTCGGATGACAAGCATGCAATATCATGTGTTGTCCATCATGAAAGATTTATCGAAGTTGATAGCAGTGGTATGGTGGTGATAATGTGTAAGCATGATTATGCCGATAAGATGAGATAAGGCTAGAAAGTGAAAAAAGTCAATAAATCGTAACAGATCCTCATAGCAGTAACAGCACCCATATGTTTCCCCTCCAAAAACCTGGCATTAAATGAGATGCCATGGCTTCAAATGACCAGTTTCCACATGCTTGCTATGGTTTTTACTAAGCTACTCACTTACAGCCTTACCAAGGCCAAGATATATTTTCTATTTATAATTTTGGACCTCTAGTATATAAAACTCTGTAGAAAATTAGTTAGAAAACAGAGGACTACTTCGATTTACCGGATCTATGCTCTAACGATGAGCTTATATGTTACCAGTCGATTCCAGTCACCTACAGTTATGCCCCATCACTTGCTTTACTCTTAATCGTTATTGGATCGCATTATTACTGCCCAATACATCCATTTTTGCTCCAACTACTTGCTTTTGTCTTTTAACACTTCCACCTTGCCTCCACCTCACCACACAGGTTTTATCTCATCGGTTTCAGTTTTATATTGCTGGCTTCATCATCTTCCAGCCCAGTATAGGATTGTATTACCTCTTTGAAGACCCATTTTGACATCACTCTCCATAGGATTCCCCTCATCATTGCCATTGCTTTTCCAAAGCTCTGCACACTTGTTGCCATAGCTTCAGTTTTATAAATCAAGTTGCTGAGATTTCCACCGGTTTTATTTCGTTTTTGTACATTCATTGCCCCCATTTCAATTCACTTTATTAGGTATACCTTAGGGACATCTTGTCTATACTCTTGCCACATTTTATAGGATTTTACACTGTTTTTCTTCAATGTCACTCCGGTTCTAGACTTATCACCAGTGTCTACATCTATTGCACACTTTCTAGACCAGTTTTAGGACCTCTACCATTCGCTATATCCCTTGCACACTTACTATACCGGTTTTAGGATTATTTTCGTGTTTTATTCGGTTTTGCATTATTTTCTAGGACATTGCTCCGGTTTTAGGACCATCCTCAGTTGCCTACATCTGGTGCACATTCCTCAGACATGTTCTACATCTTTTGCAGCAGTTTCTTGGTATCCAGGTCATACCAGATCTCGTTCTATCTCATTTATTGAGATCCCCCTCGGCTTACAGCCTGAGCCCTTTAGTACTCGACTGCTAAGGGTACTGCTTCCAGACTGTATAGTTGAAGTGTACACCTGTGTCTAGAGGAATTAACCACACGGAGGTGCACTGAACCACTCGCAAACACACATAGCCTTGACTACTGTGACTGCAAGCACATTTCCCTACCTCTCTCGGAGTTTTGGGTGTTGCCATTGCCATGGAAGTCTAGGTTCAACAGTGGTATTGATGCAGTTATCAGCACCTATTGCCAAATTGGGTGATCAACCATCAATTGTACCTTAAAGTGATGGTATGTGCAAATTTGAGCGTGTTTCAAGATGGGAGGGATATCGAGCTTCATGGGGTACTGTTGAAGTTGCATAAAAGTAATAAGCCTTGGTGGGTAATGACCGGTTGACTGAAAGGATTGCTTTCAGAATTATATGGGTTATTACAAGGAATATTCACAAAATTCTGAGCATACAGAGCCTAGAGGCTCATCAACACCTTAAGAAAAAACTCAACAACAAATGTGTCAGACCATTCCTGATTCTCGAGAAGGCAGGCACTTCCACCTACAAGCTTAAACTGCCACCGCATTGGAAAATACACCCATGTTTCAACAAAAAGTTACTTACCCCATACACACCCCCAGTGTTCCCTAATCAGGAGCAACCCCCACCCCCACTGCCAGATCTCATAGGAGATCAGGAAGAGTATGAAGTAGAGAAAGTTCTTGACTCCTGTACTCGTCGAGTCCACAGAAAAAAGGGACAGAAATCACGCATTGTCACCGATTACCTTGTCAAGTGAAAGGGTTGGACAAGAGAACACAACTCTTGCATATGAGAGGACGACATGACCAACACCCAAGAAGTGATTGCCAATTATGAAGGAAGCATCTCACAAGACAAGACCGTTGTCAGCAGGGTTATCAACAGATCAGAAAAGACACTCGAAAAGATAATCGACCATCATTACCTTAATGAAATGATCTTCTATTATGTGTTGTGACAGGATGGGAGAAAATTCTGGGTAGAAAACCCAAATGAAAACATGTGGAAAGGGTACATTGACAAATATTGAAAGAAGGAAGCGGACAAATCTATGGAAGAACCCTGAGACCCTGATGAACTATAGAGGCAGTCAGGACAACTGCTTTAACGAGAGGGTAATGTTACAATTTATTCATTTTTTTGTTCTTATCACTCCACTATGATCTTATTGCTTCACTATCGCCAACCTCCACCTTCTCTTTGTTCATGCAGAGTCCAATTCTATTCTTATACCTAGATTTTAGTATATAAGGACCACTAAGTCTACCATGTAACCTTAGCTTCAAGCTATAGTTTATCCAAACCTTATCTTGCTGACTCATTCGCTGAAAGGCTATTTAATTGTACCCTCTCTATTTTTCTGGACTATCACAAGGATCTCTGAGGTGACTGCCCGAATGCGAGACAGCCTCAGACCTACCTTTGTCCTTGGGATTATCTGATCGGGTTCAACAGTATGTCTACTGATATATCTGCACATTCGAATATACTCCCATTTACACCCCTCACCAAGATCACCCGAAAAGAATCACAACCAATTCAGGCTCTGCCTGAAAAGCCATATAAGAACCCAAAAAACCCCAGTAACACCCATCCCTCTCCCCCTTCACTAACACCTTCCATCCCAGAACTCCTCACTCTCCAAGACCTTGCACAATGATGGGGGCCAGAGTTCATCCAAACAATGTCAGGGATCCTCAAGTCATCAACAAAGAGGGTTCTCCCTGAACTGGTCAAGCTCATCATGCTGCCAAAAACTGACACCTCAAGATCAGCCTCAAGAATGGACAAGGATCTGGGAGAAGTGCTGAAGGGCCCAGGAGGAATGGGGGAGAATGGACAAAATACTACAGTCATGACTCCCCACATCGACAGGCCCAGCCCTTCTGGACAACCCAGGAGCAGCCTGCCTCCCTTACCACCTCATCCTGGTGAAAAAGCTGCAAGCAAACTGCCTCCAGGGAAGGAGCATGCCCCAACCAGTGATGAGCCTCACAGCTCTGTGTGCTCATAAATTCACAGATCTGTAAAGATCTAATGATACTCCACTCCTTTGAACTTCATATCAAGGCACAACAATGATCCGTAGGCACCATGATCTGCAGGCACCTTGATCATCAATACTATTTAAAAGACACTCCAGAAATAGCCTATGGCTATGCCAGATCAATTGGAATGGCTGCACAACTATTACACAAGTTAAATGACAAAGTTAGCAAACTTATTCATTGCTACAGTCAGCAGCAATCAAGATATTACCAAGACTTTTTGCTTCGTGAAGCAAGGAGGCTTAGAAACACCCAGAATTACTCAGAAGGTTCGTGCAGCATCAGCTTTGCTCAGTAATGCACGGTTACTTGCATATGCTATGCACAGCAATGCACAGTTAGAAGTTCACAGCTGCTGACTGATTGCTGACTGTCTTCAACACAGCAGTAGTAAGGAAAGGCTAATAATACTTCATTGGATGATTAATAGTTTGCTTGTGTTGCAAATCAACCAGGCAAGGACAAATGTAGCTTACATACAAGTATTTCCTTAGTAGTATAAGTAGAAAGTCGAATTAGGTTCGAGAAAAGAGACCAAGAGAGACCAGAGAGGAGACATTAGGACACAAGCTTCAGAGAAAGTCCTCGAACTTGTTCCTTGCCTTCTACACCTCCTACATCTGATATACCTTCTCGAAGTTGTAATTCTCTGCTGCCCATCAGAGAAATAACACTTAGTGAACTAATATTCACTAAAAGTCACTTATAACTTCGTAAAGCTTGCCTCTGCTCCAAAACCCTCGCCAGGAAACCTTTACTGGTTACCCTTGCATGGAATTCTCATCAATTTAAGTTTGAGAACATACCTGTGCGCTTCAAAGAGCAATCCGCAGCTAGGATTGAAGCCTTTAGCCACTAACATCTACTACTACTGTTTCCAAGCCTAGGAAACAACACCACTTAACTCTCATTGAGTTATACACCTTGACACCTTAGCTACCTTTCCTATAGCAGGGGAGGTTCGTGAAGCTCATACAGTTAAGTTCGACTCAAGATTGGTACTGACTTGCTTGATATTAGAATCTTCTTGAGCTTTATAAGTTCAAGAACTTGATCTTGCTTGCATGTACATCATCTTGGACAAACCCTTGCTTGCATATAGAGCAAGAGCTTCATAGATTCATATAGAGAGTCTTCCCACTGAATCCATAGCCAGGATTTCAACACACACCAGGTGCACGCAGCATATAGCCTGCCCCACTCAGTATACACCCACAGTTGCGACTTCCTTCCCTTCTTGAAGAGGTTCATGCACCGAGCTTGCTTCTTGAAGCATTTATTCGAGAGCATAACACCCAGTAGCCTTGAATAAGCTACGATCTTAGGACCTATAGTCACCACATGGAGGTGCATGACTAGACTTGCTAAGAACCTGCCTTCAGATTCTGTTACAGATTATACTTGCCACTTAGGTGTTGTGTTTTCTACCTGCAGGAGTCCCAAGGTTCATCACTGGAGCAACCATTGCCTGGCCCCCAATTGATGAAGAAGGAAGCACCTGCAAGGAAAAAGTGCTGGATGTGCAGCATCCTGGGCCAAAGAAGACAGTCATGGAAGAAGTACCCGACAAAGAAGATGACATGTCATTCAAGATGTCACAAAAAGTGCAAATGAAGCAGGAAGAAGAAACATCTGAGGCGAGGTCTCCTGAGTTGTCCCCTGTAAGTGTTTCCCCCCAAAGGTTACCACCTGGCTCCAGCCATTTGGTGTGGACTGGACCCTTCAGGCTATCAAGGAAGCATGTAGCGACTCAGAAGGCCTTGCTGCCATTCATCTCTGGATCCATAAAGAGAGAGTCAATGAAGTCAACACTGGCCTTCTTGCCACCCTGCAAAAAGGGGGGGAGCCTGCCATTGAAAGGCTTCATGAACTCCAGAAGCCCATCAGATATCAGTGGCAAGTCTGGACTAAAGGCAAACAAGAACTCTTCCTCGACATCCAAATCAAGTCTCTAGAGAATCGACAGACTCTTAAAGCCCAGGCCCTTGTGGATAGTGGCTGTACCAGAAGCACTATCAATGAAGCCTATGTCCAGAAGCATAACCTAGTCACCCGACCAGCCCCCAGCCCGATCTCAGTCTACAACACTGATAGGACCTGCAACAAGGCTGGTGAGATCACTGAGTTCATGGAACTAAGGATGACCATCGGAGGACACAGTGAGAGGGTTGACCTTGCTGTCACCAACATCAGCAAAGGAGATATCTTCTTGGGACATGATTGGCTCCTCCAGCACAACCCTGCCATCAACTGGGCCACTGGCAAGATCATATTTGCTCAGTGCCAGTGCCAGAGAAATCCCTTCCCATTACCTGATGCAGACCCTGAAGACCGCTGGTATGAAGAGCTGGAAAAAGGTGAGACCATCCTCATGGTCAACTTGAGAGAGGAGCTAGAAATTTGTGCTGTACATCATGTAAATGACCTAGCAGCCAAGGCGAATGAAGGAAAAGCCAAGAAATCCTTTGAAGAAATGGTCCCACCCCAGCACTGTGAATTCTGGGACTTATTCTCCAAGGAGAACTTCGACGAGCTCCCAGAATGCAAACCCTGGGACCATGCCATCAAATTAACGCCCAACGCCCAATCCACACTAGACTGCAAGGTCTATCCCCTCAACCATCATGAGCAGGAAGAGCTCAACAAGTTCCTGGACAAGAATCTTGAATCCAGAAGGATTCGACCTTCTAAGTTGCCCTTCACATCCCCCTTCTTCTTCGTCAAAAAGAAGGATGGTTCACTTTGACCAGTACAAGATTATCGAAAGCTCAATGAGATGACCATCAAGAACTGATACCTGCTCCCTCTTATCTCCGAACTCATGGACAAGCTCCATGACACCAAATACTTCACCAAGCTGGATGTCCGATGGGGCTATAATAATGTTAGGATCAAAGAGGAGGATGAGCACAAGGCCACATTCAGAACTAATCACAGTCTCTTTGAACTGATGGTCATGTTCTTCAGGCTTACCAACTCCCCTGCAACCTTTCAGTGGATGATGAATGATATATTCCATGACCTCATTCACAAAGGGAAGGTGACTATCTAGACAACATCTTGATTTTCTCCAAGGACCTCCAGGAGCATCAACAGATCATCAGATGAGTACTTCAATGCCTACAAGAGCACAAGCTGTTCCTCAAGGCTGAGAAGTGTGAGTTTGAAGTCTTAGAAACCAAGTACCTTGGCATCATAATTAGTGAAGGGTCAGTACACATGGACCCCATCAAGGTCAAAGAGATCGCAGAGTGGCCCATGCCCACCAAGAAGAAGGAATTACAATCCTTCCTGGGCTTCATGAACTTCTACCACAAATTCATAAAGGACTACTCCAAGATCATTCGCCCAATGACCCAACTGACTGGCAACACCCCTTGGAACTGGGGGACAGCCCAAAATGAAGCCTTCCAGCAACTGAAGAAGCAGATGGCCAAGGATGTGATTCTTGCATTGCCAAAGGAAAAGAGGAGATTCCACATAGAAGCAGATTCTAGTGAAGGAGCTATAGGTGCCATCCTTAGCCAGGAGCAGGACAGGAAGTGGAGACCGGTTGCCTTTTTATCCAAGGCCCTCACCATGACCAAGCACAATTACAAAATATACAACAAGGAACTTCTAGCAATTATGCTTGCTCTGGAGGAGTGGAGACACTACCTCATGGGCGCCACCAAAGACTTCAAGATTTGGACCGATCATCAGAATCTCCAATATTTCCACCAACCTCAAAAGCTTAATTGCTGACAGGCTCGATGGGTCACCAAACTTGCCGAGTATCACTTCTCCCTGCATCACAAACTGGGTACCACCAACCAAAAGGCCAACCTCCTCTCATGGAGGGATGATCACTACCAAGGGAAAGAGGATAACAAAGAGATTGTAGTCCTCCAGCCCGAACACTTCCATGCCATGATCATGCCAACTGTTGATATGCCTGTCACCAGGCTACCCATAGATTTTGCGATTTTACATCAATTTATGCAGTCTATAAGCTGTACTGAGTGCTAGAGTGAAGACTTTGCACTGCTAGTTATATACTAGATCAATTGCTGAGCACTGGAGTGCAGAACGGACTTAGAGAAGACATCTAGATGAGTTGACTCTATATGCCTTCTACACTACTTGCTATTATCTGTCAAACTAGACTATATAAATCACATCTAGGAGACACAATTGCATCTAGTACAACAAACCAAGAAGTAGAGACAGAAAGACTAGATTAACTCATCATCTCAATGGCTTGAATACCACCTTAAAATGAAATATTCACTAAGTCTCGATGGAATCAAATCCTAGAATGGACTTAGTCTCGTGCATGAATAACCCTGAACCCTGGATAGAATAAATAGCCTTGCTAAGTACCGAGATACCCATCAAGATCATGCAGTGATCAAAGCAATACAATCTCGGTCCTTTGATCGATCCATGATTAGTGGTTACTTCCTCAAAATACTGTGTGAAAATGCAGTATTAAATGGATTAACATGCAGCCAACCTTGAAAAATGAATAAGGAGTGCCTACGGACCAGTATGGCACTCCTAGACAATAGAATAAACCACAGTCATTCCAAGAGACAATAGAAACCTCAGAATTGCACAGTCCTTGAAAATTAATTACTCATCAATTGTATTAATACCCAATATCATACCATAAAGGATGCCTAGATAAGAGACTCCTATACCTAGATGTAGAATACTATAAAATACTGCCATCTAGATGCATAAAGGCAGGAAAACATTCCCTCACGTTTGTGCTAGTGGCTTATAGCTACCTAATCAAATAAAGGATTTAGTGTCTGTCCTCGATGGGGTAAATAAGTTTTACAAAGTCATCCAATAAGAAGAACATTGCCTAGTTGAGGTGAATAAGTGTAGAAAGCTTTAAGTTTAAACAATTGAAGAGTCTGTGCACTCTTTGCAAAGTCTGTGTACTTGAAGTCAGGATCTGTGTATCCTTTGTAGAAACCTGTGTGTTTCTTTGTCTCAAGTCTGTGAACTTGTGTTGTTGAGTCTGTGTACTCTAGAGCCTGTGGGTTTTTAGTAGAACCTGCAAGTTCTTAGATTGTTTTGAATTGTGAAGTCATCTAGATCAGCTTTCAGCTCACCTAGATGAAGTCTTTTGAGTCTAAACTGCTCTATTATACCTTACAAAACCCCATGTTGCTATATACCTTGCTATCACAATTAGTGTATCTCATGTAAACACTCCTAGAACTGAATTGAAGTTGCATTCGAACAAAATCCAATTGATTATCAAATCTAAGTATGCCATGAGTGCTTCTATCATACTCAACCTCGAACTTAAACATTGGTGATAGTGTGTGTGTGTGTTAGAGTGAGAGTTAGCTTCTAGATTGATGATCTAGAGTTGGTTTTCCTTTGCACGCTGCCTGTTACTGAGCACATCACTGTTAGCGAAACATGCCAGCGAGTCAAGGACATGACCTGAGACCATAGAAAATGGGACCAAGGGATTGCTAACTCACTCAATCATGAATGCAGCATCTCCAAAAAAGAAGGGCTCCTATATTATGACAACAGGATTTATGTCCCTCACGACAACAAGCTTTGTGGGGAAATCATCGCTGCTCACCATGATCATATCACTGCAGGACACCCAGGAATCGAAAAAACCAAGGAACTTGTTCAAAGAGAGTTCTGGTGGCCAAAGCTCAAACAAACAGTTGAAAAGTATGTCAAGGCATGCGAAGCATGTCAGTGGATGAAAACCGACACCCAACCCAAGGCCACCCCTCTTCATTCAAATGAAATCCCATCCAAACCCTGGACCCATATCTCCATTGACATGATCACCAGACTACCAGACTCTAATGGCTATGATGCCATTCTGGTAATCATCGACAGATTTTCAAAGGAAGTCATCCCCATCACCTGTAATGTCAAACTCACCTCGTAAGGATGGGTGAAATTGTTACGCAACCACATATATGCCCATCATGGTATGTGGAAGACCATAATCTCTGACCAGAGACCCCAGTTCATTTTGAAATTTATGACCGAACTCCTCCACCTCCTCGACATCACACCTAACACATCCACCACCTTTCACCCACAAACTGATGGACAGACCGAGCATGTGAACCAAGAGATCAACTAATATCTCTGCATCTTCATCAACTACAGACAGACTGACTGGAGCGAATGGCTTGCACTCGTGGCCTTTACCCATAACAATTGAATACACTCTGTCACCGGCCAGACACCCTTCTTCACCAACTACAGAGTCAATCCCCGGGTACTACCCAACTCCATCAAAACCACCCCATTCACAAACCCATCTGCAAAATCCTTCGCCGAGGACATGCAAAAAATACACTGCCAAGCAAAGGAGTCTCTAGAGGAAGCCGCAGGAAAAATGAAAGCCCAATATGACAAGAAGAGGTGAGATGCAGTGGACTACACCATCGGAGACCAAGTATGGCTAGACACCACCAACCTTCACCTACCCTGCCCAAAGAAGAAACTTGATGACAAGTGCGTCAGACCATTCCTGATCCTAGAAAAGGCCGGTGCTTCTGCATACAAGCTGAAACTCCTCCCACACTGGAAGATTCACCTGCATTTCAATGAGAAGCTCTTAACACCATACATTCTGCCCACGTTCCCCAACCAAGAACAACCTCCCCCACCACCACCAGACCTCATTGAAGATGAGGAAGAATACAAAGTTGAAGAAGTCCTGGACTCTTGCACATGGCAAGTCCATGGAAAGAAAGGACAGAAATCCTGTATCATCATGGATTACCTTGTCAAGTGGAAGGGTTGGACCCAGGAACATAACTCTTGGGTATGAGAAGAGGACATGGCCAATGCACAAGAAGCCATATGAGACTACGAGGACAGCATCTCCCAGATGAGAACTGTCGTAACTGCCCAAAAGGTTATCAACAGATTGGAAAAAATGCTAAAGGAAATAATTGACCACCACTACATCGAAGGGATAATCTCATATTGAGTACTCAGAAAGAATGGAAGAATATTCTGGGTCGAAAATCCTAGTCCAAATAACAAGGATTGGAGGGATTACATCGACAACTACTGGAGAAAGGAGTATGAAAAGTCATGGGAAGAACCCCAGGATGAACCCTAGGGCAGTCGGGATGACTGCCTTAACGAGAGGGTAATGTTACAATTTATTCACTTTTTTCCTTTTTTCTAGCCTTATCTTCATCTTATCATAAGGTAGGCATTGCTCAGATCTGGCACCCTTATGTAAGTGTTATGTCATGTCATGTGTGATGCCAAATTTCCCCAGTGAGATGAACATGTTCTTTGCATTGGCCTTTTGAAGGCTTTCCATGCATGAATTGGTGGCTGAATTTTGCTTTCCTATAATTTCTATGGTTAATAGTGATGGGAGAGCACAGTAAGGACTGAACAAGCAGTAGAATAAGAAAGTGCTGTCTTAAAGCCACAGACAAACATGCCAAAAACAACTAATTTGGGTGGCTTGCAATCACATGATATGCTGACTAAGCACCAATTTCCATTGAAGGTCGATACCCAACTTTGCTCCAAACAGCGGGAAAAGCATGAAGAAACACTTAAAAATCGTAAAATCATGCTTTTTAAAAAATATGGAATTGTAGCTTATGTAGGTTAAATATTTTCATTTCGTCTGCAACAAGCTATCAATATACCTTGTATCCTTCATCTGTTGCAGCTGTTTTCACCAAATGTGTTGGGGTGGTCCATCGTTATGAGTGCGAAGTCGGGCCAAATTGTGCTTACATAAAGGGTGCCAGATCCGAGTGACGCCTACCTTACCTCTATTGCCGATTGGACAGTTCATATCAATCAAACCTGCTGGACAATGCATGATTATCACCAAAGGGTGCATGTTCATCGCACTGCTGCGCATGCTCACTGCATGGTCCTTTGTTACATTCTATTATTAGTATCAACCTTTTAGTATTTAAGTAGCACAGTTTCGCTGTACAACTGAAGCTTCAAGCTAAGGTTTAATAACACTAAAACTTACTTGTCTGCTCACTTGCTGAGAGCCTATTGGTCAAATGCCTCTCTCCCTTGACCTCAAACATTACTGAGGACCAGCAAGTGATTGTCTGAACACGAGACAGCTCAGCACTTCCCTCAGTTTGAGTCACATGAGAGTCAGCCCTAACATTCTCCTAGTTCTTGTTCAACACAGCAAAGACAACCATTGTTTCTTATGACAATACTGACAGTCTTGCAGACAAGGCTAAGTTCGTGAAGCACTCGGAGATGGGGGGGGATGTTTTTACTTGGTCTTTAGATCAGGTCTGTCTGGCTCATACTCTGTGCTCTGTGTCCTCATGTCCCTCTCCTAAGATGATGGATATTCATTGCAAAATGTCATCTGGTCACACTTGGGCAAATAGCATGGGCTATGAATGAACTTTTGAAGATGTAGGTGTGCGACTGTCAAGTGTAAATAGAATACTCAATGCCATAGAATATGATACTTTTCCTGACTACTGTCTGTATGTTATCCTGGGTTGGCTTCTCATTTCATGGTTGTTACATGGCACATTATTTTCAGATGTAACTAGATTCCAGATGACGAATGTTCCATCTATCTGTAAAATGGATCTATCATTCGCAAGGCGTAACATTAACCCGACTTATTTTTCCCACAGTTCATGATATTCCTTCTATCGGACATAGGTTTAAATATCAAAATAAACATGTATATGAAGAGCCAGGTTTAGTATGGACAAGGTCGGGACACATAATCGAGAGCGAGCGCCAGGAATGTATGTTTGGAGATCGAGATATAATTCTGTAAGCTAAACAATGTGGAACACGTAACATGTGGACATAACAATTTACGATGGTGCATGGGGACGAAGGAAGTGCATCTCGAGCATCTTCAAGTCATGCTCCTTCTCAATCGTCTGGAATGAGACCACACCTTTTGTCCAGATCGGGCACTCAGATAATCCTGGTGGATAATACACCTCACCCTCCAGGCCACTCCAATCAAAGTCAACCAGGTATGCATGCCAAATCTGCTCGTGATGAGCAAATATGACATTCGGACAACGAAGGTCCCCAAAGACAAAGCCACCATTATGCAGCTTGTCGACTGCTGCTTTGACCATCGCAAATGCATCATTAGGCCATTCCGTATCTGGAATCTGCGCTGCATTCTTTCCATCAACATAGGCCATCACAGTCATATGCATAGGCCCGGTGTAGAGACCACCAGCATCTGAACGGATTTTGCCTGTGGCTGCGACAGATCCGCAGCTCAAGACATCTGTCACCCCATCCAGCAAACCATAATAGAATAGTTTTGGTGCAAAACCACATTTGGCGAGATATTGGTGGGCAGCATAGCCATAGCGATCACAGAATTTGACTATGAGTGGCCATGGTTCTTCCTCCTTGGTCTCGATGCGGAAAATGAGATTTGTCGAGTCCTTGTCATTGATGGCACTGATATATCGGAACTTGATAACCTCGTCAGTCTCACACGACAAAAAGCTGGTTACATGCAGGAAAAAGCGGTGGTGGGGGGTATTGGGTTGTAGTGGAACTATGGGTTGAGCATTGATACATTCATAATACTCATCTAGTTCCTTCAAACTAGAGCGAATGGCGGTGAAAAGGCGAGCGAGCCTGTAGATCTGCTCGTCTGGGGAGGTCATTGCCTGGGCAATGAAGACTAAGTCTGTGATGTGTTGGACAATGAACCTGTCGGTCCAGACAACACCCAGAAGTGCGAGGTTAGGCCCCCCGCCCATGAGGATGAGTGTAGGACAGCAACATTTATCACGGACGACCTTGAGCTGGAACTGAATGAGCAAGAGATATACATAAATAAATGAGACTGACCTCCTCCTCACTCCACCTCTTGAGGACAGAATATTCAGCCTGGACAAGAGGATCACAGCCACCTTCACCCAGTGCCCGCTTGAGCTCAATCACGAGCAGCGGAATGAGAACACTGCCCATTATTTTGAACACCATGCCATCTGGTCTGCAACCTGTTGACATGCTGACTTGGGTGATGTAGCTGTGCAGAACCTGAATGAGGTCTTCATGCAGGTGCTCAACGTACACTTGCTCTCTTGCAATGATTCCAGCACAGGAAACGAGTTTGGACACTGATATAAGAGTATCGGCATCAGGTTTGAATAAGGGGTCTTCCAACGTTTTTGCCAGGGTTCCGAAGGGAGGATAGAAAAGTTCTATGGGAGGGGCGATGGTCTCGACCACAGGAGCTCCATCTGTATCCGGTGCGAACATACCATCATATACAACGGTACTGGACTTTTTCTGCAGGATTGCCCGTTCTTTAGATTGGGCAGCCTGATGCGGCGATTGCATCTTTCTGGCACTATCCGTAAAGGTGGCATAACCTGCACAAACAGGAACAATTAATGTGGGAAAGCTCAAGGAAAAGTGCATGATACATACGTTTGTACGGGCCAAAGACTGGCAAGGATCCTACCGCCTCCACCTCTTCACCTTGCACATCGACGACCAATTCTGTTCCACAGACAACGAGGTCGATAGCCTCCTGACCGATGCTATTGATATCAAAGGCCACATGCAGGAAGCTCACTGATGGGATCTGAACCATATCAGAACTCTTGGGCTCCTCCCTGGACCCTAGCACATCTACAGCAAAGACCTTGCTTTTGAACTAAATAACTTTAAGTTGGCAGCAAGCTGTCACTTGAAACCATACACACACACCCGGTAGAATTCCAGAGTCTGTGGGTCGACTCTGAATTTGAACGCCTTTCTGACCAATTCAGAAACACGAAAGCGAAGATCGTCGATACACATTGTATCCTTCACATCCACTCTCGGAAGATCAGACAGAGGTCTGGTATCAAATTTAGGATTCACAGAGGAGGAGATAAAAAGTACATTGAGCTTTAGAAAAGGGCATGGGTTCACCCGAGTACGGCTCATGGTGGTGGTTGCACCTCAATATGAACTATGCACTTACACGTGCCTTCGAAAACCAGTCACGTGCAGACGTATATCACAGGGGTGTTTACCGGTTTCACTGGGCCCACTCCCGTCACCGAATAGTTTCTGCCAGACGGAAATGATTTGCGGAGCTGAAAAAGTTTCCGCAAAAGGATTTCTGCCTGGCAGGAAGTAAAAATAATTGGCATGTGAAAATTGGTAGAAAATTATATATTTCCTTGAGATTCCCAATTATCTAAAAGGTTAAATTTAGCGCGTTATTTCCATAAAAAGGATATTATGAGAGATTTTTAAATTTCATGTGTCTTTTCAGTACATGAAAAGGACACATTTTCGTCCGAGTTTCCGTCTGATGAAAATGTATTATTTAAAAAAATTCAATTTCTGTGCCTCCGAAATGCGAACTTTTCATCACATGGAAACAAAGGTGAAAACAAATACTTTCCAACTTGCTGAAACGAATCGCACGCGCAAGCGAGCCACTCAATCGTGCAATTATCGTGTCCTTAGCGCATGCGCAAGCGAGCCCCTGTAAGGCGCACTCAAAACAGCCAGCCGGCAATTCTTCCATCAATGCTGGTCCTGTATCTCGTCTGTCCTTTCTTGATATTTTCCGGTCGAAGATTGGCCTGCCCTGCTGCATATCTCGCTCTGGTGGGACAAGGACATAACTGGCTGCTAACCTGAGTGGAGGGGAAGCCGGTGGTCTTCAGACGTTGGCCGCGACAAGTCATGATCAAGATGGAAGGCCTACATCATCATTTACGCGGTGTTGCTGCTGGCTCATGGCAAATCCCGTAGAGTATGCACCAGCAAATCTTCTGTAAAGTAAGGCCTCCCAACGAATCTCTTAAGCACATCCCCCTTCAACGCACTCTTCCCCACCACCCCCGGTATCTCCCCAATCATTGCAACAAGCTCTCGAAAAACCCTCTCCTCATACACCCCATACCTCCTCCTAAATCCACCTCGGGGCTCTCAAACACCACCTTCACCTTCCTCTCGCACTCGGAATTCCTCCCCTCACAGTTCTCATCGAGCACCCTTCACTGCTTGGGCGTGAACAACCTCAGCGCAATGTTCACGCACCACGAGCACTTGTTATCCAGGATATCCGTGACGGTCGTCCCGATCTGCTCAGGCGTGACGGAAAAGTCGAGCAGTCATCCTGGATCTAAGAGTACTCATCGACGGGGACAAGGATGTATTTGGGGAGGTTGTAGGGCTCGATGGTTTGTATCCCGGAAGCGTAGGATTGGGGGACGTGGAACATGTACACGGCAAGGGCGGCGGGGAGGTAGAACAAGTAGTACGCGGTTTGTAGATCACGATAAATGAATGTCTTCATATAACAGTTAGAACAAAGCACGACGTGAACAGAAAAAGGTACACACTTTTTCGCAAAAGCTTGTTCATATAAGCTGCATCATCTCCGTCTGG
Organism: Armillaria fumosa; assembly: GCA_030407015.1. NCBI lineage: Eukaryota > Fungi > Basidiomycota > Agaricomycetes > Agaricales > Physalacriaceae > Armillaria > Armillaria fumosa. The sequence goes on along the minus strand of JAUDYM010000021.1, from coordinate 123,499 downwards.
AACGCCGTCTCCAAAGAACTCCCGAATATCTACGCCGTAGCTTTCCCCACGGAAATGCTTCTTGAGGAGAAGGTATTCGCAGCCTCCAGCATGAATGAGCCGTTTATCGAATTTCGCCGACTTGGAGGACACGGTACTAGCAGGGCTGGCCTCGGCGCGTAAGCGATGAATTTATCACGTCGTCCGAGACGAGGAATGTCCGGAACTGCAAGTCGAATGATGAGGACAGCGAAAGGGAAAAATAAGGAGGACGAGACGTACGAGCTCTATGCCCCAGCCTAGCATAGCAGCCTTTGGGCGCTCGTCGTCTGTCAACGAGGTCCCCTTGATGATCTCGGCGATGTCGACGACGAACATGCCACAGTTCAGCTTGCATCCAGGGACGTTGTAGCCAAGGTTCTGTTACCAAAATGAGCTCCGTTCCGTTTTCGCATGAAGCTCACTCACCCTCTCGCGTTATACCCTCGCCAGTGATGTAGAAGAGCAACTCCAGCTTGATAACCTTCCATGCTCCTTCGAAACGTGCACGGCGGGCTCCTTTGCCGCTCGACATGTCGAATGAGCGTAGATTGACGCGAGAGATGAAGCACGATAAGAAAGTGGTGCAATATTCATGGTGGTTCGTATCCGAGTTTCATTTGTTCGCTTATCTCCGAATAATAATGTTTGCGCCCTGATTCGGACACCGACATCGGAGAATACACGCAGTCAGACTGGACGTCTTGTTCTTGCATTCCTTCCGGACAAGAGAACTCTTCGTGTATTGCAGACAAAAGCTGGCAACGACACCCGTCTCATTCGCGGCTAGAATACAAGATATTATATAGTACAAACACAATATATCCACGAACCAGGAAGGGCGTCAACGAAACATTCCAACAGACGTCTAACACCATCGGGTATAACCACCCATTTATGTCGATGTCAGATCTGCATGACAAGGAGATACAACGACTCCCTCCATCGAAATCGTTAATCCTACCCCGTTCCTTCATCCATCAGCAAGAATTCCTCCAACCAGTACAGACTATACGCACCTTCTGATTTCATTCCGTTATTACTAGAACAGGTACCATCATCACGATGGAACCCTTTCTCCTCCTACCTTATATGGCTTCCATCATCTCGACATCCCAGTCGACCCTCCGGCGCCGATTCCGGCGCACGAGCCAGTATATTCCGATACTGCCTGCTACAAGGATGAGGGCGAGTGCCGAGAGCGGGACGGTTCCGTATGGCTCGAAGGTCACCAGTGTGGACATGAACGGGGCGAGACGACTGAGGCTTGGAAAAGCTTGGTTTTGGCAAGCCAGATAGCTGACTCAATCGTCGCTGGAGCTTTATATGCGGCTAAACTGTAACTCCGTATCGGGGTCCGGCGATTATGTGGCGTCATTGTGTATATAGATTCGTTAATTTACTGGTGAGGTGACCGCGATATGCCTCAAGAGTAGGTTCCAGAGTCGCGGTACCGAGCAAGCGTGAGAGTCGATGCACCAGGTTGAGGCCGTAACGAGAAAACGAGAAGCTTCATGGCGACCGGTATGTCAGCAGAATCACAAAACAGGACCACGATTCTGGTGCCATTAAAGATCACGGCGGTGGTGAGAACTCTGTGAAGTGAGTGGGAGGCTCGAAAACAGGGATGAGGGAGAGAGCAAGACAGGAGCTCGTGTTTAGGAGGAGAAGGAAGAGAAATGGAGTGGAGCAGCGCTGCAAATGAAGCCGCGGCATTTCGGCAGCCATGCCCGTTTACCCCGTCGTGGGCAAATCCGTTTTCCATCGGACGTTCATCGAGCCTCGAGAGCCACCTCTTGGCATCAGTCATCACGATAGCACGGCAGAAAGACGGGAAACCAAGGATCAACCTCGCGCAGACTGATACTAGATATCAATCACGCGCAATCGAATGGTGGTCCCAGTGTTACGACCAGAGTTACTGAATGATTCTACCTCCAGTAATCTGATTGTGAATGCACGCAAGCTGATACCGCGCAGTGGCGGTCGCCGATAGCGAACCACTGGACCTGCCGTCTGGAACAAGTATAAGCAGTCTCTCAAGGATCGTCCCACGGAAGGTTAGGGCACGATGAGGATGCAAGCTGTTACAGAAACAGTGAGCAAGTCGTGCGATACATGTGAAACGATGGTACACACCACTGCAATCGTCGTTGTCCTAGACGACTAACCCAAATCACGTGTCTCCCTGGTTCTCCGATAGCCTGGCTAATGAAACCAAGGCGAGAGGCGACAGTCCACTGCAAAGCCGAATCCTCCGTTCCTAATGCTTCCCGTCTCGTCCCTCGCAGAAAGCCAAGAGAAAAAAAGGTAAGGTCCACTCAAGAGGCAGTACTGAAAAGACGTCAGGGCAAGCAGAATCGAGACTGACAATAAGCTTACCGTCAAGCAAACCGCCACCATTCAAAATCGGCCAATCTCGAAGTTTGCAAGCTATGAAAAATCAGCGCGGATCATACTTACCCAGGTCGAGCCTCTATCGATCGCATACCGCTTTCCTACACACTGGAAATGCCAGATTACGCGGCTGCGCTCTCTGCAACAAGGATAGCGATGTTGTACGGAGATACCGCCTAACCTGCAAGGATGTCAGTTCTCTCTCGTTGCGCATATACGCGTTGTGATCCAATGTACCAGATAAGAACCTCTTAACACCCTTTTCCAGCGTCATTGTTAGCTCGAGAAACTAGTATCTTTTCGTATGTCAGCGATCAGGGAGGGAATTGAGCTCAAGGGCTTACCCTATAGGAAACCGTAAAAAACGCGTGGTCCTGGTGCTACAATTGCATCGCCGTCGCGTTAAAGAAGACGTGTGAAGTGGAGGAGGACATCGAAAAGCCAAATAGAGGGTAGGGCGCGTTGGACGGTCGATAGCGAACGTGATGGTCAGAAGGAAAAAGAAAGCCGTGGGAGTTCAGCTCCGGTTTCGGCCAAAGGTTCTCGTCTGTGTCGCGGCTCTGGGAAAATAAGATTGGATATCGACTAGCCATCCAATCTCTGTCCGAATTGGATGGGGTTCAATCAGGGATGAACGCTGAAGGGTATCGTCACGATGGGTGCGTGGGGCAGGGACGTAGATTCAGTTTACCATTATCGGAGAATGGAAATTTTGACATTGAATGCAAGTGTCGCGAAACGTCCGTGGGATAATATAAGCTATATGGTACGATGTGGTCTTTACAGGGCATACCAGATCTATCACATTCGATGAGCACAGAATATCACAAGAGGCGAGCATTGAGAAGCAGAGACTCACATGTCTTCTCAAAATTCATAATACCTTTCCCTGTGTCTTTCGTCCTTCTCTCGTTAACCCATCTATCGCATCGCCTAGCCTGGCATCTAATCCTCAAAGCGAGAGTTAAATGCCACGCTAGGATCAGATAATCAGTCGTACTCTCGTCGAGAACAACCGAGAACAAGCGTACTGACAACAAGCAAGTCAAGTACGAAGACCCTTCCATCTGATAACCTCAGCGCGTGTATGCTGGCTACAAATGTAAATTATTGAGCAGAAGAGAAAGGGAAGGGTAAAGCTTACCGCAAATTTTGAGTTGAATATCTGTGATCGGGGCTTACGCTGTATCATGATCATCGTCGACATGTAGAAGGTGACATTTGAGTTTCTTTAGTTGAGAATGGGTGTCGAGAAAAGCATCCATGTTGGACGTTATGACGCGATGGTCGCCAGACATATTTAGTATAGGTCTCCCAAAACTCTGGCATGGGATCCCGGTATTACACAAGAGACCAGATCTTGTAGACGTAGCGAGATTAGGCAAGAACTACGCGGACATGAGCACCGCAGAGGATGAGGAAGCTGAGCCGACCGAACCTCATCCTTCCCATTTCCCGGCACTCAGACAGTACACATCATCTCTGGCCTTAGTGAGCTTGTCGAACACATCTCGTCTGTTAACGTTGGTCACTGAGGTAGTCGAGCTTGAAACAGCATGTTCGGAGGTTTCGAAAGCATTGAGCACGCCCGTTTCTTGTAAGTTCTCTTTTGTTTCGTGCTTGCTTGCTTCTATCCCGAGGGTACATTTTTAGTACTACGAATAGATGTAATAGACGAAACAGGCGTTGCTCACCCTTTGGAAACTGGATGGATAGCCATGATAATCGCGCAATAAAACGGAATACTACCAAAAGCGATGTTGGTCTTCTTCATCTGCTCCGGTCGCATCGCTGTTGTGTTAGATAGGCATATACAGCAGGTGAGGGCATTGATAGATCAAAATTCGGGACATTGGAGGGATAAGACGCGGTAGATGATGGTGGTCCAGTACGATGAACGAGGCGTGGGATTTTGACTCCGTTTTGGTAGTGCTCGTCCAATTTGAGACCTACGGTCTGACGCCGCAAACGTTCTCAGCTCAACCAACCACCACCATCATGGCTTTTGTTCCGCCAAGTCTGGCAACAGCTGGACTCTCAATGACCTGGAAGTGTATCACGTCAGCCTCAATCAGCTAGATGCCCTTCCGTTCTTTGGCTTACAGGTAGGTGAAGACTCTGGAAAGCCCCTACCGACTTCGCAGGTGTTACCACCACCCTCGGTTGATCAAGAGCTGCTAACCAACGTCGACGCTAGCGCTATGCAGCAAGATCGCAACGCCGAGCTGATCACCTACCTTGAGCTCTCCAAGATACCCGAAAGGGGTGAATCCCTCATCATTGATTTCGCCGTCTCACTTTTCAAGACTCTGGGCTATGTTCGTCGAGAGCGAGTAGCGCGCACGCGGGTTGAGCTCCCGCTCCTTATCTGTGGCGGAAACAAGCACGCAAAGACTGATGTCTGTATCTTGGATCGAACGCAGAACGATATCCTTCTTGTGCAGGCGGAGGATAGGCTGGAGCACGAGGAGCGCGCCAATGCACGAGCTCGACTTGTAGCGGAAGCAGTCGCTGCCTTCAACGAGAATAATGCACAACGGGAAGCGATTGGACTCCCTCCTTTGGCGGAAAAGGTCAGTCATTTCGCGAGTTTATTGTCCCTTTTCTGAGAGCATTGTTCTTCTTAGGTCATGCCCGGCATTGTCATGGTTTGCACGTCGCCTGTGTTCTTCAAAATTCCCGTCACCCAAAATTTATCTCGCCATATTCACCATGGGATGTATCCTCCAGAGGAAACCCGCGTGACCTATTGTTACCCGCCCGTTCTCTGCCCTGCCCACTGGCGTACTGAAGGGAGGAAACCTCTGGACAACAGGCGCGAAATTTTGAACTGCTTTGAAGCCTTTAAGGTGGTTGTAGATATATGACCTAGACTTTCTGCAGCATGTATGAGTGAGATTGTTACCCCTGTTATAAAACTCGATTTAACTGGCATACACATAGTTGAGCTTGAAGCTTTGAGGCCTGAACCTGAAGTTCGAACGTTTCCGAGAACAGCTTGTTGGGAAAGAGAGATGTCGCGCGTCCTTCCAATGCAATTTTCCTAGAAGCGAGCGCTGTTGGTTACCGTTTGATATCAAGAATGACATAGGTGAACTTACTTTTCGATCATACTCCCAAATCGCATTCCGTATCGCCTCACTTTTCTCCTACTGGCGAAGCATCTCCGTCTCTTTCCCCCACTCTGGTCCGTCGTGTTTGGCACTGAGTACTCTGGTTATATCGGCAGAGGTTATGCGGCAAACCAGTACACATTCAACGGAATTTCTGCTCGCCATGAAGATGATGACATTCTCCTGTCGTCTGTGGAGGAAATACGCTTGCCTTCACCATGTCTCCTCGACTCGAGCTCTTGCCGTTCACTCATTTTCAACATGCACTTGCCGAGCTCGTTTGACCTCGCTCTTCCCCCTCCTAGTTTGGTGTCATTCGAACGGGGACCCACTCAAAGGTTGGCATCGATTGCAGCACCATCCGCGCGCCATAGTTTGAACAACCCTATGAATACACTGCACAGCGGGATAACATTGTCGAAATCCTTGGCAGTTTCCCCTCTTTGGACGTCGCGGAGTTCTATCGCCAGTGGCTCGAGAATATGACAGTAACTATCCTGAGGGACCTGCGGATATGTGCTGAACCAAGGACCCCCGCCGAGCTTTTGCACGTGCTGATGCTCCCTGACCACCGGTCGTCTATAGATCTTCGACGATGAGGACTCTGACGGTCCCAATACTATTGCTCCCCAAAAACCTCCATTTCAGTCTCCTTCCTCGCCCGTTCTTCCTTGATTAACGAGCTTCGTTTCAACAAGGTAGCCATCCGGGATGTGGATGGATCGAACATATACCTTCAAGGCTTCAAGAACCGTCCGCTCTACATGGAATAGCAGTGATCGTAAGACCGCCCAGCGCACCGGAGAACCCAATGGACTGGAATGTGAGAAGGCACAGATATCACCTGCAGCCGGAGTCGTGGTACTTTATACCTGAACCACTGACAGTGCTCACATTTCTCTCTCCGTAGGGCAGATACAAATCTGATTGGAAAGCACAAAAATAGAGAAAACCAAGAATATAGATACACCAAAATAATACCTGAAGCTATGCTTCGTCGTCTCCTTCATCCTTTTTATCCTCCTCGTCCTTATCGCCCGCTTCGTCCTTTGCTGACTCTTTTTGGTTAGCTTCCGAGGCCAGTTTGAAACTAGATATCTCATGTTGATCAGAAAATATTCTTGAATAAAATCAAACATGCCGAACCTGTCCACAGGCTTAACTGGCGTACGCTTGTCGATCATAACACCACCCTTGGCGAACACAAAGTGACTTCGTGATGTTTTGGTAGTGCCGGCGCCGAGCGCTGAGATAAATGTACGCTTGGGATCAAAAAGAAGGTTATATGGCAAAGATTTCTACACAAAACATCATGTGAGAATGGCGGAGAATAAGGGAAGATGAATCGAACAAACCTTATCCTTCCATTTACCCTGCTTCCCTGGCTCGTCGGCACTCAGACAGTACACGTCGTATCCTGCCTCAGTGAACTTGTCGTATGCACCTCGGTAAGCGCAAGCTTGCTGTGTGCTTGCTGGTGCAGCCGGCTATAGGCAGGCAAAAAAAAGGACACTAATGTAATGGAAGACGAGATCAGTCAGCAATGAGTGCTGGTGCAACCACAAGCAACGCACGAGTATCATCCCTGGGCACCAGGAAGAGTACCACGCCCCGCTCGCTCGCAATCGTCCCAATCTCTACATCCTCGCGGTTCTGGTTTGGAAGAGTTATTGACAGTCCAGCGAGCGAGGAACCTATTTGTAGCTGCTCGACTGGTTCTTGCAATAACTCGCCCGAGTCTTCAGCCACTTTTTTCGTCTGAGCAGCAGGTCGAGGTCAGTCAGCGATGCCCTGGCGATAAGGGTGAATCAGGCATACCTTCTTTACCCTGCTACCTTCCCCATCGGCTTTTCTCTTAGCTTTCGGTGAAGGCTGGGATGATATCCGGGTTGAACGCTGTGGTTCGGCGGTCATCGTTTCTGCAGCAGCTTTGCGGGCCATCAATAGTGGTGGTACGGTGTTGGAAGGATCGCCAAATATATTCAAACACCGCGTCGCGTGTACGGCGTACGCGTTCCGGCACGACGGCGTGTTCAGGGTCCTTCGCACGGACCATCATTACTGTCACTGTCATTGTCATCATCGACCACATTCGTACACATATTGTTCATGATATCGAGGTGATCTGATTCTATCTTTTACCGCTTACTCTGCTGACGATTTCTGATTGGCAGCTAAACGTGTAAGCGCTCATACTTGCAGAATAAATCGTAATGCAAATCATACCTCTCATATTATAGATAATTGAAGTTCAAACTATTCCGCATGTGCAGCACGCAAACCGATGACTCGGCCTCCTATGGTCCTCAGTGCCTTCGAAGCTGTTGGGAGTTTACAATTTACGCCAGCCAGACGCCAAAAGTCAGAATTTGTCACGCAAATTCCCTTCCTATGGGCTCCGTCAGCGCTATACTGTCTGCCGAATGACCAAATCGAAATGTATTGTGGTCCTCCGTGGATCGCGGCTTTTGTTTTCCCTGTGGCTCGTAAAAATAGTCTCTCCACAATGGATTCTGTTTGCTTTGGCTTCGTGTCGCGATTGTCCTGGCCTTCAGCTTCATACTTAAACAAGACATGAATATTTGAATCCCAGACCTCTTCGTATCCTGTCTACACCTCGCCATAAACCTCTCCCACGACCTTCATCACCAAGCTCCCTTCTCTCGCAACTCTCTGCCACCAAGACTCGACCCCACCCAGGACCTAAAAACGCGCCTCGGCCAACTATATCTCGCTGAGAACACCCGTGAGTGCCATATACTCCCCTTCATCTCCTCCCATCCGCTTACTCCGACTTTCTAGTCCAGCTCTGGAAGCATACCAACCCCGTCAGCCTCAATATCCCACCGTTCAACAACATTATCATCTCTCCATCGACACAAGAGTACCTCCCAGTGGAAGATGCTATCAAGATCGTAAACGAAGAGATGCCACCGGGTTATAGGCTACGGAAGACTTGCCAAATTCGCTTTCAGGGTAAACCCGTAAACGATACTGGGGAACAGCGGTCTGTATTTCTCAAGGGTACCTCTTTCGTAAGACCCTCGCTTTGACATAGCTGAATAAAATTATATCTGTTCCAGATATTGCAGAGCTCATCACCCGAGTGAGATGGGGAAGGAGAGATCTCGGTCAGAGGATTTGCCGTATTCACAACATGCAGCTCGTATCGGAAATATGTTAGCTCTTTGGTTTTTATTTTTTCGTTTTGATGTATTATCATGATTTCTTCTCGAATTGTGATCGCGATTCGCCCTATGATCTTCTCAAAAATGTGTATGTTCTGTATTGACCTCTTGGATTCGATCGGGACTTTCGAGTAAGTTAGAACACAGACCGATTGACCGTTTACGCGCGCTTACAATGCACGGTTTTGAATAATGTCCGCCTCCAGCCTTCTCCATGCGACCAACAATGATCAGACCCAAGAAGTCGAATATTCATTTTTACAGCGAATTACTAGGTACAACTTGGGTACAACATTCAGACAAAGCTTTTTCAGAAAGAAGCGAAGCCTTGTCAGTCTCGAAATAATTCGAATTCTCGGTTACACAGAGCTTAACATAGACGCTCCCTGCCCAATCTCATGCAGACGTCTCATTCGATTGAGATTCGATCCCCCTGTATTGCCCGTGTATAGTACCGAAGGGCTTAGTATGCGTATCTTACATAGCTGACGCACTTCACTGTGTTGGCCTCGCTATTCAGTTCTTCGAATTGTTCTCATATTATTTCCTACAACTCCCTGTGTCACGCCGGACAGAGATATCACCATAATTTGGTGCCAACTGTATCCCACCAGCAGCCAGCCAACCAGCTCCTCTCAAGGCCAAGGTCGGCGGCCTTTCCAGACCTAGAGAAGTATGATGAACTCCTTCGGAATACTTAAAGGTCATCATGGCCGTGCGTTCGTTTATGGCAAGCGCGCTCTGACAATGTAATGTACGCCGCTAGGTACCCTCACAGTCGAACCAAGGAAATTCCACGAAAGTAACGACCACTATACAAAGTTTGTATTCCATAAGGCGGTATTTCCAACACTGTGAATATCATCCAGAAACTCGGCGAATACTTCATCAGTTTCGAAATGAGCCAAATGACTCCCACCCGAAAGCAGTTAAACGCGAATGCCCAGCGTCTCCGCGGGTCATTTCAGCAACAGTGATAGAGAGTTTCGTCATTGATGTCGATTACTGTTCCCACGCGCTGTTGAGCACGAAAAGGTTTGTAAATTGTTCCTTGAGCGGCACGCAGACCAAAGAGGAGACCCAACATGAACAGGTGGAGCCATTATTGGTGCAATCAGATCCATCTCATAGCCACCTTCAGGTTTGGCATGAAGCATTGGCTCATGACGGTAATAAAATTGGCCGCCCAAAGCCAACATATGGATATTGTGATGGATGACGGAGAAAAACAGCGATTCATCAGGCGGCGTGGAGGGGTGAAAAATGATACATTCGTGGAAGTACCATACAAACGACAATACTCCAGCAGAAGGCGAGATCTCGGAGAAGGGGAGCTGAGGAAAACAAGGAAAAAGTGCCGTGTATCAACAAGAAGCCTGCGTAAGCAGGGAAAATGACAAGAAAATCTCCGAAGGGCTGCTACCGGCCCTTCTGTATAAGGCCTACGTGAGACTATCGGTGTGAATGAAGAATAATATATTCCCAAATAAGACCTGTCATCGCCTGGGCAAACTTCACGATGAATGCTCAGGATCCACATCGCGAGGATGTATCAGTGCAATGATGATATTGAGCGGCAAACTTTCTGCAAAGAGAGAGAAGATGTTTTCGTAGACGGCTTCGACCGGGTAGGAGGCTAAAGGAGCATACGCTCTCAAGCAATATGTCGGTCCACAACGAAGCGATGGAACGGGAGAGAGTTCTCCAGTGATGGCAGACGTAACCTAGAAGCCAAGGCTGATTTTCACGTCGAGTTTGACGCGTTCATTGATGGACATCTGAGAGATATATAGCAAGACGTCGTTCGGAAGACGTCAAATGGGTGTGGATATAGATTCATGATTTTCGAGATCCTGCGCGACAACATTACATTCGTGCTGAAGAGATGTAGCTGCGTCTGGAGATGTTCACTGCGGGTAGCAATCTCAGATTCGAGGCGCTGTATGTGCTCCTTGACGGATGACAATGTCTCCGAGTTCAGATCTTCTGATGACTGCCCAGTGCGAAGGAGCACAAGTACATTACTACACACGATATGCCATTCGATAGGATCCGCCGGGGCACAGTCGGGACGGTAATCAGAGATTTCCTGGAAAAGGATCACATGAGATGAGCTGAGCCGAGGGATGGCGAATGGACTAACAGTAGATGGTTCAGATTTCATCGATAACGGTCTCTTCGAGAGTATGTTGGTTAGACGTCTGTGAGCAAGTGAGACCAGCGGGCGTTTCCTTCGACGAGCAAAATTCGTACCTGTGTGAAGTGTTCAGCGCGTACCTTTGTTATCAAAACGCTTTAATCAACTGCGACGACTTTGCCATCAAGCAAAACATATGTGCGGCGCTGCGGCCAGCGAAGCAATTTGTTTTGCTGCAAGACCATGTATCGAATTCCGACGAGCAAGGGGCACGCCAAGATATTAGGAATGGGAGATGTCGATTCTAATTTTAGCTAACCTTTTTTGGATTTGAGCCGCTTCATATGTCGACTATCTCCACCAATCCTTCTCCATCATCCAAGCCATTCATCTTTCACACAGTAAATTCGTCGAGGAAAGGATATGTCAGCGGGACTACATCCGTAAGACAGCTCAAGGCTGCTGCCGGAATATATCAAGCAAGATATCGAGGACCGGTACATCGCAGAGTTCAGCAACGCAAGGGTCTTCGTTTCTGGTGAGCTGTCTCCGAAATACCGCGTGTAATCTGTCTCAATACTCCGTAGAGAATGGTCCAATCGCGCTTGGTTCATACGAACCAGATGATACTCTGAAGATCAAGACAGTCTGCCCGGATGCTACTGCCAGTGGATTTGTTTTTGTCCATGCGCTGCCCACAGAAACAGAAATGAGGCAAGAAGCGGCTGGGAACAATAATAATATCCACGACATGCTTGGACAAATGATGAAGGCAGCAAATGACACGACTATTGCGAGTCCGCGAGATGATAACGCGACTTTGATGGAGCGAGTCCAGGCGTTGGAGGCGGCTAATGCTGCTCTGAAGCAGGAGAACGAGGACCTGAGTCAGGAGAACAAGGCTTTGGTAGAAAAATCGCCGAGCTATGCAAGTCATTGAGAAATACAACAGCCATCATCAGAGATGAGCAGGCGGGTGAGCATTTTTCTCTCTGCATCAAGTACACTGACCGTGTTATTGTCCCAGAGAAATGCTCGCCGTCACTTCATGTTACCAGCTCAGGGAAGATTCGCTGTGTTGATGAATAATGAAAGGAGAATCACGGATTCTGCAGATGACTGTGTGATGTGAGTACATCCATTTACTCAACAATCCTCGCTGAAGTTTTCGTCATAGTAACATAAGGTAATAGATCTCAGCCAGATGAAGGATCCGGATCTGTACTCCTAAGTGGTTCGAGATGTACGGATAATGGAAAGTTGGTTATGGAAAGTTGATGATACGATAAAGTACCCATCTTTATTGTAAAGACCTGAGGAATATTCAACTGTCAAGAACACATACTTCATTTGATAACGGAAATTCAACATGAACCAACTATCCAGCGCTTCTCCGTGTGATTCTAAGTCTTGGTTTAAGTCTTGTTGTCACGAGGAGCATTCCGCTCTGTGCCCTTACTATCATTGCTCCTGTCTTAGTTTTACAACAGCCAGAATCATAATATTCAATTTGAGAGAGGTTACGAAGGCAGTAGTAGGTATTTGGATTTGATACAAGGTATACACGAGTAGACAGCATGGTAGAGAGACTAGATACAATAGGTGCAAAGCAAGAAAGCGGTAGACAACAAAGTGCAAACAAACGACATTCATAGTAGACTCTAGACCCCTCCCGACGTTGATGACAGTCGATCAAGTGTGCGATGCAGACTTCGATCAACTGTTATCGAGTCTCAAAGGGACTGGTTCAAGTCTATGTAGACTCAAACAAGTCCCTGCCTATCACTTGATGATAGTTGATAGCCCGCTTCGAGTCCATTATAAATGAAACTTCAGACTGTAAGCAACGACCTGCCGTAGAAGAGGGTGCTGGTCCTCTGGCTGACGCTCAATGACATCCTTGTAAGCCGACTCTCCAATAGCATCGGGGTGGGCTGTCCGGTCACCTTCCGTACGAATGCCACTTGGTTTCTCGATAAAGTACTGGAGTACGTCGTCCGGCAGGCCTCTAGTGTCAGCATCATCACAGTCCATGATGAGTCTCCGTGCTCTGGCTAGCCACTTTATGTTGTCGGCATTGTTGGGAAGACGGGCGCGCCAAGCACGAGACCAGTCCGCTGCAGACTGAGGAGGAAAATCACCAGAAGCGGAAACTTGGGCAACGCGCGCAAGTCTTGCCTGTCCACAGTCTAGAACGTGTCGCATGCGGATGCGGTCCATATACTGGGTGTCCTTCTAGATAATTGGTTATATAATTTGTGCAGAATGAGATAAAATATACTCACGTCGGACAGCCAGCATTCACATCTTCGTATCCACGCTCAACTTCGACAATCCGTCCCTGTAAGTCCACCGCCTGACTCCTCAGCGCCACTACTTCCTTCTTCAAAGTCTCAACCTGTTCCTTGAGACGCTCGTTATCCACTTTCATCGCCTCGTTATCCACCTTCATCACCTCAAGGCTCTGCTGCAAAGCATCGATTTTCAAGTTGCTGGTCTTCTGCGAAGCATCGGCTTTCAAGTCGCTGGCCTTCTGAAATTCTTCCATCTGTAATATGGACGCCTTCCGAAAGCTTTCAAGAAAGGCGTGAACGTCGGAGAGAGCGGTAGCGTCGTTGTGGCCAACACTCGGCTGATACTGGGGAGGCATGTCGTTGGGAGCGGGGACAAAGACGACACCGCTGGCAGTCGCAGATTCGTATACCGTCTTGGCTTTCGCACTGTCCTTGGGTTCCTCCATGGGCAATAATACCGGATTAGCTGTATTGAAATCGCAATCAAGGGTACCGCAATAACAATGGAAAATGTACTAACGCGATGCGAATACCTGTGGACTACTAAACTGTTCCCGATTCTCCGCCATGACATCCTGCTTGACATAATCAACAGCAGCGGCCTTGATTTGCTCCATAGTGCAATTCTCTTTCACGTATCCGGTCCTGAAGGTGTGGACGGTGTGGAAGATGAGCGGTTTGGCCAAGTGGGATGAGGTGGAGCGGGCGCTGGAGCAGGGGAGCCGGGATTTGCCGGTTGCCTGACACATCCCGAGCAGCCCGAGCTCGCCTAGCCTTGCCTCGTGACTAACAGCGTAATAGCTGGAGTCAGTGCATCCCGAGAATCACGGTGGAAGCACTATATACAGGGGGCACAATTTAGGAGGAAAAATTTCAAGCAACTCGAACTTCAATTCATAATGCTCTCGTTCAACCGGTTGAATTCTTATGTTGAGACGCAAGCTTCTCCATTCCACTTTGATATATATTACGATGTAATATGTCATCCTTGATAATATATTTGCACATATACCGTTATAGGCGCCGAGACCGGCACGACCATGTTTGGTTGGCTTGCAGTCTGCTGTCAGCGCTGCCGTACCCGTCGCTCCCTGTCACAGTGACGGGAGCGTCGTCAGACATCGTGTATAGCTACCTCCATCATCAAACTGGACGACGGTACCAACAGCGAGTGGTTTCTTTTGATCTACTTGTAATCCTTCATTGGATTTGCGCCCTTCGTAGACTCAACGATGAGCGGCTAACTCAGCAGGGGTAATTGTGTATATCGATTCTTGACTTTAATGGTAGGGTGATCGTGAAATGCCTCGAGAGTAGGTTCCAGACTTGCGGTACCAAGCGAGTGTGAGAGTCGACGCATCAGGTTGAGGCCGTAAAAAAAACAAGTTTCACGGAGACCGGTATGTCAGCAGAATCACAAAACAGGGCCACGATTCTGGTGCCATTAAAGATCACAGCGGTGGTGAGAACTCTGTGAAGTGAGTGGGAGGCTCGAAAACAGGGATGAGGGAGAGAGCAAGACAGGAGCTCGTGTTTAGGAGGAGAAGGAAGAGAAATGGAGTGGAGCAGCGCTGCAAATGAAGCCGCGGCATTTCGGCAGCCATGCCCGTTTACCCCGTCGTGGGGATATCCGTTTTCCATCGAACGTTCATCGAGCCTCGAGAGCCACCTCTTGGCATCAGTCATCACGATAGCACGGCAGAAAGACGGGAAACCAAGGATCAACCTCGCGCAGACTGATACTAGATATCAATCACGCGCAATCGAATGGTGGTCCCAGTGTTACGACCAGAGTTACTGAATGATTCTACATCCAGTAATCTGATTGTGAATGCACGCAAGCTGATACCACGCAGTGGCGGTCGCCGACAGCGAATCACTGGGCCTGCCGTCTGGAACAGGCATAAGCAGTCTTCTGAGGATGCTCCCATGGAAGACGGGGATGCAAGCTATTACGGAAACAGTGAGCAAGTCAAGCAATGCAGGGGAATCAATGACACACACCATGACAATGGCTTTCTGACATCGTACACAGCAGTCATCATTGTCCTAGACAACGAACCCAAATGCCGCGTCCCCTCGTTCCCCGATAAGCCTGACTGATGAAACCAGGGCAGGAGGCGATAGTCCACTGCAAAGCCGAATCCTCCGTTCCTAATGCTTCCCGTCTCGTCCCTCGCAGAAAGCCAAGAGAAAAAAAGATAAGGTCCACTCAAGAGGCAGTACTGAAAAGACGTCAGGGCAAGCAGAATCGAGACTGACAATAAGCTTACCGTCAAGCAAACCGCCACCATTCAAAATCGGCCAATCTCGAAGTTTGCAAGCTATGAAAAAGTTAGTCAAGACCACATAAATACGTTTGAACAGACGAACATACTATAGTCAAAATCGGCGCTACTCTCCAACGGAAATCTGCAAGATGTTAGTACGGACGACGGGAGGATGACCGAAATCGCGGACCATTCATTGATGTGTGGGGTGAGAAGAAGCGCGTACGGATCCTGGCAGCAGCTGTGAGGGGATAGTTAATTCGACAGAGTATACCTGAGGACATGGTTCTCACCTGCTATACCCTATTCCTTCCTTGGTATACCTCATCACCCGTCGATTGCACGTCCTCCTTGCTCGCCGAGTTCCAATACGTCTTGATGCCTAACACGAATCCAGATTTCGCGTTTGATATGCAGGCAGACCGACATCGTGCCTCCATTGAAACTGAGCAGTGACGTGTCGCGTTGGTACAGGATAGCAAGTTTCGAAAGAGTGAGAGGTGTGCGCAAAGCCGAATCCTGGGTTCCTACCAAGCCTGATCAACACAGAGAAGAATCGATGGTCGTGGATTCTACGTTGACTGCATAGACAAATTCTGCACATTAGAAACGTCGAAGGGATGATGCTGGTCCTGTCACCTGGTATCCCGTAACCTGCGAGGATGTCTCGGTCCGAGCACGCGTGTATAATATGTTTCGACGTACCGGTTCAGAACTCCTACCCTTTTCCCTGCGAAGTGAACAATGGTCACACCGCGACAAAGCCACTGTTCCTCAAGATGATGAGGCACAATCTCGGATTCCCGCTCTTTTTTAGGATATCAGTCTCAAAGAATTTCTTATCAGAGTCGATCATACTAACCTAGGTTGAGCCTCCATCGACCACATACACGTTTCCTGAACACTGGAAACACCAAGTTACGCGGCTGCGCTGTCTGCAACAAGGACGGTGACGTTGCATGGAGATACCACCTGATCTACATGGATGTCAGCTCTCTCGTTGCGCACAGACGCGATTCGATCCAACGTACCAGACAAGAGCCTCTTAACAACTTTTTCCTGCGTCATTGTTAGCCATAGAAACGAGTATCCTTTCATACGTAAGCGAACAGGGAGAGAGCAGAGAGGAGACCGTAATAAACGCGCGGTGCTGGTGCTACGATTGCGTCGCCGTCACGTTCAAGAAGACGTGTGAAGTAGAGGAGGACATCAGAAAGTCAAATAGAGAGGAACGGCGCGTTGGACGGTCGATAGCGAACATGATGGTCGGAAGGAAAAAGAAGGCCGTGGGAGTTCGGCTCCGTTTTCGGCAAAGAGTTCTCGGAAATAAGAAGATTGGATAGCGACTAGCTATCCAATCTCTATCCGAATTGTATAGTGTTCAATCAGAGATAAACACTGAAGGGTAGCATCACGACGGAGGGTGCGTAGATTCAGATTACCATTATGAACACTGAGAAGTAGAGACTCACGTGTCTTCTCAAAATTCATAATATCTTTCCCCGTGCCTCTCCTTCTTTCGTTAGCCTGTCTGTCACATTCCCTCGTCCTGGCATCTAGTCCTGAGAGCGAGATTTGAATGCCACGCTACGATAAGATAGTGAGTCATGCTCTCGTTGAGAACAACAGGCATACCGACTATGACAAGCAGGTACGAAGCAGCTCCTCCTTCCGATAACCTCAGCGCGTGTATGCTAGCTACAAGTGTAAATTGTTAAGCGGAGGAGAAAGGGAGGGATAAAGCTTACCGCGAATTTGAGTTGAATATCTGTGATCCGGACTTGCGCCGTATCCCAATCATCATTGACATGTAGAAGGCGACCTTTAATGGTCTTTAGTTGAGAGAGGGTATCGAGAAGAGTGTCCATGTTAGATGTTATGCGGCGAAGGGCGTCCGATACATTTTTGTATAGGTCCCAAAAACCCTGGCTTCGGATCCAGGTATTAAACAAGAGACTAGACCTTGTAGACGGGGTTGGCCACTGAGGTAGTCGAGCTCGAAAACAGTGTATTCGGAGGTTTCATCGGCGTTGAGCACACTCGTTTCTTGCAAGTTCTCTTTTGTTTCATGTTTGCTTGCTTGCTTGCATCTCGCTGGTACATTTTAGCACCCCGAATAGAAGTATTAGACGAAACAGGCATTGCTCACTCGTTGGGACATGTCTGAGAAGAGAGATAACCATGATATTCGTGCAATAAAAACAAGGGGGTGCTACCGAAACCGATGTTGGCTCCGGTCGCGTTGCCATCGTGTTAGATAGGCATATACAGCAGGCGAGGGCATTGAAAGATCGAAATTTGGGAGAGTAGAAGAATAAGACGCCATAGATGATGGTGGTCAGGACGATGGACGAGGCATGGGATTTTACTCCGTTTTGGTAATGCTCGTCCACCCACGATCCCACGCCGCGAACGTCCTCAGCTCAACCAACTACCACCATCATGGCTGATCTCCTTCGTTCCGCCAAGTCTGGCAACAGCTAGATTCTCAATGACCTGGACTCGTATCACATCAGCCTCAGTCAGGTCGACGCCCTTCCGTTCTTTGGCTTACAGCCATGCGAGGCCCTCGAAAAGCCGACTTCGCAGGTGTTACTTGGTTGGTCAAGAGCTGCTATCCAATGTCGACGCTCGCACTATGCAACAATATTACCTCGCAGAGTTGCTCACCTACCTTGAGCTCGCTGTGATGCCGGAAAGGGGTGAAACCGCCGCCGTTGATTTCGCCGTCATGCTTTTCAAGACTCTGGGTTATGTTCGTCGAGAGCGCGTGGTGTGCACGCGGGTGGACCTCCCTCTCCTCATCTGTGGCAAACACAGGCATGCACAGACCGGTGTTTGTATCTTGGATCACAATGATATCCTTCTCCTCGTTAAGGCGGAGAATAGGCTGGAGCACGGGGAGCCCGTCAATGCGCGAGCTCAGCTTGTAGCGGAAGCAGTCGCCGCATTCAACGAGAATAATGCGCAACGGGAAGCGATTGGATTCCCTCCTTTGGCGGAAAAGGTGAGTATTTCGCAGGTTTGTTGACCCCTTTCTGAGAGGTTGTTCTTCTTAGGTCATGTCCGGCATTGTCATGGTTTGCACGTCTCCTGTGTTCTTCAAGATTCCCGTCACCCAAAATTTACCTCACCATATTCACCATGGGACGTATCCTCCAGAGGAAACCCGCGTGACCTATTGTTACCTGCCCGATCCTTGTCCTGCCCGCTGGCGTAGTGAAGGAATGATGCCTCTGGACAACAGGAGTGAAATTTTGACATGCTATGAAGCGTTTAAGGCGATTGTGGGTATATGACCTAGACTAGCTGCAGCATGTATGAGTGAGATTGTTACCCCTGTTATAAAACTCGATTTATCTGACGTACACATAGTCGAGTTTGAAGCTTTGAAGCTTTGAGGCCTGAAGCTGATGCATGATGATTGAAGGTTTTCAAGGACAGCTTGTTGGGAAGGCGGGATGTCGCATGTCCTTCCAATGCAATCTTCCTAGAGGCGAGGGCTGTTGATTACCGTTTTCCTATCAAGCACGACATAAGCGAACTTCCATTTCGATTATACTCCCAGATCGCATTCTGTATCGCTTCAATGTCCTCCTACTGGCGAAGCATCTCCCTCTCTTCCCCCCGTCGTGTTTGTTGATGCTGACCCAAGGGGCTACCGGAATGTCGGGCCGGAACACCGGGCAGCCCCAAAAGAAAAGTTGACCTCACTCAAATTATGTCGTCATGGGCATAAATCCTCATGTAATTGAGATATTATAATACTTTGAAACCAATCTTGATCTGGATGGTCTAAACTTCACAATGATAGTAATTTCCACACTTTATTATTATTATTAAACACTTGCATTAAAAACCCTTACCTGCCAGTTACTATTTGGATCATACTACTACGTGCGACTTACTGAATCATTGTATTCCTAACATTAGCTGCTGGGGCTGGCCATGAGAAACCGCTGTTGTGTCTCTGTACATAGATTGCAGGTTGCGGTTGCAAGATATAGGGTCAGAAAAAGTCAATCACTTGACTGGCTTAGTAGAAGGTCGCGCAGTGACCTGCCCTCAATACCACGTGACGTGTAAATCGTTTACTTCTTACCACTATTTCAGTTGAGCGCGTTTGGCGTCGTGCGCTACTGCGCACGCGTATCTTTATTGCTGTAAGTTTCCGGATGTGTTCACGCTGTCTACCATACCGTTTTGTGACTCACACCGATAGTTTAGCTATGCCTCCGATAGAACTGCATCACGTCACCACGGACGCACAGTGGCCACTAGAAGTCCGGCCACTCTCTGCGCAGCTTTCAAAGCCACTTCTCTTTGTCTCTATCGATGCACGTCTTTCTGAAACAAATATGTTCTCAGAGCTCCTCGACGAACTGAGGAGTAGTCCTTCATCTTTAGCTCCAGATGCTCACCCACTTTCCGGTTTTCTGGATATTATACTGGCGACAGTGTCCTCGCTTCGACAGATGAAGGAAGACCCTCGCCCTTTCACTATGCCCCTTTGGTCCACCTTGATCCGGGCATTGTGCTATACATGTTATAGTGGTGTCGAGATATTGTGAGCAATGCTATTGTGTGATGACACCAATCGCTTACTCATGCATTCAAGTGACGATATACCTTTCATCCTTCCGAAGAATTTCGGCAAATCTGTTCTCGATGGGCACGCTCTGATGCTTATCTCTCATCTTTACACGAACTCCCGTTCTACGGGGGGGAAACCAGTACCTGGGTGTTCCGACCAAACTGTGGCGCCGAAGAACAATGGTTTCGACTATCAAAGCAATAATTCTAGTGGAGACCCTGAGGACATAGGAGTACAGTGGGGAGGCGAAGACATTGTAAATACCGATAGAGACACCGGCGTCTCAGAGGTTGAACCCGACACTCAGACTTTTTCATCCGCGTCAGACCATCTGCCCATGTTAGTAGAGGACCTATGCGACGAAAGACTTGATATCTCCTGTGATCTCACACAGTCGGAGAAGTGGCTGGTGACATCTCGTTGTCCTTCGTCTCCACCCTCAAAAGCTTCTGGTCCTAGCTCTCTCGACGTGTCATTTCACGCCCACGTTCTTCCAGGTGGAGGCCGTCGTACCAATGCCGTCCTTCCCGTTATCTGCATTGCAGATAAAGAGAATATCGTGCCCCTCGTTGCCAGCGTGGCTTACCAGCGACGTGTTTGGGGCATCGAAGACCCCGTCGTAGGTGTAATTCTTGCCAGGGACGGATTTTCGGCACAGGTCGTTTTGGGGTGGACTGATCCACCTGATTTGTGTAGCGACTCAGAGTCTCCGGACGATGACACGTTTGACGGTTTAGTGAGTTAACATCTGATCCTCTGTCCATCCTGAGGCTCATTGTGTAGTAGCCTACGGTGCACATCGCCTACTCAGACTCACCTTGTGTGGCCAACGGTGTCTTTGATCTGACCGATCCCATCTCGACCCTTGCTTTTTCGCAATTTATAGTCGAACTCCGGGATCAATATGGCAAGGTAGCACAGAAGTGTTGCGATTCTCGCACGGCTGCCAATTCTACGTTTACCTGGAGATCAGATCTTATCGATCCCCCGCGTCTTTCTGATTGGAGAGAACAGACAGAAGAATTCGTCGCCTCATGGATTCGGGGTTTGAGAACACCAAGTAGCGTTGAGTGTGTGAATGAGATAGGCTGATTCTGAATATCCTCGTCTAATCATCTGATAGTACCGAGGACGACCCACCTCCGTATCCCATTACCCCCCCTCCGACGCAGCCATTTGATCACACACCGATGTCAAATCTGATGAAGAAAGTTGGTGGAGGTGATGACCCGTAAGCATTCCTAATAACCGCACTGTT
Source organism: Armillaria fumosa (assembly GCA_030407015.1). Classification (NCBI taxonomy): domain Eukaryota; kingdom Fungi; phylum Basidiomycota; class Agaricomycetes; order Agaricales; family Physalacriaceae; genus Armillaria; species Armillaria fumosa. The sequence goes on along the minus strand of JAUDYM010000021.1, from coordinate 102,230 downwards.
CTAGCTTTCACCGTTTCAACAGCGACATTTCTCAGTGCTCAGGAACAGCACAGGGCGGGAAGCAGACGGGGTATAAAGGGGCTACTACATCGAAGTTGGTTCAATGGCCTCCTTCTAGCTAACGGCGCTCACGAATTAACGCAGATCTGTCTCTAGGTAGGTTGCATGTCGCTGCTGCATGAGCGACATATATTCATCGGTTGCAGATCTATCAAATCAAAGTCAACATCCGAGCTTTCTGCAACGTACGTTCATATCAGCTCTTGTTGATGACATTTGACCTGGGCTTCACTGCGTATCCGTCCTTTTGGTGGCTTCTCTGGAAGCTCTTGTCCAAACGCACCAGTTCCGAGTATTTGTCATTCTTGTGCAGTATTTTTGCGAGATAACGCTCAAAATAATCGTAAATACTTGCTCGTGCTGAGTCTTCGTCGACCTTTGATGGTTGGACTGAGCTCTCGTTTTCTCAGTGCAAGTTACAGGACCACCTTTTCTTGATTTGTGATCTCTCTTGAATGTTCGGCGCCACATTCTGACCTTCAATTCCAGGCTCCCTTCAATTTCAAGGTCCATTCAAGCTTGTTCAGAGTAGCGTCTGTCAAGAACACACATCCCTTTAATTAACGCTTTCTCTAGATTCGCCAAAAGGGCCGAATACGGAATCAACCCAAGCGACCCTCTCTCAATGATTACCTACACCTACGAACGATATGTTTTATCGATTAGCGCTTTGACACTTTCTCCATCCCACGTTGCCAATCGAGAGAGAATCAATGATTTCGTATCTATCTACAACAAGTTATCGTGCTTTAGGGACCCTAGTACGTGGCAACAAGAAGTGGGTCTATCGTTGAAATACTCGTGATAACGCAAGTTTAATGTACTATTACAGGAAGAACTACCGGACGTCGAAGGAGCCTATCTAGAGGCTGTCCGAAGATGCTTCTGGAAGCAGCTTGTGGCTGTTCGCACAAGACAGGGCGAAAACATTAGCCCTGTGGATGAGTTGCATGATCCGATCATTTCAGAACGTTTGTCCTTATTCTTTTGGGTGACTCTTGGAGCTTTCTGTCGTGGACAGCGGAAGTCTGTGAATGAGGCCGAGTCCCGTCTTCAGTGGGACACGCTCATATTCTATGCGTTGAGCAGCTTGCCTTCCGAAGAAGATGAATTTCACATCAGACCCTTGTACGTTGTTCAGTTTCTGACGATCATACCGTTCTTGATATTTTGAAGATTTGAACGGTCTCTGTTGCTTTCTCGAAATCGATTCGTCGATGCCCTGAATTCCGCTAACACAACCGACGAGGTCATGCCTGAAGCCAGAACTCGCGCGCGTGACTATCATGTCCTTTGCTTGGCCTCTTCGGCTGCTGTCTATGACGCAGATTCCACATCCAGCGATACTGATCGCATGACGGCCCAGGAAACAGCCGCTTCATCAGTCGCCTCTCATCTCGCGATTGAGACCAATAAACTGTTCGTTGGCAACATGAAAGACGTCCACAAATCCTCCATCTTCCGGCGCGCTAGCAGCGAACCACACACCGGGACATGTGACGCTGTCGTCGTACTTACGATGAACAAACTTGTCTTACCCTCGTCGAAGTGCGCGATACCCAGCTTCATAAACATTCCCGAGGACGATAAGGGTCTGTTGCCACCATCACAGGGGGAAGGCTATGACGCTGACGGTGATACCCCTCGGCTCCCCGCTCCTCCCTCCAAAGCCAGGCCTTTAGCTGACAAGGGGGACTCAATTCTACCCAAACCGGGGTCCGCTAAAACTCGTATCCCTTCAGTATCCAAACTCAAACAACAGGTCACCGACAACCCTGAGAAAGACTTCAGGGAGAATCTGAAAGCTTCACGCAATTCTTTCCTAGCGGCTTCATCTGCTTGTAGTCCTCACCCCAAGAAACCAACGGGCGACAGTATTCCGCAGCTGTCCGAGGAATTCACTAGCACCATCATTCCTTTCGAACTAGGTGGCAAAATTCTGTTTGCTATCCTCGTTGTTGAGCACAAGAGGCCTTGGGACGACCCTACTAAGCCATTGAACCAGGCTAGGATTTATGTGGTGGCTTCAGTTAGGCTTCTGGAAGCACATGGAATCAAAGGGCTTCCGATATTTGCTTTGGCAACTAATGGTAACGAGGGTGTCATGTTGATGGCCTGGTGTTCGGAGACATCAGAGGTAATTTTTTTGTGGGTCTCCTACAATACGACCTGAACACTAAACAATGTTCTACAGAGGGTTTATCTCATCGATCGTTGCATCCAAAAATTCAATATCTCTTCCCCAATCGAAGTTTTTCACTTTGCGACGTTTCTCCTACGCCTCAAAGATTACTATATCGACCATTTCACCCAACATCCAGAGCAGATCGAAGGGGCAAACAGAGCAGCTGAAGAAATGGCGAGGCGGGCAGATGAGAAGCTCCAAGAAGCTGAGGAGCAAGGAGGAAATGCTGAGGTGGACATAAACTGGGGGTGGGAAATCTGCTCAGACAAAACGACCGTCTAAGGATAAGTCAGGTAAGTTGAATTCGGAACTGGGGAAGGTAGTAGAGGGGATGGGAAGTATAGACTTGTTGGGTTAGTAAGTGTTCAGCATTGAAGGTATTGGCACTGGGCACTAGCAAATGAATGAATACTGGTCACAACCATAGGATTCAAATAGGATGAGGCAATTCAGTAAGTTTGTCATGTTGCATAAGAGAGCAGAGGGTGTTGCATTCATCATTCTGGCAAGGGCATGATGACAATTCCTGAGCGATATCTTGGTCGGCGTTATTAGAAGACTCGAGAGGAGCGAATCTTGAATTTACAGTGCTTGCCGCTCGGTGAATTGGACAGTTGATGAGTATGTAGTAACATATCCTGAAGAGAATACTATAGGCAAGTTATGAACAAAATGAGAAACCATGAAAAGGAAGACCTAAAGATAGGACATAATAAGATGAAGACTCCTGTTCTTCATTCACCTTTCCGACTCATCTACTTGGGACTTGTACAAGCGCACTCTTATAATTTCATGTGGTTCTCATCAATAATAAGTACATGATCCGGAGGCTTTAGATGCTGCGGCCTACTGCCCCTCTTTCTCTAGGCTGAGCTGTGCTTTCTGGACCTTGCTTTCTTTCCCTTCATACACTGAATCTTTGTCTGAAGCGAGAAGTGTCGATCATCCTTCTGCAGGGTCCCAACCATTCTTTGCTCCATTGACTTTGAAATCTATTCTTCTCATACCCACGATGTTAGGGCCCGACCCTCATGTGACTCAAGATTGGACAATTGCTAAGCTGTCTCGCATTCAGACAATCACTTGGGCAATGTCTCGGATAATCTTGAGATGATGAGAGAGGCGCTTACTGGAGAAGCTCTCGGCAAGCAAGCAGACAAGTAAAGTTTATGTGATGTTAAACCTTAGCTTGAAGCTGAGGTTGTACAGTAAAACATAGCTACTTAAATACTAAAGCGTAGGTACTATTAATAGGTACAAAAGTTTTGTCAAAGTTGGGAGGCATGCTGGTCGGATGACGAGCACGCAATATCATGTGTTGTCCATCAAGAAAGTTTTGTCAAAGTTGATATCGGTGATGGTGAGGCAATGATGCATAAGCGTGATGATGCCGATAAGATATGATAAGATGAGATAAGACTAGAAAAAGGAAAAAAGTGAATAAATCGTAACATTACCCTCTCGTTAAGGCAGACATCCCAACTGCCCTAGGGTTTGTTCGACGGTTCTTCTTGTGATTTTGCAAACTCCTTTCTCCAGTAGTTGTCGATATAATCCCTCCAATGCTTATCATTGGGGCAGGGATTTTCGACCCAAAACGACCTTCCATCCTTCCTAAGTACTTGGTAATGGATGACTTCATTGACATAACGATGGTCGAGTATTTCCTCTAGCGTCTTTTCAGATCTGTCGATCACCTTATGGGCGGTTATGACAGCTCTTGTTTCAGAAATGTTGTCCTCGTAGTCTTTGATGGCTTCTTGTGCATTGGCCATGTCGTCTTCTCGTACCCAAGAATTATGTTCCCGGGTCCATCCCTTCCATTTGACTAGGTAGTCAGTTACGAGCCGTGATTTCTGTCCCTTCTTTCTGTGGACCTGTCATGTGCGAGAGTCCAGGACTTCTTCAACTTCATATTCCTCTTCGTCTTTGATGAGGTCAGGTGGTGGCGCTGGTGGTTGCTCCTGGTTGGGGAAGGCTGGTGGTACGTAGGGTGTTAGGAGCTTTTTGTTAAAGCGGGGATGAATCTTCCAGTGCAGTGGAAGCTTGAGCTTGTATGCAGAGGTGCCGGCCTTTTCTAGGATGAGGAATGGGCCTACTCGCTTGTTGTCAAGCTTTTTCTTTGGGTGAGGTAGGTGGAGGTTTGTTGAATCAAGCCATACTCTGTCTCTGATGGTGTAATCCATGGCCTCCCTTCTTTTCTTGTCGTATTGGGCCTTCATCTTTCTGGCCACTTCCTCTAATGCCTCTTTGGCTTGGCGGTGTACCTCTTGCATGTTTTCAGTGAATGATTTTGTGGAGGGGTTCGTGAATGCGGTCGTCTTAATGGAGTCCAGTAGGATGCGCAGGTGGATTCCATAGTTTGTGAAGAAGGGCATCTGCCCAGTCGCGGAATGGATGTGATTGTTGTGGGTGAACACTGCCAGGGCAAGCCATTTGTTCCAATCAGTTTGTTGGTGGTTAATGAAAATTCGGAGATACTTGTTGATCTCTTGATTCACCCATTCCGTTTGGCCATCAGTTTGGGGGTGGAAGGTGGTTGATGCATTTGGGGTGATGTTGAGGAGTCAGAGTAGTTCGGTCATGAACTTTGAGACGAACTGAGGTCCTCGGTCGGAGATCACAGTTTTGGGCATTCCATGATGGGTGTATATGTGGTCATGCAATAATCTCGCCCATCCTTCTGACATTAGTTCGATGTTACAGGCGATTGGGATGATTTCCTTGGAGAATCGGTCGACAATTACCAGGATGGCATCATATCCGTTAGACTCCAGCAGGCCAGTAATCATGTCGATGGATATGTGTGTCCAGGGTTCGGATGGAACTTCATTTGGGTGTAGAGGGGCCGCCTTCAGGTGGGTATCAGTTTTTGTTTTTGTCATCGCAAGGAACATAAATCTGTCCATCATAATACAGGAGTCCTTCCTTTTCGGAGATGCCCTGTTCATGGTCGAGAGAGTTGGCAATTCCCTGGTCCCATTTGTCATGATTCCTTGTCACATCCTTGATTTTCTTGTGCACTTCATTGGTCATGGGCATGATCATTGCATGAAAATGCTCGGGTTAAAGGACTATGATGTCATCGTTATCCTTCTTGCCTTGATCGTGATCATCTCAGCGACTAAGTAAGTCGGCTTTTCAGTTAGAAGCCCCGGGTTTGTGGTGCAGAGTAAAGTGATACTCAGTGAGTTCAGTGACCTATCAGGCTTGGCGATGGTTCAACTTTTAGGGTTGATGGAAGTATTGTAAGTTCTGATGATCAGTCCAGATCTCAAAATCCTTGGCCACACCCATGAGGTAGTGTCTCCATTCCTCCAGCGCGAGCATGATTGCTAGAAGTTCTTTGTCATATATTTCATAGTTTTGCTCTGTAACAGTTAATGCCTTGGAGAGGAAGGCAACCAGCCTCCATTTCCTGTCCTGTTCCTGACTGAGGACTGTGCCAATTGCTCCTTCACTGGAGTCTGCTTCTACCCGGAATTTGCCCTTCTCTTCTGGCAACACCAACACCATGTCCTTGGCCATTTGCCTTTTCAGACATTGGAAAGCCTCGTTCTGCACTGCCCCCCAGGTCCAGGGAGCATTGCCAGTAAGTTGAGTCATGGGATGGATGATCTTGGAGTAGTCCTTTATGAACTTCTGATAGAAGTTCATAAAACCTAGGAAGGATTTTAACTCCCTTTTTTTTTTTTGGGCATGGGCCATTCCGTAATGCCCTTGACCTTGATGGGGTCCATTCGTACCGAGCCTTCACTAATGATAACACTGAGGTATTCAGTCTCTAGTACCTCGAACTCGCACTTCTCAGCTTTGAGGAAGAGTTTGTGCTCCCGCAGGCATTGAAGTATGTGCTTGATGATTCGGCGGTGTTCCTGGAGGTCCTTTGAAAAGATTAGGATATCATCCAGGTATATGGTAACCTTTCCTTCATGGATGAGATCATCAAAGATATCGTTCATCATCCATTGGAAGGTCGCTGGCGAGTTGGTTAAGCCGAAAAACATAACTGTGGGTTCAAAAAGCCCACAGTTCATTTGGAACACCACCTTGGCTTCATCTCCCTGCTTGATTCTGACGTTGTTGTAGCCCCAACGGACATCCAACTTAGTAAAGTACTTCGTGCCGCAGAGTTTATCCATGAGTTCTGAGATGAGGGGAAGTGGATATCGATTCTTAATGGTCATCTCGTTGAGCTTTCAGTAATCCTGAACTGGTTGAAGGGAGCTGTCCTTCTTTTTGACGAAGAAGAAGGGTGAAGCAAATGGCGATTTCAAGGGGCGAATTCTGCCAGACTCAAGGTTCTCGTCCAGGAATTTATCGAGTTCTTCCTGTTCATGACGGTTGAGCGAATAGACCTTGCAATCAAGGGTTGATTGAGCATTAGGTATCAACTTGATTGCATGGTCCCAGGGCTTTTGGTCAGGTAACTCATCGAAATTCTCTTTGGAGAACAGGTCCTTGAACTCGCGGTATTGGGGCAGGACCATCTCTTTGAAGGTCCTTTTGGCTTTTCCTTTGTTTGCTTTGGTGGCTAGATCGTTCATGTGATGCACTGCATGAATTTCTAGTTCTTCCCAAAGGTTGACCATCAAGATAGTCTCACCTTCCTCTAGTTCCTCATTCCATCGGTCATCTGGGTCTGCATCCGGTAGGGGGAACGGGTTCTTCTGGCATTGGCATCGGGCAAAGATGATCTTGCCAGTAGCCCAGTTAATCACAGGATTATGGCAGAGGAGCCAATTGTGTCTGAGGAAAATATCGCCCTTGCCGAGGTTAGTGACGGCAAAGTCGATCCTTTCGCTATGGCCTCCTATGGTCATCCTTACTTCGACGAACTCGGTGATTTCTCCTGCCTTGTTTTGGGTTCTGTCAGCATTATAGACTGAGATTGGGGCCGGGGCTGGTCAGGTGATGAGGCCATGCTTCTTAACGTAGGCCTCATTGATGGTGCTTCCTGTACATCTGCTGTCGACTAGGGTCTGGGCCTTGAGCACCTGGCGATTCTCCAACGTCTTGAGTTGGACATCGAGGAATAGCTCCCTGATGCCCTTCATGCTCACTCGCCATTGGTATTGAATGGGTTGGCTCAGTTCGTATAGTCTCTCTTGTGCTCCCTCCCCTCCTTGCCTGAGCACGTTCAGAAGGTGGTCGTCAATCTCGTTGACCTTTTCTTGATGGGCCCAAATGTGAAGGGCGGCATAGGCCTCTGAATCTGTGCGTGCTTCTTTTACAGCCCGAAGGGTCCAGTCCATGCCAAATGGCTGGAACCAGGTGGACTTCGGAGAAGAAACACTCACTGGGGTAGATTCAGAATGCCTTGCCTCGATCAGTTCTTCTCCCTCCTTTGCTTGTGCCTTGGCTTGGGACATTCGGAACGATGTATCATCCTCCTCGTTGGCCACCTCTTCTAGGGTGGTCTTCTGTCCCCCAGGATGTCATGCATCCGACACTTCTTCCTTCTGGGGGGTCCTTCTTGATCCTTCAACAGTCAGGGGCCTTCAAGGAGTTCCTCCAGTTGGGGCATGCTCCTTCCCTGGAGGTCATCTGCTGCTGGCTGTTTCATCAGGATTCAGGGGTTTGGGGAGCAGGTTGCTCCTGGAGTGACCAGAAGGCTCGTCAGGACAAACAGAGGGAGTCGTGAGTGTCGTGTTCTTGTCACATAATCCATGCTTCCACATTACTCCTGGGTCCTTTGGCACCTGTCCCGGATCCCTATCCTTTCTTGTGACTCGGGAAAGGGGTGGGCTCATTGTAGAGCTATCTTCTCTTGCAGTGGGCTCGACCAGTTCAGGGAGCACCCTCGACGAGTCGAGGATCCCTGACATTGTTTGGATGAACTCTGGCCCCCATTGTTGTACCAGGTCCTGGAGTCAGAGGAGTTCTGGGGCAGAAGGTGTTAGCAGGGGAGGGAGATGAGTGTTGCTAGGGTTTTTGTGGTTCTTGTATGTTTTTTCAGGTGGAGCCTGAATTGTTTGTGATTCTTTTGGGGTGGTGATCTTGGTTGTACTAGTGAACGTGGCAGAGGGTATATTCGAATGCTCTGAAACAATTGACATATGTAAAAATGTATTACAATTGGATAAAGTCCACACAGCAGGACCCGATGACCGACCACCCAGAGAGGAGGATTGGGCTGAGGAAGTGGAATCGCTCACTTCTCAGCCTCGCCTTTTACCTCCTCAACCTTTGATGTCGAGGGTGTCTTTTCCTCGACCTTCTCATGTCCATGTCCATGCTCCTCCTTGTCGTGTTCTTTCGCCTCTGTGAGCATTGTGTGAAGTTGGGCCATCATATATCGCCCACTTTTCAGGTCTCTAGGCCGCTTTGGCTTCTTGCAATCTTTCCCTAAGTGCCCCTTCCCTCTGCAATTGAAGCACCTTCCTTCCTTCTTGAGGCGGTCTATATCCATCAGCTCCCTGGCTCTTCCATAAATAGTCCACCACGAACCCGATGATCTTTTGCTGGTCGATTTGTCAGCTGCAGAACTTGTCACGCTGGAAGTTCCTTTGGAAGAGCTTCCAGCAGTTTGGTTCTTTGGCTTGTCGATGTAGCCAATTTTGTTGAAGGCCTCTTTTCTGGCCTTCTTGTCGTTTCCATTCCGCATAGGTGGAAGGAATCATGATGCCCAGGTTTGCAATCGAGTCGGTGTATGAGGCGGGGACCCCTCGTCGTACAGCTCTGATGATCACACTTCTAGGTCCTAAGTCGGTGAGCTGGTCAGCTTGTCGGGCCAGCTCCTCAAGACGTCGGAAGTATTCGGAGGCAGTTCCGGTCATTCTGAGCTTGTTCATGTGCTGTTCCATGACTTCTTGGAGGGTGGGGTCCCCATACTCAACTTTAAGAGCAGCTTTGAAGTCATCCCAGGAGAAATATCTGTATCATTCCTCCATTCCACTCCAAAACTGATATCGGTATTGAGACCACCAGTCCTGTGGTTTCTTACCGAAAAGAGAGACCACGAACAAGATTTTGTTGGCATGGGTGGGATAGTATGCCTTGAAGACAGCGAAGTAGTCTTCGCAGGCATCGTGAAACAGTGGATGTCGCTGCTTTTTCCTTCAAAGTCAGCGGGGAGGCGGATCAGGGTTGGCTTTACTTGTAGCCAGGGGTCTTGCTCGCTGGCATCACTGGAGGGCCAGTAAGGGGGGTCTGGTGGGTTGTATCTTGGAGGGGGTCAGGGCACTGACCATTGATCCGTTCGGTGGGTCAGGCTCCCATACCTCCTGGTGGGTGGTTGGGCAGGGTGGTCTCGGGGAGGTTCAGGAGCGTCCTGGAGCTCCTTTGGGAGGGGCAGATTGTTGGCGAGCGCGAATGCTCTGGCTCTTTCCAGTTGAGCTATTAGGCCAGTGGTGAGGTCGGGGAAGGCATCTTTATCTGCTTGATGCTGCTGCCTCCTGGCCTCTGCTTCTTCTGCCTCTTGTCATTGTTCCTCGGCCTTGGTTTCCATCTGGTCACTGGGCCCTGCCTCTCCTGAGCTGGCAAATAGCCTACTCGTCCCCCTCCAGGGGCGGTTCTGGTGCCTCCATTCAATCGGCGGTGAGTCAGGCATTGGCCTGGGCCACTCGTACTCTTGTTGCCTCAATCCTCTGGGCTTTGTCTCTTCTCCAGGTGGCGAGTAGAGTCACCAGCTGTTGATTGAGGGTTTGCTCCTCCTCGTCTGTCCTTGGTCATAGTCCCGAGTCGTATACTCTGGGTACTGGTCCGTAGTTGAGTTCATGCCACCATAACTCCTCGTTGATGAGGAGGTTATGGCGGTTGTGGTGCTCCTCCATGGTTTCATCATCTCCTCCTCTTGCCAGGTAGTCTGCTCTTTGTAGCTCCCAGGCCTGGGCTCAATAGGCTCCGAGACCCATCCTCTGGGAGAGGGAGAGTGTGGGCCAGGCTTGATCTGGAGTCCCCAGGTAGAAGGGATTACTTTTGAGCTCTCTTCAGGCCAGTCGCTGCTTAGTTCCAGGATCCCGAGGGGGCTCACTCAGGTCCTCGTCTCTCTGGCATGTCTGGAATGCGAGCGGGGATTCTCCAGCTCTTCTTCTTCGCTGGTAACTAGGTCACCTGATGAAGCAGACAAATAGGTGTCATCGTCAGAGCTCAGCATAGAACCCCAGGTCCGTGGGGTTGAGCGAGTCTAGGTCGGAGGATGAGTTGGTTCTGATGATGATGGCTGGGATGGGTCGAGGAGCGCTGCTACTTCCAACTCCTCCTGAAAGTCGATCAGATTCGGAGGAGTCAGAGGCAGTGATATGCATGTTGCATGTCTACCCTTAGATTTTGCGATTTTGTATGAGATATATACATACCAGAATCTATATCTACTTGAGTATGAGAGCTATTGCTGAGACTTCAAGCAGATAGCTAAGGTCCTGTGCAATGAGAGAATATACAGAGTCGAAATACAGGACTTAGGAATAGTACCTCAAAGGATTGAACCTACCAGCCTGAATATTCAACCTGTAATCGGTCTAAATAGGTGAATATATGCCATAACATCCCACTCATGCACGATCTACTTAAACCAGAAGTATATAGTCCCATTAACATGGTTGACTAGCCCCAGAAGACATGAATAGTCCCCTAATGTGACAATTAAGTCCCCAATGTGGTTGACCAGTCTTGACAGAAGGGAATATTTCCCTAATGCGATTGAATAGCTGTGACTAGTTGTCTATGGTTTGCAGAATATTCTGAGGCAGATCAGGCTCTAGAAAGAATAGACAGAAAAGCATGCAAAGTTCGCACTCAGAAGTGAATATTCTCCCTAACATGGCAGAATATTTCCCCTCATATTGAGGATACGAAGTGACTTGCAATTACTATTGCTTGATAGTGACTTTGGACCTGTAGATACTCTGCAGATGAGCCGCATTCCAGAAGAATAGCCATGAGGCTCGCATCAGTGATCGGGATATCAATTATTAATTGATCAGTCAGGAACATTCCTCTGGTTGCAGCTGCGGCTAGTTGCCTAGACACAGAAGATAATGACAGATCACCCATTGCATGGTGTGGTAGCCTGGTCTGAGGGTGAATTAACTGGTAACCAGGCTAGCTAGCTTGGTAACACTGGAACATTCCATAGTCTGGCAAAGAATGATAGAATATTCTGGCTCCAACAGCCATGGAGACAGTATCTAGATTGTCTGGACCGATGAAACCCTCAACCCAGTAGTATATGCCCTAGACCCAGTCGGATATTATCTTATACAGTATGACTAAATATCCGTGGTAGATTGGACTATGTACAGTATATAAAGGCCTCCTAGATGTAATATACAGGAGGCAACACCCTCCCCACGATTTGACCTTATAAGCGCAGTAGCTTGGGTGATTCAAGGGCCTTGGAGTGGAACCTCGGAGTTATAGATTAGTTTGTTAAGTCCAGGAAGCTTGCCATCTCTTAGAGTCACACCTTAGCCAGTGAGCAGGGCGATTTGAAGGCCTTTGTGCATATTCCTTGGGTGAGACGAATATTCCTTAAGTCCAATAGAAAAAGATAAAAGAATATAAAGATTATTTATATATTTTTGAGTTTAAGTTGGCCAGTGAGCCGTAGCATCAGCCAGTGAGCTGCAGAGTTGGCCAGTGCACCATTATAAAGCCAGTGTGCTATAGAATTTGGCCAGAGTGCTATTAATATCAGAATCCAGAATATTTCAAGTACCAAGATGAGCAGTCATCATTAATATACTTTATTTGCTCCCAAACCTATTATATATTCACTAAGTCAAATTGAATAGCTTGGATACCTTTAAGAATTGAAAGAACAAGTCATATATTCGAGCTTCTTGCTGGAATATTTGCACACTTATCAGAATATTTGAACTTCCTACCAAACTAGTCAGTTTGCAGAGGTCTTCTATCGATCTCGAAACACCTGAACTTATATATTTGGTGATTGTGAAGTGCAAGGATTGCTTAGGGTTGAGTATATATGAGTTTCACTCACTGTATATTCGATCTAGGTTTTTCCCTGCACTGTTACCAAGCACATCAGCAGTGGTGGAGGAGTATACAACTGATGGCACAGGTGTGTCAAAGGTGGTCTGGGTGCGGAATGGGCAATGGATTCTAGGGTCACCTGGTAGGTGAGCTCTTCTTCTAGCTGACTCCATATCAGATGGGGAGGAGTTGGGGGCCTTGGTTGGTTCTGTGGGATTGGTGACCTGTAGGGTCGTCTGGGGGAGGGTCTGACTATCAGGCTGGGGCTGAGGGGCCTCGGCTGTAGGTATCTGGTGGAGGCTTCGCTCCAGTTCTCTCCTGGCATCCTCCAGGGATTCAGTTCCAATTCCATGGTAGGCTCTAATGAGGTCTGTGATGTCTCCCTCGACAGAGGGAGTACTCCTCTCATTGTCAGAGGAGTGTCGGGTTCCAGAGGGGCCAGCGATGGGGCTTGGGCTTCTCTGTCTTCTTCTTCCAATGTCGGACTCGGAGGACGAAACGTTGCCATCATCTGCCAACTCTGGGGGTGTCCTGTAGTTCTCCCGCTCATAGACGGGGTAGCTGGGGAGGAAGGGTTGCGGCGAAACATTGTATGGGGGTATATAGAAGTGAGGGAGAGCCGGGGGTGGGTAGACTAGTTGTCCTCTTCTTAGCGTTATTCCGTGGCATTCAAACCACTCTCGGTTTCTGTAATAGATGATGGCAGCTCCTGTCGCTGTTCCAACAACTGCTGCTACCATGAAAAGGCTGATGGCAATTGTGTTCGTTGTGTCCTGAGTGATATCGGGGGTCTGTTGTAATGGCATATGGAATCCTTCCTGTGTCTAGCGTTGTGGAAGGGTGAGGGAAGCTTCGAGCTAATTGTTAGGGCCTGACCCTTACATGACTCAAGATTGGACAATTGCTAAGCTGTCTTGCATTTGGACAATCACTTAGGCAGTGTCTCGGATAATCTCAAGATGATGAGAGAGGTGCTTACTGGAGAAGCTCTCAGCAAGCAAGCAGACAAGTAAAGTTTATGTGATGTTAAACCTTAGCTCGAAGCTGAGGTTGTACAGTAAAATGTAGCTACTTAAATACTAAAGCGTAGGTACTATTAATAGGTACAAAAGTTTTGTCAAAGTTGGGAGGCATGCTGGTCGGACAACGAGCATGCAATATCATGCATTGTCCATCAAGAAAGTTTTGTCGAAGTTGATATCGGTGATGGTGAGGTGATGATGCATAAGCATGATGACACCAATAAGATATGATAAGATGAGATAAGACTAGAAAAAGGAAAAAAGTGAATAAATCATAACACACAATGGAAAGCTTTGGTGTCTCTTCTCCCACCAACCATGGAAAAATGCAAAGCTTGAAGCCTTCCATTAGTGCCTGTCTTTGGCACCCTCACTTAATCATTCTTACCTCAGCTCCCTTTATATCTTCTTTGTGCGTTTCATTAATAACAAAGCCATGGCATTTTGGCCACCAAGGAAAAATCCATGCCTGTTTACCCCTTCATGGGCAAATCCATTTTCCATTGAGCCTCAAGAGCCACCTCTTGGCATCAGTCCTCATGATGGCACAGCTGAAAGATAGGAACCAAAGATCAACCTCATGCAGACTGATACTAGGTATTATTCACATGCAATTGAATGGTCCCAATATGATGATGAGAATTACTGGATGATTCTACCTCCAGTAATCTGATTGTGAATGTATGCAAGCTGACATCATGCAGTGGTGGTCGCCAATAGTGAACCATTGGGCCTGCCTTCTGGAACAAGCATAGGCAATCTCCTGAGGATCCTCCCATGGAAGATGATGATGCAAGCTATTATGGAAACAGTGAGCAAGTTGTGCGATGCAGGAGAACCGATGGTACACACCACGATAATGGATTTCTGAGATTGTACACAGCAATCGCCGCCGTCTTAGATGATAAAACCAAATCCCTAGTTCCCTGATAAGCATCCACCATGACAGGAGGTGACAGTCCACTGCAAAGCCGATCATCTGTTCCTGATGCCTGCCATCTCATCCCTCACAGAAAGTGAAGAGAAAAAAGTAAAGCCCACTCAAGATGCAGTATTGAAAGGACTTCAGGGCAGGCAAAGTCAAGACTGACAATAGGCTTACTGTCAAGTGCCACCATTCAAAATCGGCCAATCTTGAAGTTTGCAAGCTATGAAAAGTTAGTCAAGATCATGTGAATACGTTTGAACAGACAAGAAACATACCATAGTCAAAATCGGCACTCCTCTCCAAAGGAAATTTGAAAGAGGTCAGTATGGACAATGGTGAAATGAGCAAAATTGCATACCATTCATTGATGCATGGGGTGAGAAGAGGCACATATGAATCCTCACAGCAGCTGTGAAGGGATAGTTAATTCAGCAGAGTATACCTGAGCACATGGGACTCACCTCTGCTATACCCAAGCTCATTCCTTCTCTGATATGCCTCATCACTCATCAATTTCATGTCCTCCTTGCTTGCCAGGCTTCACATACATTTTGGTGATCCATAACACAAATCCAGATGTTGAGATGTAGGCAGACCAACTTCATGCGGCATCAATACTGAGTACTGACATGCCATGTTGGTGACAGGATGGGAAGTTTTGAAAGAGTGAGAGGTGTGCGCAAAGCTGAATCTTGTGTTCCTGCCAAGCCTGATCAATGTAGAGAAGAATTGATGGATGCAGATTCTCTGTTGACCACATAGACAAATTCTGCACATCGAAAACATCGAAGGGATAATGCTGATCCTGTCACCTAGTATCCCATGGCTGCGATGATGTCTCCATCTGAGCATGCATGTATAATATGATTCGATGTACCAGTTCAGAACTCCTACTACCCTTTTCTCTGCGAAGTGAACAATAGTCACACCATGACAAAGCCACTGTTCATCAAGATGACAAGGCACAATCTTGGATTCCCACTCTTTTTTAGGATATCAGTCTCAAGGATATTGTTATCAGAGTGGATCATACTAACCTAGGTTGAGCCTCCATCGGCCACATACACCTTTCCTGCACACTGGAAATGCCAAATTACACAGCTGTGCTGTCTGCAACAAGGACAATGATATTGTATGGAGATACTGTAACGAGCATGCCGCGGACTCCGAGGACTTCAACCTTCAACTCATCCAACCGGCTCCAACGCACTCATCGGAATCCGATGGAATCCGATTCCCGGTTTCTATTCCATATTTCATATCTCTATTTCACATACTAATTTCACATATTCATTTATCACACCTAGAATCCGTTACGGTAGCGAGGTGTTATATCGGAGTCCACAGAATACTCGACTCCTCCAGATACAGAATATTCCAGACTTATTATTCTAGCCTCCGATTCCTTGGACTCCACACCAGTATATAAACTGTAGAATTAGCAGTACATACCTCAGTTCGAATATCAACTTGGTTTAGCCCAATACTCTCGTACTCACCATCTCTGGCTTTCAAGCCTAATCTTTCCCTCTTACTATAAGTCCGCAGACTCCGACTCCGTCAGGACTTCATCTTGATCCCGCGGACTCTGTCCGTAATCTATCTTAGGGCTACGACCCAAGGGTGACGTTGCTAATAGCTTCACCAAGCCCACGCACTCCACGGAATCCTCGGCGTGCATTCTAATCCTTTCATCTATTGGCACAATCCTAACAGTATATTCGAACTCAAACCCTTGAGTCAAAATTTTTAGGCATGTCTACCGTCATTCTCGAACAAACCGAGACTACTCAGTCCTCCACGGACCCCCAAACCACTTTCTCTATGAATGACATTCCCCAATCCGCCTCCAAAGGAGATCAACACCTGTTTGGTGAAGACTCCGCATCCACCAGCTGTTCCCATAGGGAAACCTACACCCATAATGGTTTTACCCAACGACAACCCATCCCAGGGATCAATCCCGATCCCTTCAACCTCAATCTCGCCCCCGGACCCTCGGAATCCATCTCAGGTGGCTATGGCAGCTACCAAAACGATCCCCCACAGACTCCGATTCCTAACCCACGCTGTACCTTCCCTGTTCAAAACGAAGAGGAAACTGGTGGCAACTCTGAGGATGAGATTGACTCCCCTAGTAACCGCAGCCTACGCCTTCCGCGGGGCAACAATAATCGCCGACCTGGTGGTGGCCCACCTAATCCTGGTGGCCCTGGAGGTCCCGGTGGCCCCGGCGGACCTGGTGGTAATCCTCCCAATCCTCCTAACCCTCCTAATAACGACGAAGCCATGGTCAGGGATCTCTTCAACCTTCTCCGCGGCCTCGCCAACCAAGTCAATAATCCTCCACAACGCCCAATACGCACCAAGGTCAAGGAGCCTGATACTTTTGACGGCTCAGACCCGTGGAAACTGAAGGCGTTTATCGTTTCCCTCCAGTTGAACTTTAACGACAGGCCCGACGCTTTCCGCGCTGACACCTCAAAAGTCAACTACGCCATCTCTTTCCTTTCCGGTGTCGCCCTCAATTGGTTTGAACCGGATATCCTTCACCCTAATCACGCTAATCCTCCTGCCTGGGCATACTCCTATGCCGCCTTTCTGGTGGAACTCCGGACTAACTTCGGTCTGTTCGATGCCGTCGGAGATGCTGAAGATGAATTGGAAAACCTTCGGATGTGCGATGGAGACCAGATTATGAAGTATATAGTCCGTTTCAATCAACACGCTTCTATTGTCGGCTATGGTGACAATTCCTTGCGCCATGCTTTTTACCACGGACTTTGCTCACGGATTAAAGATGATATGGCCCACCACGGTAAGCCCGATAACCTCCATGACATGCGCACCCTTGCACAGGAACTTGACGCTCGCTATTGGACTCGGAAGGCCGAAATCTCACGTGAAAATTGTGATAAACCTTCCCCCTCATCTTCCTCCTCCAAACCTAAGGGTTCGGGTTCAAACTCGAGCTCTTCATATTCCACGGCGCCCAAGTCTTATGGATCCAACACCGCGGGCTCCGCCTCCACCTACCAGTCCTCTTCCTCTTCTTCATCTGCCAAAAAGCCCTATGCTGACAAGCTAGGCAAAGATGGCAAGCTCACTCCCGAGGAAAAGGAACGCCACCGGAAGAACAACCTCTGTATGTTCTGTGGTAGCAAACACAAGACTGAGGACTGCAATAAGCGCAAGGCCGCAGCATCCGCCCACGCTCACGCTGCAGAGGTTTCAGAGCCTCCTGCCTCTACTGATCCGGCTCCCACGGAGTCGGAAAAATAGAGAGCAGCCCTGTTTCCTCCGTGCAAGGACAGGGTTGCATTGACTGTCATTGCACCTCGGAGATTGTAACCCTCAATGCTGCCGCTCTTTCAACCCATTCACTAACTGTATCACTATCATCCGAAATCGGTTCTGGATCAGAACCCGATGGATCCCCTATTACCATTATCCTTCGTTTTCTTGCCCTCGTTGATTCTGGTTCAAGTCATTGTTTTATTGACTCCAAATACGTTGAGGATCATAATCTCCCTACCAAATCCATTCCCACTGTTCAACTTCAGCTTCTTGATGGCTCCGCCGGATCTCACATTTCCCAATCCATTACTCTCTCCATACGGTTTCCGTCAGGAGATGTCATTCCTATTGACTTCTATGTCACATGTCTTGATTCATCCTGTAACATTGTTCTGGGATACAACTGGCTTTCCCGCTACAATCCGTTGATTGATTGGGCAAAGTGCAGTATCACTTTCCGTTCAAAGCTATTTGGTGCTTCTATCCCTATTAGCGCTTCCACGGCTACTGACACACATGTGCCAGCCCGCTCGGACCCTTCAGGTCCAATTCCATCATCCAAACCCACTCCGAGATCCCGACGGACTCCGCCACCGTATGAGCCCATCTACTCATATCCTTCCATCCCATCATTTTCTACTTCGGTTTCACCAAAGATTTCAATTATTTTCGTGGCCGCTTTCGTACGAGCTTGCGCAGAAGAAGGTGCACAACAGTACACCCTACAACCTTCTATGCCAAGTGTTAGTGGTCAAGCTGCCTCTGCGGCTCCCATGGATTTATCTGATATCCCACCGGAGTACCATGACTTTGCCGATGTGTTCAGTGATTCCCTCTCAGAGAAATTACCCGAGCATCGCCCTTATGACCTTAAGATCAATCTTGAGGAAGGCACTTCTCCTCCGCTCGGCCCCATCTATTCCCTCTCTGAATTCGAACTAAAAGTCTTACGTGAATTTATCGATGATAATGTCCGTAATGGTTTCATCTCTCCCTCACGTTCTCCCCACGGAGCCCCGGTACTCTTCGTCAAAAAGAAAACCGGTGAACTAAGGCTCTGTGTTGATTTCCGCAGCCTGAACAAGATCACGAGAAAAGACTGTTATCCACTTCCCCTCATTTCTGACCTACTTGACTCTGCGCGTTCCGCACGCCTATATACAAAACTTGACCTTCGCCATGCTTATCATCTAGTCCATATAGCCGAAGGAGATGAATGGAAAACCGCATTCCGTACCCGTTATGGATCTTTTGAATGGCACGTCATGCCATTTGGACTTACCAATGCTCCTGCGGCTTTCCAACGCTTTGTCAATGACATTTTTTCAGATATGCTTGACGTTTCCGTCATCGTCTACCTCGATGATATTCTCATCTACTCCGACGATCCCGCGGAACACCGAAAACACGTGTGTGAGGTCCTATGCAGGCTTAGAGCTAACGGGCTCTACTGTCATGGATCCAAGTGCAAATTTCATCGGGATTCCGTGGAATATCTAGGCTATATCCTCTCTCCTGAAGGCTTACGTATGTCCGAAAACAAAGTCAAGGCTATTGTCGATTGGCCAGTTCTGCAGAAGGTCAAAGATATCCAATCATTCCTTGGTTTCGCTAATTTCTATCGCCGTTTTATCCATGAATACAGCGAGATTGTGTTGCCCCTAACACGTCTCACTCGCAAGGGTATTCCGTGGAAATTTGACGACAAATGCCTGGCTGCATTTAATGAGTTGAAGCAAGCATTCACTCATGCCCCTATCCTTACCCACTGGATTCCCAACCATCAGCTTGTCGTGGAAACCGACGCCTCCGACTACGCTATTGCTGCCATACTTTCTATTTACCTTGAGGATGGTGAAATTCACCCTATTTCCTTCTTGTCCTGCAGTCTCCATGGAGCCGAGCTCAATTATGATACCCATGATAAAGAGCTTCTAGCCATTTTTGAAGCCTTTAAATACTGGCGTCACTATCTCGAAGGCTCCGCGGATCCCATCGAGGTCATCACAGACCATAAGAACCTTGAGTATTTTTCCACTACCAAGATTCTTACTCGACGTCAAGTACGCTGGTCTGAATTCCTTTCCCAGTTCAACCTAGTAATCCGGTTCCGACCGGGTAAGCTTGGTGGGAAACCGGATGCACTCACTAGACGATGGGACGTCTACCCTAAAGAGGGGGATAGTCAATATGCTCAAGTCAATCCTCACAATTTCCGCCCTGTATTTACCCAAGAACAACTTTCCACTTCTCTCCGCGCTACTTTTCTTGAAGGTCCCGTACTCCACGCTAGTGCTATCATGGACGTGGACAAGCTCCACTCTGATATCAAGCAAGCACAGCCCGCGGATTCCACATTGACCGAAGGTTTTCGTCTTGCCTCTTCTCCTTCGAACTCCTCCCGGTGGTCCATGGACGAGTCAGGAATACTCCGCCTTGACAATCGCATCTACGTCCCGGATTCCGTGGATCTCCGTCTTCGTGTCTTACAGAACAATCACGATCATATCTTGGCAGGTCATTTTGGTCAAAACCGGACGCTTGAACTAGTCCGACGAAATTATACCTGGCCACAGATGCGTGAATTTGTTCGCCACTATGTCAAGTCTTGCACTACTTGTGGTCGTAACAAAACACCTAGACACCGTCCATTTGGCTTACTCAAACCCTTGCCTGTACCGGAATGCCCATGGGATTCAATCTCCATGGATTTCATTGAACAACTTCCGGATTCCAACAGATTCACTGCCATTCTTGTCGTCGTCGACCGTGCAAGCAAGCAAGCCATTTTTATACCCACTCATGACACCATTAATTCTG
Source organism: Armillaria fumosa (assembly GCA_030407015.1). Classification (NCBI taxonomy): domain Eukaryota; kingdom Fungi; phylum Basidiomycota; class Agaricomycetes; order Agaricales; family Physalacriaceae; genus Armillaria; species Armillaria fumosa. The sequence goes on along the minus strand of JAUDYM010000021.1, from coordinate 81,979 downwards.
CGGATCTCACACAACTTTTTGTTACCCATGTCTTTTCCAAGCATGGTGTTCCGAATCACATCACTTCTGACCGCGGATCCGAATTTGTCTCCCAATTCACACGTGCCCTTGCCAAGGCTCTCGATATGGAACTTCACTTCACTTCTGGTTATCACCCAGAGGCCGACGGACAAACTGAACGCGCTAACCAAACCCTTGAACAATACATCCGTATCTATTGTTCATATCAACAAGACAATTGGGATACCTTACTACCCATTGCCGAATTCGCGTACAATAATGCTCCTAATGCCTCCACCGGAATCTCGCCATTCTTCACTAATAAGGGATACAATCCTAGTATCACAGTGTATCCTGAACGCGATATCGCCTCCGCTCGGGCCCATGACTTTATAGTCAACCTCGACGATCTTCACCAATTCTTACGAGACAAAATTACTCACGCCCAGTCTCGCTACAAATTCCAAGCAGATAAGCGACGGTCTCCAGCTCCAGATTTCAAAGTAGGTGACAAAGTCTACCTCAGTTCTAAGCATATTAGAACTACATGTCCTACTGCGAAATTTTCCGAGAAATTCCTTGGACCGTTCGATATCATTGCCCAGCCTGGATCCCATTCTTTCACACTCAAACTCCCCACGGACCTCCGCTCCATTCACCCCGTATTCCATGTCTCACAGCTGGAACCCATGGAAACCAATACCATTCCTAACCGTACCCAACCACCTCCACCTCCAGTTGAAGTCGACGGTGAAGAGCAGTACGAGATCGCACAGATTCTCGACTCTAAGCTTGACCGTCGGTTCTGATGTCCACTACTCTACCGTGTACAGTGGTTGGGCTACGAAGGTACTGATGAAGAATTTGCTTGGATCCTGGCTACAGAATTTTCTGCGGACGAATATATTGAAGATTTCCACCGTCGATACCCAGACAAACCAGGACCCCTATCCAAGGTTACCATCCGCAAAGCATTACTCAAAACTATACCTCCTGTTTCTTGACTTTCATCTCCATCGGATTCCTATGGATTCCGTTGTCCCAATTTCAAATTAAATTCTGGAAAACTATTGCAAATTGCCTTCCTAATTGGGAACGGAATCCATCGGATCCATATTTTTGACTTCACTCCCATTTTGTCATCATATTTCAGACATCAAGAAAAAAAAAATATACATTTTCATCCCGGTGCAATACACTACTGTCTTGGTACAAACATCAAAATTAGGCATCCGCGGATTTTCCGACTTCTTCCACCTCTCCATCCAAATGCCCTTCCTCTTCAAGCATCATCGCATCCAACTCCGCAATTCCGATGGATCCGGACCCAGGGAGCATACTCTCCCTGATCTCTTCCTCATCCAATTCCCCGTCGGAATCTTCCACCAAATATTCTTCAGCTCCTTTCAAAAATTTCTTCCATAAGCCCCATTCTGTGCGTCGGCCTCTGAGGCGGTAGAACTCCGTACGGGTCGTCCTAAACTTTTTGCTGGCCTCGATAGCTTTCTCCAGCCCATCAGCGCCGCGGCTTCCGTGCCATAATTCCATATTTGCTAGTTCGAACAGGTCTTGACTGTTAAATGTCTCCTCAGACATTATTCTTGCATGCCACACTTGCGCAACGTCCTGATCCAAACGCATTGTCATAGCCCGGCGGAGAGCCTCAGAATTCGCGCCCTCCATGCGTAGTATCTCCTGACGCGATACCACCCATTCCTCCTCGGACGCCTTCGGAATAAAATCTTGCGGGTATTCGACTGCATCGTCAGGATGAAAATCGTCCACCAAATCTTCCATGCGGGATCTGACGGCCTTGAGCTTGGACTCCATCCTTTCGATTTTCATCTCCACCATATCCATACGTGCGTGGAGGCTGTGGAGCAAGTCCAACACTTCGCCCATACCCATGGAATCTGTTTCGTCTGTAAAAACACATCTTGCCTTGTGTATTCAGCATCGTTCGCAAGACCTTCCCTTTTTGCCTAAAAAACAACGAGAACCGTCGGCACGACAACGACCACATCGATCTAACCATAAGTCAGTTTGACTACGGAAACCATCAGACGCTTACCTTTGCCATAAAATTCTTCATCCCCTCGCCCAGGCACAGGCTCAGTTTTCAACCTCTTATAACTTTTTGCTTCAGTACCTCTCTCCGACGGGCCCGCAGTAATGTCATCACTTTCTTCAACATACTCAGCTGACCGTACCTTCCGTTTCTTCAACGGCGTCGCAACCAACTCTTTACCCTTCCCCTTTCGTTTTCTCCGGCTCTCAGCCAGTTCCTTTTTGGCCTTTGTTTTCGGGTCTTCATTGTCACCGTTGGTGCCGTCAGCAGAATCCTCATCCTCCATTGACTTCAGTGTATCCAACTCCTTTTGCCTCTCCGCAGCCTCTGTGATTTCCCTCAATCTCTCCTGTTTCACCTCCTCAAGACGTTTTTCCTTGGCCTCTTTTGCAAGACGCTCCTCTTCCAACCGCCGTGCCTCCTCCACGGCCTTTTTCGCCTTCAAATCAGCCACCTTTCGGGCTCTCTCCTCAGCCTTACTTTTCGCCAACTCCGCGGCCTCCACAGCTTTTTCAGCCTTGCGTTTTTCCACCTTCCAATTCTCATGAGCCTCTATGGCTAAACGATATGCCTCGTCCTCAGCGTCGCGATCATCGTAGAATGCTTCGAGCTCGTCGGGGTCGACGTTATCCAGTGTAGGCGGGGTAACGTATGGTTCGGGAGTTTGCGACTGGCGGTATGAAGTCGTCATCGTATCGGATAGCGAAGGAAAATTATTAAACTTAGAGATGGTGGAGGTTAAAGGACAAGAGGTGAAAATCACATGATGTACCTGCATAAAATTCCACGTGGCACATTCGGTCATCGGGATCAGCGCTCTTGAGGGCAAGAACGCTAAGGGGGGGATACTGTAACGAGCATGCCGCGGACTCCGAGGACTTCAACCTTCAACTCATCCAACCGGCTCCAACGCACTCATCGGAATCCGATGGAATCCGATTCCCGGTTTCTATTTCATATTTCATATCTCTATTTCACATACTAATTTCACATATTCATTTATCACACCTAGAATCCGTTACGGTAGCGAGGTGTTATATCGGAGTCCACGGAATACTCGACTCCTCCAGATACAGAATATTCCAGACTTATTATTTTAGCCTCCGATTCCTCAGACTCCACACCAGTATATAAACTGTAGAATTAGCAGTACATACCTCAGTTCGAATATCAACTTGGTTTAGCCCAATACTCTCGTACTCACCATCTCTGGCTTTCAAGCCTAATCTTTCCCTCTTACTATAAGTCCGCGGACTCCAACTCCGTCAGGACTTCATCTTGATCCTGCGGACTCCATCCGTAATCTATCTTAGGGCTACGACCTAAGGGTGACGTTGCTAATAGCTTCGCCAAGCCCACGCACTCCATGGAATCCTCAGCGTGCATTCTAATCCTTTCATCTATTGGCACAATCCTAACAGATACCACCTAACCTTCAAGGATGTCAGCTCTCTCATTGTGCACAGACGTGATTTGATTTAATGTACTAGATAAGAGCCTCTTAACAACCAGCCATGGCAGTCAATATCATGTATCAAATGGTGTCAATTGACAGAAAGCTGATATAGATCCAGACTGTCAATTGACTGGTCACCTAAATAAAATATCTCTGTCACTGTGACCAGAGTAGGACATTGTCACACCCTCCCCTTTGATGGCTGTTGCACTGTCACCCCTCTCTTCTGCTCACTATCAGCCTCCCTCCCTCTCACTGTTGCACACTTTTTTCTTTTTTAGGAAATTTGCTTCCTATGCCTCCAGAATACTTGTGGGCCTTATTTCTGCTCTCCCACTCACTGTTTAGGTCCAAAATTAGATATATAGAGTCTTCTAAAAATATATAATAGGTTAGTAAGCTGACCCCACCTCTCCCATGCCCCTGGATGCTGGATTCGGAATGGGGAGACTGGATGTAGTGTGGCAGTGCAGCCAATTGATGGGATCAGCCATCAATATCAGTCTATTTTGGGAAATATTTCAGATTGGAATAGTTTCTGGGTACTGGATGGGCCACAGAATGGTACTAGAATATGTATAAATATAACTAACATTGAATGGAGCCTTCTGGTGATGTATGGGAGCCCTAGAGAAGGGGTAAAACAGGTAAAATAATGAAAAATTGTATTTGGGGGGTGCTGCATGCATTGGATTGCTTTTAAAACTTTACCAATGCATTCTGTGACCTTGAAAACCTCTAAACAATACTTGGTTACATTTGTGGGGCTTCAGAATTGATCTAAAATAGTGAAAAATAGCAAGCATTGGAGGGAAATCGCATTTGGGGGGTGCTGCATGTGTCAGATCACTTTGAAACATTTACCAATGGATTCTGCAACCTTGAAAACCCCTTACTGGCCCCTGGGTATATTTGTGGGAACTCAGTATCAATCATCAAATTGATATTACAGTTTATGGGGAGCACATCTCAGAACTTGCATTTCCAGGTGTTGGAAAACTTCAGAGTTAATTCCAGTAGATTTATTGACCTTGAAAGCCCCCAGAACAGCCCAGGATCACATTCAATATCTTCAAAATATGAAGTAAAAAGGGTGAAACTGAACATTTGTGAAATATCATATAGCTCACATTTCTGGATGTTGGGGAGGGTAATACTGGTACTAGATATACGATAAATATTCTATAATGCTGTGTGAAACATCCCAGGATGATGCGAAATGTATTGACAGAGATATAAGCAGATCTTTCTAAAAATGAGGAGAAGCACATTTCAGATCTCAATGTTCCGGTCATCCTATGGGTCGGGGACTATCAGATTTGGTTTCCTTGACTCAAAAAACGGTAGGGCCACCCATCATCCATTGGGTTCATGTGTCTAAACTCCGAAGTAAAGAGTGTACTTTATTTATGCACAAAGATATACTGCTGTATATGGATTGCCTACTAGTAAAAATAAGCCCTAGGGATGATAGATCACTCTAATGTTTTTTGGGTCAAGGAAACTGAATCTGGTAGTCCCCGACCCATAGGACGACCGGAACATTGAGATCTGAAATGTGCTTCTCCTCATTTTTAGAAAGATCTGCTTATATCTCTGTCAATACATTTCGCATCATCCTGGGATGTTTCACACAGCATTATAGAATATTTATCGTATATCTAGTACCAGTATTACCCTCCCCAACATCCAGAAATGTGAGCTATATGATATTTCACAAATGTTCAGTTTCACCCTTTTTACTTCATATTTTGAAGATATTGAATGTGATCCTGGGCTGTTCTGGGGGCTTTCAAGGTCAATAAATCTACTGGAATTAACTCTGAAGTTTTCCAACACCTGGAAATGCAAGTTCTGAGATGTGCTCCCCATAAACTGTAATATCAATTTGATGATTGATACTGAGTTCCCACAAATATACCCAGGGGCCAGTAAGGGGTTTTCAAGGTTGCAGAATCCATTGGTAAATGTTTCAAAGTGATCTGACACATGCAGCACCCCCCAAATGCGATTTCCCTCCAATGCTTGCTATTTTTCACTATTTTAGATCAATTCTGAAGCCCCACAAATGTAACCAAGTATTGTTTAGAGGTTTTCAAGGTCGCAGAATGCATTGGTAAAGTTTTAAAAGCAATCCAATGCATGCAGCACCCCCCAAATACAATTTTTCATTATTTTACCTGTTTTACCCCTTCTCTAGGGCTCCCATACATCACCAGAAGGCTCCATTCAATGTTAGTTATATTTATACATATTCTAGTACCATTCTGTGGCCCATCCAGTACCCAGAAACTATTCCAATCTGAAATATTTCCCAAAATAGACTGATATTGATGGCTGATCCCATCAATTGGCTGCACTGCCACACTACATCCAGTCTCCCCATTCCGAATCCAGCATCCAGGGGCATGGGAGAGGTGGGGTCAGCTTACTAACCTATTATATATTTTTAGAAGACTCTATATATCTAATTTTGGACCTAAACAGTGAGTGGGAGAGCAGAAATAAGGCCCACAAGTATTCTGGAGGCATAGGAAGCAAATTTCCTAAAAAAGAAAAAAGTGTGCAACAGTGAGAGGGAGGGAGGCTGATAGTGAGCAGAAGAGAGGGGTGACAGTGCAACAGCCATCAAAGGGGAGGGTGTGACAATGTCCTACTCTGGTCACAGTGACAGAGATATTTTATTTAGGTGACCAGTCAATTGACAGTCTGGATCTATATCAGCTTTCTGTCAATTGACACCATTTGATGTATCACACTGTCTGCTACAGGTGCTCTAGAAAGAAATAGAGATTTATGCAGTACACCATGTGAATGACCTGGCAGCCATAGCCAACGAAGGGAAGGTGAAGAAAATGTTCAAAGAAATGGTCCCATCCCACTACCATGAGTTCAAAGATCTCTTCTCCCAGGAAAACTTTGATGAACTCCCTGAGCATAAACCATGGGATCACACCATTGAACTAATTTCTAATGCTCAGTTCACTCTGGACTGTAAGGTCTACCCCCTCAATTGCCATGAACAGGAAGAACTTGACAAATTCCTCAATGAAAACCTCAAGTCTGGCTGAATCCAACTGTCCAAATTCCCTTTTGCCTCACTCTTCTTCTTCATCAAGAAAAAGGATGGCTTCCTATGGCCAGTACAGGACTATCAAAAGCTCAACAAGATGACCATTAAAAATCGATATCCACTGCCCCTGATCTCTGAACTCCTGGATAAGCTCTGTGGTGCCAAGTACTTCACCAAACTGGACATCTGCTGGAGCTACAACAATGTAAGGATCAAAGAAGGAGACGAGCTGAAGGCTGCCTTTGTTACAATTTATTCACTTTTTTCTTTTTCTAGTCTTATCTCATCTTATTGGTGTCATCACGCTTACACATAATTGCCTCACTACCACTGACACATCAACTTTGATAAAACTTTCATGATGGACAACGCATGATACCGCATGCTCATCGCCCAACTGGCACACCTTTTAACTTCGACAAAACTTCAGTACCTATTCTTAGCACCTATACTTTAGTATTTAAGTAGCTACAATGTACTGTACAACCTCAGCTTCGAGCTAAGGTTTACCTACCCATAAACTTTACTTGTCTGCTCGCTTGCCGAGAGCTTCTCCAGTAAGTGCCTCTCTCATCATCTCGAGATCATCCGAGGCATTGCTAAAGTGATTATCTGAACGTGAGACAGCTTAGCAATCACCCAATCCTGAGTCACATGAGAGTTGGGCCCTAACAATTAGCTTGAAGCTTCTCTCACCCTTCCATGACACTAGATGCAGGAAGGATTCCATATGCCCTTACAACAAACCTCTGACATTAACCAAGAAACTTTGAACACAGTTGCTATTGCTCTTTTTATGGCAGCAGCAGTTGTTGGAACAGTGACCGGAGCCGCTGTAGTTTACTATCAAAACAGAGAGTGGTTTGAATGCCGTGGAATAACCCTTCGAAGAGGACAACTAGTCTACCCACCCCCAACACTCCCCCACTTCTACATACCCCGTTACAATGTTCTGACGTACCCCACACACTACCCCATCTATGGACAGGAGTCCTACGAGACACCCCCAGAGTCGCCACCAAGGCACTTTCAGAGCCCCGAGTCCGACATTGGACTTGGAAGAAGAATGCCCAGCCCAGTGGCTGACCCTTCTGGAACCCAGCACTCCCTTGAGGATGCCAGAAGTACTCCCTCTTTCGAGGGAAATATCAAGGAGCTCATTAGAGCATACCATGGAATTGGAACTGAACCCCTGGAGGATGCCAGGAGAGAACTGGAGCGAAGCCTCTGCCAGGTACCTATGACCGAGGCTGGCCAGTCCCGACCAGATAGCGAGACCCTCTCTCAGACAACCCTACGAGTTGTCAATCCTGACGAACCCACCGAGGCCACTGATGCCTCATTGGATTCATCAGAGAGAAGAAGAGGAAGGGCGTCATATGACTCAGAGGAGAGTCGATGAAGGGCTCACCTACCAGGGAACCCTAGACTTCACTGCCCCTTTAGAACCCAACAGGCCATGTTCGACACACCTACGTTGACAATTGTACTCTCCTCCTCCAATTCTGATTCTCCCACCTCTGACCCCTCTGAACCTGATAGACTTCAAAGAAGAAATAGAGGTGGAGAATCTCCTTGCCCCATCGACATCAGGACTGACACCTCCTCCAGCCTGGCCTCGCTTGACTGCGAGGACCCAGGGTTCTATGCAGAGCTCAGGTGACAACACCTACGAATCCGCTATGTTGGGAGACCTAGCTACCAGTGAAGAAGAAGGGCCAGAGAATCCACACTTGCATTCAGCATACGGCAGAGAGAGGAGGACCCAGATGAGCCCCCTCAGGATCCCACCAGCGAACAGCGACTGGCTTGCTGAGAGCTCGAGGGCAATCCCTTCTACTTGGGAACTCCAGATCGAGCATGGCTGTCCCTCTCCCTATCCCAGCGAATGGCCCATGGACCCTATCGGTCCCAGGCCTGGGCCCTTCGAAGGGCAGACTACATCTGAAGAGGAGGAACTGACGAGACGATGGAGGAACACCAACATTGAAATAACCTCCAACCCAACAAGGAGCTATGGTGGTACAAGCTCAACTATGGCCCCATCCCTGGGGTATACGTCTCCAGATTACGAGACAGGACAGAAGTGGAGGAACAAGTCCTCAACCAACAATTGGCGAATATACTCGCCACCTGGAGAAGGGATGAGAGCCAGTGCGCTGAGCTATCCTGAATATGGGTGGCCCAGGCCAATGCCCGACTCGCCGCTGACCGATTGGAGGCACCAGAGCCGTGCTTGAAAGGGGACGAGTAGATTATTCACAGGATCAGGAGAGGTGGGGCCGAGTGACATCGACATCGACCCCGAAACTGAGCGGCGCCAACAAGAAGAAGAAGAAGTGGAGGCCAGAAGGCAAGAACACCAAGACAAACAGGCAGCCTTCCCAGGCCTGACCGTTGACTTGGTAGCTAAGCTAATAGAAGCAAGGAACTTTGCCCTCGCAAACGGACTACCCCTCCCCCCTGCGCTAGAAGATCCCAACAGGCATCGAGGACACCCTGCCCAGCCAGCTCCCAAAAGATATGGGAGCCCAACACACTGAACAGACAGGTGGTCGGTCCCAAGACCACCACCCAAGGACAACCCTCCTGACCCGCTGGACTGGCCCTCCAGGGAGGCAGACGAACAGGCTCCCTGGCTGCAGGTGAAGCCCACTCTAATCTGACTTCCCACAGACTTCGAAGGGAAACGCTACGACATCCACCGATTCACCGGGGCCTGCGAAGAATACTTCTCAATATTCAGAGCCTATTATCTGACACATGCTAACAAAATACTATTCGCAACATCCTTGTTTGGCAAGAAACCCCAAGGCTGGTGGTCCCAGTACTGCCTTCAGTTCTGAAGTGATACTGAAGGACGATACCAATACTGCTCATGGGACGAATTCAAAGCTGCCCTCCAAATTGAATATGGAGACCCCACCCTCCAAGAAGTAATGGAGAAGTGGATGAACGACCTCCGAATGACAGGCATGGTGGCTGAATACTTCTGCAAATTGGAAGAGCTGGCCCGCCAAGCCGACCAACTCCGCGACCTCGGACCTCACAGCACTCTAGTACAAGCCGTTCAGCAAGGAGTACCCGAGACATACACCAACTCCATTGCTAACCTCAGAGTTATGATTCCCTCGACCTATGCAGAATGGAAGCACCGAATCTGCAGCATCTACAATGAGAAGGCTCGTAAATCAGCCTTCAACAAGATCGGCCACACAGACAAGCCAAAGAACACGCACACTGGTAATACCCCCAAGGGTACTACCGGTGCGACAAGTTCCATGGCCAACAAATCGGCCAGCAAGGGATCGTCGGGTTCAGGATGGACCACTTATAGAGGGGCCGGAGAGCCCATGGATATAGATCGCCTCAAATGCAAGGGCAGATGCTTCAACTGCAGAGGAAAGGGGCATCTAGGGAAGGATTGCAAGAAGCCGAAGCGGCCTAGAGACCCAAAAACTGGGCAATATATGACGGCCCAACTTCGCACTATACTTACAATTGCGGAGGAGCACGAGAAAGAAGAGCATGGACACAGTCACGAGAAGATCAAGGAGAAGACACCCTCAATGTCAAAGGTTGAGGAGGTAAAAGGCGAGGCCAAGAAGTGAGTGATTCCACTTCCTCGGCCCAATCCTCCTCTCTGGGTGGTCGGTCATCAGGTCCCACTGTGCAGACATTACCTGATTGTATTACATCATTACATACATCTTTGTTACCAATGCATTCGAATATACCTGCTTCGATTTCACAGTCACCCAAGACCACCCGAAAAGAATCACAAACCATTCAGGCTCCACCTGAAAAGACATATAAAATCCCCCAGAAGCAAAGCGAACACCACCCCCCTCCTTCGCTGACACTTTCTGTCCCAGAACTCCTCACCCTCCAAGACCTTCAGACACGATGGGGACCGGAGTTCATCTCCCAGTCCTTAGGGATGAAGGAGGTACTCCTGGAACCGGTCGAGCCCATCGTCGCTGAAAAGAAACTTCAAGACGAAGGTGGAGACATGAGGTCAATGCCTGTCGACCATGTCTGCAATGATTCGCCTTGCACTCGAGGACCATCACAGAAACACGACCCCCTCTCTCTCTGCCTAGAAGAAGAAACAGGAGATCGTGCCCCCCATCATTCTCTCGAGAGCCAGTCACCGATTGAGAAGGCGTCTCTCCCATCCCCGATCCAGGATCAAGCCGCGAGGGTCGGAAGACTGAGGGGAGACCCAGGTTTGGCCATGTCCCTGGAGGACAATGCCTCCTCTTCCCTCCCCTCTGATAAAGAAGCCAGACATCAGATGCACGATGTTCATGGGTCTGGAATACCACACTCATCGAAATCCCCAACGAGGAGGATGACACTGCCTTCAAGATGGCACAACGCAAGGAACGGGCAAGCAGGGAGAAAGAAAGGACCAAGGGGCTTCCTCCCATGTTCCCAATGAAGCAAGCGAAGCAGGAAGAAGAAACGCAGAGGGAGAGGAGATTGGAATTGAATCCAGTGAGTGTTTCCTCCCTGAAGGTTGCCATCTGGCTCCGCCCTTTTGGCATGGACTGGACCCTCTGGACTGTAAAGGAAGCATGAACCGATTCTGAGGTGCTCGCCGCACTCCACCTCTGGGTGCATAAGGAGAAGGTCAATGAGATCGATGACCGACTCCTGTTAGAATTAAGGAAAGGAGGAGAGCAAGCCCAGGAACAACTTCACGAATTGGGACAACCTATTCAATATCAACGACGAATCTCTAGTAAGGGTGTCTGTGAGCTCTTCCTTGATGTACAGATCGAGATGTTAGAGAATCGACAAACCCTCAAGGCCCAGGCCCTAGTCGATAGCGGTGATATGCCATCTACACGTTCACACCTAGATTTTGCGATTTTAGCACATTACTATTGCATATCTACCCGATACTAGTGAGACTTCAGAGGACTATAGTGGAGGCTTCGAGCTGATAGTCAGACTAGTATGTGATTAGTAGAGCCAGGACTTAGGAGCGGTACCACTGTGGACTCCTTCTACCAGCCGGCCAAACTAGTATCCTGCAAACTACTGTTACGATTTATTAACTTTTTTCCTTATCTCAGTCTTATCGCATCTTATCGGTGTCATCATGCTTACACATTATCACCTCACCATCACTGACATCAACTTCAACAAAACTTTCATGATGGACAACGCATGATATTGCATGCTCGTTGCCTGACCAGCACACCTATTGACTTTGACAAATCTTTCGTATCTAATTATAGTACTCACACTTTAGTATTTAAGAAGCTACGATTTCACTGTACAACCTCAGCTTCGAGCTAAGGTTTACCTACATATAAATCTTACTTGTCTGCTCACTTGCCGAGAGCCTCTCTGTAAGCACCTCTTTCATCACCTCAGAGTCATCTGAGGCATTGCCAAAGTGATTGTCCAAACACGAGACAGCTTAGCAATCGCCTGACTTCGAGTCACGTGAGAGTCGGCCTTAACAATTAGCTTGAAGCTTCCCTCACCCTTCCACGATGCTAGACGCGGGAAGGATTCCATATGCCATTTCAACAAACCCCCGACCTCTCCCAAACAGACACAAACTGAGCAGCTGTGATTCTCTTTACGCTAGCAGGAATTATTGGAACCGGGACTGCAGCCGCCGTCATCTACCATAGAAAGAGAGAGTGGTTTAACCACTACAGAATTACCTTCCAAAGAGGAACCCTACGCTACCCACCCCCGACACTTCCCCGTTTCTACAACCCACCCTACAATGTTCTGACATACCCCATGAGCTACACCATCTACAAACAGGAGTCCTATAGGATGCCCCTAGAGTCGCCGACCCGGGACCTTTAGGGCCCCCTCACCGACTATTTCATCGAACAACGAGGAAGAACGCCAAGCCCAGTGGCTGGCCCTTCCGGAACACAGCACTCCTCTGAGGATGCCAGAAGTACTTCCTCTTACGAGGGAAGTATCGACGAGCTCATTAGAGCCCATCATGGAAATGGAACTGAACCCCTGGAGGATGCCAGGAGAGAGCTGGAGCGAAGCCTCCAGCCGATACCTACAGCCAAGGTCGCCTAGCCCTGACCAAATAGCAAGACCCGCCCCCAGACGACCCTACGGGTCGTCAATCCTGACAAACCCTCCAAGGCCCCTGACACCGCCTCACTTGATTCGTCAGAGAGACGAAGAGCAGCTCCAGAACATGATTCGGAGGAGAGCCAAAGGAGGGCTCACCTACCAGAGCCCTCGAGACTTCACCGCCCCTACCGAACCCAGACCACGTTTGACACACCTACGTCGACAATTGTACTCTCCTCCTCTGATCCTGATTCCCCTGCCCCTGAGTCCCCTGAACCTTATATCCTTCGAGAAAGAGGAACAGAGACTCCATTTGCCAGCCCCACCTCCTCCAGCTCATCCTCTACCCCGGCCTTGCTCAACCGCCATGACCCAGGGTTCTATAATGAGCTCTGGCGACGATGCCTACGAATCCGCTACATCGGGCAGCCTTCGTACCAGCGAAGAAGAAGAACTGGAGAATCCCCGCTCGCATACAGCATTCGACAACATGAGGAGGACCCAGATGCCCCCCCTAGAGATCCCAGGAGCAAGTGACGCCTCACTCTATGAGAGATTGAGAGTAGTCCCTTCCACTTGGGAACTCCAGATAGAGCCTGGCCGTCCCTCTCCCTATCACAGCGAATTGCACACAGAACCTACCGATCCCAGGCCTGGGCCCTTCGAAGGGCAGACTATCTACGAAGAGGAGGAGTGGACGAGACCCAGGAGGAGCACTGACACCGCTTCAGTCTCATCCCAAATGAAGAGCTATGGTGGTACGAGCTCAACTACAGCCCCATACCAGGGGTACACGTCCCCGATTTACGAGCAAGAACAGAGCAGAAGGAGCGAGTCCTCAACTGCCAATTGGCAGCTATACTCGCTACCTGGAGAAGAGATGAGGCCAATCGCGCCGAGCTATCCTGAGTACAGGTGGCCCAGGCCAATGTCCGACTCACCGCTGATCAACTGGAGGTGCCAGAATCAGGCCTGGAGGGGGACGAGTAGACTATTCGCTGGCTCAGGGGAAGCAGGACCAACCGACATCCCGATCGATCCCCCAGTCGACCCTGAAGTCGAACGACGATGAAGAGAAGAAGAAGAAGCCGAGGCTAGGAGACAGGAGCACCGGGACCAACAGGCAGCCTTCCCAGGGCTCGTCAATGACCTAGCAAAAGCACTGTTGGAAGCAAGAAGCTTCGCACTCGCCAACAGTTTACCTCTTCCCCCCGAACTAGAAGACCCAAAAAGAAACTGAGGGCGACCTATCACCCCGGCCCCCAAACGATGGGGAAGTCCAACTCATCGAACCGACCAGTGGTCAGTACCAAGACCACCACCCAAGAACAACCCCCCTGATCTGCCAGACTGGCCCTCAGGAGATGCAGACGAACAGGCTCCCTGGCTACAGGTGAAGCCTACCCTAATCCGACTCTCCACCGACTTCGAGGGAAGAGGGGACGATATTCACCAATTCACCGGAGCATGTGAGGAATACTTCTCAATATTCCGAGCATATTACCCCACCCACGCCAACAAGATCCTCTTTGCCACCTCCCTCTTCGGCAAGAGACCTCAAGGATGGTGGTCCCAGTACCGCCTTCAGTTCTGAAGCGATACTGAAGGACAATATTGGTACTGTTTGTGGGATGACTTCAAGGCTGCCCTCCAAGTCAAATACGGCGACCCTGCCCTCCAAGAAGTCATGGAGAAGTGAATGAATGACCTTCGAATGACCGGCACGGCGGCCGAGTACTTTCGCAAATTGGAAGAACTGGCCTGCCAAGCAGACCAGCTCTGCGATCTGGGACCCCGAGGCACCCTGGTCTGAGCAGTCCAACGAGGCGTCCCTGCCTCCTACACCGACTCCATCACTGACTTAGGAGTCATGATCCCCTTGACATATGTGGAACGGAAACAGCGCATATGCAGTATCTACGATGAGAAGGCCCAAAAGCAGGCCTTCAACCGAATTGGCCACTACGACAAGTCAACCAAGGACAAACCTGCTGGCAATACCTCTAAAGGTAATGCCAGCACAACAAGTTCCTCAGCTGACAAATCGGCCAGCAAAGGATCATCGGGAGGAGGATGGATCACCTATGGAGGAGCTGGGGAGCCAATGGATATAGACCGCCTCAAGAAAGAAGGCAGGTGCTTCAACTGCAGAGGAAAGGGGCACTTAGGAAAAGATTGCAAGAAGCCGAAGCGGCCTAGAGACCCGAAGAGCGGGCGATACACGATGGCCCAACTTCGCAGCATGCTTATGGAAGCCAAAGAACATGACAAGGAGGAGCACGGACACAGTCACAAGGAGAAGGTCAAGGAGAAGACGCCCTCGATGTCAAAGATTGAGGAGGTAAAAGACAAGGCTGGGAAGTGAGTGATTCCACTTCCCCGGCCCAATCCTCCTCTCTGGGTGGTCAGTCACCGGGTCCTGCTGTGCGGACCTTATCTGGTTGTAATACATTTTTACGTACATCTACAATTGTCTCTACACATTCGAATATACCAACGATTACTGCCTCCCCCAAGACCACCCGAAAAGAATCACACAACATTCAGACTCCATCTGAAAAAATCTATAAAATCCCCCAGAAGCGAAGCGAGACTCATCCCCCTCCTTCGCTAACACTCTCTGTCCCAGAACTCCTCACCCTCCAGGACCTTCAGACTCAATGGGGACCAGAGTTCATCCAAACAATGTCAGGGATCTCCCAGTCCTTAGGGACAAAGGAGGTGCTCCCTGAACTGGTCGAGCCCATCGTCGCTGAACAGAAACAGCAAGACGAAGGCAGAGACACGAGGTCGATGCCCATCAGCCATGCCCACAACAATTTGCCATGTGCTCGAGGGCCGTTGCGGAAACATGACCCCCTCTCTCCCCACCTGGATGAAGAAGCAAGAGATCGTGTCCCCCATCTGTCTCCTGAAGATGTCACACCAGTCGAGATGATGCCTCTCTTGCCCCTGACCCTGGAAGAAGACAGTCACCCAAGAAAGGATAGGGACACAGGACAGGCGCTGAAGGACCCGGAAGGAACGTGGGAGCACGGTTCATGCGACAAGAACGTGACGTCCACGGCCTCTTCCGTCTCAGATGGACCTTCCAGTCAACCCCAGAGTGACCCGCTCCCCAAACCCCTGATTCCTGATGAAGTAGCTGGTAGCGGACGATCCTTGGGGAAGGAGCATGCCCCAGCCAAGGAGACTCCTCGAAGGCCCCTGACCATCGACGGATCAAGTGGGATTCCAGCCTCGGATGTGTGAGGTTCACGGGTCTGGAAGACCACCCTCGTTGAAATCCCCGACAAGGAGGATGACACCGCCTTCAAGATGGCATGAGATCGAGATCAAGTCAAACAGGAAAAGGAAGGGACCAAGGGGCTTCTCCCCTCGTTCACCCAGGAGCAAGAGAAGCAGGAAGAAGAAGCGATCAAGGTGAGGAGTTCCGAGTTAACCCCAGTGAGTGTTTCCTCCCCGAAGTCCACCTGGTTCAAGCCGTTTGGCATGGACTGGACCCTTCAGGCCGTCAGGGAAGCACGCACAGACTCGGAGGCATTCGCCTCGCTCCATCTCTGGGCCCATAAGGAGAAAGTCAACAAAATTGATGACGAACTCCTCGCCTCTCTAAGAAAGGAAGGAGAACGGGCATGAGAAGAGCTCTACGAATTAGGCCAACCAATTCGATACCAACGCCGCATGTCTACTAAAGGTGCCCATGAGCTATTCCTCGACATGCAGCTGGAGACATTAGAGAATCGCCAAACCCTCAAAGCTCAGGCCTTAGTCGACAGCGGATGCACAGGGAGCACTATAAGTGAGAACTACGTCAAGAAGTATGGACTCACCACCCGACCTGCACTGGCCCCGATTTCCGTGTACAATGCCGATGGAACATGCAATAAGGCAGGAGAGATCACTGAGTTCGTAGAAGTGCGAATGACGATAGGAGGCCACAGCGAAAGAATCGACTTTGCCGTTACCAACATAGGCAAAGGCAATATCTTCCTTGGACATGACTGGCTCCTTCGTCATAACCCCGTCATTAACTGGGCCACTGGCAAGATTATCTTCGCCCGATGTCAGTGTCAGAAGAACCCATTTCCTCTACCAGATGCGGATCCCGATGAACCCTGGGATGAAGAACTAGAAGAGGGAGAGACCATTCTGATGGTTGACCTTCGGGAAGAACTGGAAATCCGTGCGGTGCATCACACAAACGACCTAGCAGCCAGGGCCAATGAAGGGAAAGCCAAGAGGACATTTGAAGAGATGGTCCTGCCCCAATATCGCGAGTTCCATAACCTATTCTCTAAAGAGAACTTCAACGAATTACCAGAGCGGAAACTGTGGGACCATGCGATCGAGCTGATCCCAAACGCCAAATCGACCCTTGACTGTAAAGTCTACCCACTCAACCGCCACGAACAAGAAGAGTTGGACAAATTCCTTGACGAAAACCTGGAATCAGGAAGAATTCGACCCTCCAAGTCCCTGTTCGCCTCCCCGTTCTTCTTTGTCAAAAAGAAAGATGGTTCCCTCTGACCCGTACAGGATTATCGCAAGCTCAACGAAATGACAATCAAGAATTGATACCCACTACCCCTCATCTCTGAACTTATGGACAAACTCCAAGGTGCCAAGTACTTCACTAAATTGGACGTCCGCTGGGGATACAACAATGTACGCATCAAAAAGGGAGACGAAGCGAAGGCTGCATTCCAAACCAATTGCGGCCTGTTCGAACCAACCATCATGTTCTTCGGCTTGACCAATTCACCAGCCACTTTCCAATGGATGATGAATGACATCTTCCACGACCTCATCATGGAAGGGAAGGTGACCATCTACTTGGATGACATCCTTATCTTCTCGAAAGACCTACAAGAACACCGATGAATCATCAAACAGGTCTTACAATGCCTGAGGGAGCACAAACTATTCCTAAAAGCAGAGAAGTGCAAGTTTGAAGTCCTCGAGACTGAGTACCTGGGCATCATAATCAGTGAAGGCTCAGTACACATGGACCCCATCAAGGTCAAGGGGATCATGGAGTGGCCTACTCCCACCAAGAAGAAGGAATTGCAGTCCTTCCTGGGTTTTACGAACTTCTACCAAAAGTTCATAAAGGACTACTCCAAAATCGTCTGCCCCATGACCCAATTGACCGGCAATGCCCCTTGGACCTGGGGAATGGCCCAGAATGAGGCCTTCCAGAAACTCAAGAAACAGATGGCAGAAGATGTAGTACTAGCACTCCCCAAGGAAAATGGGAGATTCAGGGTAGAGGCCGACTCCAGCGATGGAGCGATCGGGGCCGTTCTTAGCCAAGAACAGGATGGAAAGTGAAGACCGGTCGCCTTCCTCTCTAAGGCATTAACCGTAACCGAACGCAATTACGAGATATATGACAAGAAACTCCTCGCAATTATGCTCGCATTAGAAGAATGGAGACATTATCTAATGGGTGCGGCAGAAGACTTTGAGATCTGGACAGATCATCAAAACTTACAGTACTTCCGCCAACCCCAAAAGTTGAACCGCCAACAAGCCCGATGGGTCACTGAGCTCATGGAATATCACTTCACGCTACATCACAAGCCAGGCGCTTCGAACCGAAAAGCCGACCTTCTATCCCGACGAGATGACCATGACTAGGGGAAGAAGGACAACGATGATATCGTAGTCCTTCAACCCGAACATTTTAGAACCATGATCATGCCAACAACGAGTGAGACCCATCAGTGTATCAAGGACGCCACCCGAAACCACGACAAGTGGGACCAGGGAATTCAAAACTCCCTCGACCATGAGTGCGGCATATCCGAGAAGAAGGGACTCCTTTACTATGATGGACGGATCTATGTCCCCAGGGATGACAAGCTCAGAGGGGAAATTATCACCTCCCATCACGACCACATCACAGCCGGACACCCTGGGATTGAAAAAACCAAAGAACTCGTTCAAAGAGAGTTCTGGTCGCCGAAACTCAAACAAACGGTGGAGAAGTACGTCAAAGCATGCGAAGCATGCCAATGGACAAAGACGGATACTCACCCAAAGGCTGCCCCCCTCCATCCCAACGAAGTCCCCTCTGAACCATGGACTCATATCTCTGTCGACATGATCACTGGACTCCCAGAATCCAACGGCTATGATGCCATCTTGGTGATCATCGACAGATTCTCAAAAGAAATGATCCCAATCGCTTGTAACGTTGAACTTATGTCTGAGGGATGGGCCAAACTCCTACGTGATCAAGTATATGCCTGCCATGGCATGCCCAAGATGGTCATCTCTGACAGAGGACCCCAATTCATCTCGAAGTTCATGACTGAACTCCTTCGCTTACTCGACATTACCCTGAACACATCCACAGTGTTCCATCCACAAACAGACCGACAGACCGAGCACGCAAACCAAGAAATCAACAAATACTTGCATATTTTTATCAATCACTGCCAAACTGACTGGAGCGAATGGCTTGCATTAGCAGCATTTGCCCATAACAATAGAACCCACTCGGCCACAGGCCAAACCCCCTTCTTCACCAATTATGGAACCAATCCCCGTGTCCTACTGGACTCCATCAAAACGACAGCCTTCACTAATCCATCGGCCAAGTCGTTCACTGAAAACATGCAGGAAGTACATTGCCAGGCCAAAGAAGCGCTAGAAGAAGCAGCCAGGAGAATGAAAACCCAATACGACAAAAAGAAGAGAGACGCAGTGGACTATGCCATCGGAGACCGAGTATGGCTCGACTCCACTCACCTTCACCTCCCTCGACCAAAAAAGAAGCTTGACGACAAGCACGTCGGCCCATTCCTAATTCTGGAAAAGACCGGCACTTCTGCCTACAAACTCAAACTCCCACCTCATTGGAAAATCCACCCATGATTCAATGAGAAACTTCTAACGCCCTACGTACCGCCAGCGTTTCCTAACCAAGAACAGCCCCCGCCACCACCACCAGACCTCATCGAAGACAAGGAGGAATACGAAGTCGAAGAGGTCCTGGACTCTTGTACACGCTGAGTCCGAGGCAAGAAAGAACAGAAATCACGACTCGTGACTGACTACTTTGTCAAGTGGAAAGGCTGGACCCAAGAACATAATTCATGGGTCTGGGAAGACGACATGGCTAATGCTCAGGAAGCCATCCAAGACTACGAAGACAGCATCTCGGAGACCAGAGCTGTCGTGACCGCATGCAAGGTCATCGACAGATCGGAGAAGGCAGTCAAGCGAATAATCGATCATGATTATCGTGAAAACAAAACCACAGGCAGATGGAGCATGTTCTACCAAGTAGAACGAACCGATGGAAAGAAGTTTTGGATTGAGGAGCCCGACCGAGAAGTTTGGAAAGCATTCATTGACAACTATTGGGAAAGAGAAGCCGAAAAGGAACCAGCAAACTGCATACTCTGCGACCAGGAAGAAGAGGACGACGAACTATGGGAAGAGGACATAGGGCAGTCGGGACGACTGCCTTAACGAGAGGGTAATGTTACGATTTATTAACTTTTTTCCTTATCTCAGTCTTATCGCATCTTATCGGTGTCATCATGCTTATGCATTATCACCTCACCATCACCGACATCAACTTTGACAAAACTTTCATGATGGACAACACATGATATTGCATGCTCGTCGCCTGACCAGCACACCTATTGACTTTGACAAATCTTTCGTATCTAATTATAGTACTCACACTTTAGTATTTAAGAAGCTACGATTTCACTGTACAACCTCAGCTTCAAGCTAAGGTTTACCTACACATAAATCTTACTTGTCTGCTCACTTGCCAAGAGCCTCTCTGTAAGCGCCTCTTTCATCACCTCAGAGTCATCCGAGGCATTGCCAAAGTGATTGTCTGAACGTGAGACAGCTTAGCAATCGCCCGACTTTGAGTCACATGAGAGTCAGCCTTAACAACTACTGGGTTTAACAAACATAGCCATGAGTGGATCAGGAACATGGCTGGTGCACCAAACAAGAGGCAGAAGGCACACACATCTCATGAAGTTTGATTACTAGAGGGCCATTTGGGCATAAAATGCCTAAGTCAGGAAAACTAGTCATGCGGTGATCTCAAAGCCAAACTTCAATATGAATTAGCAGTAACCTAGTCTCGTGGGAGATTCAACTAGTGTGATACAGATCTGTTATGATCGGCACTAGTATAATCGGGCTGCAGTTCCGATCACAATCAACCACTGTTACAGGCATGCATAACTGGCTAGTCTGTCGGCTTTGATATTTACAGAGTGCCCATAGTATTAGGACACAGAATAGGACTCCCACCGGAGCTCCTAGGCCCATCAGTAAGCAAGTAGTGGTCTCTAGACTGACTATTGCATGATTATTTGCCATTACTCGTGACTAGCCAAGAAAACCTTACCAATAGTCATCCCTGTTCAGTCTAATTGTATCTTGATTGTACCTTATTTATTTAATATATAAGTAGTCCAGCCAGTACATGCATGGCAGGCAAGCCTTCCCCCGTGATTGCGACATACTAGTCAGTATCTAGTGCCCCAATTAAAGGACTTTTGTGCTTAACCTCGACGAAACGACTACTAGTCACTGAGTCACCCTAGTATTGAAGTGAATTAAAGTCTCTTTGAGCATATTGCTGTGTCGAGCAAAGACCAAGAGTGTTTTGAAGCTAGTTCAAGCAAGCTCTCTGAAGCTATAAGTAGTATTCTTAGGCCAAGAGTGCCACTAGTTTGCCAAGAGCGTGGCTAGTCAAGTGTTCTTCACTTGTAGGAAGCAGTTACAGGGCCAAGAGAGCCATTAGTTTGAAGCAGTCATAGTCCCAGCAAGCATAGCAGCTCAAATCAAGTCACTTTTCCCCAACTGTGTCTTAACCCCACCCCACTAGTACAAGTAATACGTTTCATGAAGCTCGCTAGTATCAATTAAAGTTGTTTGAACAAGTTCACTTGATTATTGAAGTCTGCAGAGTGCTTCTACCGTACTCAAAATGCCCGAATTCAATACATTGGTGATAAGTGTAGAGTTTTGAGAGGTTAGTGTTGGTTGTAGTTCATTGCAGCACACTAGTCTTTTGTCACTCGCTGTTACCGAGCACATCATCTGGAGCCCACTGCGAGGGAGTTTCAGACTTGATAATCTTGTTGAATTAAAAGACTTTTATTTGACACTAGTCTTGTCGAATAAACCACTATTCAATCTAGCAGCTTGTATGCAACCTGTCTAACCCAGCCTCAGCGAAAGTGAAAGGCAAAACTAGAGCTACAGAGCCCGTACAAGCATCGTCTTCGAGGCAAGCATCCAATAGTGCTGCCATGAGGCCCAGAGGAAGAACAACAGCCAATTCAAAAGCTGCTGGTGTTGGAGTCCCATCTAATTACAACTTATTAAAGAAGACATGAAGTGCAACTGCACCACCCGGTAGCCCACAAGCTAGGACAGAGCAGCGAATCAACGTGAATCTTAACATCCAACAGACTAGACCCCCTGCACCATGCACATGGCCTAGAACTTCCCCCGCTAGTGGATCATCCAATCCACTATTTCCCGGACAATCGAACTCCCAGTCCATTCAAACCGCTAGTAGACTGAACATGTCCACTAGCACCCAAAAGATGCCTAGACCCATGTCTAGGGATGCGCCCAAGTTTGACAGTGATGAGCCCGAGAACTTGCATCGTTTCCTTGGACAAATGGAGGATCTATTTTCTGACTATAGCATCACTGATGACGACGAGAAAAAGAAGAAACTAGTAAGGTATATGGATGCACATACCGAAGAAGAATGGCAAGCGTTAGAGGAATATGATAGTGGTACCTTCGCAGAATTCAAGGATGTGATCTTGAGGAATTACCCAGAAGCGGCAGACACAGAGACAGGCACTTGGGAGAGGCTCATGTGGATTTCACATAAGTTTTTGAACCTTGGGGCTGATGAGCGCGATTTGTACTTGAAATTCAAGTGCAGATTTTTGATGGAAGCCAAGAAACTACAGAAGCCTCCAGCGCTAGTCACGAATCGTGAACTGGTGGAAAAATTTACTGAGTCATTATCACCCGTGTTTAGAGAAAATATTGCATCACGCTTAAGTATCAAGCACAGTTTCAAGAAAGCGACAAATGTGCTGGCTGCTGCCCCCGCTGCTGCCGTGGCTGGTGCTGCTCCTGCAGTCGCCAAACCCATCGTAAGAAGGGAAGATATGCACACCCTTGATGAGGTTGTTGCTGAGGCAGATGACATTGCTCTCAACAGCTCTACTAGTTACCTTCTGTCGGCAACTAGTGGAAGTGTGTCATCAACCGGAGCCACTACTGGGTCTGGAATTAAGGCAGAATTCGAAGACGTAAAGCAGCAAGTAGCTGCCTTGCTAGATTGCATAGATGTGAGTGAGAAACAGGCAAAAGAGAGGCAAGAACAAATTTTGAGAGCCTTTCAACAAGGCGGAAATAATGGCTCCTTGTCTAGGCAATCACATCCTCAGAATGAACACTCTGGCATGGGACCGAATGACAACTGCTGGTATAATTGGAAGCCTGGGCACTATGTAAGAGACTGCCAGAATGTCCAAAAACATGTAGCAGAAGGGTTATTGAAGCTCATAGACAAGAAGTTCATGATGATGGATGGGACACCTATCCCACGAGAACCAGCTCATCTTTGCCCCATGGATTGTATGCTTGGGTCGCTGAATAAAAAGCAAGAACAGATGTTCTGGGAAGATGCTAGTGGAACCGCTAGTATACTCAATTTTAACGTGCCTGATAGTGCTTCCCTGTATGCGAATAAACCCCGAGATGCCAGGGACGAAGTGATTGACAAACTTCATCAGGACCTGCAGTATTGGCAGACTAGTGCTCGGGTTCCAATGCCTGTGCAGTCGACTATTCAGCCTCAATTACTACAGGCGCCAATGCCATCCTCTAGTATGCAGACAATGAACCAATCCTTTGACCCCAACATGTTTCTGACCCAAATGAGGTCACTATTTAATCAGGCCAGTGTTCAAAATGCAACTAGTGGTCAAAGCTTTGAAGAACAATATGTTTCTACCTGCACTAGCAGTGGAGATCCATCCCAGTCGGGTTTCAAAAGGGTCTGATGAAGGCTACGGGGAAGGAGGTGTCAATCCCTATGACCATTCCCCATAAACAGCCAGAGGACCATTTCAAAACTAGATCAAAGGGAGCTGAAACAAAGAAATATGTAAAGAAAGTGAATAAACCAATGTCTGATGAATCTGATGAATCTGAAAAGGAAGTAACAGTACCGCAGGTACCCACTAGAAAGAAGGTGGCAGTAGAAATACCAGTCAAACAACACACTAGTAGGAGACCAGCTACTGTAGAAGATGCTAGCGATGAGGAGGATGAGGCCCCATGCCGAGAACTTCCATTTAGGAAAGTTCCAAGTGTAAGTTTCACACCTCTCCCCTCAGATAAAGCCAGCAAACAGAAAACCAAATTTAGGACCAACGGATCCAAAGTGCCTGCGTATAAACATACGGCGCCAATCCATAAGGAGGGTAGGGTGCAAGACGTCGTGACAAAAGTATTAAAGATGCCTATTGTCTTAAATGCAGAAGAACTTATGGACTTGTCGGAACCATTAAGAAAAGAGATTGCTAAGTTGATGGCCAAGAAGAGGATTGCAACCCAGCCGGTAACAGACCAGATGTATAGTGCAGGGGAGACTCAAATAGAGGCTGATCCACTACCATTCAGCGAGACTGAGGATGAAGAAAGCGTGACCAATGAGGACTTGTCCTTGAAAGCCGACATGATCTACATCTGTGACTTGCCATCTGGGACATTTATGGCAGTGCAATTCAATATCGGCTTGATGCCAGCTGGCTCACTAATAATGTCCGATCCATACCTTCAGTATCTCGACTCACTAGCACCAGGAGAAAAGCCGAAGCAGGTAATAGTCACAAAAGATTCAGCTAGCCTGCGAGCGGTGTATCCAATTATCAATGGTGCCAGCGAAGAAGAAAGTGTAGTTGACAGGGGCTCGCAAATAGTATCGATGGCTAGTGCAGTAGCAACCAAGCTAGGGATCGCTTGGGACCCTGACATTCCTATTCATATGCAGAGTGCGAATGGTCAACTAGAGAAAACCTTGAGATTAGCAAGGAACGTTCTGTTCCTGTTCAATGATATCACAGTGTATTTACAAATACACATCATCGCTACTCCAGCATATAAAGTATTACTAGGCCGTCCGTTTGATGTCCTCACCGAGAGTGTAATCAGAAATCACGCAGATGGCGGCCAAATCATTACTATCACTGACCCAAACACATGCCGAAGGTGTACTATTCCAACCTTTGTAAGGGGAGCACCTCCTAGGGTTGCGAAGTCAGTTCCTAAGACTGCAGAAGAGGGTTTTCGCTCGAACTTGATGAATTGATGAACGATCAAGGAGAGTTAGCCCTGCAAATCGTGCAGACCAGTGATGGCAAAATTGTCATTGAAGGATATCTGAAACCACAAGAAGGCGAGACGTTTTCTGATAAAGAACTACGGGACAGCTTCCTTATGGCCTCAATGACTAGTGAAGAAAAACTTCTTGAAGACAAGCAAGCCAAGGTGCTACTGAACTCTTATTTTCAGGGTAAGGTCATTCCAAAAGGCTATAAAATGCAATACCATGTGTGCGAACACACTAGTGATGTCGCTCTGCTACTGGACGATAATGAAATACCGATTTATAATGTACTCATTGATAACATGCAAGCAAAATCTGAGCCTAGCCACCAGGCTGGGAAAAAGACAGTATTAGTCCCTGGTTTTGAGCACCTCGGTGTACGAATGAAGAGCCCCAACTTTAAGCCAGTGGTGGTGCTCACCAGTAAGAAATACAAACCTGTAGCCTTAAAGGTAAAGCCACTATTAGGCGATCTGCCAGACAAGTTTTGAATAGTGAGAGACATTAAGGGTGACCCCTTCAAAGACCTCCTACTATTGAGCACTAATCCACCAGAGTACGAACCTACTGGGTGCTATACACCTGAAAGGAAAATGAAAATTGATGAGAATCACCCAGAAGGATTTCTATGGCCAGAAGAACATAAGCTAATGCACCATTTTATGATGCTCCACAAGCAGGCATTCACCTGGGACGACACTGAACATGGGCATTTCCGAGAAGATTTCTTTCCACCCATAGATATCCCTGTAGTACCGCACACTCCATGGGTTTTGAAGAATATACCTATCCTGCCTGGGATCTATGAGGAAGTCTGCCAGATTATCAAGTCCAAGATTGATGCTGGTGTATATGAGCCATCAAATTCGTCATATAGATCAAGGTGGTTCTGCATAATTAAGAAAGACGGTAAAAGTCTTTGACTAGTACATAGTTTGGAACCCCTAAATGCTGTAACTATCATGCACTCAGGGATTCCACCAGCCACAGATGAACTATTCGAGGATTTCACAGGAAGGGCATGTGGGGGATGCTTGGACTTGTATGTAGGGTACGATGAGCACGATATCGCCATCGGATCTCAAGACTATACGACTTTCCAAACTCCGTTTGGTTCGATGCGACTAGTGAAATTACCAATGGGTTGGAGGAATTCAGTACCAATATTTCATGAAGATGTGATGCATATCTTGAGGGAGGAAATACCACATGTCACCCGTCCTTATATCAACGACATACCTGTACGAGGGCCTAAGACCCGGTATGAAACCGAAGGTGGCAGCTTTGAGACTATTCTTGAAAATCCAGGGATTTGCCGCTTTGTATGGGAGCATATGCAGAATATGAACCAAGTTGTTCAGCAGATGAAATACAGTGGGGGAACTTTCTCAGGGCCTAAGATGTACCTGTGTGTGGAAGAAATGACGGTGGTTGGGCACCTATGCATGTATGAAGGAAGACAAATTGAACCCAACAGGGCTGGAGTCATCAGTCATTGGGGTCCTTGTAAGCATCTGACTGATGTACAGTCATTTTTAGGCACTTGTGGTGTCTGTAGAAAGTTTATTAGGGACTATTCTAAATTAGCAGAGCCACTAGTCAAGTTGACGTGACTTAATGTGCCGTTTCAGTGGGAGGCAGAGCAGCAGTTAGCCATGGACAGCTTAAAGGAGGCAGTCGTGACTAGTCCTGCCATCAGGCCAATAGACCTCGCTAGTAAAGGGGAAGTCGGTTTATGCGTTGACACATCGTACCTAGCGGTTGAATACTATATCTACCAGGTCGATGGAAAGGATCCTAGCAAACATTATTATGTGCAATTCAGGTTGATTACCTTGAATGAAAGAGAAGCATGGTTTTTGCAGCCAAAGCGTGAATTATACAGACTACTGAGGGCCTTGAAAGCTTGTCAATATTGGCTTATAGGAATCTGTAACTTGGTTGTAGAAACTGATGCGCAGTATATTAAGGGGATGTTGAGTAACCCTGGAATGGGACCAAATGCCACTATCAATTGCTGGATAGAGGATATTTTGATGTTCCATTTTTCTCTTCGGCATGTGAAAGGAAGTACGTTCCCTGCTGACGGACTGTTGAGACGAGAGCCTCAACCTGGAGATGAAATCTATCCTGACTTGGAAGATTATGAGCTTGAGGAACACAGGCCGTTAAAGTTCGAGACTGCAGAAGGGACTAGTACCGTGCCGAAGGAGCTTGAGGAGTTTAAGAAGGATATCGACACTAGAGGTGGTTACATGTATGCCAGGGCCACTAGTATCAATGATTTCAGCATAGAATTGGATGATGCACGTGCATGCGAAAGAGAATTAAGAAAACTATATCTTGAACAAGGGAAAACTGATGAATCAGTTAGCCAGTTCTTGAAAGTGACTCCACTCCTCCCAGATCTAGAGTATAAGTTCGATCCCAGGCAAAGGGAAGACTATTCAGAGAAACAAAGGACTAACAGTGGAATAGCGCAGGATGAACAGCTGCCACATGTCAGAACATGGTTGAAAAACCCTAGGTACCATCCAGATGGCCTGAACAAAAAGCAGTACCTGACGTTTAAACAGTACTGTCGCAACTTCTTTGTGGACAAGGAAGGAAGGTTATATCGAAGGAGTATCGACGGGGATCACCAACTAGTGGTTGGAAAAGAACACCGGATGTATATGATGAGGTTGGCACATGACTCGCTAGGGCACAGAGGGTTCTATGCAATGAAGTTGCTATTGGAGCAACGGTTCTGGTGGCCAGAATTAGAAAGGGATGTCAGCTGGTATGTTAAGTCATGCCACTTGTGTCAAGTCAGGCAAAAGACTATGCTTCGAATTCCACCTACAGTCACCCAGATGCCATTGATATTCCAAAAAGTGCACTGCGACACCATGGTCATGACCCCTACATCAAATAAGTACAAATATATAGTTCATGCAAGAGATTCGCTGACGTCCTGGCCCAAGGCTAGAGCATTGCAGCACAAAAATGCAAAAGCTATTGCAGTTTGGTTCTTTGAGGATGTGATCTGTAGATGGGGATGTCCCTCAGAAATAGTGATTGATAATGGCAGTCCATGGGTCACGGTAATCAATTGGCTAGAAACTAAGTACGGCATCACTGGGATCAGGATCACCCCATACAATTCCCAAGCAAATGGAAAAATAGAAAGAGGCCATTGGGACCTTCGTCAATCGCTATTTAAGGCAACTAGCAGGAATGTAACGAAGTGGTTTTACTTCTTGCCTCATGTTCTATGGGCGGACCGCATCACTATTAAATGTGCGACTGGTTGCTCACCGTATTTCATGGCACTAGGTGCACATCCAATAATACCCCTTGATGTGGTCGAAGCAACTTGGCTAGTAATGCCTCCTAGTGGTGTGTTAACTACTCCAGAACTTATTGGTTTACGAGCAAAAGCACTAGTGAAGCATGCACGCCATGTAATGGCTATGAGAGAAAGGATTACTAAGAACAAGCTTGATATGGTACTACGCTACAAACGTGAGCATAAAGCAACTATAGTAGACTATGACTTTAAGCCGGGTCGACTGGTACTCATGCGAAACACACGAGTAGAGGACAGTCTTGATAGTAAGATGGAACCACGGTACCTGGGGCCACTAGTCATGATAAGAAGGACAAAAGGGGGTTCCTATGTCTTGGCAGAGCTGGATGGATCACTACTGGGTGGCACAGTCACACAATTTAGGGTAATCTCATACCACGCGAGGCATAGTATTGAATTACCCTCAGAAATACATGATTTGATTGATGTAAGTCCTCAAACTCTTAAGGAGATGGTGGACAGTGATAAGCCTGGTCCAGATGAGTACCACTATCGTCCCCTAGGCAAAAAACTGTATGGGATTGATCAAGTTAGATTACAGGAGAATGATGAGGAGGAGTCGGGTAGTGACCACTTTGGTTCGGAAGATGAGGGATACCCTCAGAACGACGGGGGTGATAGCAATAGTGAGGAGGACAATGAAGGTCCCATCACTAGTCGACTCCGAAGCTCGAACACTGTGGTCTAGAATGGTTAAACACACTTTATATTGCTAAGTAACAACGGTGTATGCTAGGTATTGCCTAGACAGCTTGGATTGTACAGTAATGACAGACTAGTGGAAGGAAACTTGAATGCAAGGCAATTAGTACCAGTCTCAAAAGGCTACTACTAGTCAAGCCTGGAGCTGGAAGCAACTGGAGTAGATGGGGTATCTTCCATAGACACTGAGACACGACTCTCAAGCTGCTGGACGACTTGGGCATGATGAGCAACCACAAACTCATGGTACTTGAGCAAGTACTCAATCTTGTGAGTGGTAGCAATCAGGTCGTTGCAGAGATCGGCCTCCCGAGAACACAAAATGCTCTCAGAAGGGTTGACATGATCGGCAGCACTGACTAGCACAGTAGCAGCATCAATGGTACCCTGACTAGCCTCATTGTTAATAGCTAGGTCAGCAGTTAGTGCATGACAGAAGGTTAATAAGGAATAGGGTAAAGCACTAGTTACCACATACCCGCAATAGTATAAGGAGAATCCTTGAATGCGAGGTCTACCAAAGAGCAAGGGCACTTGCGAGCCTGGTTAGCAGCCTCATAGGCCTTCTCTCCAGCGATAATAGCCTCCGCAGCCTGATAGTGGTCTGAGGATAGGGAAAACCCAGTGACTAGTAAAGCAACACACTTGCAAAGCTTCGGCATTGCATCCTGCTTTCTCCTTTTCCCGCTAGGAATGAAAACTTTAACTAGTAGCACAAGAAAGGAGAATAGTACACTAACCTGTGCGGCCTGAGCCACCTTCTTGTTCTTGAGGAACTTGGGGAAGGGAACCTTGTGACCTTCCATGATGTTACCGGCTGTGGGATCGCGATTGACGATGATTTCGAGTTCATCATTGATATTCATCTGTGCAAAGCACGAAATGATGGTGTCAGTCACGCGATGAGCACCAGCTGGGTGGAAATATACCGAGTCAGTTTCCAGTGGAGCACTGGAAGCGTCGAGGTTACCCATAACTGTATCCTCCTCAACTGCGACAACACTGGCCTCTTCATCGGAAGATTCCTCAATGGTGGCCTTGGATTTAGCAGAATGACGGCTTCGCCTCGCAGGCTAGTAATGCAATATTCAGCAAGAAGGAAGAATAATGTTGACTAGTGAAGTACTCACTGCTTTGGTAGCCTTACCCTTGCCACTAGTGGCAGTGGTTTTGGCCAGGGCAGGAGTAGGTGGGACTGGTAAAGCCAGTGCAGCATTGGGTACTCCAGTAGCCACAGCAATAGCATTCGAAACGGCTGCCGCATGCTTAAGACGCTCGCTATGGATCACCCCAGTGAAAGACCGAACAGTATGGTAGTCCTTGAACGTTGGTGTGGTTGAATGATCAGCTTGAATTCATTCAAAAACTTGTTTTATGCGAAACACCACATCCTCAACCTTGGGATCGCCAATCACTGTGGTAGGGTGATGGATAATGAGCTCCACCTAAGTCACTAGTCAGCAATGGACTTGAAAATATAACCACTAGTAGAACACACACCCCAATAGCGCAGATGGTCTTGCATTGATTGATGATGGTTTCCAGCCCAACCCCAACTTTATGTTTCCACAAAGTATTGGCAGACTGAATACCTTCGTTGGCATGTGAGATAAGAATGATAATGTCAGCCGGAGTAGACATAACTAGTGTCAGAGTACTTGAAGAAGAGGGGTGAAGAGTTGTGAAATAAAACGCTATTCGCAAAGAGACGTCTACTGGTGAGACGACGATATGGCTAGTCAACAGGGATGTTGAATTTATAGTGTGGGGGAGGATTGTGATGCTTGGGCATTGACGAAAAATATGAAATTGCATGGAAAATTTTGCAAAATTTTGCGAAACCAAAGTCCAGACCACTATTTCTGTCGCTCACACAACGACCCACTGCCTGTCAAAAGAAATACCATAAGACGAGTTGAAATAACCAGTAAGGATGAGATCGTGCCAAGATCTGATCGATCGCCAAACCAAGATCATGGTCGGGTACCAGTGAGGACCACTAGCGGACTGGTAAGCTAGATTGAAGTCGCTAGTCACTCTAAAGGGGACACTAGTGACTTTACAAGGAGAATGAAGCACCAGTGTTGGGTAAAAACCCCACGTGCGGCATTTTTCAAACTCAGTTCAGAAATCGGGTTCGATCAAACCTAAGTCCAAAATTTTCTTTTGCAGGCCTCTCTCTGCTTTCTGGCTGTACTATTGCTCTGCTCTTCTTACCAATGATGCCCGAGGACTTTGCTGCTGAGCTCAAGCTGCTCTGACTGCTCTTGAATCCCGACAAGCGTGGTCAGTCTCGACCGAAAGAAGTTGCTGACATCTTGAGGTCGAGTACCCCCTTTTTGGTATGCCATTTCTACTAGTCGCTGCTATTCTTCACTAAGGGTCTTTCTACTTTCTAGGTCCAAATTTTAAACCTTTCCTGTGAAGACCCTAAACACCTGGTGTTAGGGCCGACTCCCACGTGACTCGTAGTTGGGCAATTGGTAAGCTGTCTCACGTTCGGACAATCACTTGGCCAATGCCTCGGATGACTCAAGGTGGTGAAAGAGGCCCTTACAGAGAGGCTCTCAGCAAGTGAGCAGACAAGTAAGATTTATGTGTAGGTAAACCTTAGCTCGAAGCTGAGGTTGTACAGTGAAATCGTAACTACTTAAATACGAAAGTGTAAGTACTATTAATAGGTACGAAAGTTTTGTCGAAGTTGAAAGGCATGCTAGTCAGGCGACGAGCACGCAATATCATGCGTTGTCCATCATGAAAGATTTATCGAAGTTGATATGCTGATATGGTGGTGATTGCGCATAAGCGTGATTATGCCGATAAGATGAGATAAGACTAGAAAAATGAAAAAAGTCAATAAATCGTAACATTACCCTCTCGTTAAGGCAGTCGTCCCGACTGCCCTAGGGTTCGTCCTGTTCGTCGCATTGAATGCAGTCCGTGACTTCCTTCTCGCTCTCTCTGTGCCAGTAATCGTCAATGAAGGTTTTCCAAACCTCGCAATCCGGTTCCTCAATCCAAAATTTCTTTCCATCGATGCGTTCTACTTGATAGAACATGCTCCATCCTCCTGTGGTTGGATTCTCTCGATAGCTGCGATCGACTATTCGTTTGACAGTTTTTTCCGATCTGTCAATGACTTTGCGTGCGGTCATGACGGCTCATGTCTCAGAGACACTGTCTTCATAGTCTTTTATGGCTTCTTGGGCGTTAGCCATGTCGTCGTTCTGAACCCATGAGTTGTGTTCTCGGGTCCACCCCTTCCATTTGACGAAGTAATCGGTTACAAGTCATGACTTCTGGCCTTTCTTGCCTCGGACTCGGCGTGTACGGGAGTCTAGGACTTCTTCGACTTCGTATTCTTCTTCATCTTCAATAAGGTCTGGCGGTGGGGGTGGAGGTTGTTCCTGATTAGAGAACGCTGGTGGTATGTAGGGTGTCAGGAGCTTCTCATTGAAGTGCGGGTGGATCTTCCAGTGGGGTGGGAGTTTGAGTTTGTAGGCAGAGGCGCTGGTTTTTTCTATGATTAGGAAGGGGCCAACACGCTTGTCGTCGAGCTTTTTCTTTGGGCGAGGTAGGTGAAGGTTGGTGGAGTCTAGCCATACTCGGTCTCCGATGGCATAGTCCACTGCATCCCTCTTCTTTTTGTCATATTGGGCTTTCATCTTGCTCGCGGCTTCCTCTAGCGCTTCCTTGGCTCGTCGGTGAACTTCTTGCATGTTTTCTGTGAACGACTTGGCCGACGGGTTGGTGAAGGTGGTTGTCTTGATGGAATCCGGTAGGACACGTGGGTTTGTTCCATGATTGGTGAAGAATGGTGTCTGGCCCGTGGCCGAGTGGACACGGTTGTTATGCGCAAACGCTGCTAATGCGAGCCATTCGCTCCAATCTGTCTGTCGATGATTGATGAAGAGTCAGAGGTATTTGTTAATTTCCTGGTTTGCTCTTTCTGTCTGTCCGTCGGTCTGTGGGTGAAAAGCGGTAGAAGCATTTGGGGTGATATCGAGGAGTTTCAGGAGTTCCATCATGAATTTGGAAACGAACTGTGGTCCTCGGTCAGAGATTACTGTCCTGGGCATTCCATGGCGGGCGTAGACATGATCCCGTAAGAGTTTAGCCCATCCTTCGGAGGTGAGTTCAATGTTGCAGGCGATTGGGATTATTTCTTTGGAAAATTGGTCGACGACCACCAGGATGGCATCATAGCCATTGGATTCCGGGAGTCCGGTGATCATGTCTACGGAGATATGAGTCCACGGCTCGGAGGGGACTTTGTTTGGGTGAAGTGGTGCAGCCTTAGGGTGAGTATCTGTTTTTGTTCGTTGGCACGCTTCGCATGCTTTGACGTATTTCTCTACCGTTTGTTTGAGTTTCGGCCACCAGAACTCTCTTTGAACGAGTTCTTTGGTCTTTTCGATTCCTGGATGTCCCGCCATTATGTGGTCATGGTGGGAGGCGATGATCTCTCCTCTAAGCTTGTTGTCCCGGGGAACATAGATCCGTCCGTCGTAGTAGAGGAGTCCCTCTTTCTCGGAGATTCCTCGTTCATGGTCAAGGGAGTTTTGAATCCTTTGATCCCACTTGTCGTGATCCCTGGTTGCGTCCTTAACGCGTTGGTGGGTTTCAGAGGTGATGGGCATTATCATGGCCCGGAAATGTTCTGGTTGGAGGACAACAACGTCATCATTGTCCTTTTTCCCTTGGTCATGATCGTCCCTTCGACTCAATAGGTCAGCCTTGCGATTGGAGGCGCCGGGTTTGTGATGTAACGTGAAATGATATTCGGCGAGTTCGGTAACCCATCGGGCTTGACGACGGTTCAGTTTCTGGGGCTGGCGGAAGTATTGTAGATTTTGATGATTGGTCCAGATCTCAAAATCCTCTGCAGCACCCATTAGGTAGTGTCTCCATTCCTCGAGGGCGAGCATGATTGCCAGCAGTTCCTTATCGTAGATTTCATAATTGTGTTCAGTGACTGTCAGTGCCTTAGAAAGGAAGGCGACTGGCCTCCACTTCCCGTCCTGCTCTTGACTAAGAACAGCGCCGATTGCCCCTTCGCTGGAGTCTGCCTCTACTCGGAACCTCCCCGTCTCCTTTGGTAAGGCTAGTACCACGTCCTCTGCCATTTGCTTCTTGAGCCGTTGGAAGGCCTCATTCTGTGCTGTTCCCTAGGTCCAGGGGGCGTTCCCAGTCAGCTGGGTCATAGGACGTACAATCTTGGAGTAGTCCTTAATGAATTTTCGGTAAAAATTCGTAAAGCCCAAGAAGGATTGTAATTCCTTCTTCTTGGTGGGTGTGGGCCATTCCATAATGCCTTTGACCTTGACGGGGTCCATTTGTACCGATCCTTCGCTAATGATCACTCCGAGGTATTCAGTTTCCAGTACCTCGAATTCGCATTTCTCGGCCTTAAGGAATAGCTTGTGCTCCCTAAGGCGTTGAAGCACTCGTTTGACTATCTGTCGGTGTTCTTGGAGGTCTTTCGAGAAGATCAGGATATCGTCGAGATAGATGGTGACCTTCCCTTCCATTATGAGGTCATGGAAGATATCGTTCATCATCCATTGGAAGGTGGCCGGTGAATTAGTGAGTCCAAAGAACATGACAGTCGGTTTGAACAACCCTCGGTTGGTGCGGAAGGTGGCTTTGGCCTCGTCTCCTTGCCTGATTCTGACGTTATTGTATCCCCAGCGGACATCCAGTTTCGTGAAGTACTTGGCACCGCGGAGCTTATCCATAAGTTCAGAGATAAGCGGAAGGGGGTATCGATTCTTGATCGTCATCTCATTCAGTTTTCGATAGTCCTGAACGGGTCGGAGAGAGCCGTCCTTCTTTTTGATGAAGAAGAAGGGGGACGTGAAGGGGGATTTGGATGGACAAATTCGTCCTGACTCCAAGTTTTCATCTAGGAACTTATCCAGCTCTTCTTGTTCATGTTGATTGAGCGGATATACCTTGCAGTCGAGTGTGGACTTGGCGTTAGGAATCAGTTCGATGGCATGATCCCAGGGTTTGCAGTCGGGGAGCTCATCAAAGTTCTCCTTAGAGAAGAGGTCTTCAAATTCTCGATACTGGGGTGGAACCATCTCTTCGAAGGTTTTCTTTGTCTTTCCTTCGGCGGCCTTGGCAGCTAGATCGTTTGCATGATGCACGGCACGGATCTCTAGTTCTTCTCGGAGGTCAACCATCAAAATGGTTTCGCCTTCCTCCAGTTCTTCATCCCAGGGATCCTCGGGGTCCGCGTCCGGTAGTGGGAATGGATTCTTTTGACACTGGCATCGGGCGAAGATGACCTTGCCGGTGGTCCAGTTGATGACCGGGTTGTGGCAGAGAAGCCAGTCATGTCCTAGGAAGATATCGCCCTTGCCGATATTGGTGACGGCAAGGTCGATTCTCTCACTGTGTCCCCCTATGGTCATCCGTATCTCCACGAATTCGGTGATTACTCCCGCCTTATTCTTGGTGCCATCTGCATTGTAGACAGAGATTGGGGCGGCCGTGGGTCGGGTGATGAGTCCATACTTCTTGACATAATTTTCGCTTATGATGCTGCCGGTGCATCCGCTGTCTACCAAAGCTTGGGCTTTGAGGGTTTGGCGGTTCTCTAGTGTTTCGAGTTGGACATCGAGGAATAGTTCCCGAATGCCCTTGGTGCTTACTCGCCGCTGGTACCGGATTGGTTGGCTCAACTCATAAAGCTCTTCCCGTGCTGACTCTCCTCCCTTCCGTAGCGAGGCGAGGAGTTTGTCATCAATTTCGTTGACCTTCTCCTTATGGGCCCAGAGATGAAGCGAGGCAAGCACCTCCGAATCTGTGCATGCTTCCCTGACAGCCCGAAGAGTCCAGTCCGCACCAAATGGCTTGAACCAAGTGTACCTCGGGGTGGAAACACTCACTGGGTCTGATTCGGAGCGCCTCGCCCTCAACGTTTCTTCTTCCTTCTCCTTTTGTGCCTTGGTTTGTGTCATCTTGAATGACGTGTCATCCTCCTCATCTGGGACCTTGACGAGGGTGGTATTCCGGGCCCATGAACACTGCGCATCCGATGCTGGAACCCTTCTTGATCCTTCGATGGTCGGGGGCCTAAGAGGGTCTCCCCTGGTTGGGGCATGCTCCTTCCCCAGAGGTCGCCCGCTGTCGGCTGCTTCATCAGGATTCAGGGGTTTGGGGAGCAGGTTGCTCTGGGAGTGACCGCAAGGCTCGTCGGGACGAACGGAAGGAGTCGTGAACATCGCGTTCTTGTCGCATGAACCGTGCTCCCACGTTACTTCCGGGTCCCTCGGCACCGACGCCGGATCCCTATCCTTTGTTGAGACACCTTCTTCCGTTGGGGTCGTGGACGAAAGGGGCACTGTCTTGATCGGTGTGACATCTCCAAGAGACTGACGAGAGCCGCTACCTTTCATTTCTTCTTCCAGGTGAGAGGAGAGGGGGTCGTGTATCTGCGATGATCCCTGAGCGCGGGGCGAATCATTGGGGATATGGTCGACAGGCATCGACCTCGTACTCCTGCCTCCATCTTGACGTTTCTGTTCAGCGACGACGGGCTCAGCCGGTTCGGGGAGAACCTCCTTCGTCCCAAAGACTGAGAGATCCCCGACATTGTTCGGATGAACTCTGGTCCCCATCGAGTCTGAAGGTCCTGGAGGGTGAGGAATTCTGGGACAGAAAGTGTAAGCGAAGGAGGGGGATGAGTCTCGCTTCGCTTCTGGGGGATTATATACGCCTGTTTAGGTGGAGTCTGAATTTTTTGTGATTCTTTTGGGGTGGTCTTCGGTGACTGTGTGACAAGAGCAGGTATATTCGAATGCGTTGATATCAATGACGTACGTAAAAAAGTATTACAATCGGGTGAAGTCCGCGCAGCAGGACCCGATGACCGACCACCCAGAGAGGAGGACTGGGCTGAGGAAGTGGAATCACTCACTTCTCGGCCTTGCCTTTTACCTCCTCAATCTTCGATGTCGAGGGCGTCTTCTCCTCGTGACTGTGTCCATGTGCCTCCTTATCGTGGGCCTCCTGCAACTCCGTTTCCGTTAGCATGCTGCGAAGCTGGGCTGCTGTATATTGCCTGCTCTTCGGGTCTCTGGGCCGCTTCGGCTTCTTGCAATCCTTCCCCATGTGTCCTTTTCCTCCACAGTTGAAGCATCGGCCTTCCTTTCAGAGGCGATCTATATCCATTGGCTCCCCTGCCCCTCTGTAAGTGGTCCATGTCGAACCCGATGTCCCCTTGCTGGCAGTTTTGTCGGCCGCAGAACTTGTCACGCCGGAAGTTCCTTTAGAGGAGCTTCCGGCGTTTTTGGGGCGGTCGACGTAACCAATTTTATTGAAGGCGAGTTTGCGGGCTTTTTCGTCATATATATTGCAGACTCGTCGCTTCCACTCTTGATAGTTCTGAGGGATCATGACGCCTAGGTTTGCAATAGAGTCAGTGTAGGACTCAGGGACTCCTCGATGAACTGCTCTGATGATGGTGCTTTGTGCGCCAAGGTCGGTGAGTTGGTCTGCTTGTCGGGCCAACTCTTCGAGGTGTCAGAAGTACTTGGACGCTGTTCTGGTCATTTTGAGCTCGTTCATGCGTCATTCCATGACTTCCTGGAGTGCGGGGTCACCATACTCGACCTTGAGGGTGGCCTTAAATTCGGCCCAGGAAAAGTATCGGTATCTTTCCTCGGCTTCGCTCCAGAATTGGTAGCGATATTGGGACCACCAGTTCTGGGGCTTTTCCCTGAAGAGGGAGATGGTGAACATGATTTTGTTGGCATGGGTGGGGTAGTATGCTTTGAAGATGGAGAAATAGTCTTCACAGGCTCCTGTGAAGCGATGAATGTCGCTACTCTTCCCCTGGAAGTCAGTAGGGAGTCGTACAAGGGTTGGTTTGACTTGGAGCCACGGGTCTTGTTCTTCTGCGTTTCCGGAGGGCCAGTAAGGAGGGTCGGGAGGGTCGTATCAGGGAGGGGGTCGTGGGACTGACCATCGGTCAGTTTGGTGAGTTGGACTGCCATACCGTCTGGGGACTGGTGCAGCGGGTCGTCCTCGGGGTTGTTGTGGTTGGTTGGGGACATCTTGGAGTTCTTTCGGGATGGGTAGGTTATGGGCCATGGCAAAGGCCCGGGTTCTTTGTAGTTGGGCTACTAGCCCTGCTGTGACGTCTGGGAAGGCGTCTTTCTCAGCTTGGAACTGTTGCCTTCTGGCTTCAGCTTCCTGTGCGTCCCGAACTCATCGCTCTTCATCTGTCTCCATGGGCTCGCTGGCTCCAGCAAAGCCGGAGCCAGCAAGCAGTCTACTCTTGCCTTTCCATGGGTTGCCGTTCTTCCACCATTCTTTGGGCGGTTCGTCGGGCATTGGCCTGGGCCATTCGTACAAAGGCCAGGTGTTCTCATTCATGTTCGTCGGCTCTCCAGGTGCGGAGTATATCCTCCAATCTTCCCTGAAGGGTTCGTTCCTCCTCGTCTGTTCTTGGTCGTAGACCTCGTATATAGACCCCAGGTGTGGGGCCATAGTCCTGCTTGTGGCGGTGGAGCTCCTCTGTTGGGAAGAGATGTAGCCACTGCCGATGTTCGTCAAGGGACTCATCAATTCCTCCTCATCTAACGTAGTCTTCTCTTCTAAGGGCCCAGGCCTGGGCACGATAGGGTCCAAGGGCGATTCGCTGCTGTACTGTGAGGGAGGTCCAGGCTCAGGCTGAAGCTCCCAGGTAGAATGGATTGCTTTCAAGCTCCCTTCTTGCCAGTCTCCTCTCATCTCTGAGGTCTCTGGGTTGAAGCTCTGGGTCCTCCTCCATTCATCGAAGTCGAAAGGTGTTCTCGGTTTCCCATGCTCTTCTTCGTCAGAAGTAGGAAGGTCTCCCGATCTCACGGATCTGAAGTCTTCCTCTCCTGAGGTTGTCTGCATTGGTGCGTATCGACCCATCTGAGACACTGTCGTCGTGGGGCTCATTATCTGAGCTGCTTCTTCGCTCCTGTGGCTGCTTGGGGCAGGGGAGTCTCGTAAAAGGGTCTGGGGAATAGGAGGGAGAGGACGGGGTCCGTGCAATTGACGTCGTAGGTGTACCGGGAGGGGTCCACCCGAGGTCTCGGAGAGGGTCGTGGTGTAGCTGAGGGACGTCCCTCTGGTGGTAGAAGGCCTCGATTCAGGCCGCAATGACGGAGCTGCTCGCTGAAGGCGGAGAAGGGTTTGTAACTCGGAGGGTCGGACGGGGAGGGGATGTGCTAGCGGGAGCGGGCTCAGTGCCCTCGGTTGGAAGTACGTTTGTACTGCTTCGACGCGACTCTGTCTCGTCATACTCAATAGTTCCAGGCCCGATGTAGGCTCGGATAAGTTCTGTGATGTCTCCCTCGACAGAGGGAGAGCGAGATGCTGTCCTAGAGGACTGCCTAGTTCTGGAAGGTCCAGCGATGGGGCTTGGACTTCTTCTTCCTCTTCCATGAAAGACCCCGGCATCCGACTCTGGGCTCGGGGCTCCTGATCTGTTCTGCCTATGCGGCAAGACAGGGGGCATGTAGAACTGGTCCCTTCAGTAGGGCTCGTATATTGTGTGAATGGGCTGAATTTGACCATTGTACTGATAGGGCGGAATATAGAATCGGGGAAGGGTGGGTGGAGGGTAGGTTAGTGGCCTTCTGGGTCCTAGTCCGTGTCGTATGAACCAGTCTCGGTTTCTACAATATATTGCGGCAGCAAAGAGGGCCAATCCTACTAAAGCAGCTGCTCCTACAAAGGCTCCTATGGCCGCGTTTCTGAGTGTTTCATCGATGTCAGGAGTTTGTTGGAGGGTCATGGAATCCTTCCTGCGTCTGGCGTCTTGGAAGGGTGAAGGGAAGCTTTGAGCTAATTGTTAGGGCCGACTCCCACGTGACTCGTAGTTGGGCAATTGGTAAGCTGTCTCGTGTTCGGACAATCACTTGGCCAATGCCTCAGATGACTCGAGGTGGTGAAAGAGGCCCTTACAGAGAGGCTCTCGGCAAGTAAGCAGACAAGTAAGATTTATGTGTAGGTAAACCTTAGCTCGAAGCTGAGGTTGTACAGTGAAATCGTAACTACTTAAATACGAAAGTGTAAGTACTATTAATAGGTATGAAAGTTTTGTCGAAGTTGAAAGGCGTGCTAGTCGGGCGACGAGCATGCAATATCATGCATTGTCCATCATGAAAGATTTATCGAAGTTGATATGCTGATACGGTGGTGATTGTGCATAAGCATGATTATGCCAATAAGATGAGATAAGACTAGAAAAATGAAAAAAGTCAATAAATCGTAACACCCGGTCGCCTCTTTCGCACGTGACCTCATGTTCTCTTGTGAGACCATCGTGTCTGAGCTACCTGCCAGTTACCAACTCGGTGTTTTCAATGAGTGGGGGCTACATATGAGCGAGCTGGGCAGGGTGAGCTTCCTATTCGCTTTCTTTCTGTCGTTTGGTTCTGATATTCAATCTTTTAGCACACCAACCTTTTGGAGGATACACCGCTTCCCAAGGTGTTTCTTGCCATGTTGTCAGCAGCTCGCAACTGCAAACAATGCGCTTCCGCAGTCCAAGATGAGGACGCGTCTGCTGATGAAGATGCCGACGCGACTACTTCTGCAGTGGAAGGCGATGAGGAATCCGAGTCCAGGGATGATTCCCCCCCTAAGATTCGTCTCTCTATCATTTCCTTCGTTTCTCTTCATGTCCCTTCTTTCTTCTCAGGAGACGGTTGGCAAAGGAAAGGCCAAAGCCGTGTCAGCACTATGCAGCCATGCCTCTGCTAAAGCGGCGAAGTCCTCCCTCCCCTGGGAATTGAGGTCTTCTGGGCAGAGAACGTCATTTCCTAGTGCCGCGATGACCTCTTCAGGTCTCAGCATTCTTCTCCCCAGCAACCCTCCCAAGAAAGTCACTAAAACTCGACCCGGTTCAGTAAAGGATGAACCCGTCTCTGGTGCATCTGCTATTTCGTTCTATTCATCGATTCTCTGACCGATAACTGGATAGTGACCACCAACTCGTGCAAACCTCACACTATGAAACCTTCACACATAGATGCCACTGCGCCCTCCGACCCTACGACCCTTCTCGCAGACCTGAATACCGTGACAATCAAAAAGAAGAAACACCCAGTCCTCAAGGGTGCATTTCGTGCCTTTCTTTTCTCATCCGTGATTGAGCTGTAGGTTTCCAGCCCATGTTTACGAGAAGGATGTGCCTGTTCCCATCAAAACTGAGGAACTCGACGCTGTTATGCAAGTTTCGGCCCTGGTAAGTCTCTTTCTAGTTTTGTCATTGTTCTCTCTTACTTATGCTGGCTGTTAGCCTTCGTATGGGTGCATGCAATGCTCTTCCAGTGTCCAAAACCAGCCCTGCCTTTTCTTGGGATGGGGTAAACGTTGCAACAACTGCGCGGCGGCTACCAAAAGCCTTTGTTCCTTCTGTGCAGAGCCTATCCAACGCTATCTCGCCCATAAGGAACTCGCTAAATTTGTTGAGGCCACACCAGAGAGTGCGTCCATCTTGGTTTCTTTTCACATTTTGTTCTGACTTTCTTTTCACAGATGTTTGTGCTTGTATTGACCATGCCAGCGCTGCACTCCATGTTTTTGAGAG
This sequence comes from Armillaria fumosa, assembly GCA_030407015.1. NCBI lineage: Eukaryota > Fungi > Basidiomycota > Agaricomycetes > Agaricales > Physalacriaceae > Armillaria > Armillaria fumosa. The sequence continues at coordinate 40,264 of JAUDYM010000021.1, read as the reverse complement.
CAGCGCCAATGCTACTGCTCATGTGGCTCAGCAGTTCTGTGCCAGCTTGGAGGGGCTTTCAGATCTCTGCCGCAGTGCTTCCGGCAGTGAAGGTAAAAATGCCCTGCTTGGCGTCGTCTTTGAGGATGGTGACTTTGAAGACCGGATCCGCACTGCCCTTCATGAGTCTGACCAACATGTGTCTTTCCTGTCAAATGGTACGCCGTTTCTTTTCTCTTGGTCTTGCCCTCCTATAGCGCTTATCTTCTTAGTTGCTCGTGAGCC